>CM067220.1:78609234-79345166 GCA_034190945.1 Octodonta nipae
ATTACTTTCTTTGCGGATAGAATCCAAAATCGTTGCTGCAAAAGAAATTGAATGGTTTGGATTCCTGCGTGAAGATTGGTGACATGACAATCTTCGACAATTAGATTAGTCAAACGACTTTTGCTTGGTAGCAGTGCGGGAAATTTAGTATCAAACGGCAATGGAGCATTAGCCAATCTACTACCAACTCTAAGAGTTCCCTGTTCATCAAGAAACGGCGAAGCGATTTGGGCAAAAGTTTTCGTTCTCGAAGAAAAATATTGATCTTGAACATAGCGAACAATGCGAAGCTGAGCCTGATATAACTCAGCAGCCAAAAATGATCCAGAGCCCCTACGGTCTGGATTGCGGGCGTTATCAACAAAGCGACAAATATGAGCTATAATGCGGGTAATGCGATTAATAGAAGAATGTTCTTCTAACAAAGTACCAAATAAATTTGGTGAAGCGGTGACTTGAAGCGCCACTATACGGGCTTCAGTCATAACTAGCGGCAACATGCTTGAGTCTGAGCAAGCATGTGGCAAACAAGCGGTAATCAACAATTGTGGGCCTTTCCACCAAAGTGTATTGCCTAATAACTCTGATGGCAAAGTGCCGCGAGAAACCCAAGTCAGCGGGGTTATCATAAAACCAATGCGAAGAAGGAAATTTTTCCTGAATGTAAGCAACTCGATTACTGACAAATGTCTTCCGACGGTGCGGGGAAGAACTAAGCCATGAAAGGACTACCGTGGAATCTGACCAGCAACGAATCACCTTGAACAACAAACGACTATTGAATTGCTCATAAACATAATGAGCCAACTTAGCAGTAAGAACTGAAGCACACAGTTCCAATCTGGGAAGTGACAAAGTTTTCAAAGGGGCAACTTTCGATTTAGACAACATAAAAAACTTTGACGAAATCCAGATGCGGTTTCGAACACAAAATAAACAACAGCGGCATAACCTTTCTCAGAAGCATCACCAAATGCGTGAAGTTAACAACTAGAATAGTTTTCTATAGCAAGCAGGCGAGGCAAAACTAAATTCTGTAAGGAGGGAAGATCACCTATGAATTTTGACCATAACGAAACAATGTGAGCAGGCGGGGTTTCATCCCAAGACAATTTCGAACTCCATAATCTTTGAATCAAGTGTTTAACCAAAAACGTTACAGGTGAGATAATTCCTAATGGATCAAAGATTCTGGCCAAAGTGGACAGAAGTATGCGTTTAGTACAAGAGCTATCAACAGGATGGATTCCAATGCAAACCTAAAACTTTTAAGGGATTATCAGATTCAAAAGAGTATGGATTCATCGACAAATATTCCTCAGGGAGGTGTAGCAACAATCGTGAATCATTACTGGACCACTTGCGAAGCTCAAATCCTTCTCGTCTTAAGAGTTCAATAATTTCTAACTGCAATGTTTGAGCCTTTTCAAATGATGAACTTCCAGCAATGATATCATCTACGTATGTGGACGATCGAACAATAGCGGCTGCTGATGGCAAAGAGCGGTCTTCTTCATCAGCCAACTGATTTAAAGTGAGGATAGCCAAAAAGGGTGCGGATGAAACTCCATAAGTGACAGTCTTGAGCCTATAGACTGCAACTGGATCTTGCGGAGAAAAACGCCAAATGATTCACTGATAATTTTGATGTTCTGGGGCAATCAAAATCTGTCTATACATCATTTTGATGTCTGCAGTGAACACTACAGGACGAAATCGAAAATTCAACAAAATAGCGATAATGTCTTGCTGCAATTTGGGACCGATAAATAAACAATCATTCAAAGATAACCGATGAGGTATCTTAGCGGATGCATTAAACACTACACGAAGTTTGGTTGGGCTACTATCAGGTTTCAAAACACAATGATGCGGTATGTAGAAACAATCAGAAGCAGTAGATGGATCAGGAACCAACTCCATATGATCCTGCTCCAAATACTCTTTGAGAAAATCACAATATTGTTTGTAGAGATCTGGTTGCTGTAGAAGACGTCTTTCTAAAGAGTAGAAACGTTGTACGGGGAGATTATACATTCCATCAAAAGCAGGAAGTGTATTTCGAAAAGGAAGAGGCACAACGAATCTACCTGAATCCAATCTCCTGCATCCCTCGGAAAATATTTTTTCGCAGATAAGATCATCAGGGGACTGAACCAGTGCGGTAGGAACATCTTCAATTCTCCAAAACCTTTGGAGTGAATCATCTAATGATACTACATCTTCAATTTTACAAAAAAGCGAAGTTGGGTTTATGACCGACTGAGAGTGAGAGTTAACAGAACTCGAAGACACTCTACCCATAAGGATGTAACCAAACACAGTGTTGATAGCATCAGGAACACCTTACTTTCCCAGAAGACGTCCATCCAACAAAATTTGAGAAAATATATCGGCACCTAACAAAAGGTCAATAGCGCCTGGGCTATTGAAACCAGGATCAGCAAGTTTCAAAATGGTTAGATATGCCATATTAGCCATGTTAATGGGCGCAACAGGCATATCATTGCAAATGCGGGGTAAAACAATAGTATCAACAACAAAATTGCACTCACGCTTTGCTATAGAGCGAAGAGAAAGGGTAAGAGAGCCCTCAGCAGAGGTACTCTGCACAGAACCCAGCCCGTTGAGTTGAATCGAAACGGGCGTAGGTCGGAAGCCAAGGCGTTTACAGCCTTGCTCGCAATGAATGATGTCATGCTACCAGAATCTAGCAGACATCGCAAAGTTTGATAAGAACCGTGCTTATCTAATACCTCAACTAAAGCGGTAGATAACACATTTGAATTGTATGACAAAAGTGAACTATGACAAGAAGTCTGCGGTAGAGAAGTTTCGGGACTTTCAACAGTATTAATGGTACTGGATCCACCAGATGTGGAAGCCAGGTTTGCGGTGGGAGCACTAGACTCAGACCGAATGCCTGAATCACCACGATTTACAAAATGAAGCAATGTGTTATGGCGCTGTTTGCAGTTGCGGCAAGTGGATAAAGATTTACAGCTCAAGCAATTAAAACAAAGTCTAAAATCTTTAACAACTTAAACCGCGCGAATACTGATTTGTTCAAGAATTCAGAACATTTGTAAATCGCATGATCGGATTTACAAACTAAACAATTTCTATTCTTAGTGACAAACAAAGATGTAGTGAACCGGGAAGAATGTTGCTTTGAATTCAATGGTAACTTTTTTTCAACACTTCGCTTTGCCTTGCGGGATAATTCAACATGTTCAAGGGCATCGCAATGCTTCGACAAAAAATCAACAACTTCCGAGCGGATCGGAAAGTCATCTTGAGCGGTCACCGTACCATGGTAAAGTCCAAATTTAGCGGCTAAATTCTTTGGAACTCGTTTCAACATCATTTGAACGATACAAAAATCCCACTGATTTACTGGTAAACCCAAATTCTTCAGTGCTTCCAAATTATCACTGAAGTCATCCAATAACTTCCGAACCTCTGAAGGGCTATCTGAAGTTAGTTGGGGGAATTGTTCTAAAGCTGACCAATGAGACTCCGCGATTAAACGAGTTCGCTTGAATTTTTTCAAAAGTGTTTCATAAGCACTCACGTAATTGTTTTGTGTTAGTTTAAAATTCTTAATAACCTCAAAAGCAGGCCCTTTTAAAGCTAACTGCAAATATTTGAACATACTTGAACTTCTGCATAGTACTGAGTTTTTCATTATTGTGAATTAATGAATCATACAAATCAATAAAAGTACCAAATTCCAATATGTCTCCACTAAATGAAGGCAAATCAATTCGCGGCAAAGCAACACTTTCCTGTTCCCGAGCTATATTTTGTGGCGTAGAATTCTGAACAAATTTCAGTTTAGCAAAATAGACCTAATTGAATAAAACAATTTTTCAAATTTATTGCGAATGTCATCCTCAAAGTCAAACTCATCGTTTGCATCTGAAATTAATCCAACAATCGAATTGTGCTGTTTAAAAAATTCTAAATGAATTGAATCAACCATATCAATCATGCTAAAAAATAATTCAACGTCGTCACCTCTTAAGGCTTTCTCGGTAGCAAAATAAATATCTTCTAATCTTTTAAATTCCGATTGTGGATTTTTGACATATTAACAATAAATTAAAATCACTGTAACGCCACTGAACAAATCTAACACGATAGAACGAAAACAAAATACTATTCCAAAAATGTACAATTTTTTACTGTTGAAGTCGTAAATATCTGACCAAATGTCAAATAAATTCAAACGTATAAATTTTGCAAATAACCAAAACAATCGAAACGATCTCTTGTAAGTTTTTAAGGCGGCAAAAAAATTGCGTTTTATTTCCAACGGATGAGTGAATATCCCGAACTTGCCTTCTCTCTTAACAAATAAAGAAACGAAAATTCAATGCGGTTTTCAACAATAATTGCAACGAAAAATCAATTAACTCAAATGTATCCGGCCCGTAGTTGGACCAAATTATGTAATTTATTCGATAATCTTTGCACTAAATTAACTCAAATTGCATCCGGCTCGAACTTGGACCAAATTATGGAATTTATTCGATAAACTTTGCATGAAATTAACTCAAATAGCATCCGGCTCGAAGTTGGACCAAATTTATGGAATGTCTTCGATGCACATTCCATAGAGAATATTCAAAAAAATTATGAATTAGATGTTGCGGTTTTAGTTCAATGCTGGTTCAATGCAAGTATATAATTGACGAAGGACCTTTAGCGGAACATTCAATAAACCGTGCCGTCACGTAAATTAATTCACCAAATAAAAGTTATCACTAACCTTTAAGTCGAAGCTCTGGTGTTTTCTTGGTTCTTCTTTCTTCTGAGGCTAGCCCCGTAACAGCTGGAACAGTTTCTTAGAGCTTCGTCTGGACAACACGTTACACAAAAAATAGCGACGTAATGTTCATTGATTGAGCATACAAAAAATGCGGGTTTAACAACAAATGATGCGCTTTTGTAAACACAAAAGAAACAAAATGAAAGCGGTTTAGCGGTCGTTAAGAACGAAGCTACTAACTCGCGAAATCGTAACGCAAAAAACAACAATAAGCGTCGTCTCTTCAGACGGAATCAAAAAATGTGTCCGAATAATTCGGAGCACAATACACGAAAAAAATCTCCCAAGCGTCTAAACAGCTAGGGAAGCGAACCACGAATGTCAATACTGTCTATATTTTACACGAAAAAACACACTTACAATTAGCATTAGCGCGACGGAATGTTTTAGAAAAGGTGCAGAAGTTTAAAAATCAATGAAGTAATTCAATCAAATTGAAAACAATACACTAAACAAATTGCGGGAACGCACCAAACGTCCCATTGGAAATTTTCTTAGCCCGAGCCTCTATCTACCCTATTTTACCCTATAAAAAATGATTATTTTGCTACTAAAAGTAAAACAATTTAATAAAAACTTACAGCTTATTTCTATCAATCAGAGAGCCTGAAGACATTTATATATTACAAATTATAAAAGTAGAGATTAAAACCTTTGACTTGAAGGTTCCTACAAACCTCTAGGTAGCCTAGATCTACAGTTATGATAATTCAAAGGCTTAACTAAAATCAAACTATCAATTCTGTGAACGCTAATTTTACCTAATTGTGAAGTTACTTCTCAAAATCTTCTATCTCTGTTCTAGAGAACCTAGAACTTTGTTTAACCTTTCAAATTACAAGTATTTTGATGTAGTTTGCTAATCTTTTACAGTTTTGCATTATATTTTTGGAAACTAAGAGCACACGCTTTGTGCTGTAGAAATTTTAGTTTGAATGGCATTGATTCCAATTAATTAGAATTAATCAATCCATTAGATTTTTTTTAAGTTTAGATTGAACCTCTAAGGACAAAAATATGACTTAAAAAAAGTCAAAATATTGGGGAAAAGTAAAAGTAAAAAGGAGTTACTCGAATATCGTATTCGAGTAACTAGAAGCGAAAGCAGAAGGCTACGAGAATTATGCGAACCGACCTGAAGAGGGCAGATGTGACTCTGCCGAAACGTCGTCATTTTACCATCGATCCCGACAGGGATCAGTTATCAACTACGCGGATGAATTCCCGGAAACCGCCTAAAACATTTAGTGCCCGCGAAAACTTAAAAACAAATATATATATATATATATATATATATATATATATATATATATTGGTTATAAACAAATCATGTACTTCGTTAATTAACTCAGAGAATGTTCGCAAATACACGTGTATTACCGCATATTTGTTCAATGGCCATAATATTAGGCACATTATAAGGCACTGACGTTCAAGTTATTTCAAATATGACGTTGAGGTCAAACAACAATAAACAATTGAAAATTGCCTTTTGTGAATATATCATGACTCGACAAGTTTATTTTAAATGATTAGTTCAAAAACACCACAATAATATAACCAACATTTATATAGCAAAAACTATGTAAAAACGAAATTAAGATATTCCAAAGATGCTATTTTCAACTATTATTATGAACAATAGAGCAAAAGAAGCAAATAAAATATTTCTATATCTATTACACTTAAATAAACTAAGTGAAGTCATTCATGATAATATAATAAATATAGAAGAAGAGCAAATATGTAATTAAGTTATGATGAATTTAATAGTCAACAGAAATTTACTTAATACACAACTTACTTTGAATGTATTGTTAAATAAATGTTGTTGAGATAAATGCCATTTTATTGGCTTAGTCGTCTTAATGGGGTCGAAATTTGTTTTTCTTTCGTTAATATCTATTAAAGAATCATTGTAAAAATATGAAAAAATATATTTTTCTAATCTTCGTTACGAAACTTTTCGTCTAATATCACTTTTTATAATTTACCGCTCAAAACAATTTTCAGGTTTTCAGTGAGGTCATATATTTTCTAAACTTTAGACTCAACAGTTTCGGAGATGTTTTTCTTAATATAGTTATTTTAGAAACATAAAAAAATATTTGTATTCCTCATAACGAGCCCTTTTGACATATTATATGATGGGGTGGAAAATACTTTGCCCTCCAAAATTAGGTTTTTAGCTTTATTTTTGCTGTAAACCTTGGACAATGTCGTATAGGATATAGGAATCTATATTATCTAGTTTTTTTTTAGGATCGAAGGTTTCAGGGATAATGGGAGAGAGAAATATGGGAAATAAGAATTCCTGCAATGTTCAATTAATTTTTATTTTATTTTGAATAGCAATCTGAGAAAACTTGCTTTGACAAGTTTAAATGAAAAACATTTTTCGAGTTATAATGTGGTAACAAATATACAAGATCCTATAACTTTAATTAGCGCGATTTCCATGTTGGCATGTAAATGAATAAGTACGAGTTAAATTATAAGCCCAGTAACAGTGACTCATTCAGGGTTGGGGAACTAGAAATTTGTTTCATGCTAAAGATGATTTTTGAAGCAAAATTTCGATATATTTTCAACTGATCTAAAAACCAAATAGCGAAAGTTCAACGCACACGAAGATCAGCATGCTTCAGCTTTGGAGTAATTTGAAATTTATAAGCTTTCATGTGAACATAGCCAGTGTAGCCCGCCCGTTTGTACGTTTCTTGATGATGCTAAATTGTCCACTCAGGTATTTAAGAAATTCCGAGTTTATAACAGCCTGGTAGAGAGGGCCTGTTCATTCAAATTTGTTAAAAAGATGGGAAATGGAGTTTTCAGTTGGTCGATTAAGTTCAATACATTTTTCGTAATGCACAAAATGTTTGTGGATGCGACTATGCTTTCTGATAATGGAATTTAATAATTTATACACGTGCTTGAATAATTCAATACCTAACCTAACGCAGATATTCAAGAAATCTGGGCAACATTACATTTCTCTCTTATTGGTAAATCCGCTCCAAACTACAGTACACAATAGTGTTAGTTTTTTTAGAAGATAAACATATTTCTAGAACTTTCCGTCATGAGGTATGATTAAAGCCATTGATAATAAATGCAACTGCCTAAACACTGAGATTTTCAACAAAAGTTACTAACCTGTTTGTTACTTACGAACTACAGTTTAATTGTTTGCTTTAAAATCTCACATTAAAAGTTGAAAATCTATGGAAAAAATGCCATTAGTGATTTTCGTACAGGAAAATATTTCTTTTAATTTTTAAGAAAAAGTTATCTTGGAATAATGTGCGAAATGCATCTGAGAATTGGAAATGTTCTGAAAAAATACCAGAAAATGTGCCTGAGAGGTGAGTTAGTTTGTTGAATTTCTTATCTGTTAGTGTCTCTGTTATTAACGAATCTATTCGGAACCGCTGACTTTTATTGTTGTCCTTATTTTAGTCAACTGACAAAATGATAAAAAAAGTATCCCTTTTTTAAAATATTATATTAAACTACAGAGAAATATTACTGCCAGAAATAATATCTAAAATCTTTATCAAAATTGTAGACGAATAATAATCTCTATAAGCAAATATCAACAGGGGTTTCGGAACAATAGATCGACAGTAGACGTCATCATCATAATTCGCTGGATAGGGAAAAAATCCATCGAATACAACAGTACCGTCTATATGTGATTCGGGCATTCGATATAATAAGTTTAAGCGACAGTAATATACTTAAACAGAAAAACTAATAAGGGTTATAGAAGAACTTGATCTGGACTGTTTAGCTAAAAGAAAAACTGAGGAAGTCTGAACAGGTAAAAAGAATAACAGGAATAAGGTAAGGAGACATCTTAAGCCCGGTTCTTTTCAACCTGACATGGGTCTATGATAAAATGAAGTGAAAACACCAACGGGCTACAAAACAGGAAACAGAACTATCAGCATTATATGATCCGCCGACAATAAAGTATTGGAAGGATACTCCTACACAGAATGCTACATAGATTTGAACAGATTGGCAAACAATATAACATGGTTATATAAACAGAATAAACGAAATGCCGAATTGTCTCTAAGGAGCTAATAATGCGCAAACTACACATGGAATTAAAAATCATAACGTACTGTCGGTCAAATACCTAAATATTGTAATAGATTCCGTGGATTCAATTGCACAAATATTTACACTCACTTTAAACGCCTTTTTGGACCAAAATAAACTCACTTTATCTACAAAACAAAAGTTACATGCTGCCTTCAACTAAAACGCTCATCCATAAGGCAATCGCGTTTTATAGGTTTTGTCCAGTTTGAGAATCTCTGGTGTATATTATTTTCGATTCCGGAATCCTGTTGAACTCAGTTTTTTCATCAATGGTTTTTGGGACTCCCGTTGTTGTTGCTCTTTTTTATATTCAGCCGGTATTTAACGCATTCGCACGTTGGTTTTTATTTAGAGTGATTCATTTATCGAAGGTCTATTAATTTTATACAGCGTAAAATGAATGTTATAAGAATATAACTTTGGGACATTCCAAGAAACAACTAACCAAGTAAGGAAGTCCGTAACTATTCCCGACTCATTCAGAGACAGTATGGAGGAACAAGCAAATACGGATTAGAAACGTTAACAATAAATAACATTACGATCAATATGCGATAGAAACCAGAGCTGACACAGAACAGGCACTAAGAACAGCTGAAATGAAATCATTAACTGGTTTTTATAGATTTAAAGGGATTCAGTTTTTTAGCAAGTTTAACTAAGGCTTTAATGTTTACTCATAAATATATATGCATTTATTATTTCTAAATGCAGATAAAAGAAATTATACTCATAAATCGCGGGAAAACTAGTAGTGAATATTGAAAATATTATCAGTGTTTCGTCATACTTAACAACTTTTAATATATGAGGATATCTTTGGTGTGAATTTTTAAATATCTTGGCAAATAAATAATTAATAACAAGCCCGTAGCCAGCGGGGTCTGGCGGTTCAAATAAATTTTATATTTATACAATTTTATATATCCTGGAAATACATGAAGAAATTGCACAAAAGCTAAAAATCTGCCAAATATCACAATAACCCAGATGACACTTTATGTAGTTGACACTAAGTATTTCAAAAACTAAAACGGTCTGTAATGGACAAACAGTTCACTTGATATTGATTACCCGGTATTATGCTAAACCCGCTGTGCGAAAATGTAGTGCACATTTGTACTTCCATATTGCCCTGCTGCGGCCATATTAAATACTTACTAATATTACCTTTAATCTTACAACTTACGTTGTCAAAAACAATACAACAAACAATAATAGTCTTTACATAGATAGACAGGTAGTAGAATCTTCCTGTAGAGTTCTTTTCTATCCACATTCGATCGTATTTTTGATTTGAAATTGACATTTTTTCTATAGGAATGTTTATAAATACATCTTGAAGAATAAATGGAAAATGTTATCGTGCTTAGTGATATAAATAGTACTAAATATTTTCTGTAATTAAATACCTTATTTTCAAATAATGTAAGAATATTTGGCCAAATGTAAATTCTAATTGCGTTTACCCATCTGATTACATAAAAATGTTCCGCAGTTAAGTACGCACATGCGGTTGTAACGTGTAGTTTCATCTAATATTTAAATTATCCATGTATATTCAGCATTTGATTTTAGCCATATACATGAGTTGTATTGGTTGTGTTTGAACAGTCTGGGAAAAAGTGCGATTCTTAATTTTCACTAATAGTGTTTGTAGTAACGTGTGCTATTTTTGTTAACAATACATAACGTTATTTTGCTGTTAAATGAAAGTAAACATTTAAAAAAGTAAAAGTTGACCACCAAAGCCCCAGAGGATCATATTTTAGCCTATTATTGCAGCTTATCCTTAACGCAGAAATTATTACCATGTCTAGTTTAGAATTGCTATTTTTCTGATTTTTCGGGAATAACGCCACAATTGCTGTAAAGTCCGTATATTTTAAATACTCCAAACATTTCGGGGTCTAAATTAGACCCCGTTTTCAATGTCAAATAAAAATTAACACAACTGAATAAGAAATTATAAATTGAGTCCGCAATGACATTATTTGACATTAAATGTGTGACAATAAAAAGGAAGTAACTAAGAGAATCCACTGCCAATTTGATATATACACGGTAACCGTAAAAAAATCTAAAGATCATGTGAAATAAGAAAGCTTCTTTTAAATTGGAGGAATTTGAATGAGTTGTGTCCAGAATTTCATGTAGCGCTGCTCGTTACGACTTAAGGTCAAATATATTCTGTGTTCCAGAGATCCCATTAAAGTCATAAGGGAAAATCTAGGAAAAACCTTATGAACTATCCCAATACAGGGTGGTTTAAAAGGACATTACCATTAATAATTTCATCCTTAATTATTGTTAACCAGCAACGGCTGAATTTTACAGAAGTAATAGAGATGCAATCGCTTTCATTTAATAACCTTAAAGTAGACTTTTGCAGCTTTCGTTTTATGTGTTCTTCTTAATGTGTAATATTGTTGAATTTTGAAACTGTATGTTTTGACCAAGGTTCTAGCCATATTCACAAGTTCTTGTCTTTTCCAATTGTAGTTTTTTTTATATAATTTTATGTGTTTATTTAATCAAACATTATAGCTCTAGAGTATTCTCCAATATAAAATTTGTTACATACGCACGGAATTTTATATATGCAGTTGTTTGAGTTTTGGGTTACGTTATTTAGTTTAGTCTATAATATAAATTGATTTCAGTATATTTCTGGTTTTGAATATTGCTTCAATATTAAATCCGTAGCTGGTTGCCATATAACCGGAATTTTCCGGACAAGTCCGGAATTATAGGTCTCTGACCGGAATACGGGGAATCATAAACCGTCCGGAATTTCTACAATTAACCGATGAGTGATGAAAGATTATTACAAATTAAAGTACTTTCTGATATTATATATATATATATATATATATATATATATATATATATATATATGCTCCTAGAATTATTTTCAATACTTCCGAATATTTAATAATAGTTTTATGGAACATTTCACAAGTCATATATTTCAAATTATACTGAGTTAAGAGAATCCACTTGACAGACTCTCCAGAAAGCTTGTTTCTTTCCTTTAACATTGTGTTCTCATTAGAAAATACCGTTTCATCATTGGCATTTTGTGCGTGCATCACAAATATATAAGAGCATATCTTGGTTAATTCTGTAACTTTTGCTGATCCAGCTTGCCTTCAGAATAATGATCCATTGGTTATTGGTATTCATTGCTTGATCATATTATTCAAAAATATGATTAAAAACGACATTAATATTAAATTAAAAAGAAAGTCCGGAATTTTTTCAGGAATTTTGGGATTTGGATCTGATAACCCTATCCGTAGCCCAATCTTTTCAGTGTTAATTAATGAAAGACCCTGTATATATGGTAAGGTTGTTGTAATAATGTGATTATCAAGGGTATTAGAGCAGCTTGATGTTGAATGTTAGTAATTGTTTTGTGTTCAATTTTATTGAAATTAAGGTTCTCCATTATGACTTTAATGGGATCTGTGGAACATCATAATTACTTTGATCGTAGCGCCACATGCAATTCTGGAAGATAATTTTTCCAATTTGAGGGACGATTTCTTATTTAACATGATCTTTAGAATTATTTAGTGCTACCCGATATATAAGAAATTCTCTTAGTTACATCCGTTTTATTGTCACACATTTAATGTCAAATATTGTCATTGCGAACCTTTCAATTTATAATTTCTTATTCAGTTGTGTTAATTTTTGTCATTGAAAACGGGGTGTGATTTTGACCCTGAAATGTTTTCAGTATTAGTATACTGACTTTACAACAATTGTGGCGTTATTCCCAAAAAATCAGAAAAATAAAAATTTTAGACTAGATATGGTAATAATTTCTGAGTTAAGGATAAGCTGCAAGCATAGGCTAAAATATAATCCTCTGTGGCTTTTTTGGGGTCAAATTTACTTTTTTAAATGTTTACTTTCATTTAACAGCAAAGTAACGTTATGTAATGTCAGCAAAAACGGCACACGTTACTACAAATATAATTAGTGAGAAATGAAAATCGCACTTTTTCCCAGAGTGTTCAAACACAACTAATACAACTCATTATCGGTAAAATCAAATGCTGAATATACATGGATAATTTAAATATTAGAAAGAACTACACGTCACAACCGCATGTGCGTACTTAGATAACTGCTGAACATTTTTATGTAATCAGATGGGTAAACACAATTAGAATTTACATTTGGCAAAACATTACATTATTTGCAAATAAGGTAATATTGAGTACTATTTATATCACTAAGCACGAGAACATTTTCCATATATTTTTCAAGATGGATTTATAAACATTCCTATAGAAAAAATGTCAAATTTCGAATCAAAAAGACGACCGAATGTGGATAGAAAAGAACTCTACGGGAAGCTTCTACTACCTGTCTATCTATATAAAGACTATTATTGTTTGTTGTATTGTTTTTGACAACGTATATGGCATTTCGAGTTGTAAGATTAAAGGTAATATTAGTAAGTATTTAATATGGCCGCAGCAGGGCAATTTGGCAGTACAAATGTCCAACACATTATCATTATCAAGTGTACTGTTTGTCCATTACAGACCGTTTTGGTTTTTAAAATGCTTAGTGTCAACTACATAAAATGCCATCTGGGTTATTGTGATATTTGGCAGATTTTTAGCTTTTGTGATTTCTTCGTAATTATTCTCTCTAGAATCCTGATGTAGAATTTGCTATTGTAATGTGTTAACAACACTGAAATATAATTTTCAGACTAGGAGTGTACTAAAACGTATAAACCTGAAAAGACCTTATCACCATCAAAATTAATGCAATGTGTTGTAGATGATGTATGACACAGAATAGAAAACAGCCTGGATCAGTTTGTAAGAAAATTGGCAGCTCAAACAGGTATAGTACTTATGTTGTTAACATATTAACATTTTACATATAAGTTTTGCAATTGTAGATCCTTCTTATGGAAGTGCATAAACAGCATTGAAAAATAAATTACATATGCTCGTTTACATCAAGATTAAAAAGACCACGATTTGGATCTAGCTGCCGAAGCATGCTTTCACTTATTGAGATATTAAGTATTAATATATAATTTATACTAACATATTTCTGCTAAATAAATCATTATTTCTTGACATATATTTTTTGTTCAGTAGTCTTCTTAATTTCTATATGCCTATATTAATAAAATATGACGTTACTGACATTTAAACAAATATTTTATTATCTCCATATTTATTATTTTTTAATTTAATTATTCAACCATATAAATCAGTAATTAAACTCAATACCACGGTACTTAAACTTACAGAGGAAGAGCTGTATGTAAGAGTGGTTACATTTAAACCTAAGTTAAACATCTATACTAATTTTTATGGCAACATATTTACAAAAAATGCAGTAACAAGATATATTTATAACATATATTAGAATTTATTCCTAATTAGAAATGTATGAAACCACTTAATTCTGTCTTCTATTCATTCCTTTTGGTATAACGTTTATTATCATATTTGCCACAGTTTACTTTCTTATTTTTATAACGACACTTTGAGATAGTGTCCTCTACCATAAAGGCACCCAGTACACTTATAACTACGGTCAAAGCCATAACAATGCTAGCGTTAACTTGAATTATAATGATCACGATTTCTCCATGGATTGCATCCAATGTATATATTTATGAAATATTTCACGATTTTCAAGATGACTCTTATCCTTGATGTCGTTTATTAAGTGAGTCTTAGATATTTACATATACCATACTTAATTCAAATTCAACATGTATTTATTTGTACCTTCTTAACAGAGTTTGATTTCCCATACTATTAGCCTGAATTTGGCCATTATGCTGATTATCACATGTGGTACGATTTCTTTCTCAAACATGATTCGCTAATTTATTATTTAACGATAGATTGTAATTCAATTCAGTATTAGTATCCCTAGAGGATTTACGGTATCAAAGCCAATCTGTTTATTTATACCGAAATTATACTCTTTATTATTAAATAGGACATGTTATGTTCTTTAATTAAGTTGTTAATTAAGAGCAACAGTGAATTCCTTGATTGCATCTTCCGTAGGAAATTATATTGTTTGTGGTTACGTGAACACGAAAGTTTCAGATGTAATGAAGGAAACATCAATTGTACCAACTCATCAGGTTGGTATTACTAATCGTTCAATGTTGTCACCCAAATTTGAGTATTGCAAACTTCAGATTGATCACTCGAGAGTAGTAATGCAGCGAATAAAAAAGAACCAATTGGTGTGAATTCATAGGATAATGTTCAATAGCCCTTCCACAATAATGTCATTCAACTGGGGGATAATTCCAGTGTCTAAAGGGTACACCAAAGATGAGGTTTGTGGATATAACAGCGTGTCAATAGCATTATAATAAAAAGATGACTGATCTGAAAACGATATACCTGCACAAATTGGTAGTTTTATTCTGGTATAAGTATATTCATGTCAAAATGACAAAAGACAAATCAGTTGTGAACTCTTAAATCAATTACAACTGGTAACAGTAAATAATTTGGTCAAGTGCGAGTTGGACTCGCATACTACGGGTGTCGTACCACCTTTGAGATTTGATACAATGTAGGTAAATCAAAGAATATATTTTTGTAATATTCCAGTTTCAAACGAGCAAGGAATGAGGCGATTTTCTGATATTTTCCTTAATATTATTGCAACTAAGCGTTTTAAATTTATAAAAAACTAGCCGTTAACCGCCGTTTCACCCGTGTATGGAATGTACAATTCGTTGCAAAAAGCAATAGCTTATGAAACATATGGGCTACCCGATATAACAATTTTTTCTAACTTTTCTTAAACGCCCCACATAACTATAAATCCACCAATCCCGAATATATTTCACCCAAACTGCAAGTGCTTATGGGCCCCCCTATATAACATTTAATACAACATTTTTAAAACCACCTTGTATAACTCTACTTCACCCTATAGTGCAACCATCCTGTATATGCTGCTGTTTATTTGTTACCCAATATACATTTTTTAATCACTTAACTTGTAACTCTACGCCACCCTACATTTCAACAATGCAACTGCTTTTGGTCTACGCTATATAACAAATATTTCTGATATATCAAGCCACCGTGTAAAATATAATTTCACTCCAACCCTTTATATGCAACTTTTTCTAACATTGTGTTAAACATACTGCATAACTATAATTTTGCTTCGCCTCATATTTCACATATTCGATATAGTAGGATGCAACTGTTAGTGGTCTATTCTATATTATATACATAACATTTTTTACATATTTTTTGATCCACTCTATAACTATAACTCTACTCCTCCCTCAATTCCAACCACCTTGTATATACAACTACTTATGAGCCACCAATATAGCATGTTTGGTACCACTCTATATAACTATAAATCCACTAATCCCCAACATATTTCACCTAAACTGCAACTGTTTATAGCCATCTTATAAAACAGTTTAATTTTTTTGAACCACCCTGTATAACTGTAACTTTACTTCACCCTATAGTGCAATCATCCTGTATAAGCTGTTGTTCATTTGTCAACCAATATAACATTTTTTAAACACCTAACTCTAACTCCACTCTATAATTCAGCTATGCAACTGCTTATGGTCTACGCTATATAACAATTATTTCTGACAATTTTTGAGCCGCCTTGTAAAGTATAATTTCTCTCCACCCTATATTTTAACCATCCTTTATATGCAACTTTTTCTAACATTGTGTTAAACACAGTATGTAACTATAATTTTGCTTCGCCCCATAATTTAGGTAATCCATATAGTAGGATGCAGATGTTCACGGTCTACCCTATACAACATTTTTTTAACATTTTGTGATCCACACTGTAAAACTATAATTCTACTCCGCCCTCGGGTTTGATCAGCTTTTATGTATAACTACATATGGGCAACCCAATATAACATTTTTTGTACCAATCTGTATAAATTATAAATCTACCAATCCCCAACATATTTCACCTAAACTGCAACTGATTATTGGCCACCCTATATAACAACTTTATTCAACTTTTTTTGATCCGCCTTGTATAACTATAATTCTACTTCTATCTATATTTAAACCATCCTATATGTATACCCTGCTGCCAATTAGTCAACCGTAATAACTTATTTGTCTAGCAGTTTTTCAACCATCCTGTATAACCATAATTTTACTCTACCAAATATTTCAACCACCCTGTATATGCATCTGCTTAGGAGACACCAAATACAAAATTTTTTTAAACACTTAACTATAACTCTGTTCCGCTCTATATTTCGACTATCTTATCTATGCAACTGCTAATGGACTTCGCTACATAAATCCATGAATTCCCAATTTATTTCACCATAACTGCAACTGCTTAGGAGGCAGCCTATGTAACAATTTTGTTCCACATTTTTTTGAATCACCTTGAATCCTGTATTACAACCACCCTGTATATTCTGGTGATTATTGGTCACCCAATATAACATTTTTTAACTATTTAACAATAACTCTACTCCACCCTACATTTCAACTATCCTATCTGTGAAACTGATTATGAGCTATGATAGTTCACAATTTTTCCCCATATTTTTTGAATCACAGTATAAAGTATAATTTCTCTCTACACCGCATTTAAATCATTCTTCATATGCAACTTTTTCTAATCTTGTAATCTTGTTTGAATTACACTATGTAACTTAACTTTACTTCGCCCCATATTTCAAGTACACTCCATATGTGCAACTGCTCATGTTCTACTCTATATAACAATTTTTTTCCTAGAATTCTTACCCAGCCTGTATAATTGTCATTCTACTTCACTCTATATTGCAACAACAGCTACTTATGAGCCACCCAATATAACATTTTTGTACCATCCTGTATACTTAGATTTCCGCTCCAACCTATATTTCAACTCTCCTGTATATGGAACAGCTTGTAGAACATAACATCTCTTTATAAGATTTTTTAAACCGACCTGTATATATGCAACTACATGTGGATATTAAGTAATTTTATAAACCCTATAAACTATAATTCGTCTTCATTTTACATTTCAACTACCCCGTTTAAACAACTGCTTCTAAATTTTTTTCACCCATTTAAGAACTATAATAACTGAAGGACATAACTCAAATATCCTAACTGCTTACACCAAACATTTTTTCTAAGATTTAACTGTAGTTCTATACTACCCTTATTCCAACCATATTGTATATGCAACTATTTATCAGCCAAGCAATATAACATTTTGTTATCCACCCTGTATAAAAATAATTTCAATATACCGATTTTTCAAACACCTGGTATACAGAGCAAAGTATTTTCGCCCCTTTTTGCGTTTCCAGGGTGTCCATTTGTATGTGGATATTTTTGTAGGAACTGTACCATTCTATGGGGTCGCAAATCTTTTTAAAGAATTTGAGTTTCTTCTTCACTTAGAGGTCATTGTTGACTTTGTGTTTTGAGCTTATTTATGTTGAGAAGGATTTCGATATCTTTTTCGAGCAACAAGTAGAATTCTGCTATTTTGGAAGGGCCGCAATGCATTGAAGTGATACGAGCTAGTTCCGCTTTCTTCCAACGTTCTGTCATGCTGTACAGCATTGTAAAATCTGTTTTGGTTAACGGGAACACTTTACTGACGACATCTCGTCGTCTTTTAGCAGCGTCATCTTTACGTTCCCGTTCTTCTTCTTCTAATTCTAATCTGATTCGTTTCTGGTATTCTTCGTGAAGCTTTTTAACTTCTGTCCGCATTCTCCATGCTCGGTAATACCTCTGTATCGTTCGAACTTTCCTCTATACATGCAACCTTTTCTCCATTTCGTCAGCAGTTTCGTACGGACCCGGTGTTATTATTCTGTCAGTAATGCTTGGTATGTAGTGATCAAATCTGGACATTTGAGTGGCTCTGGCATATTCCATGTCTGTTTTCTATTTCTGTAAAAACACGTTTCAGTGATTCTGTTGCTCTTCATTTTCACCGGCACTTTTGATTTGGGGGGACAAGTTTGAGTGAAATTGTTGAAATAGTTGAAGCCTGTTTTGGTGTTTTTGTAGCCACCCAACTTGGGTTGTGGGATTGTCCTGTTTTCAATTTCCACAACCACTTCTTTGAATTCTTCTCCATCCTCTACTTACTTTAACGGTGATGATATCTGGAATCACAAAGTCCCTGTAGACTTTTTCGACTAACAGCGGGTGCCTGGGATCTTTGGAAACCGCTTTCAATTGTAATATGCTAAACTCGTCAGTTTTCAAATTTCCCAAGATATCCCTGTCTCTTAATTCGAAATTTTCTTGATAGATACCAATATTTTCGAAGGGGACGTTAAAAATTGACAAGAAGAGACATTTGGCAATCTCAATAGTGTTTAATACGTTAAATGAGTGCGTAAATATCTTGGCGTCATCATCGGTGATGAACTTAATCGTAATTATGTCTTGAAATTCTCTGAAATCCTCCAAGACTGTGCCAGTGGGATCCGCAACATGTTTAGCTGAATCGTCTGAAATTGTGAAAAGAAAAACCACAGAGTACAGGAAAATCGTGTCACAAACGAATCAGATTAGAATTAGAAGAAGTCTTCAGTAAAGTGTTCCCGTTAATCAAAACAGATTTTGCAATGCTGTACAGCATGACAGAACTTTGGAAGAAAGTGGAACTAGCTCGTATCACTTCAATGCATTGCAGTCCTTCCAAAATAGCAGATTTCTACTTGTTGCTGGAAAATTAAATCGAAATCCTTCTCAACATAGATAAGCTCAAACACAAAGTCAACAATGACCTCGAAGTGAAGAAGAAACTCAAATTCTTTAAAAAGATTTGCAATCCCATAGAATGGTACAGTTCCTACAAAAATATCCACATACAAATGGACACCCTGGAAACGCAAAAGTGGCGAGAATACTTTGCTCTGTATAAGAAACTCTGTAATAAAATTCTGGACAAAGAACACCTAGTATATGTAACTATTTATGGCCCACCCAATATAACTTTTTTGAACCACCCCGTGTAACTAATTCTACTCCCCCTTATTTCAATCACATTGTATATATGCAGCTGCTTATGGGCCACCTAATAAAACTTTTTCTTAAATATTTTTGAATTCATATAATTCTATTCTGCTCTATGTTTCACCTACCCTAAATCTGAAACACCCTGTAAAATTAGACTTTTTTTAAAACGAAACATGTTAGTTCCATTGGCATATTCCGAATTTTGTATAAAAGCTAAGCTAATGAAAGTATTTAATATTTGTTGCGTGCAAACAAACAAACAAACACGCAACTACAATTTGATAATAGTGTTATAAAATTTGTTCAGCGCTATTGGAGAAGACATTAGCCATTCCGATGAAAATAAAACATTGACCAAAGTATTGAAATCGAACGCTGAGCGAACAATGAAATACCTATCCAGAACGACGAAAAATGGTATAATTACGAGTGGTTTCTGAGGTAAAACTAGAATTAAGCAAATTATATATGATCGACTGATTAATTGTATGTAATCACTGCATAGTTAGCATTAATAATTTACTACAATTTAGTTAGATATAAACCAAAAGAGATAAAATTGGATATTTTATTAGGTTCGTTCCAACAGAACGAATTACCGATACACAGTAGATATTCGTCGTGTGCAGTGACGAGTTACCATTTACAATGATGTTAGGCGTAATACGATTAATGGTTGCTTATCGGTTTTACGTTGGGTTGGAACACGCCTATTATTAACTCGCGTTGTTGGCCTGACAAAATCCTAAAGCGAGTACCTATGAAAAAATGTGTAAGTGATGTAAGACAAATCTAGTGAAGAAATATATTTTATCTATCTATGTTATGCTTTCTTTCCTAATTTTGTGATTGTTTTGGTTATAGCTATTACTTCTTCACTGAACGACCGAAATGTGGTTTTACGAAATATAAACAAGGTCCCAAATTCAACTATTTGATAGGTGGGCATGCATGCAGTGCAATTAATATTAGGCCATGTCGTGTCCACCGAAGCTAGTTTTTTCAAACAGGAACCGAATTTCCATGACTGTTTTAGATTCGACCGAAACGGAAACTTATTTTTAAGGCAATTCTATATTATATTTTTAAATTTATAATTTTCTGTTCATTTTAGCTAATTGCATATGTGAATCTATTGCTGTTCATAGAGTAATAGCTTGATTGTTGGTTAATCAACATTCTTAATAATTAATTAGCACTTACAACCAAATCAATACAGCCAAAAAACTTGTTTAAAAAAAAACTACAAGCTGGATGTACTATAATTTCAATTCAATGTTAAAAATCACAGTTCATTTGCAATGCAATAAAACTGTTGGGAACGTAGGTCAACTTTTCGCCATATTGCATGCATGTTTTTTTGTTTCAAAAATTGACAATCATCAATTTAGTTTTCGGAAAATTTGAATTAGGTTAGGAATCTGTATAAGTTTATATGGGGCTAGGAGAAATTATTATTTTAGTTATCTACCAAGATAACCACCTAGTTACATGGTACTGAATCTTAGAAAACGGCATGTTAATAAATAGGTGGTACTCAACCCCATAATGAATCACATCCTGCAATTAAATTTCTTGAAAACATAAACAAATTATGTTTAAGGCAGAACCGCAAACGCTGTGTTATGTTTTCAGGGACTATGTATTTAACAGCCCAATGATCGCAGTAAAACCTAAACTAAAAATACCATTTTTTGTAATTTTTGTTTATAGGTATTTTTATAGTAAATGTAGAATTAGCAAAATGATTCGGAGTTGACCCTGGCGTAGCGGCATGTTCGTCTATCATTTCCTCTTTTATTTCAATCCTTACTAGGGTTCGTCATGGGTTCCTATAGATTGCTGGTGTAACAAGAGGTATCATTCAATTTAAACATCCCTGGTATATTTTTTTGACTTTGATAAATTCTAAATTTTATTTGGGTAACTCATCATTAACAAAAAAACATTTATGAAGTTCCTGTAAAACATTTACCGCATATTCAACACCGAAGTTCTATGCCTTCTTTGTCAATTAAAAATATGAATATTACAAATAGAAATCAAACTATTTATAGTATTAATATTAAATGGATAATATGGTATAATTTGTTTGCCCACAGACAATCAAGTTTGTCTATTAGTCAAGACCTAGAAAGAATTAGCTTAATGAGAATATCAAACGAAGTATTTCTGTATCATGCGTATAATTTCATGTAATATGCATACGTTCTAAATATGTTTGTAAATCTACCAAATCACACTTAGAAATATAAAAATTCTCAGGGAAATTAACTAGGTCTGACTTCAGTCAATAATATACTATTCATGGATGCGGGATTCGTAGTTTATAAATGTCACACCTTAAAGTTCAGGATAAGTTGATAAACTTTATTACTTTATGTTTATGTTGAATTTACGAGTTAAACAAATGGTTGTAACTACCACAATTAAATGAATTTTGGACATTAATTGCAAAGAAAATAATATACTTACAAAAATTGGAAAAGATAACCAATTTGTTAAATATATCTGGTTAGTCCGTTCCTCATTTTCTTAAAGCTCAAATACTTCAGGCTGAATTGCTTCCAAATTCTTATATACTACTGATTTAAAACTGTTATGTTAACGATAAAGTAGTATAGTGCTTTAATTTGTTTTAAATAAACATTTGTTGGAGGAATTTAATCACATCTTTTTCGAAACCTGAAATGTGTCAATTTAGTTCTGTACAAAGTAGACGTCAAAATCCCTACAAGTATATATACAGCGCCAACCAAAACTACTTTCAATTTAAGGCTCATGAAGTTCAACCACACTATATAATTATTTATAAGTGTATACGTGCAGAGTGCGTATAAGAATAGTGTTGCCAATGTATAGGCTAAATGCTGATTGGTTCCGTAATTTTTTGCACTTATTTTCGGTGTATTATAGGAAGGGGAGAACAGATGTTTAGTGTTTCTGGCAGAGTTGTCAGACATGACGATTGAAAGTAAATCTCACGATATCTATAAAATGTGAGTCTTTGCTATTCTTAGTTAAATTTTATTAAATTGACGTCGTAAAAATACAAAGAAACTGAATTATAAAATGTTGACAACAGTGTATTCAATAATTATCAGAAGAAAATAGGTCGATTGCAGCATCAACGTTCAAAAAATTAAACTATGTACCCCAATCAGGTTTCAGAAATTTTTTATAAAACTATTACCAATACTTTATTTTTTAATGATAAAATTGTTCGGTACATGAAATTGATAATTACCTAATATTTTAATTTGAATGTAATGAATTTTAATATCACCGGTTGATCTCTTGAATAATATATTTTGTTGAACCGAATGCGTAAAAGAATATTAATGTTTCAGGATTTTCTCTTCAAGCAATCTGAGAACCCTGCTTGACTTATAAAAATCTGCAACGGTTTGAATGGTTGCATAAAATAAGGGGTGGTATTATCAATTTGGCACCACCCTTTTTTATACGCACTCTGTATATGTATGTAGTGAAATTAATTTTTTTTGTAAGATAACCTCTGAGGAGTTATAAAGTAAAAATACTTTATAATCAAAGGTTGACTACAACTCCGGAGCGGATCCAGGGAGGGGCGATGAGCAGCGATCGCGTCCTCCGAGAGCTTCAACATCATTGAGTTTAATACAACGAGGAATTCTTACATCCACAAGCTTAAAATAAAGTCATTTTTGTGAGTTTAAAGTGAAAATCCACTATTTTTAGTACATCAATCAATCCAGGAATACAATGTTTTCGAAACCCTACAGAAGCCTCCCATACGTAGGTAAATTTTGTACGAAATCGCACCCTTCCCCGCTATATCTAATCGCCACCCTGAAGCTCGACTCCGGATTGGCTCTTGCTACACCTAATGCGTTTAACAAAAGTAAATGATAGTACATCAAAAAATCAGTTTAAGTAAATAAGAATATGCCATAATTATCCCACAGAAAGCAACCAAACATTTTTAATTAGTGAAATTTATGCGTATAAAAGTAATGGTCGCAGTGGTAAGAAGGTTGTCTGTTCGCAATTTACCGAAAATCAACTTCTACCTAGTTATATAGTACCTATTTTAATTTAGCCCGGCGAGTTTTCTCTTTTTAGGATAAAATTATAAGTATCGGGTTGTATATTATGTATACCCACGATATGTTTCAGAAACATTAAAAAGCAAATATTTTTTGTATTGGTATCAATAAACATGTTGTTTGTTGTAATTGAAGCAAGTATATGAATCAGTTAACGAATACATTCAAATTATATTATTTTTTATTACCAAAAAGTGTAATGTTTTACAAAAATAACATATTTTGTTTTGACAGCTATTAATTGCAATAAATCTACAAGTTAGACTTTTATACTGAATTTTTTGGATAAAACTCTACTTCTTTTTGGAACATGGAAAACTTCTTCGGGTTGAGTCTCAGGTTGGCGTTCTTAATTCTGGAGAATACATCGCCCAGGTTCTTCAGATGGTCGTCGAATGTATGACCCATAACCAGAATGTCGTCGAGGTATACTACACGTTCTCCATGTCAACCCGCAAAATCCCTGGATGGAGAATGTTTTGGGGGCTGGTGAAGTGTTAGTCAGCATTCGCCCCCTTATGCTGACTGGCTGGCTGACGGTCCCTGGACATGTGGCTGTTGTGTTGGTTACCCCTGGTCGGTGATCATTCCGATAGCCTCGCTCTGCAGTCTCGTTGGAAGTGTCCTCTGTGGTTAGTTTTGTGTGATCGTTCCAGTAGTTTATGGATTCCGGACATCACCGCTTGGAGGGATGGTTCTGGTTCTTCCTGGCTGAAGGAAACTGTTAGCACCCTCGGTTTGGACATGTTCATGACTGCCTCTACTTCCAAAGCCCGAAGTAAAGGTTCATTACTTTTCTTGACGCCACTAATTCTTAAATTTCTTTGTACTTCCACATCTCTGATACCGTTTATGAAACTCTGTGTGTCCAACTGGTCTTTCGTTTCCTCTGGCAGGTCTGGGTAGGGCAAGTTTACTAACCGTCTAATCTCTACTTCGAATCCTTGAAGACTCTCTCCGGATTTTTGCGTTTTCCCACTTAGTTGCACCTGGTGTACTTGGCTCAGGGATTGATTGTCGTACCTTTTGTCCAGGATGGCGATGATCTTGTCGAAATTGCCTTGTTCATCGACTGGAATGCTTTGGAGGAGTTTTAAGGCCGGACCTCTTAAGGAAATTACAAGAGACGTAGATTTTTCTTGGTAATCCAATCCATTAGTTGTAGCCACGGCTTGAAATTGCCGTTTATACATGGGCCAAGATGAACTGCCATCGAATGGGTGGTTTACAAAAGGAACCTTTGGTACTCACGGTGTGCTGGTATTTCCTTCTCTGCAAATCTTGTTGTAATTGTTTAATTTCGGTTTCCACTTTGTTTTGGAAGGCGCTGATTTCAAACTTTACTTGGCTCTGGATGGAATCCATGTCCTCTACTCTTTTATGTCTGCATGCATTCTTTCATTAACTGTTTCATTAAGTTGCGATACTATTTGCATTAATTGGTCAAATTGCAGTTGCGTTTTTTCTTCAGTTACTTTAAAATCATTTAGTCTCTTTTCCTCTAATATTTTAAACTCATTTAGTCTCTTCAATTCAGTCTGGTCTTGTCTTGTGTTTCTTCAAATTTCGAGAATAATCCTTCCAGTAAGTTTTGTTTTTTACTTTTCCATGGCAGTGACAAGATTTTGTTGTTTTTCATCTAAAGATTTTAATAACTTTTGTTGAATTTCTTCCTAATGTTGTTTCTCTTTTTTGTCTCGTTTTTCCACAATCTGCGTTATTTTTTCGTCTAGTCCATCCGTAACTTGTTTGAATATTTTTTTGAGTCTCGTCCATTTTTTCTTTATCCATTTTTGGGTTTCCATAAATCAAATTACGATTTTATCTTCACTTAATCTTGCACTGTTGATCACCAAATTGCTATAAATTTCGAGGGTTCAAGTTAATTAAATTTTAAAAACTAATAGTCACTTCACTTTCTAGAACTTTTATTCACACGTAAACATAAAATATTATCAATAGCTGATTCTAATACAATATCGAAATCAAAACAATAGATAAGCTCTACTAACTACGGCGATGAACGGCCGTTCCTTTTATAATTTGCATGGAATTCTTCCAGAAAATTTCGAGGGTCATCTTCCCAGTTGTCCAGTCTTTTCGACATTTTCTTGCACGATCGACCTTGCGGATATTCTTTTTTATACTTCAGTCGATTTGAATATTTTACGTTACTTTAGCCAGGGACGAACTAGATAATTTTACAACAATATCGTCTGAGTATGAGTATTAAAAGACAAATAAAGAAATGTAATCTGCAAACATGAAGTGAGCAGTATCACTAAGAGTTTTTTTCCATAAGTGTATAAATATAACGTAATTTGTTATTTGCATTTTAAAATTGCCTGTAGTAATAATTAACGTTTTCAATATTTTCACCCACACAACTACATCGTCGCAAGACACTACGAATCCTTATATTTACTTACCTTGGCTATTTGTAAGAGGACTATCGAATGCTTCACGTTGTCCAACATTTTCTGAAAAAAAAACAAAGATAATTAATAAACATTTTAATCTAATTGTTTCGTTTTGGTCACCTAAGTTTCTCGTTGAAAAGACAATAATACCAAAGTACTATGAATTGTAAACGATTTAGCCTCATATTAATGAGCTTCTTCTTTCAGCGTACTGCACTAAATTTTAAACAAAAGATATTCAAATGAAACTGTTAGGGTATTATAATGGAGTTCCAAATTCATAAATTCCAAGATGTTTCAAAACAGTCAAACAGAATGGATTATTGTGCTCAAGTGTGAGTTGTTCGATTTGAATGTGATATTTTTTCAATCTGGTGAGTTTAATTATAAACTGGGAATTATTAACAATTTTCTTAAAGGGAGAATATTATCTTCTATAATTATATATACATAACAAAATATTATACAGATGAGAGGGGGAACTAACTACCTCATTTGACTAATTGTTGTCTTTACCTAGATATTTTGTTTTTTATTATTGAATCGCGTAAAGAGAGTTGATTCGTTTTAATAATTACTAGGTACGATGATTGTTTATAATACCAAAGACATTGGAATAATTTTGATCTGTTATGTAGTTGATCAATGTGAAGAAAATAACGAATGGAACAAAATTATTTTCTGATACACCTAAAAATGAGGTCAATATTGAATAGAAGACGAGTCAGTAAGGAAGGTGTAGATGTTGCATAAGATTGATTTGATAGAACGAAAATATTTTAAGAACTTGGGTGAGATTATCAGGATTAGATTAGTGTTGTGAACTTATGTCTGAAATAATTGGCGCTGAATCTAGACTGTTTTGTTTCAGTTGTGAATTTACCGTTTAGCGTAATGATTTTTTAACAATGGAACTGTCGATATTAGTGATGTTTAGAGATCATGCATGTATGTTAAAGAAATCTTAATCGCCACATATATTCTTATGTGCTTGAAAATACCATCGAAGCCCTAATTGAACATGTACTAAAGAACAGAAAAGACGCTGTACTCTCAACATCAACCACAGCACTATGCAGTTGAAGGAAGGTAATTGCATATACTAATTTTCAACAAATGTGGATTGGGAGGCATTCCGGAAGATGTTGACCGTGTTTAGAATATATGCCTCAGTCAACGGAATTTCGTCGACTCTGAAATACATCTTTGTTCCTTTTCTTAATGCAACAGATATGAAAGCTACTGAGATTGAAAAAGCATTTATAAATATTAAGATGTTATCCATAGTGATAGAAAGTCAACTGACTTGATAAAATATAATAATTATGAGAGAGTTTAATAAAATAGTTAACTGATAAGCAAAAAAGATATAATGCAATAGATTCCGTGGGTTCAATTTCACAAGTATTTGCTCTGAGTTTCAATGACTTTATTTTAATCAAAATAAACTCCCTTACAAAAAAAATACAATGACTAATATTATCAGCTGTAGTGCTACACGCTGCTTCCAAAAAAAACTGCCTCGCATAAAATAGTCGCCGTCTTATGTATAATTCAATCGTCCCAAGAATTTTCCAGTCTTCTCGGGTGCTAGTCTAGATCTTATTTGACTTCTTAATCTCGCCAACTTTAGCTTTTTTTATACTCATCGCATTTTCGGAGCTACCGTTGTGTTGCTCTTTTATTATTATTTCAGCTGGTTTTTATGTAATCGTATTGTTTTTATCGGAACGAGTAATGTAAAGTGTTTTTTAATTTTTGGCAGCGTAAAATGAATTTTATAACAATATTTAAAAAAGCGTGGGGTGCTTTAGAATTTATAAAGGGTGGCTTAATAAGAACCCAAGATTTTAAAGTTAAAAAAAACATGGTTTTCTGTAGCTAATGATTGAAGTATTAAATGATTTATAATGCATAGATATAGGAATTAGGCATGAAACACAATAGATTGTAAATGACCACTGCGGCTTTTACGGCACATGCGTAACTTTTTCACAATTTTTTTAATAACATTATTGTATACATGTTTTTTTTTCACTGATATACCGTCTAATGTGGGCCTTCAGTGCTTATGGGTTTGTTGGTATAAACCTTTGACTTCAGATAACTATATAGCCAAAAGTCCAAAGGTGTTAAATCACAAGACTGTGGTGACAAATTCTGGCCTTCAAATCGAGAAATGATAAGACCAGTCGCAAACTCGTACAAGACAGTGAATGTTTCACGAGCAGTATGACCTGTGGCACCCTCCTGCTGAAACCACATGTCAAGAGCTATAATGTTCTAATCATTTGAAAATCTCACCACCGCACCGGTTCGGCTTTTTTCCTACCGCGGTATTTTGTTTTTCTAGCTGCATAGTTTGAGAATCCAGTTTTGCATAATTACGTTATTGGAAACGGTAGAATATTCAGAGCCTTTGTTTTAAGTGGTGTATACTCATCACGAACCCAGCACCCCCAGATTATTCAGAGGCATCGTTTTAAACAATGATCCCATGCCTGTGTCTGATCTTTTATATTATTTTTAAAATTGATTAAAATAACATATTTGACATATTTACGAACTTTTCCATATTGGGTACAAAAAGATTTAGAATTCGGGGTTTGATGAAATTAATTATTTTTACTGTTTCATCAAGAACCAATTTTAGATTTGTGGATATTTGCTTAATTGTGAATTCCTGTTTATGCACGATATCATGGGTTTTGCCTGTTATTGCCTATGCCCCATCTTTGAAAATGTTGATAGAATAATTCCAACTGAAAGGTTCGCTTCAAAAATGTATTGCCCGTGTTAAAAATTTCTTCTCTGGTATATGAGCGATGAACACATAAGCATACCTTATTCGGAAGAATTTTGACATGGATATCGCACAATTAATAGCAAGATGGACAGACCAGCAACAAGAACCGCTCAAAAAAAATGTTTTGTGGAGCCCTCTTAGAGATTTCACGAAGCCCTAGACTGCCGAGGGGATTACCTTGTGTACGGCTGCCTTAAAACGATTTACAAATTTGAAATTCAACATAAGGTAATCAAAACATAATAAAAATATCATTTATTTCCTCATTAGAAAATCTTAGTTGGACCAAGGAATAAGTGTAAAAAGGTTCGTCATCCCTGCAATACATTAACATAAATAATAACGAACCTCCACACCACATTTATTATTATTAAATTCATCCAAACATTCACATAATTGGTGTTTCGTATTCTAAATCGTTGACTACTTACACCAACACAAAAATGTAAAAAAAATATTTCATGTACAGACACCGTAATGATACAGTTTTATTAAAACTATAGCTAGAAAGAAATGTGCCTATTATTCATTGATTAATAGGTGCTTCCGTTGATACTAATTACAATGAATTGTTGTACATGAGATTTCACAATTTTTTGTGCTTTGCGGGACTTTGTACATTTTAGCATTTTGACCTTAGGTCAATTTATATGAACATTTGGAAGTAACCTTCGCATAATAAATAGTATGAATAAGCTAAGCGTTAATCCGGGTCAATACTTATTAATTAAGAAAAAATCAAATTGGAATCCAATAATACCTTACTTAGAAACATAAAACAATAAAATTTGTAAGATATTATTATTGAAATGGAAATGAAACTTTACTACTTACATTCGCATGTTCTAGGATTAGTTGGCATTTAGCTTTTTCATCTGGATCTGCTATCGTTGTAATCCGCTCTTCTAATTTCTGTAATACAAATGTTACAATTTAATATAATGTTACCAATTGATATATATATATATATATATATATATATATATATATATATATATATAGATGTTTTTAAGTTTTCGCGGGCGCTAAATGTTTTAGGTGGTTTCCGGGAATTCATCCGCGTAGTTGATAACTGATCCCTTCCGGGATCGATGGTAAAATGACGACGTTTTGGCAGAGTCACAGCTGCCCTCTTCAGGTCGAAACGTCGTCATTTTACCATCGATCCCGGCAGGGATCAGTTATCAACTACGCGGATGAATTCCCGGAAACCACCTAAAACATATATATATATGTGTGTGTGTGTGTGTGTGTGTGTGTGTTCTGAGAGGCTTCCGCGGTCATTATTATGAACTAAGCTAGGTTCCGGGTGAGAACCGCGTCTGAATTTATTAATTACTCGACGTTTCGACTCCTGCTTCGGAGCCATTATCAAGAGAAAAAAAATGAAAAAGAGTTTCAGATTCTGGACTCGGGGCCTCAACCTGCCTACTCCCCAAGAGTCACTAGGTTATCGGGACTGCTTTTGCATTGATTTGCAATAATTTGTTGAAATGCATAATTTTTTTACCCTTTTTTTTGCATTTCATCTTTTTTTCAAAAGTTAAGAAAACGTTAAAACTTTGTTTTGAAATGTTGTTGATAGACAGTATTATTGTCCGTTGAATAAGCCTATTTTTATCTCAGTAAGACCAAAACTTGAAGAGATATGAACGTTTTTGTTCACACGTAGAGAATAGGTTATCAAAAAAACAAAATGGCTGCCATATGGCGGGGTGGGGTATTGAGCCCTAGTATATGGTGTATTTGTGTATTATAATAGTTGCTTTACATGTATATAAATTATCGCTAGTCCATAACCGGACACACTGTATATATATATATATATATATATATATATATATATATGTTATATGCAAAATATATCAGATATGTATATATATATATATATATATATATATTATATGGAAAATATATCAGCATTTAGTTCACACAGTCGAGAAGTCAACGGAATTTAAAGCATACGGGACTTCTCAGGGATATCAAATTTCATCTTGAATTATATGCAAACAACTTCCCGGAAACCTACACGAGTCCGTTTACCCAGTAATATCGCTGACTTGCATCAGCACTTTTCTCGATGTTATAAAAGCAACTGGAAACGATCTCGTGTTGTCATTCAAATAACATCAGTTTTAGCACTAAGTCATTCAAATATTATCACTTTTAGTATTAAGTCATTCAAATATTATCACTTATAGTATTAAGTATTTCAAGTAATTAATTGTTTAAATTTTGATTTTGTATGTTTTAAATAAATAATCTTTTTTAAAAAGTGATTTGAATCAAAGTTAATATAAAATTGGCGCAGTCAGTAGGATATTCCAGAAACAGCTAGAACACGAAGATTTCTAACTAGTTGTGGTGGTTTCCAAGCCTTTGCAGAATAGAACCTACTTGAAAAGGACAACAACTACCAAGTACTAGCAAGGGAACACGCAACCAGGCTAACCAGTGCTAAGTGACGTGGAGAACAGTCCAATGCGAGGAATAATAACGTAAGAATCATAAAGTAACTATTTTATTTTGATTTTATTTTGAATGACCACCAGTTCTTTCATTTATATATTTTATTCCTCATTACTTTACCTTCCCTAAATAATTTTGAAACTAAATATTTATACTATTGCATTATTTTATTACTATTTGAAACATTATTTTAAACATATTTTACCATTTATACATTCCATTTTGTTTTGGCAACTCCTATATTAAACATTACTCAATACTGAATTGATAAACCATATATTTTCTACCATTTGAATTTAAAACTTTTATTCAACATTTAATTTCGATTTATTGTGCGAATCTATACAATTTTAAAAATGGCAACGACTAGACAGTATGATGACTGAGTATGATGGTAATCCGATATTTTTTAACACTTTCATATGCTCCTGTAATACTGCTTACAGCATGGCAACGGATAATCAGCAAGTACTGCTAATTCTCCATATCAAAAATAAGTTACGCGGTAGAGCGGCTGAGTTCATTAATTCGCGAAACCCTAGTCAACTAGCCGAAATTCAAACCCTCCTAGAAAATCATTTTGGAGATCCTCGGGATCTCTCGGCTGTCATACAGGACTTGCAACGAATGCGGCAAACTCCTAATGAATCCCCCCTCACTTTCTCTGCTAGACTCCAGACGCATCAAGCGAAAATGCTAGCAGCTATAAACAAGCAAAATCTAACTATTAAAGAAAAACAAGCACAGATTGACTTAATAGAGTCAATGGCTCTTAATAGCCTCCTCACGGGTTTAGAACCCAAAATTGGTCAACTCGGTCGCGCTAGCGACCCCTGCAGTATTCTCACTGCCATTTCCAGAATTAAACGAGAACTACAACTATCACATTTAGAAACCCAGAAATTTTCAGGTAATAGAAGTTTCCAACAACCCTCTCGTAAACCAAATAACGGTCCACCTCCAAAACAATGTTCTTTTTGTAAACGCATGGGCCATTTAATCAACGAATGCTTATTGAGAACGAGACAATTTCAACACAACCCGAATTCCAATCAGAACTATTCGAATTACCGCCCTCATTTTTCCAATCAACCTGCTAATCAATCCACAAATGTTAATCCCAGTCAACAATTTTCACAGCAACAATTTCGTCCGTCTATCAGTAGACAACCCCAAATGTCTGGCAATTACAGACCGAACCCGAGTTTCTTTAAACATCAGCAACCAAAGACTCATCACTTGAACAATTTACAATTCGGTCCTCATCACAATGACTACAACTACTCCCACAACGAAAATCATTACACCCCTTTACCCGATGAGTACGGAAACGTACAAGATTATCACCCTAATGATTTCGAACAAAACGGTGAAAAAGAATATTTCAATACTGAACAGTTATACAAATTTTATTCTGACAAACCTGATTCTTCTCAAGTAAATTTTTATTTGACCCCCACTCAGTCAGAACCCCCAGACCAAGAAATTTCAGAAATTCAAACCCAAATTCAGACAATGAATCTGGACGACTTCAGCCCGAATGTCAAGTTCCCGGAACAGAACTTTCTGTAAGACCCCTTCTTTCCGTCAACTCAAAGAATCTTTATTATATTACTGATTCTTCAAACACCTATAAACTTCTTATCGATACGGGTGCAGGACTTTCAATTTTTAAACCTGAAACCTGCCAACGCTTCAAACAACGGTTTCCTGAAAATGTTATCATTCAAGGCATTACAGATGAGAAAATTCTAATTAATGAATCCACCCTTGTTCCTTTCAACATCTCCGACCCACATAAGGTGTACATCTGTAATATTGACATCGAATTTGATGGGTTATAGGTTCAGACTTCCTGGAACACTATAACTGCATCATAGATTTCAATAAGAAACAACTCGTTACAAATTTTAAATACACTGCCACTATTCAAAGATACGGATGGTACGATCATGCGTAATAGTAACTCTAAACCTCAACTAAATATATTCCAGTCAACACAATTACCTTGGACTCTCGAACTGAGCAAATTTGTAAATTGAAATGTCACCTCAAGAATACAGATGCTATTCTCTCTTCAATCGAAATTGAGAAAGTTCGTCTCCCGAATGCCATAGTCAACATCAATGAAAATGGTGAATTCCTAACTTCCGTTTTGAACGCTAATGCCATTCCCAAAACCATAAATTTTGACAAACTTGATTTAGAACCAATACAGAATTTCACAATAAACACCTTCTCTGAAAACGAAACACGTAACCTAACCGAGAATGACAGACAAATGACGATAATGAACCAGCTTCGTTTAGAACATCTCAACGAGGAAGAATCTGAATTCATTTCAGAACTTTGTCTTGAATACTCCGATATCTTCTATTTAGAAGGCGACCAACTGACCGTTACGAATGAAATTAAACACTCTATAGATACCAACAATGCGAAACCATCTTTCACAAAATCATACATATACATAAATATGATTCATTGTTAAAACTAACAAAACAGTATAAATATCAATATTTATATATAGACTGAGGCATGTGTTAGTTGAAAGAAATATACTGACGGATTCAATTTATATAAAATGCACAAATTGTTGGAGTCTTCAATTTTTATTTTTGGTTGTGTTTTTTATGATAAATTCATGCATACAGGATGGTCCAAAAATAAGGTATTATTATCACATTCAATTTTTCAAACAGAAACAAAAAAGGTCAACAGGCCAAAATATATGATCAAATTAAGAGCCAAAATGCAAGCAATCCAGTCATAAATGTTAATTGGTGCCTTTCAAGAATTTGAAGTTTGACTTGCAGTTGACTGGAAGTGAATTTTTAATAATCTGCATATTTAGTTTGATTTGCTAATTTCTGTTTTTGTAATAAATCACCCCTTTTCAGAATTACAGAAAATTTGAAATGAAGATATTTTTTATTATTAGTTCAATCATAAATTTCTCACTAATTGTTAGTTTCTATATACGATATGGTAGATGATAACATGGGTACTCTGATTTGAAAAGTTGAAGGTTTAAATTATTCTTATCATTGAATTCAAAAATTTATCATCAGAAAAAATCACGACCCATTTTTGCATCCTTGTGATATATATCCCCAGTATGAGACCAACAAGCAGCTTTATGTTGTATCATTTTGAATGTTAGAATGTAATGTAATTGTTTTTTTTTTGAGTAAAACATTTCTCACACCTCTTAAAATAACGTATAATTTCCCTTCCATCAATAAAATAACCATGAATATCGATACCCCAAAATCCACAAGCAAGAGGTAAAAAGCCAAATATCCAAAATGCTAGATCAAGGGATCATACGCCCTTCTAACTCCCCATGGTCATCTCCAGTATGGGTAGTTCCAAAAAAAATCGACGCTTCCGGAACACAAAAATGGCGTGTCGTCGTTGACTACCGGAAACTAAACGAACTGACTATAGACGACAAGTACCCTCTTCCAAATATATCTGACTTACTCGACCAACTCGGCAAATGCCAGTATTTTACCACTCTCGACTTAGCTTCTGGATTTCATCAAATTGAAATCGACACCAAAGACATTCCCAAAACTGAAGAATGCTCCATCAACGTTTCAACGGGTTATGGATAACATTCTTCTCGGAATCCAAAACGAAAGATGTTTAGTCTACATGGACGACATCATTGTATATTCCCCGACAATTCATGAGCATATAGCCCGTCTCACCGATGTTTTCAAAAGACTACAAAAGCCAATCTGAAAATACAACCCGACAAGTGCGAGTTCCTTCGCAAAGAAGTCGCGTATCTAGGCCATCTTATAACTCCTGAAGGCGTAAAGCCAAATCCCTCAAAAGTCGATTGCATTCTCAACTTTTCCCAGCCAAAAAACCAAAAAGACATTAAATCATTTCTAGGTTTAGCTGGCTATTATAGGCGGTTCATTCAAAACTTCGCTAAAATTTCCAAGCCACTAACAAAATTACTTCAAAAAGATGTCCCCTTTCAATTTGACTCAGAATGCGTTAAATCTTTTGAACAATTAAAAATTCCTCTTACATCTACCCCAATTCTCATATACCCTAACTTCGAGGAACCATTTATTCTCACAATTGACGCCAGTTCTTTTGCTATCGGCGCAGTTCTTTCTCAAGGTCCTATAGGTAAGGATCTGCCCATAGCCTATGCCTCGAGAACCCTTTGCAAGGCTGAGACTAAGTACTCTACCATCGCAAGAGAACTTCTTGCTATAGTGTGGGCTGTTAAGCACTATAGACCGCTAATTTTTGGACGTAAGTTTCTACTTCTGACCGACCACCGCCCGTTAACTTGGTTATTTTCAATCAAAGACCCTGGAAGTAGACTTGCCAGATGGCGCCTCAAACTCGAGGAGTATGATTACCAAATAATCTACAAGCCCGGCAAGGTAAATAAAAATGCCGACGCTCTCTCTCGCATTAAAGTTAACAACTTTAATGAATACGTATCCTTTCAGGCAAACAGTCATCTAACACCGTTTGCAGTACTCCCAACAAACGAGACTGACGATGACTCACGAGAACCAGACACAAAAAGTCCCATTATCTTCCATCAAATTTCTGAGGAGTTCAGAACTTTTGTAGAGGGATACCAGACCGTCTCACTAATAGACTACGACAAAATTCAATTTTCTAACTGCCAACTATTAGAGAGAGAAAACAAAAACATTCTTGTATTCCCCCAAGGTTCTCTCATGAAAGATTTTCACCACGACATTATCGAGGACATTTTTGAGGAAAATGCCGATTTTCACACCCCACAAATAAACATTTTTGCAAGCAAAAGTGTCAGAAAGAGACGCTATCTCATCGTCCCTCTCCCTTCTGACCCCGAAGTAGTTAACGAGATTCTTTTCGCATCTTTATACAATAGTAGAGATGTGTTTACGGAAAACGAAATATACTGTGTTGAGAATAACATAGATTTGCCCATTCTGGAAATGCTTTCGTTCATCTTTTCCGAAATTGATTTAAAATGGAAAGTTTGCCAAAATATCGTTCAAAAGGTTGAGAAAGATCAAATACCTATAATTCTCGACCAATTCCATAATGGCAAAAATAATATACATCGAGGTATCAATGAAACTATCCGCAGAATAAAGGAAAAATACACTAGTGGAAAAAATTAAAGGATCAAAAAATAATTCCAAATTTTTTGACGTTATTCAAGTGTCTGGTTTTCGCCTGAAAATGGTCGTACCGGACTTTAAAAAAAAGTATTTTAAAGCTTGAAGTTTCTGGTTTTGAGACCTGATGATGAAAATTTTTTTCAAGCAAACGTGTATCGCTCAATCCTAACGAATACCATAAGAATTTTTTTTCAAAATTTTTTCTATGTTCTTTCTTGGTCTATGAACATGTACAATTTTTTCGAAATAAATCGCTCTATTTATCGGATAAGTTGTTTATTCAGCTATAAATTGTTTTTTTGAAAAGTTCAATACGACCAGTTGTCGCTAAGATATCGAACTTTTAATGGAAAAGGATCTTTTTGTGTTTAACCATCAATATCTCAGCAACCGTTGATCGCACAAGAAGAGTAAGAAAGGTTCTGAAATCTTGAACAAACACTCCATAAAAATCAGCAACGGTTTTTTGAAGTTTTTTTTTTCTTTTTTACATTAATTTGAAAAATAAATATAACTAAATAAGCACTTTTGTTGGCTTTTGGGATCATCAGGCGCTAAATTGGAAATATCAAGAAAATCAGTAATGTTAAGTGTGCCTTTTACAGTTCAATATGCCAACAAAAACCGTACAAAGTTTCGTTTAAATCCATAGAGCTGTTTTTTTGTTTTCGTCGATCGAATTTTTGAAAACCTTGAAAAGTTGATGATTTTGATTTTAATTGATCATAACTTTAGCAAAATGCAAAAAACTATATTTTTTCTGTTTCTTATACAATATCATTTATAAATCTGTTTAAGATTATGGGAAAACAAAAGAGAAACTGGAAAAAAAATTTTGGAAAATTTAAAAAAAAAATTTAACAAATTTTTTAATGACCCAAAAAAAAATGGAAGAAATTTGAAATTTTTTTTAATGACTTCAAAAAATTTATAACACGATTCTGTTATTGCATTCCATTGATTTTCTTGATTTTTAAACTTCGACTGAATTAAAATTTTAATTAAATTTCAAACAAAGTTGATATACCCAATAGAATTTTGAACTCGATCTAGACGCTTTTCAGAAATTTATTATCGTTAGTTTTCGTGAACTCTTAAAACGCTAAAAAACAGGTTTTTTCAAAACCACTCCTTCTGCGTTACAAAAAATTTCATAAATTTGCAAAAAAAAACCAAGTTGCTTTCCGATCATGGTTAGAAGGTATTTATCAGAGCTAGAGGTTGCTCGTTTGATTACTCTGCTCGAAGAAGGTTGCAGTCAACGTGATGTTGCCATCCGGATGGGTGTTAGTCAATCCGTCGTATCTCGAACGTATGCACGATACCGGGAGACGAACCAATACATTCGTCGTACTGGACAAGGACGCCATCGTGTCACGACTGCTCGAGATGATCGAGCAGTTGTCCGACACGTTCGACGTGAGCCTTTCATCAGTGCGAACATTGTGGCGAGAAATTTTGCAAATTGGGTACAACAGCGACACCAAGTACGAAACATTTCTTCCCGTACAGTCATCAACCGTCTTCGTGAAAATGGGTTAAATGCACGACATCCTAATCGCGTACCCATGTTGACAGCGAGACATCGCCGAGAACGTTTAGCGTATGCCAACGCACATCGGGCTTGGACATTGAAACAATGGAGAAATGTTTTATTCACTGACGAATCCAGGTTCAACTTATATGGGAGCGACCGACGTCCGCTTGTTTGGCGCTGTCGTGGTGAACGTTTTCGCCAGGACTTTGTTCGTCCGACTGTCGCCTATGGTGGTGGGTCAGTCATGGTCTGGGGCGTTTCGCGAGATTGGAGAACACCTCTGGTGATTATGCGCGAAAACTTAACAGCTCAGGGCTATATTCACCAAATTTTGAGACCAATTGTACTGCGTAGACGGCAACGTCAGAGGGAGTTTATTCTAATGCAAGATAACGCACGCCCACACACAGCCAACATCACCAGACGCTTGTTGGAACGCCATGACATCACTTTGCTGCGGCATCCACCAATGAGTCCAGACCTCAATCCCATCGAGCATGTTTGGGACATAATGGGTCGTCGTTTGCGCAGTGAGTATCCAAATGTGCAGAACTTGGCCACATTAGAGCGTGCACTTCTGCAAATTTGGAACACCATCCCTCAACCTCAGATTGCCCGCTGCATCAATATGACAACGCTTAGCAGCCGTTATTGAGAACAGGGGTGGCAATACCCGTTATTAATATACCTGACGAACGGGCAGACGAACATACATACACATACACACAAACACTCAAATACACAAATACAGGGGGCATTATCTAGAATAATGCCGAATGTCGGGGGCCCTAGACAGATAAGAAGACAGCTACTGGCAACAGTAACTACTTCTGTTTTGTTGTACGGGGCACCGGTATGGGAGAAATCGCTCGAGCTACCATCGAACCGCCGGAAAATGAAATCAGTCCAGCGGCTCTCAGCGATTCGAGTCGCATCATCCTACCGCACTGTGTCTTACGAGGCGGTGATTGTGATTGCCTCTACCCTGCCAATCGACATCCTGGCTGCAGAAAGGGGACGGCTTTATCGCAGAAAGTTAGAAAAAGACCAGCCGACAGGAAACAGCGATGAAAGAGCCATGAGTCTAGGGCAATGGCAGGAGAGGTGGGACAGCTCTACTAAAGGCCGGTGGACATATCGATTGATACCTAACATCAGTCGTTGGGTCAACCGCCAGCATGGGGAGGTTGGGTTTTACATCACTCAACTACTGACTGGACATGGATGCTTTCGAGCATACTTGCACAGGTTCAGGAGGACAAACTCCCCAAACTGCCCACACGGTACGGACGTGGTAGAGGACGCGGAACACGTGTTCTTCTCCTGCCCCCGGTTTCAGGATCAACGTGCTGAAGTGGAGAGGATTCTGGAGACTAATATCGTTCCAGAACAAATAGTAGAAGCCATGCTGAAGGGCCCCCAAGCCTGGAACTTGGTATCAGATTACGCGGAGACTATCCTCAAAGAACTCCGCAATACGTTCGAGGAGTAGGCTTTAGAGGCTTCCAATGTAAGAGCAGTAAACATCTGCAATGAACCACCCTTGCGAAGTAGTATTGAGTAAGAGTGCCGCAAGGGACCATGGTTGTAGGAGAAAGAGGTTAGGGTTTTAGCGGGTATACGGTATACTGGTTTCAATGCAACGACTTACTCTTGCTTTGAAGTCATTGCACCGGGAGTCCCGCACGACGGCTAGCACGTGCTAGCTAATTACGCAATGTATTTCCCCCCTCTTCCGCTAAAAAAAAAAAAAAAAAACTCAAATACACAAACGCACACAAAAGAAGCGTAAATCCGATCGGGCAACCTTCACGGGGTACGCTTTGGGTCATTAAAAAAAGAATACTAATTTGTTAAAAAAAAAAAATTCCAAATTTTCCAAAAATTTTTTTTTCAATTTCTCTTTTGTTTTCCTACAATCTTAAACAGATTTATGAATTATATTGTATAAGAAACAGAAAAAATATAGTTTTTTGCATTTTGTTAAAGTTATAATCATTTAAAATCAAAATCAACTTTTCAAGGTATTCAAAAATTCGATCGAAGAAAACAAAAAAACGGCTCAATGGATTTACACGAAACATTGTGGGGTTTTTGTTGGCATATTGAACTGTAAAAGGCACACTTAACGTTACTGGTTTTCTCGATATTTTCAATTTAGCGGCTGGTGATCCCAAAAGCCATCAAACGTGCTTTTTACCTAGATTTTTCAAATTAATGTAAAGAATAAAAAAAAATAAAAACTTTCAAAAAACCGTAGCTGATTTCTGTGGGAAATTTATTCAAGATTACAACACCTTACTTAATTTTCATGTGCGATCGGGGGTTGCTGAGGTATTGATGGTTAAAGACAAAAAGACCCTTTTCCACTCAAAGTTCGATATCTCAGCGAGAAGTGGTCGTATTGAACTTTGCAAAACAGAAATTTAAAGCTGAATGAACAAATTATTCTATCCATGTAGTGGTTGATTGAAAAGAAAAAAATTCAAGTTCGTACACCAAAAAAGAAAACCAAAAAAAAAATTGAAATTTTTTTTGTTATGGTATTCGTTAGGATTGAGCGGTACACGTTGCTTGAAATTTTTTTTTCTCATAAGATCTCAAAACTAGAAACTTCAAGCTTTAAAATCCTTTTTTTTTAACTCCAGGGCGACCATTTTCAAGGGAAATATAGCTAATTGAAAAACATCAAAAAATTTGGAATTATTTTTTGATCCTTTAATTTTTTCCACTACTATATAATTGGCAAAGACTAACTAAAGAGGTTGACAATTTTATCAAAACTGTCAGACTTGCCAGAAGGCAAAAGTTTACCGAAAAAATCTCGACAGCCCTCTCGTCATCACCGAAACTCCACGGACACCCTTTGAACGTGTCAACATCGACATTCTCGAAGTCCCGACAAGAAACTATGCTTTAACTATCCGGGACGAACTAACAAAATTCTCTCAGGCCTACCCCATAACCGACAAATCCGCAAAAACCGTTGTTAGTACTTTACTACTCTATTTCCAACACTTCGGTTGGGACATCCCCAGTCAAATGGTTCATTAGAACGATTCCACTCGACCTTATTAGAGATGATTAGAATCCATAAACTAGAAAATCCTGACGAACACCCTTTTAACATCCTCCCTTATGCAATCATTGCATATAACAATTCTGTAAACAAAACTCATGGATTCACCCTTTACGAACTTGTTTACGGACATACTTCGAGTAGGACTCCAGAAACTCTCTACAACCAACAAGCCCTGATAACTAAGTACATCAGAGATCTCAATAATCGTAAAAAACATAAAGCGAAAGTCAGATTTGATGAACACGTTTCTGAAAATCTCCCTAACTATCAAATAGGCGATAAAGTCTATATTAAAGAATCCCAGATCAAGGACAAACTCCAAAATTCAATGGTCCTTTCGAAATCCTGGAGATTCACAGAAACTCAGCAACAGTACTAAACCCTAAAACCAACCAAAAATCAAAAGTAAATTTCGACCGAATGAAACCGTTCTCAGAAAGTTAATTTCTGTTTCAGGTTTTGCCTGCTGTTCGGGTCAGCAGTAGCCCAATTTCACATACAAGCAATAAACAATACTTTAGGTATCTACTTCCATATCGAAGCAGAAATAACTGTATCCAATGATAAATGGACACTTTTAGTACACAGAAACATTTCTGCACTGGAACAAGTATTTACAACAAATAACAGAATATTACAAACTCTTGTAAAAACTGTTAACTTCAATTCTTTTGCTATGAACTACTTTCGCGCAGACATACAAACCCACATTAACCTTCTCAATCAAATTTCTAACACAAACAAACAGAAATTTACTGACATTCATATGAACACTAAAAGACACAAACGAGGTATACTTGATGGGGCAGGTACCCTTTTTAAAGCAATCACTGGCAATTTAGACGCTTCTGACGGAAAATACTTTACCGAAAGCATAAACCGCTTAAATCAAGGCCAACTTCAGATTGAGAACTTACAAAAAAACCAAATAAGTGTCACCACATCTGTAATTAAAAACTTCAACGAAACTATCCAAAATCTATTGAAATGACGAATAACTATTTAACGATAACATGAAAAAGCTGGAAAACACTATCGGAAAAATCAATGATAAGGTCGCCTACGTCGAATCTAAAGTCGCATTACTTGAAATGTGTGAAAAACTTATGGAGAATTATCTCTACTTAGAAGATAATCTAAATGATGTTTTAAATTCTATCACATTCGCGCGTTTGAAAATAATTCACTCTTCAATTTTAACACCAGAACACCTTATTACCTCATTACAGGAAATATCGCAAAATTTAGTCAAAAGTAACCTTCCATTGGCTGTAAAGTACTCGAGCATCGCACAATATCTGGAAATCATTGAACTAGAGGCATTTCAAACATATACCCATCTTATATTTGTGTTAAGAATCCCTTTAGTCGAACAACATCCTTACACACTCTTTCATTTATATCCTATCCCTATATACGATGAAAGAACAGGTTTACATCATATGCTATCCTTCACTCAAAAACATCTTGCAAAGAATGATGATTCTTTAATGTTTATTCCGATCAAAGACTTAAGTGCGTGTAAACCGTTAGCCACTCGTAAGAAACTGTGTTCTGAACTTTACGCATATCCTATTGACACAAACGCGTTATGTGAAGCTCAACTTCTAAAGAATGTCCAGAAGGTACCCGACAACTGTAAAAGCTCACTAATATTCACTCAGGGATACAACGTTCAAAAACTAGAACCCAATACATGGCTCATAATTACTTCTGAACCCATAAGCGTTACAGTGAATTGCGCTCAAATAAACCCAAAAACTCTTACAATCTCCCTCAACTCCATATTGACCCTTCAATCAGAGTGTAGTGCGTTTATAGGAATTACAAAAGTCCAAGCCGAATCTGGTAAACAAACCGATGTTCTAGAAACCTTCCAACCAGTAACAGTGCCGTTCAACTGTTGCGACGCAGTGCCAGAAAAAATTATAATTCCTGAACTTCAGCCCCTGAAGCTGAACACGCTTAGTGTAGAAGAATTAGACGTAGCAAATCACAAATTGGAACAATATTCCAGAGACCTCGATGGTCTCATAAACCAGCCGTTTGTAACCAAAAACATCTCTTGGTTTACCTATACAACCATAGCTGCTCTCATGATCATAGCGGCACTCATCACTTTCAAAGCTGTCAAAAAGAGGATGATACAACCTCCAAAGGACTGCAATCCTGACCAGACTTCAGTGCCTCAGCCAAGACTCAAATTACTCCCCAAGCTTAGGCCTGTTTTGAAAACAGAACAAAGCTTAGAGACGCAAGTTTAAGTATACCCTTTATGTTCTCTAAAAACACCTATTTTTAATATTCATTTATATTATTAACCTTTTTATTTTTTTACACAGTATTTTTATTCACATTTCCTTTCACTTTATATTTTATTTTGATATGTTTAGGTTAAGCATTTAATTATTACTCGTATTATTTTATTGCTCATTTATTTTAACATGTTTTCATTTTGTTTTACAAATTGATTTTTTGATTTTCACCTATTACTCTATTTTAATCATATTTCGTTTTATACACTTATTACTTATTATGTATACCATTCAAACATCATTTTGATATGTAAGGGGAGTTGTTATATGCAAAATATATCAGCACTTAGTTCACACAGTCGAGAAGTCAAAGGAATTTAAAGCGTACGTGACTTCTCAGGGATATCAAATTTCATCTTGAATTATATGCAAACAACTTCCCGGAAACCTACACGAGTCCGTTTACCCAGTAAAATCACTGACTTGCATCAGCACTTTTCTCGATGTTATAAAACCAACTGGAAACGATCTCGTGTTGTCATTCAAATAACATCAGTTTTAGCACTAAGTCATTCAAATATTATCACTTTTAGTATTAAGTCATTCAAATATTATCACTTATAGTATTAAGTATTTCAAGTAATTAATAGTTTAAATCTTGATTTTGTATGTTTTAAATAAATAATCTTTTGTAAAAAGTGATTTGAATCAAAGTGAATATAATATATATATATATATATATATATATATATATATATATATATATATATTATATAATGCTCGAGAATGTAATATTGAGTTTCGGATATGAAAATATACTCACTGCTAAAGAAATCGCAACACCCAGAAGGAGATATTTAAACTTAATATTATTTGGAAGTATGTCATCTTTAGTATTTGTTCGAGGCAACATGACAGCGCATCGTTATCTTCAGGAAGTAGTGGAGCCGTATGTACTTCCTTAATAGGCTTATCGATCCCATAAGATAATTCTTTGCCTCATGTTGCTCGAGTTAGTTTTAACTTTTTTGAAGGGATTCATGTGAATCTGTTGCCATAGCCGCCAAGATCCTCCGATTTTTGCCCATAGAACCTTTTTTAGATATGATGGGTAAAAGGCTCGGAAATATGCCCCGGTTCCCACAGACCTAGTAGGTGCTAAGATATGAAAGGCAGGTAGCTAGGGATAGTATTCTTCAAGAAATAAACCAACTTATTGAATCAATGCCAAGACGTGTTGGGGAATGTATAGATAACAGCGGTGGACAAACACATTATTAACAAACTTAATACATTTCCTTCTGGGTGTTGCGATTTCTTTGTCAATGAGAATATATTTTAATTTTAAATATATTTTAAATACTTTAGTTTATTTGGAATTTATCGCCTATGGGTTTCTTAGATTACCTAGGATAATAATTCTATTCCTGATTTCCCAGCTGGCATACTGGGAAATACCTTGAGCTTTTACAATTGTCTAAAAATTGGGGAATTACAACAGGTCTTTTACACGAGAGCGAGATTTTCAATACATGTTTAAAGCCATTGAAAACGAGGTTTTTCCTTGAATATACAGATTTTTGTTTCGATTGTGGTGATATTTCCCAAGAACACATAAAAAAATCAAGAATATGCCAGAAATAACATTTAGAAGACAATGAGATTTTTCTCGTCTCGTTATCGTCTCGCAAAAACAAGACGAGACTAGGGATTCACACGAGGGCGAGATTTTTCTCGTTCATCTCGTTCTCGTCTCGCAAAAACGAGACCAGAGGTTTTGGAAAATATTAAGGGTGATACCGAGACCACATATAGTGCAACCGTTTATGGTCTTGTTAAATTTCTTTTATGAAGTTTTATTCGAAAATTTAGAAAAGGTCTACATAGAAAACAATATATTTTACCATATATAAATTCTGGTCACCAGGTGTGAAATATTTTATGGTAAATTTGAGTTGAACTCGCATACTAAGGGTTCCGTACCACCTTCACGATTCTAATATTCCAGTTTCAGACAAGCAGGGAATGAGTGCATTTTCTTATATTTACCCTAATATCTTTTAAAGGAAGCATTTTAAATTTATAAAAAATATACACTTTTATTTTCCACACATAGACTTTTTATTTTATTTGCTTCAGGATTTGCTTGATTTTTATCAGAATACATATGTATTTAATTTTCTAATTTGGCCCCCAAAATTTAACATTAGAGTTTTATTTTACTAATAAACTTTCAGAGAAGCTTTTTATAATCTACTGTCTGAGTTTTGAGGCTCTGTAGATTGGAAGATAAAGGGCAAAATAGGTAAAGTTTTAAATTATAAATTATTAAATCTGTTATTCAAATTATTTAAAAATACAAATAAAATATATTTTTAAAATTTAAATAGTGTAGTTTCTAAAGTGGGAATTAAGTCGATGTTTAATATTTTTGTTAATATCTTTTAAACAAAGATTTAAAAATATGATATATTTGTAATTCACATAATGAGCCTTTTATCTGATATATTACATGATACGTTTGAAAACTGAATTTTTGTTTTCCATTTAATTGTATAATTTGTCCCTAAAATTACTATGGAGGTTTTATCATAATTTTTCTGATAAATTTCAAGTGAGCCCCAGTACCCCTAATTATTTTCAAAATTTTAGGTAGGATGGTTTCGGAAATAAAGCGAGAAATGAAATTTTTTTATATCTTTATGTTAATATCTTGTAAACAATTAATTTTAAAAATATGAAAAATATATATTTGTATTCCTCATAATAAGCCCTTTCAATTGCTGTATTGCATGATGCGTTAAAAAAATATGTTTTTATTTTCCGTTTAATTCTATAATTTGGCCCCCAATATTAATATTAGGGATTTCCTCATATTTTTCCTGTAAACAAAAAAATTTAGGTCTTATAGTTTAGGAAAAACGGGGGGAATGGGTAATTTTTTAAAATATATTCGTATTTGTCATAATGAGCCCTGTGATTTGATATATTACATGATCCGTTAGAAACAATTAATAATTTGCCCCCCAAAATGAATATTAGGGGTTTCTCCTTATTTTTCCAGTAAAGTTCAGGGGAAGGGCTATACCTCCAGTTTTTTTTTATTTTTTCCAGCTTATGGTTTCGGAGATAAGAGGGGGAATGGGTAAAATTTTTAATATTTTTGTTAACATCTTTTAAATAATTTATTTTAAAAATATGAAAAAAATATATTTGTTTTCGTCATAATGGGACCTTTCATTTGATGTATTACATGATGCGTTTGAATTTTTTTTATTTCTAAATTTTCATTTAGTTCTATAATTTGCCCCCCAAAATTAATGGTTTCTCCTTATTTTTCCTGTAAAGTTCGCGCAACGTTCTATATTTCTTATGTTTTTCAAAATTTTAGGCTCAGTAGTTTCGGAGATCAGGGGGAACGGTCGATTTTTTAGATTTTCCCCCTCGAAGTACCCCTAAAATCAAAATTTCTTTTTTACGATATGTACTCGTGATCGGGTCACCAAACTATACATTGATAGCAAATTTCAACCTCTTCCGTCCAGTAGTTTAGGAGAAAATTGCTGTGATGTGACAGAGGAAGAAATCCCGAGTGATATTATAAGGGTATCCGTATATTGTATATACAGAACCCTAAAAAGACTCAATAACCAAGTATGATTTTTCACATCATTTAAAGATGATTTAATGCAAGTGTTATGTTTAAATTCTTGGTTATCGAGTAAATTAAAAGATAAAATTAAGAGATTGTAAATTAAAAACATTTATGTATTTGTTAAAATATTTTCGTATAATAGCGTCATAAATATAGCTTTAAAAAATTAGTATTACTAATTATTATTGAGTTTATATAATATTTATTATCATTATATAAACTTAAACGAGACGAGATTTTTGATACGTTGGACAACAACATGTCCAATAGTTACGGTTTGCTAATCTGTTTAATGTATACGTTTTATCTACAGTGAAGGTCTATTTATTTTACGTCCACCTAAATGTATAAGAACGAATCAAATATTTAACCTTATAAGTTCAGAACCCTGAGGAAGGAGACAACATATCTCTGAAAGCTAGGTTATGAAATAAAGAGCTAGAACATAAAATTGAATCAGTCAACATCCCTTAACTCTGAACCGGAATATATATATATATATATATATATATATGGGAAGGAACTATGATGATTTCTACTGGAGAATTCTACGCTGGTGATATAAAAGAAGCACACCACGATCGCCAAGCAGTGATACCGCGACGACTAGCTTATATGATATTATTATTGTATTTTTGAATCAGCTGTTTGGATGTAAATAAAGTTCTAGAAAAGTGACAGTGCATATTAGTTTTATGATTTTTAATTGAACCCACGAAGTATATTGCAATTTGGTGTCAGAAGTGGGATTAAGTGCAGTAATTTGATTTATGGAAACTCGAAGTATGGAAAAAACCGACGAAACTACCAGAAAAATTATCAAACAGGTTACGGAGGGACTAGACGAAAAAATAGCACAGATTCTAGAAAAACGTGACAAGAAGGAGAAACAACATCAAGACGAAATTCAACAAAGGTTAGTAAAATCTTTTGATGAAAAAACAACAAATCTTGTTTCCACGATGGAAGAAAAACAACAAAATTTATTGGAAGGATTGTTCTCGAAATTTGAAGAAAAACGAGAAAATGATTTTAAAATATTTGAACAAAAACAAGATCAAACTGAAGAAAAAAGACAAATGCAATTTGAACAACTAATGCAAATAGTATCACAAGTTAACGAAACAGTTAATGATAGAATGCAAATAGTAGAATCAGATATAAAAGAGATAAACGACGACATAAAGATCCTAAAAAATAATGTGGAGGCCCTTGAAACCAAAGTAGATGACATCGATTCCATACAGAGCCAGGTGAAATTTGAAATCAGTGCTATTCAAAACAAGGTGGAAACAGAAATCAAAAAAATGCAACAGGACTTACAGCGAGGAAAATACCAGAACACCGTGAGTACCAAAGGTTCCTTTAGTAAACCACCCACATTCGACTGCAGTTCATCTTGGCCCATGTATAAACGGCAATTTGAGGCCGTGGCTACAGCTAACGGATGGGATAATCAAGAAAAATCTACTTCTCTGGTAATTTCGTTAAGAGGTCCGGCCCTAGAACTCCTCCAAAGCATTCCAGTCGAGGAACAAGGCAATTTCGACAAGATCATCGCCATCCTAGACAAACGCTACGACAATCAATCCTTGAGCCAGGTATACCAAGTCCAACTCAGTGGAAAAACGCAAAGATCCGGTGAAAGCCTTCAAGAATTCGAAGCAGAGATTAGACGGTTAGTACACTTGTCCTACCCAGACCTGCCAGAGGAAACGAAAGACCAGTTGGCCACACAGAGTTTCATAAACGGCATCAGAGATGTGGAAGTTCAACGAAATTTAAGGCTGAGTGGCGTCAAGAAGAGTAATGAAGCTCTACTTCGGGCTTTGGAAGTAGAGGCCGTCATGAACATGTCCAAGCCGAGGGTCCGAGCAGTTTCCTTCAACCAGGAAGAGTCAGAATCACCATTTCAAGCGCTGCTGGCTGGTCTGAACAAAATATTAGACCGGTCACCAAGAACTGGTACCAGAGGGGCATGTTACAGCTTGCGGACGGACAGGGCACTTCCAACGTAATTGTCGAGTGAGGCCACCTGAGCGATCACCGACCAGGGGTAACCAACAGAACAGCCACATGACCAGGGACCGTCAGTCAGTCAGCATAGAGGGGCGAATGCTGACTGTCCCTCCACCAGCCCCCAAAACGTTATCCATCCGGGGATTTTGCCGAGATAGCGGCAGCCTAGTCATCAGAGGCACCATCAACGGGCGAGCAGTTACCATCACCATCGATACCGGCGCCGCTGTGTCCATTGCCAAGTCCAGGGTTTTGAGAGCATCAGAAATTCGGCCAGTTACCAATAACATCCAGCTCAGAACAGTCACCGGCGAGTCCATGTCGATACAGGGTGAGGCAGATGTCGTGCTACAGATAGGGGACAACATGATCCGGCATAGGGTGCTGGTAGCGAATATTGAGGACGATTTTATACTGGGAATGGACCTAATTAGCCAGCATGGATTTATGTTCGACCCGAGATATGATGTTCTTCGGTTCCTGAATGAGGAATTTGTATTGACACGGCCCGTCAACACATCAGTCACGCCCATAAAAATTGTGGCAAAGTCTTCAGCTAGAATTCCCGGTCGAACGGAACAGATTATTCATGGGCAGCTAGACAGCAATCCTGGGAGCTGCGTTGGAATGGTGGAGCCCGTACACTTAGCTCATGACTACTTGGTTGGACGGGCTATAGTGAAAACCGGACGAGATACTACTACCATTGGGGCAACAACAGGCAGTCGAGAAAAACATCGAGTCCATGTTACAAAATGGAGTTATTGAGCCATCCATCAGTCCATGGTCTGCTCCCGTTGTGCTAGTTAAAAAGAAGGATGGAACCACCCGATTTTGCGTGAATTACAGAAAGCTCAATGACGTCACGAAGAAAGACAGCTATCCACTACCCCGAATCGATGACACTTTGACCACACTAGCAGGCTCCCGTTGGTTCTCCACACTAGACCTAAAAAGTGGATATTGGCAGGTTGGTCTGCACGCAAACGACAGAGAGAAGACAGCGTTCTCCACCAGTAAAGGGCTGTTTCAGTTCACGGTCATGCCCTTTGGGTTATGTAATGCACCCGCTACATTTGAGAGGCTAATGGAGTATGTACTGAGCGGGTTAACATGGAGGACGTGCTTAGTATACCTCGACGACATTCTAGTCATGGGCCAGACATTCGACGACCATCTGAAGAACCTGGGCGAAGTATTCTCCAGAATTAATAATGCCAACCTGAGACTCAATCCGAAGAAGTGTTCCTTGTTTCAAAAAGAAGTAGAGTTTTTGGGCCACGTAGTGTCCGAGTCAGGAATCCGCACCAACGAAGACAAGATAGAAGCCATCCGCGATTGGCCAATTCCAAGAGATAAACATGAACTCCGAAGCTTCTTGGGCCTATGTTCATACTACAGGCGTTTTGTTGAGGGATTTGCCACCATCGCCGCCCCTCTACATCGCCAGACCACTGATAAAGAGACCTTCCATTGGAATCAGGATTGCGAAACATCATTCAGGCGACTGAAGGCAGCACTATGTTCCAGCCCAATCCTAGCCTTTCCTACACAGTCCGGCGAGTTCATCTTAGACACCGACGCCAGCAATACAGGTTTGGGGGCCGTCCTATCCCAGGTGCAAGATGGTGAAGAGAGGGTGATCGAGTACTACAGCCGTGGATTCTCGAAGCCAGAAAGAAATTATTGCGTCACCAGAAAAGAACTTCTTGCAATAATAAGGGCTGTGGACCATTTCCATAAATACCTGTATGGTCGCCATTTTTTAATCCGAACAGATCATGCCGCACTCAAATGGCTGCTGGACATGAAGACACCGGAAGGACAACTGGCCAGATGGATGGAGAAATTACAGCAATACGACTTCAAGGTGGAACACCGTGCCGGCCGGTTGCACAATAATGCCGATGCCCTATCCAGAAGACCCTGTAGAGCGGAATGCAAGCATTGTCTGAAGACGGAACAGCGAGAGGGTATCTCCATCAGGCAGATTCGAGTGCAAGCCAATGAAGACTGGACAACGGAACAGTGCATTCAGGACCAAATGGCTGATCCAGACATCGAACCAATCTTGTCACTCAAAATGAGAGGGGCACCCAGGCCACGATGGGACGAGGTAGCTGCGTGCTGAAATCGTTATGGGCTCAGTGGGACTCTCTACGAGTAGACAATGGAATGCTCAAGCGAGTTTGGGAAAGCGCTGATGGACGAGAAACCAAGTCCCAACTGGTAGTTCCGAAGAAAAAGGTACCAGCCATCCTGACCGAAGTACATGATGGAATTACCGGAGGCCACCTGGGCATGAATAAAACCCTAGACAAAGTTCGCCAGCGGTACTACTGGGTGAATTACTTCGAAGACGTCAGAGCTTGGTGCCGCAAATGTGCCACATGTGCCGCCAGTAAGGGCCCGAAGACCCGGACCAAGGGCAGAATGCAGCAGTACAATGTGGGCGTCCCATTTGAGAGAATCGCCATCGATGTCGCCGGTCCGTTTCCCGAGTCTGAGAGGGGGAACAAATACATTCTGGTCGCAATGGATTACTTCAGCAAATGGCCTGAGGCATATGCGATACCCAACCAAGAGGCAACCACGGTAGCGACGGTGCTAGTAGAACAACTATTCAGCCGGTTTGGCGTCCCGATGGAATTACATTCAGACCAGGGGCGTAACTTCGAATCGAATGTATTCCAGAAGGTCTGCACGATGTTGGGGATCAGGAAAACGCGAACAACACCATTACACCCACAGTCAGACGGAATGGTGGAAAGATTCAACAGGACCTTGGAACAACACCTATCCAAGGTCGTCAGCAATAACCAGCGTGATTGGGATGAGCATATCCCCCTATTCCTGTTGTCATATCGCTCTGCTTTACATAATAGTACAGGCCTGACCCCAGCCAGGGTCCTATTCGGAAAGGAGCTGCGATTACCCTGCGACTTGGCATTTGGCTCCCCCGAAGAACCTCCCCAAGACATCGACGATTATGCCGACCAACTCCGACATAACATGCTGGCAATACACGAATTAGCCCGAACGCAGATGTTGGCCACCAGTGACCGGATGAAGACGCGATACGACCTCAAGGCCAATTCAGTCGGGTTCCAGGAGAGGGACAAAGTCTGGTTGTACAACCCGCAACGGAACAAGGGTAAATCCCCAAAGCTTACACCCGCCTGGGATGGTCCATACGAGGTGGTCAAGAGGCTTAATGACGTCGTCTACCGGATCCGTCGAAACCCCAAGGCTAAATTGAAGGTGGTTCATTTAGATCGACTAGCTCCCTACCATGGAGAGGATGTTTCTGATCGGGACGATCAGAATTAAAGGGGGGACAGTGTTACGAAATTTACCCAAAGCCGACCCTGTGTCATTTCAGCACGACAACAAACGCTTTACGACAAAAAATACGATTCTCGAAAAGACTCGGCAGCGGAAGGAACTATGATGATTTCTACTGGAGAATTCTACGCTGGTGATATAAAAGAAGCACACCATGATCGCCAAGCAGTGATACCGCGACGACTGGCTTATATGATATTATTATTGTATTTTTGAATCAGCTGTTTGGATGTAAATAAAGTTCTAGAAAAGTGACAGTGCATATTAGTTTTATGATTTTTAATTGAACCCACGAAGTATATTGCAAAATATATATATATATATATATATATATATATATATATGTTTTAGGTGGTTTCCGGGAATTCTTCCGCGTAGTTGATAACTGATCCCTGCCGGGATCGATGGTTAAATGACGACGTTTCGGCAGAGTCACATCTGCCCTCTTTAGGTTGGTTCGCATAATTCTCGTAGCCTTCTGCTTTCGCTTCTAGTTACTCGAATACTAAGATTTTCGGAAGCGCTCGCGCTGTTATATAGTCGCGGCTCGGCGCCTATTGGTTGGCACCGTGAACGGCTGCGTGTGATTGGCCCTGGGCGCTCAGTGGACACGCCTCCCGCCTGCTGATTTTTTATCTCCGGTTGAGTTGTTATTGGACGGGTCCGGGCCGCTAATTAATAATTTTCTAACAATTCGATAAGTTCTGAATTTCATTGCGTGCGATTAGACTGTGAGGCCTCTTTGCTATTTCAATTGCCTCTCTTACGAGTCTTGAGTTCGGGTGTTCTATATTTGCCAGTACTCTGGTGTTCTCAAAGTCTATTCGGTGTGACATCGTGGTGGCGTGTTCCGCAATGGATGTTGTTTTTTCCCGCTTCCTTACAGCGTTCTGGTGTTCATCACGTCTAGCTTGAATTCTTCTATTAGTTTGCCCCACATAGGTTTTATGACAGTCTGCACATGGAATCTCGTACACTCTCTGTTGTTCTAAAGGGATCCTCGTCTTCGGAGTCCTCAACACCGTGCTTATTTTTCTGTCTGTATTGAAAATTGTATCGATATTGTGTCTCCGTAGAATTCTTGCAATACTGTCCGTGGTCCCCTTGACATACGGTTAATAAGCCTTGGTTATTGGTGTCACATGCTCTTCGTCTGTTTGTCTCGGTTTTGACTTTAGGGCTTTTTGTATATTTCGGTCTGTAAATCCGTTTTGTCTCAGAGCTGTTTTTAAACTGTCCTGTTTGATGTTATCCTGGTCAGCTAGTCTTTGTGATCTGGTTACTAAAGTCTTGACGACGGCTTGTAGTTGGGCTGGGTGGTGATGAGAATTAGCATGAAGGTATCTGTTGGTGTGAGTTGCTTTCCTATATACTGTATGGCCAAGGGTTCCATCTTCCTTTCTATTTATGAGAACCGACCTGAAGAGGGCAGATGTGATTCTGCCGAAACGTCGTCATTTTACCATCAATCCCAGCAGGGATCAGTTATCAACTACGCGGATGAATTCCTGGAAACCACCTAAAACATTTAGTGCCCGCGAAAACTTAAAAACAAATATATATATATATATATATATATATATATATATATATATATATATATATATATGCCTAATACCTCAAGTAATATTCTTTGGGTCCAATTGTTACCACAAAAGTCGTGTGTTAACTCAAGAGCTTAAGTGTTTACGGGATCTGTTCCTTAGCATTTCTCTTCTACATTGCATTTCTTCACCCGAAAATATGTTCTTCTTCACAGCTCCTTCAAGCCACTTCTGTAGTTCTTCAGTCCTACAGTTCTTCTTCATTTCAGTTACTCAAAATAATTTAGTTCAAGATCTTCAGCTCCTTCAATATAATCATTCACTTCTTTTCAGAGACCTTAAAATCTTCTTTATCGGTTCTACTCAAGACCTTAAGTTCACCATTTCCTCAGTCCTTCAAGTTCCTCTAAAATCTTTCAATTCTTCAGGGATGCTGCAGCTTGTATTAGTGGTCGACATAAGCTGCACATGGGTATGGTATGTCCTTTATTCATCCAAGTCCACAATAAACAGTATACTTTTGGTGCGTAGTGATTAGTAATTTTTAACCGACTTCCCAAAAGGAGGAGAAAATTCGGAGTGTTTTTTTGTAGGTATTTTTCCTGATTTCTTCTCCGGTAGTGAACGTATATTAATAATTAATGTTTTTAAGTAATTTCGAAAAGATTGTTGAGGACGTCTTGAAGAACATTTTTTTGACAAACAACAAAATCAACATCAAAGCGACACTTTTTAGAAAAAACCTCGAAGACAACACTAAACGATAGAGAACGACTCCAGACTCGGAGTTGAAACATTTCCAAACACAGATAAATATAACACAATTACTTATACACAGAAATACTGGTTGATAATATTGTAGACATCTCTTTGTCTCAGAATAACTTTAAGGAAGAATCTCTGTACAGACAACCAGTAATCCGGGTAATTTTACGAACTTGCCTTACTACACTTTGTTCTCCATATAGAATTTTCAAATAATTATCTGTTGCGGGAAAAAATTTGGAGGAGAGAAAACCGAAAGAACAGGCAAAATAATTAATCTTTTGTTTAATAGAATGTACATCCGCATTGGTGGAATTTCAAATTAGAGAATATAATAATTGTATTAGTAAAGGGATGGAATTTGTGATTGAACACATACCTATCTAGTATATTTAAAAACCTGTTGTGAAATCTAAAATCTGTTACAAAAGTATACTGCATTGTAGGAAATAAATTTGTACATAATATTCACCTGTCATTGTCTATTTTTAATTCTTGAATTGTATTATTTTATGTGATCATAATATTGCGAAATTGAGAACATTTTGTTTATTATGATTACTGTTTTAATACACTGTCATGCTTTGCTATGATGACTCCTTAGGAAATACCCTGTATACTTCTGTATGTCGTCTTTATAGGAACTAATTGATGCTCCAATTTGACAGAAAACTAGTAGGCAGTTCGAGATTATTTTTGCAATTTCCCATGAAGCCTGCAAGAGGGTACTGCAAAAATCACAAACGATAAAACCATATATAAGAAAGTGTTTTAACAAAGATGGGTGTAGTTCAGTTTAATTTGACAGTACAAGTCAGATTTAGAGAGAAAAATTAGAGGAGTTGTATTTATTTTGATAGCGACAGTAATCTGTAACAATCAGTAGGTTTAGGATGCACTAATTTTAAAATGATCGGCCAATTGATTATATAATATATTTTTGGAATTTTATTTGTTACAAAAATTTATCGTTTACTTAATTTTTTTCTGTAATGATTATTTATCAAATTGTTAAGAAAAAAATATTAAAATTTGTCACTTCTCTAAAAGCTGGTTAACTATATTTGTTTATAATCTTTTTTTGAATAAACAATCGTTTAAGTGGATAAACTATGCTTTTTCGTGGTCTATTGGAATTTCTCCCAATGTATAATCTGCAAGTACGACAGAAAACTTCATGGCGTACATGATACCTCGTAGAGTGCTCGTGTAGAAAAAGACCGTGGTGCGCTTTAATGGAGGCGAAAATAGCAGCGGCATGTGGTAGATAGTTGGTATTGTATAACATGACTTCTGATTGTAGTGAATGACCTGCGATAGCTGATTTTTCCGGTTGTAACAATCGGCAATTTCGTTTATGTTCAGATATACTAGTGTTGAAACTCCGCTGGGTGTTACAGATATATATATATATATATATATATATATATATATATACAGTATCACATGAATAGGGAAACCAGTAAACTATTGTTGATTGTAGATTACTGGGATGTTTAGAAGATCGCAGTATGTGGCGAAGTTGTTGAATACGTTTGAAAACCGTTTTAACTATATGCTTCCATAGCAGCTTATCAATTAGATCCGTTGTATTTTTAACATACAGCAAAAAAGCTGCAAGTAATTTTTAATATTTTCTCGGATTAGTTTTCTGTCTTGATTTTAACAGCAGCATACGAGGTATCAACTGCGGCTGCGCCGCTAAAGATGTCTGCCGCAGTAGTTACAGATGAAACGTCCGGAAGATATTCCAATACACCACAGCAAAACATATAGGAAAACTATCGTTCATTAAAAATTCGAGTCGTTTAGGAGATAGAAATAGAGCAGTTAAAAGAAGCAATAAATATTATGTTTGAAACAATGCAGGATGAGATGCAACTACAGCAGTACAGAACAAGATTTCCCTTTTGCATCCGTAGCGGTGGAAGCCAGTTTGAATAGAATTTATAACAAATTATTAACTTGTTGTATGTTTTATTTTTTGTAGTTCTAGCCTTGTAAGTTACAATTTCAAATTTTATTATGATACTAATTACTTTCCAATACATGCGGTATTTTGTTGACAGGAGCTGAAGTATAGAAGTTTTGGTAAGCATCCGAACTTCTCGATGTGCTTCTTGTTTTTTGTAATGTGATTAAGGGATAACTTAATGACTTTTTATGGAACATCGCCATTTATGAAGTCATGCTATTTTTTACCCATTATTTGTGTTGAATATCGATTGCAGGAGAGCAAACAAACATCAAAGATTAGATTTAAGTTTATTTGCTGAAGTTACAGTGAAAAATAAATAAGTTACACAAGTTGATTAAAAACAATCTGGGAATAAAAAAATTAAATAAAAAAAAGTAAAACCGTCAGCTATCCAGATGAGCCCACCTAACCGCCCTCCATGTTTAGCGAACCATCTACAAAACACCCTGTATACCTATTTAAAAAAACTAAAAACTTAACTGTAAACAAGTAATTTTTTTGGACTTTTATAATCAGTTTCACAAAATAATTTCCAAAATTTTGTTATCAATCGATTTGTTTAAAAAAATTATTTGAACAAATTTCATAAAAAATTGAAAATAAGGTATAATAATATTTCCGAAAATTAAAATCTACACGACTTGATAAATAAATAGCCAATTTTTTGTAACATGTTGTTCCTGTAACTGTCTAGATCACAATATAATTAAACATAATATTTTCAATATTTATTGGGGATTCAAAACTTTGAGGGTACAAGAAGTTGTGTCTTCCTAATTGTAGGTTATTAAACCGAAAATTTAAATTTATACTCAATGGTAAGTACTATAAAAGAAAATACTAGTGTTATAATATTGATTATTCGTAATTTTTTTAATACACTGGGAACGTCAAATATATTTTTAGCATATTATTTTAGTGCATCAAAACTTCACAGTTTATGTCTGCTCAGTAAGTATAATGACTGATATTTTAATTTTAGTCAACTCGTTTCATGTACTTTGTTCCTTTATCTATAAGAAGTTACAAAATATACTCTTGTGTGATGTTGTCGGTATTCTGTTCACACATTAAGAAAACATCTCAAATTTTACTGAATGTAAAACATTTAAAAATATATTGTATTCTAATAAATGTATCTTAATATGAAATGTACGATCTAAATATAAACACATACAAAATGAGGGCATTCCAAGCCCTAATAAAATATTTATCTAATTAGTCGATTGTTAAAACATAACGACAAAGAAAATCAATAAAAGTTATTTCGATTCGTTGTTTTTATGTAGGTAACTTGCTATAAGCGCGTGTCTTTTGCCTTCATCGTAATTTTCATTTCTTTTATAAAACTCTTTATAATGCCGTAAAATGGCTAAATAATAGAAAACGTATGTCATTTCTAATTGGCTTACGTTTATGTCCAGTGAGAATTAATTTTAAAACAAAGAACAAACGCGTTACCTAACCTAGAATATCCGTGAATATATAACCTTGGTGACATCTGTTATATAAGGTGCTAAAATGCAGTGACAGTGCTCATGTAAGTATTTTGTATTTATTTCACTAGATTTACAAGCTTTACTCTTTATACTCGCAGAACATTTGCTGGTTGCATAAACGATAAAACTGTTTAAGGAATGCAATTATCTCATGATGGTAATATTAAAACCCTTACAAATACGACTAATAGTTTTAATTGAAGAAGACCTCAAGTATTATATCAGACATGTTTTTTTATAGATACTCTATTAAAATTACTGCAATAGATCGTTCGTGTTAAGATTGTGTTTGTTTATATATAAATTCCGAAAACACGACAGATGTCTGTATAAAAATTATACATAAAATGTATAGTAGTAATCCTAAGTAATTTTTAAACACAAAATATATTGAAACTAAATGCTGAAGCGTTAATTAAATGTTAATAGTTAATAAAACTGAACTCTTTTATGTACAACAACCGGTTTGGAAGGGAACTCTTCGAATAAAATCTGCCAGATGGGCGGCAATTGTCTCAAATTGGAGAAACCCAGACATACAAAATATTTAATATCGCCTATGCCGAAGACTGATTTGTAATACAAAATTAATACCCCCACCGTTTTGATTTGTTAATTAAGATATCTCTAATAATAATGAGAAAGTTGATCTGAGATTTCTATTGATCCCTATCCTATTAGAAGAAATTTGGTGAGATTTTGTCTTGATACCTACCCCCCATTTAGAAATCACGTACAAAACATTTGTATTATATGGGCATCTTCTTCCTTAAAGTTTTGTTAACCATCACTTCTTTAAATCAAATAAAGCTGTCGAGTTTAAAAAAAAAAATAACACAATAGTTAAGATTTAATCTTTTTAGTAGAAAAAATTTTTGACATGTAAAACATATGTCATTCTAAATCAAACAAATCTTAAATTTTATAGTTTTTTATATAGTGGAAATAAATGAATGAAAGTCTAATTTTTGAGGTGTTAATCAATCCAGCCTCCTTCAAAAAATGTGCTACGATAAACAAAAAAGTTAATAAATTAAAAAAGGAAAATTGAAAAATATTCATTTTTGTATAAGTTGGCATATAACTGAGTTAAATTAGATTGAGATTCCAAGCTTCTTAGTTTTTGTAATGAACATTATGTATATAGCAGTTCCTACTATATTACAGACATTTTTAACACCCTGCATCTATCGCAACAGTTCCTTAGTTACTTCCATTTATTGTGTTATTTTCTCTAAATCCGGTTTGGATATTACTATTGGTATAGGTGACTTCCACTAATATTTAAATACTAAAGTGATTACATTTGTTAATTTTCCTCAGAGATTTTAATAATTTTTTAAAAGTTCAAAAGGTCGCAATATAAGATGGAAGTTAAGGGTAGATAGAAAAGAATCCTTGATTTTGGCGTAATAGATCAGGATTGATTGTAATTGTTTTGAGTTTATGTATAAAAATAACAGAGAAGCTGTCACCCCAACAAACATTTTTTTCAAATGCTTTTGCCAAGTATTTCGAAATATAAATCAGATATTGCATTCCCAGAGTACTTCGATTAGTTTTTGAAAATCCACATGCAAGCAACGTCAAATTCAATCTGAAACTAGATTAATAAGCGTCCTATTTAAGTTAGTGACGCTCACGACTTGCACGTCATAAAACGGAATAGCACATATTATTTAACGTAAAAAGTTATGAAAGACCCAAACATTTTGTTCTAATTAGTTTTGACAGTTTTGTCAATAAAAGAAAAAAAAACAATCTTGTTTGAGGCCTTATAAGGGCATATAACTTCCTAAGGGTGAGTTTTAAGGCTCATGTTAATATGGACTTTTGGCTTATTTTAACGAGTTCTATATACAGCAGAAGTTTGGAACCCTATTTTAGAAACACCATGTATACCTAATAATTAAAGTAATTGATAAATATATTTTATATATCTTATTGCTTAAACTCAAATTTAAATTTCTATGCCAAACCAATGACACTTCGGCTTATGTAAGATATCAGAACCAATAAACTAATACTCTGGTATTCTTAGATACGAGATGTTCCATTTGCAATTAGAGAGTTGAAGAGCTTTGAATCTTATTATAACTTAATTCAGTAATTTTCCAATATGTATAGATTGCTGAAGCATAAAATTTAGACTAGTTCATTACAATATAAAATATAAGTATTGCCAGTGGACAATAATATACAGCATTCACTCGTATCATGTTCGATTTGTCTCTCTAGGTAGTATTTGGGCTAATTTCTAAGTAGGAATGTTAACATTTATTATAGGTCGGGAGGAAGGTTCACATCTGTACAGGATAACTGAGAGAAACATTGTCTATTTGAAGGTTTGAAAGCTATAGACATCGACTGAAAACTAACGCAAATTATATCCATGATGAACGATAGGAATATCTACAATCAAAACCGAACGATCAAAGTTTATTAAACATGGATATAGCATGCGCAACCTTACTTCAGAGTGAAACATCTGCCATAATAAAGTTTTTGTCTAGTACTTCTAATGTATTTGAATACCATTTTTTAAATGTAAGTTTTTATTTACAAATGAATTTATCACAAGTCGAGAATGAAAAAATAACTAAATTTAGTTCGGTCAAATTTCCACTTTTTAATACTCGATAAGAACCATCGAAGAGCTTTGTGAGCCCTATTTTATGTATGTCATGTCTGAGAGAGCAAATACAGGAAACATAGCATTTGTTGAAAGACCGTAAGTCTGCCAGCAGCTGGCTCTTAAACTAAATATAAGTCTAGTAATTACTACTTGCTCCTGAAACATATATATCATATTGTTTAAATTTAAATTTTTTCAGATACTGTTTGAATAGGTACTGGAATTACATTTCAAATTTATCTTCAAGTGTATTGTGTTCCATTTTGAAATACACAACTTTGAAATATTCTTAAATTATGCAGTTGGTGACCCTATATGAGTGAAACAACAATCTCATAATATATGTGCGAGGCAGTGTTGAGAATAGATCACCTCGCCACCTTGACTATGACCAGTAAAGGTACTTTGTAAGTAACTACTAAGACACTTAGTAGGTAGTAACATTTAAATGTTTCATTAAGAAACTAACTAAATTAGTTAGTCTTTACTTTGAACATTTTTCCAACGAAAATAATCTAGAAAGTAAACAAACCTCGAAATATGCTACATTGTTCATGATGATGTGCTACTTAACCTATATAAAGTTCAGCACTGTGATTAAGAGATCCAAATAATCACAAAAATATATTTGCTAAGCTACAGAGGCATTTAGATTTCCAGCCTTCATCAATTGGCTGACGAAGCTTCAGAAAACCGAAGAACAAACATTATAGCATGTGATTCACATGCGACTGATAGAGGAAAACTGACGGAATACGGAATCGTGACCAGCGGTCAAGAATACACCGGACACCATTTATCACATGTCTAGGTCTGATACTTTTCTAGAAGTGGAAGCGTAGTTCACGTTTTTATTTTCTTAATTTTTTTAGTCAACACCACTGTTGTTATGGTAGGCAGTGCCGCGAGAATTGAAACTTTGTACTGAAAACTGCCCAAGAGGTTACTAATAACCCGTGTTAAAGAACGAGAACCGCCTTATCCAATGCGCCGGACTTTCATTTAGCCGTAATGCAGTCCGGCTTTGATTTATAACCCATAGCTACTTTGGCTAAAACCAGGGTGTACTAAGGAGGTGGGCCAATTTAATACCATTACATTAATTATGCAGTGACACTAATTTTGATTACTTCACTGATTATGTGAAAGAGGGCGCTACCAAAAGGGAAAATGCCGTTTTGATGTTTTTACCGGGTGTTCGTAACGGTTTTCACAAATTTGAAGTCAGTTTCTGAGATAATAATTTATAGGAAAGATTCCAATGCAACCGCAACTATGGATTCATAAAATTTTGAAATTCTATCAGTGGTTATAAAACACCTTATATTTTTGAGTTTAAACGAATTTATCCCAAAAATTGCGCAATTCCATTTACAATAACAAAGTTATAGTCAATCACTAGTATAACTGGAAGTAGCCAACAGTTTGAAATCAAGAAAAAGAGCATTCTGGAAAACACCCTTAACAAAAAATTTCAAATCTCAAAAATTTGTTTGTAATAAAAGACAATTACTGATGTCATTTACATCTGTACCAGGGTGTACACCCTGATCTGTACCTACTTATAAACAACAATCACAACCTTTGTAATTATTTGGTGATTATTTAACTCGCCCATTTCTTCTGAACTTGTATTAATGTATTTCCTAGTTAACGGTACGTTTTTTGGTATATAAACTGTTAACACGAAATACGTCCATTGTGACACTGATTCTCAATATGTTATGCTTGTCAGTATTTTTCTCTGCTGTGAATAGAGCCATTATAATTGTCCGTGATTTGTGTAACACAAAAAATAAAACTTGTTTAATAATAATTCACTTGAACAAACAGATCTGTTCAATCATTTTTAGTGAATTAACTGAGTGAAATTTATGAGTTCAGTACCGGCGTGGCTTACGTTTCATTCGACGTTAATGTCAGTTAGTGTCAGATCATACAAAGAGAAATCAGTATTGTCAGTCAACGATTTCCGTGTAAATTTTCAATTTAATAAATGTAAGTGTTTTGGATTCTGAGGAGAGAGCCCGAATTACATAAAGTTGTCTGACCAAATATATTAATATGATAGATATATGTCTCAAATCTCCCTGTGACATTTTTTATACCATTCAGTTCGTACTGGTTTATAATATTAATTTAACTCAACTCTCGTCTGTTATTACCTTTTTCGAAGCGCCATCTTTTGGTCATTTACCGTACTATTCACAATTAGTGTTCGCTTTTAAAAGCGTTGTTGGCCCAACTCCTTAATACACCCTGGCTAGAACGTAATACAGCGAAATATTAAATCCGACTGTGACATACGAGCATATGGAAGGTTATGAACTGATGCAATGGTGAGTTGGTAAGGTATTGAAAACCCACCATTTTGTAATCTTTTGAAAGCAAGATAAAATATTATTGGATTGGACTCATCATAAGTCGCTATATCTTCAATGAATTGAAATCTCGGAAAACATGTATGTACTTGCCTGAAACTCCAAGATTTTGGTATTCATTTCACGTTAAAATATCATGGTATTTCTTATTACATACCTTTGTTTGGTCTATCATTAATTGGAGATATGCATCTGCTTCAGATACTTTGTTATCAAAATCCTTGATCGTTGGTGACGGATAATGAGAATCCCATCGCATCTGAAAAGAAGAAATATTGAAAATCCAATGTTGAATCATTTATTAACAGCTATTAACATTTCTGTATATTTCCAAACGTTTCGGAGTCTAGGTCAGACTCCGTTGTCAATGGCAAAGAAACTATGAAAAAAGGGTACCATTCTATAATGTAAAATTAAAATGTTTGACAATATCTATTATTTGACTTATGACATAACTAAGAGAATTTAATTTGATAATATAGAAGGTAGCACAGAAACTGCTAGCGATCATATAATAATAAAATTCCTTTCAAATTTGAAGAATTTGAAAGGAGTGATCTTCATAATTTTATGTGGCGCTCCTAGGTGCGACTTTGCAAAAAGGCGACCAAAGAATATTGTTGATTCAGAGATCCCATTAAAATCATAAGGGAAAACCTAGGAAAAACCTTATGGACTATCCCGATATTGGGTTGTTCATACGGACATGACCATTGGAAGTTTCTGTGCTATCCTGTATATTATCAAATTAAATTCTCTTAGTTACGTCAAAGTCAAATAATAGATATTGTCAAACATTTTAATTTTACATTTTAGAATTGTGCCTATTTTATGGTTTCTTTGCCATTGACAATGGAGTCTGAACTAGACTTCGAAACGTTTGGACATATACAGGAATTTCGTGAAAAAAAAGTTGTTGAATAGTTGGAGTATATGGAAATTCTACAGTTTCAGTTGATAGTATAATATAATCGGAAATTTATTGTATTTACAATTGATATCATCTTTTTGTGACCTTTATAATAAGACAATATATATCAATGACATCTAATGTCCATGAGGACATTTTCATGCAATAACATATATCATATTCTAACAGTTTAAAAAATTCGACTGTGGTATAAATCCGGAAATTAAATATAAATCGACTTTTTCAGAAACATGCCTGACAGCCCTTTGAAGTGGGCCCGATACCGTAAATAGAGAACAGTGGGCTGAAATCGTGAAATAGGGACATAACAACTCATATGTAGATTTTACAAATGTTTTTATAATAAGTTTAAGTTGTATGACAACAGCACACACTACTTCCCCTTAAATAAGTAAAGTAAATGTAAGTGCATACATACTATTGGGGGTCAATAATTTATAAATTGTCTATATTTGTAATACAATTACAATACTAGTCTCTATATATTAAAATTAGGTTTTTTAATACTAGATTTAAAGTGGTATCACCGCTACGGATGCAATCGCAACACCTTTTTCTGACTCCTACAGTGGCAGTCTCTAGTCGCATCTCATCCCAAATTATTTCAAAAACAACATTTATTCTTGCTGCTCCTTGGTTTTAATTTCTCTCTCATAAACGAATTGCTTGGTCCGTCCCCATACAAAAAAATCAAAGGGAGTCAGGTCTGACGACCTTGGAGGCCAGCTCTCTCAATCCACGCGTTTGCAAATTGTCCAGGAGCTCCCTGACAGTTTGCCTATAATGTGCTGGATAGCCATATTTTCTGAATATTTTTGTCTGTCTTCCAATAGGACTTCATTTAATAAGATCGATAAATCATTCATTAAAAAAAGTCATTTACGAGAGAAATAGAAACCAATCAGCAGTTAAGGAAAAGAATCAATGTTGCGTTCCAAAAAATGCGGGATGATCGATCTTATGAGATGAAATCCCATTGGAGGCAGACCAATAATATTCAAAAAAGATGACTGTCCAGCACATTATAGGCGAAATATCAGAGAGATACTCAACAATTCATTCCCAAACGCATGGATTGAAAGACCTGGCCCTATACTCTGGCCTCCAAGCTCGCCAGACCTGACTGATTTTTTTGTATGGGGACGGGCCAAGCAACTCGTTTATGACAGAGAAATAAAAACAAAGGAGCAGTTAAGAGTAAGAATAAGGAGTCAGAAAAAGGTGTCGCGACTACATCCGTAGCGGTAGAAGCAGCTGTGAACAAAATGTATAACAAATTATTGCAATTTGGTGTATGTTTTATTTTTTGTAGTTCTCACGTTGTAAGTTACAATCAATCTCAAATTTTATTATGATACTGATTACTTTCCAATACGTGTGATATATAGTTGGAAAGGGGTTGAAGTAGAGACGTTTTTGTAAGCATTCGAAGTTCTCCATGTGCTTCTTATTTCTTTTTGTTACGTGATGAAAGTGTTTAAATTAATTACTTTTTTATGGAACGTCGCCATTTGTGGACTCATACAATGTTTTCAACGGATCATTTTTGCCAAATATCGAATGCAGAAGAGCAAACAAACACAATAGATTCGGTGAAAAATAAAAAAGTTACAATATTTCAAAGGTAAAAATCTGAGAATTAAGAAAAAAATGAAATTAAAAAAAAACCGTAAGATATCTACATGTTATATGGGCTATATAATATAGCACATGAGTCCACCTATCTGCCCTCCATGTTTGGCGAACCTTCTACAAAGCACTATGTATATATATATATATATATATATATATATATACATACATATTTAAAATTTGTAACAAAATCAATATTTATTAGGGCAATTTCGGGAAAATGCCCGAATTTCTGGTTGTCCTTCACAGAAAGTCTTCTGAACGATGTTCTGAGAGAAATAAAACAATCTGTGAACACATTATATATTATGTTTACTATAGGTTTGTTCCTACCTGCAGTTCCGTATCGCCATAAAACTGCCAAGAAATGTTTAACCCTCTTCAAAGTATCACCATTGTATAGTAACAGAAAATCTAAGTTGGAATGCTTTATTGACAAGTTTTTGTCTCAGCTCTGTATTCCATAACCTTAATTGTCTTAATATCTTAATTCTGAGTTTTGTCATTCATTTTGATATTTAAAATAAAACCAAAAATAATTTAACCAGCAACACCGCAAAAAAGAACTAAACTGCAAATAATATATTTTAAAATAATAATAATTAATTGCGGGGAATTAAAGGTTCCAGCGCTCATGATTAATTTGATCCTCCCAACGGTTGTTGCTCTTTATCAATGTTAGAAATGACCATACAAGAAACCACCTAACCTAACCACACGTTGTTTGGTTAGAACAGGTTTCGTTCAATGCGCATGACTGTGATCGTTACATGTTTTGTATGGGATATGAACAAACGTTATATGTGTTGCAGACGTTTCAACTCAAGTCTGGAGCCGTTATCAAGCACTGTATGAAGTAGTTGTACGTTATTTCTTGAACGTTTACTGTGCGATGTAAAATTGTTTGTTGTTTGCTTGCGACAGTTCATCTTTCGATCACTAGTTGTTGTTAAATCGAAGTTTGCTGAAGCTGAGATAGCGGAGAGCATTGCAGCAAAACACAATTAACAAACATATCGATACTAACAACCAAACACAGGTACCAAACAAAAATATGAGTTTAAAAAATAAATACGGTGTTAAAACAGTTTCAAAATAAATCATTGCAATCTGTTCGCACATACTTAAACCCGTTTAACGCAATGCAAAATTCCAAAAATTCCCTGTAAAGTGTACCATCACCTTCTGCTTATGGTCAGTGGCCATATGGGTATGGATACAATACAACAAAGCTTAAAAAGTTTTTCAGGGTTATTTAGAAAATGTAACTACATTGTTTAGAACTGATTAAAACTGTCACGATGTAGCCAGTGCATTTTGTTAATTGTTCAACGTAATTTACGTAATAATAAATAAAATTGAATTTAGCTAGACGAAACCCGTCGATTTAGCTCTATAAACTGAAAAACCAAAAACCTGAGATCCAAATATGTCACTAAACAAAATTGTCATAGGGTATCTAAAATGTCAATGTAATATATCAGCGTTTGAATAGATCGTATAAAACACATTGAACAAATCACGAAAATGAGTATCAAATAGTACTTACAGCCTAAACATAAGAAGAAATGTGAATTAAGGTAGGTATTTAATTTTTTTGCGATAAATGAAAAATAGATAATAATAAAAGATAAAAGAAGTTAACTTCCAATAGTTATTATTAATTAAAAGTTAAAGGTTTCTCTCAAGAGTTTCTATAAAATTTCATTGATACTCATTTTTAACTTCAATTTAAATATTTGTCATAGTAGTCCATACTCTCTTCGAGGTGTCATTCCTTTGTACGTAAGACAATATATATATATATATATATATATATATATATATATATATATATATTATATATATATAAATATAATCTATATTTTTTCTGGTCGGGAACCTTCATCAGTTGCGCTTCCCACAATTGAATGTCCTCTCGAACACTTCTTTATGCATTTGAAAATCCTAGATGGTCTTACATCTCGCGTCTTCAAATAGTAGTCCATGTTGCTTACAGTGGAGGTGGCGAATATCAGGACTGGTAAATAATTAATTTCTTTCAACCTCTCCACGTGAATGAGGTAAATCTTTATTAGGTGTACATATGTTTCGCTTGCATAATACACAGCATCATCAGCACCATATAAAAAAATTCTTCTTAACACTACTAAGCAAATTACAGTACAAACACATAAAATATAGTTGTTAAATAGTCTTACCTAAATTAAAATAAAGTCGTAAATTTAAAATTATCATTAATCCCTTATGAGGGAAAGGTACAATACTAGAAACATCAAAGTGTTTAGTGTGCAGTAGTACGTTCAGGTAGCGTATGTGAGGAAATGAACGTGGTGTAGAAGTTATGATTACTGACGGGATCAAGAAGAAGATGAGTTATTTGGATCGTTGGGAGAGGTTCGTTGTACATGACGGTGAAGAAGAAGAAGATTGGAAAGGTGAGGTTTGAAAGGCAAACATAACCTAAGAATGAAAACACAGCTTTGTGTAAACAAAATAAAATATATATGGGTAGGTATCAGCGACTATTGTGATAGAAGGTGTGGATAAATACATTTGCCGGTGAGATGTGGGCATGTTCAGGTGCATCAAGGATCCGGCATGATGGGTTGGAAGGTTAAAGCATTAAAAAAGTGTCAGGCAATCGAAACGAATTTGTTCGTTTACACAATTGATAGTTGTATTTTTGCAGGCTTTATTAATGTATAAAATTTCCAATAAGTTCATTAAACGATCTTTATTGTAAATATGTAAGATTTTTGTGTTTTGGTTGTGGTCGAAGGTGTGGTTGGTTATATATGAACAAGGCTAGGTTTCGGGTGAGAACAGCGTCTGAATTTATTATATACTCGACATTTCGACTCCTGCTTTGGAGCCATTTTCAAGAGACAAAAGTGAAAAATAGTTTCATAGTCTAGATCGAACTCGGGGCCTCAATCTGCCTACTCCTCAAGAGTCACTAGGTAACTGAACTGAATTTAAGTCTGCTCTGCTTCTTTTATTTATAGTTAGCGCTGGGTTAGAAGGGGAGGTCACGTGATGAAGAGGGTGTGTTGTGATTGGTTGGGTGTTGGTGGGCGTGTCTGCTTTGTTTAATCTGGCAATTACGGAGTTCTGAGCTGTGGAAAGGCGAGAGCTTTAAATATATATACAGTTAACTAACTGAGAAGCAGCCAGTTCACTAGAGGGTGTTAAAAAGAAATACTCTTTATTACTTACGAAAAGGTTTCCGAATAAGTTTATTCCTTCGTCAGTTCAACTAAAAATGACTTAAAAATGACAGAAAGAATTGGTAAATTTTTATAAATATAAACTTACGAAATGCTAGGTTCTTATTCAGGCTAACAATTACTAGAGGAAAAACGCCATACTATTACAAAACTCGTATTGCTAGTGCAACATTCTTATTACATATTTCATGATTCATTGATACTATTGCAATGTTATTTAGAAATAATTCCTACGGGCGTTTTAAATTGATATTCTAAAAACAATTTTCTAATCAAACTAAATAAATAATTAGTTCTTATTTCAGGAATAAGTTAAGGACAGGGACATTTTTTTGTGTTGCAGACGCTCGTTGGTAATTCTAGGATGACTTGGCAAAAAAATGACACCCGTTACCTCAGTAACATTTTTGTGAGGAATGACCAAAATATTAAAAAGTGCCTTTAGAGAAAAAGAAATAAATTATTTAATATAATACAATTTTAGAAAATATATTTTTTATACGATTTACTTAAAATGCTAAAATTTTCTAGATAATGGAAATATTTTTGTACGCCGAAAAATTGTACAAAACTCTGAACAATTATAATCAAATAGTAACTAATTAGGATAACATATCTGGATATACGATTTTTCAATTTGGGGCGCTACCTATGTGAACTTAGCCTTGAGAGATTCAAATTTATTGATTACTACAAAATTTACACTGAAACATAATGCATTGACTAATTATACCCACATCGTGACCAATTAATTTCAATTTGAATGGTTTCTATACGATTTAGTTGGGCCGTAAACATTTTCTAGAAATTTTAAATACGCTGTGAACATTTCAACATTGCTAACCAATTGTTCAAAACTGTTGCCAATAATGACCAATTAGTGGCTAACTTGGCCCACATATATATTTAAATCGCATATTTCTCAGTTTAGGGGGCTAACTAGATATAGTTAATTTTGAGAGATTCAATTTTACCAAGTATTAAGTCATTTCCGTAAATCACCTATATAAATGTATTGTTCCAATTGTGAGTAATTAATTTCAATTTGAGTGACTTCTATAAGATTTAGTTGGGGTGCAATAATTTGGTAAATAACTTATGAATGACATCTAATTAGTGAGCAATAAGGGGGCATACGTGCACCTTAGATTTACCAGTTTAGGGGGCACCTATCATGGACAAGTTCAAGTAATCACTACCAATATCTAGCTTAACAAAATATCTTACATATAATCTAAAATTATTTTTATGTTAAGATGATTTCTTAAGTTATTCGTAAATACTTCTGACGATATATAAAATATTTTTGATAGGGATTTATAAATCGTGTATAATGTATTTTTAATTTCAGTAGTGAAATGGCAAATGATCTGCTATTATTTTTTTCAAATTTCATTTAATTGCATTAAATGGTTATAAATAACGTAAAATTTAATATACTAGGAGAAAAATATAAAAAATTATTTTGGAAAGGCAATATGGGTTATTTGGCATATAAGTATAAATCTCTATATGGCAAAATGAGCTACATGTAAATAGCACCATTTGCCATTACAATATTTTATTAATAATGCAATTGACTCATATTGCTTATTCAAACAAAAATGCATTATTTTTGTATTGAGAACGCATTATATTATTTATGATTTTCTTATGAAGTTTTCTAATGAAGAGAGACACGGCATTTTTAGAAATTTCTGGAATATTGGGTATTATGATGTACAAACACAAAAGATTTTAACTTTTGTTGAAATTCTTCCATGCAAAAAAAAAGAAAATATAGAAATATCAAGAAAGAATCAGATATTTACCATTTAAAACTTAATACTAATAAAACAAGGGTTTGTCTAAAAATGTTTACAATACTTTGTCTATAAGTCGAAGAAGAGTAAAAATTGCTTTAAAAAAGAGAACGATTTCGAATACTGTAAAATGCAATCATTTTCGAGGTAAGCATGAACCTAAAAACAAGACATCACCTTCTGATATGCTGTTCATAAAAGAAACACATTAATTCACATCCTTCATTTGAAAGCGATTATTCCAGAAGTAAATCCCCAAAAAATATTTACATCCTAATTTCAATATCAGCATAATGTACAACCAGTATATTAACTTATGTACAGAACAAAATCGGCAACCCAAATGTTATCAAACATATCACAAGGTATTTAAAAAACTTAAACTTTTTTTAAACATCCATACAATGATACATGGGGCAGATTAAACATACAATTAACCAGAAACAAAATCATAAATCAAACAGATAGAGCAGAACAAGAAAATCATGCAAAACAATACACTGAGGTGTATTAAGAAAAAAGAAGGGACAAAGAAAAAGAACGGCAAAATTGTGAAATTTGCATGAAAGCCGTAGATTTACAAAAAGTAGCTGAAACGCCTTTTTTGACCACAGGAAAATCATATTATAGAAGACCATTGTCTATATATAATTTAACACTGCACGATTTATCTACTAACCACGTTATATGTTATATGTGGCGTGAACTATATGGAGGTCGTGGTTCCGACCAAATTGCATCGGTTTTGTACAAGGACATAATGAGTATAGTATCCGATATCTGTAAACATTTAGTTATATATTCAGAAAATTGTGCTGCCGAAAAAATAATTTCACATTACCTCTGATGTATCAACGAAGTAGAGAATTGAAACCTAACTTGTAGCCAATTGAATTAAGTTGTATATTATAGTTTTCACTTAAATTTAATATTTTCTAAAATTAAAAAAAACCTCATATATATATATATATATATATATATATATATATATATATATATATATAGACCTCTTGATGGTCCTGGTGTTCGTCCGTTGAAAGTTTTGTCCCTGTAAAGGAAAGGTCGCCTGACGTTTCGCCAAAATCTCACTTGGCATTTTCATAAGGCTTTTTCTCTTCTTCTAACACGAAGGGTGGCTGCAGATTCGGACCTTTCCGGACTACTTCGTATCCGAGATCGTCGGCTAGGTCGTTCTCCGCTTGGTCTGCTCTCCGTGGCGTCTGAAGTGGAAGTGAGCTCCGATATGTGCGCGCCGCTATTTATGGTATCTCCCGAGTCCCCTCCTATTTCTTTGCCCCGCCTCTGATTGTGTTGAGGGGGCGGTGTCGTTTGTTTTGATTGGGTGACACCATTGCGTTGTCGCAAATTGTATCGATGACGTGGTTCTGTTTGTACCGATGGCGGCCGCAGATGTTCGTTAGAAGGGTGCGCGTCCTAATAGTTAGCTACGAGTGACGGAATGCAACGTTGTGGTATTGTTGCGCTCTCTTTTAATTTGTTACTGATTTCTCCTTCCTTTTCAATTTCTATAGCTTCCCTAATTGTTCTTCTTTTGAAGTTGTTTTCTGTTGCCAGATGCTTAGAGCTCTCAAAATTGATTCTATGTCCTGTTTGCTGTTGATGTTGGAACAGGGCCGAGGTTGTGGTGTTGTTTCGTATGCTGAGCTTGTGCTCTTCGATTCGGGCTTCAATCCTATGGTTTGTTTGACAAATACTAGGCCGCTAGACTATGACAAAGTGGTCCACAACGTTTCCAACTATCCACTCTCCGCTGTCGAGAAACAGATCCTGTGTAAAGGCTTCAACTTCGCAATAACTCCAACAATCATACCGGTCGAAGATATCATCTCTGGCGTAGAATCAACACTACACCACGTCGAACCGGAGAAAGCCGAAGAAATAAGGCAAGACGTAGCAAGAATCCTGCGGTCTGCTAAAAAAACAGAGCCAAACGTATCCAGGGCAGAACAACAAGCACTCACTAACCTCAGGAAAAACAAAGACATCACAATCCTACCAGCGGACAAGGGAAACGCCACTGTAGTCATGAACACAAATGACGACAACTCAAAAATGAAATAAATTCTACTGGACCAAACCAAGATTCAGACTCTCATACCAGATGCCCCAACTGTACGGTCTGCCAAAAATTCACAAGGAAGGAGTCCCGATGCGCCCGATAGTCAGTGCTTTCAACTCACCTCTTCAACAACTCGAGAAGTACCTCGCAGCAGCCATGCAACCTTTAGTCGAAAATGCCGCATCCTACGTAAAAAATTCCGAACATCTTCTCATAACAATAGGGGACCTAAACTTACAAGAAGAAGACCGCCTCGCAAGTCTCGACGTCAAATCACTTTACCCAAGCATCCCTGTCGACGAAGCCTTGGACCAAATTGCCATGAATGAAGACCTTTCTGCGCACATCATACAACTCGCGGAACATTGCCTCAAAAACACATATTTCTCCTTTGACAGGAAACTTTACAGACAGGTCGACGGTGCACCTATGGGCTCGGCGCTCTCACCAGCGGTGGCAAACCTCTTCATGTCTTATTTCGAAACGGCCCTTTTAAACACAGCCCCCCTGAAACCAAAAGTCTGGCTATGATACGTAGAGGATATCTTGATAGTGTGGCCTCATGGGGATACAGAACTCAGCAATTTCCCACACCTGGCAAACTCTCTACACGAAAGGATCCATTTTACCCTGGAGATGGAAGAAGATGGATGCCTTCCTTTTCTGGACATCTACTTAAAAAGGACAACAACAGGGAAGCTAGAACACACAGTCTATCGAAAGCCGACACACACCAACAGTAGCAAATACACTTATATGCAGGTCACGACGCATTGCAGACGCCAAACACAAACAAGAGGAACTAAACACCATCTCACAGACCTTGAGGAGGAATGGGTTTAGCAACAACACCATACGACGAGCCCTAAATCAGCAAGAACTACCAAGGCACGAAGAAACCCAACAAGACCCCCCAAAGGCAGCGACCACCCTTCCGTACATACAAGGAGTGACAGATCGGATTGGAAGAATCCTTAGGAAAAGCAACATCAAAACGTCCTACAAACCTCATAAGACGATAAAAAGCATTCTAGGCAATCCCAAAGACCAACGTCCACTAGAGAGTCACGGAGTCTACAAGATACCTTGCGGCGGATGCGAGCAAGCATATGTAGGTCAAACAAACCGTAGGATCGAAGCCCGAATCGAAGAGCACAAACTCAGCATACGAAACAAGACCAGAACCTCGGCCCTGTTCCAACATCAACAGCAAACAGGACATAGAATCAACTTTGAGGGCTCTAAGCATCTGGCAACAGAAAACAACTTCAAAAGAAGAACAATTAGGGAAGCTATAGAAATTGAAAAGGAAGGAGAAATCAATAACCGTAACGAAGCTCTACACCTGCATCAAGCCTGGAAGAACATCTTACGGAAAAAGAAAAACAAATTAAAAGAGAGCGCAACAATACCACAACGATGCATTCCGTCACTCGTAGCTAACTATCAGGACGCCCACCCTTCTAACGAACATCTGAGGCCGCCATCGGTACAAACAGAACCACGTCATCGATACAATTTTCGACAACGCAATGGTGTCACCCAATCAAAACAAACGGCACCGCCCCCTCAACACAATCGGAGGCGGGGCAAAGAAATAGGAGGGGACTCTGGAGATAGCATAAATAGCAGCGCGCACATATCGGAGTTCACTTCCACTTCAGACACCACGGAGAGCAGACCAAGCGGAGAACGACCTAGCCGACGATCTCGGATACGAAGTAGTCCGGAAAGGTCCGAACCTGCAGCCACCCTTCGTGTTGGAAGAAGAGGAAAAGCCTTATGAAAATGCCAAGTGAGATTTTGGCGAAACGTCAGGCTACCGTTCCTTTACAGGGACAAAACTTTCAACGAACGAACACCCGGACCATCAAGAAAGCTACACATAGTTCCGTCCGTGCCAACTTGTTTTCAAACATATATATATATTTGAATGTCAATATGAGCCAACTACCATATACTTTAAAATAATGTTATGGCAAAATGAGCTATGTATTGTAAAATGTCCATTATTTCTGACATACAGTAAAATATATTATAAATATTCAATATTTACATTCTATGATTTACTTTAATAAAATCAAACATCATTGCAATAATAATTCGTATAATACAACAATACTTATAAAATAAAGGTTTCTAGTGTAAAATATAATAAAATACAGATAGCTCCTTTTGCCATTTCACTACCGATTTATTTTCAGTAAATAATCCGAATATAGCACCTGCTTGTAAAATACGTCCTTCTCAGTTAGTAAGTTTTTGTGTTGTTCCCGCACAGATTTAGCCAAATGGAGAATCTCAATTCAGTTTAATGAAAATATGTATTGAAATTGCAAATTTAACAACAAGAACTTTCTACTGCCATGACACTTAATGTGTAAAGGCTGAACAACAAAATAAAAAATATGCTAGTTTTAATTTTTTGTATACTATGTTAAAAAAACTGATTGCATTGATTCCTCATTTGAAATAAATAATTAGTTTATGTTTCTCATTTAAAATCTATCTGATTATAACGAGTGCACATTTATTATATAAAATCAATGCAGCGAAAGTAAGGTTGAAAGTGTTGACGAAAAATATCTAAAGGAAATATGTATACGTTTATTTATGTTAGTATATATCGTATCGTTGTGTTTATGGCGGTACAGTAGCAATGGGATTATGAATATGCAATATCGACAATTCTAGTGTTTTTTAGACAACCTGCTATATATGTAATTTTATGAAAATATAAAAGTTTTTAATTTGAATACAATTAGGGAATTAAGCAATTAAAATAATAGTCCATAACAATAAAAAATGAGTACAAATAATGTTTAAAAATGCAATAGGTAAGGGTTATATATTTCCGACAATTATTAATAATTGATTATCGGAAAAAATAATAACAAACATAGAAAAGAAAATTTGTTACAATTATGAATAACAGTCTGTGTATGTCTGCTAAGTCGATATCAATATGTAATTTTGTGAGTTTCATAAAAACAATCAAGAAATAGTCATACACAAGATTAAGACGAGAAAGTATTGTAGTGTTACTGCACTGAAAATATTATTATTACTATTTAATACCAATGTTCTATAAACTCACTAATTTTATAAACCCGGAAAAGTGCAATTCGTCTGGGGCCCGATTCTTGAACCATTCGACAGCTTTACTATACGACATTCGCCGTAGTGATTTGGTAATGAGAAATGGCCAATTATTATTTCTTCTATTTACCATGAGCAGGGTGGCACAGAATTAAAAAAAGTTCAAAATCACCTAAAATAAGTCCATAACTTAGATAATATAAGCGAATGACGAAATTTGAAAATTTGATTTGTAGCTTCGGCAGTTTTACTCAAAGCAATTTTTTTATATTACCTCAATTTCTGAAAGACGTATGGGATAGTCGAAAAATTCCCCAAAAAAGCCCTCATTTCATTTTTCAAAATATTAGTATAAAGTGAGAGTGCTACCTTTTGATTGGGGTTTTCTCTGCTCACTATTTGTCTGTCATCGTTAAGTAATTTGTAACTGAAAGTCATCCTCACAGAAGTCACAGATATTATGAAACTTTCTGTTTATTGTGTATTGTGGAGACGTTTCAACTCCAAGTCTGAAGTCGTTGTCAATTACAGTATAGTTGTGTTATTTCTTGAATATTCGCTGAGATATGAAAATGTGTTTGTCAAAAAGAATATTGACTGTGATAGTTTATAAGGCTTTTCAAACACTTCATACTCAGAGTTCCGCTATTACACTCAAATTAAGAGGAGACCCTGTATATACAAAACTATTTGCATTAAATAATATTGGTTTAAATGCTACATTGAAAATAAACGTATTTTTCATCTTGCCATTGTTAGAAAATATGCTACTTATCATTCTTGGATAACGAGTAAATTGTAAAAAACAAAAAAAGTAGTATTTAACAGTATTTGATTCTTAAACATCCGTTTATTTCAAAAAGCGCCACGTGAATAGATTTTCAAAATTATATCAGAACATGGTTATAAATTTATAAATCATAATCATAAAAAAATCGGTGCGATATATTGTTTTTATTTAGATTTTATCTACTCTAGCGACCCGTCTACTCTATTGGTCCTATCGCAAGCACTAAATATTAGATACTTGCATCAGCTAGGTGGTTGAAAAACGAGTGTATTGGAATTATATTTATACAGGGTGGATATGTTATATTGTTTGGCTCATAAGTATTTGCATATACAATGTGGTTGAAATAAGGGCAGTATAGTATATAATTATAATTAAACAGGGTGGATAAAAAAATAGAAAAAATGTATTTGAATTATGTTCTTGAGTTATTTTAGTTATGAAATGGATTGAAAAAAAATTAGAAGCAGTTGTTTATACAGGGTGGTAGAAATATAAGATGGAGTGGAATTGTTTATAGGGTTGTTAAAAAAATTTTTATATCCACAAGTAGTTGTATATATAGGATGGTTGAAATATACAGGCCGGCTTAAATAAGATTATAAATAAATTTTATGATCTACAAGCTGTTCCATATACCGGATGGTTGAAATATAGGCTAGAGTAGAATTATAACTATATAGGGTGGTACAAAAATGTTATATTGGCGTGGCCCAAAAGTAGTTGCTTGTACCATGTTGTTGAAATATAGGGTGGAGTAGAATTATAAGTAAATAGGGTGGGTAAAAAATGTAAAAATTTTTTATATATAAGGTAGAACATGAGCGGTTACATATGTGGAGTACGTGAAATATGGCGCAAAGTAAAGTTATACTTATATAGGATGAAGGGTGGTTTAAATAAAGTATGGAGTATATTGTTAACGAAACAAAATGTGGTCAAGAAGTTCGTACTTTCGGGTGAGAGGATGCAGAAAAAATATTTATCTGCGTTATGGCACCGAGTCGCACCTATGCATCTAATGTAAACAAATCATAACATGAGAGCATAATTCTCAAGCTCACTTAACTCACTAACAGCAGACTTATCAAAATTCCTTTAACCAATCATTCAATATTAGGAGGGCAAAACATCATCGCACGTGAAAGATTCAGAGCATTTTGTCAAAATCATCGAATCCATGGAACTTGGGGCAGATCATCGCTTAATAAGGTTCTTCACGAACATACCATTAGACAAATCTCTCGACTTAGTGAGAAATAAATTTACTATTGACGAAACTTTGATCGAGAGGACGGAGCTGCCAATATATTCAGTCATAGACGTCTTACTACAAATCTTGTCTTAAGAACTGCTACTTTCAGGAAGTGGACCGGTACTTCATGCAAGCAGATGGATTGCCTATGGACTCCCCGTTATCGCCTATCATCGCCAACATCTACATGGAATGGTTCAGATAACATACGCTGAAGGGGTAGGAGAAACAACCAAAGCTCAGGCTCAGGTAGGTCGACGACATCTTCATTATTTGACACAACCAAGGAGAGGGAAGAGAGTGGGTGCCTACCATTCCTTGATGTGAAGTGCCAGAGGACTAGGACAGGCATTGAAACAACAGTCTACAGGAAGGCTACACATAGAGGGTTATACTACAATTCTAACCACCCATCAATAACGAAAACTTGCATCATCAAAACACTAATCCATAGAGCCAAAAATATCTGCAGCACACCAGACTCCCTAAGAGAAGAACAAGTGGAACTTAGAGAAGACCTTTTGACGAATGGACGACAAACCACCTAGACAGGAAGGGGAAACCACGACAGCGACTGTATTACTTGCACACAGTAAAGGCTTGTCGGAAAAAATTAGACGTATTGGACACGTATGTGGAATCAAAATGTTTTTTAAGAACAATAACACCTTGACGAGCATGATCACAAAAACACAAAAACAAAGCTGGATACTCCTGCAGAACCAAATAACTGTATATACAATGTGGCAATCTCTTCATTGGGGATAAAAAGCGACCACTGGACACCAGGGCTAATGAGCGCAGCATGGCTACTCAAAGGGGGAGCTAACAAAGTCTGGATTAACTAATCATGGACCGATTATCATAATATCAACTGGCAACCAGGTAAGGGTAATTCATAAGGAAGAGCACTGGTATAAAAGAAAATTCATAGTGAGCCCAGGGTCCTAATCAAAAACGTTTGGAGGCCCCTTTTTGAGCACTGCCGACTCATATCACGGACATCCAATCGCCAGGTAAGTGGAGCCTGATTGGTCGAGATAAGGGATAAAACCACCCAATGAGCAAGGCTGGCGACGCATGAACGGTTAACGGTATAAATACCATGGATAGTCTGAATTTCATTATTCACCTTTTGACGATAGCAGATTCAAAGCTATGTAAACGTTGTGAGATCAACCATTCCAAGACGATGGAAGTCCAAGGAAACGTCGAGTATTTTACTACATAAGGCATTTCCCAATAATAATTAACAAGTTTTTGTGTTAAATAATGCATACATTTATTTAGTAGTGTGCGACCGAAGGTAAAATTTTAGCCGAAGCCGATTTTTCGGCCTTAACCATTTCATTTTATAATTAATTTATTATGTATCTCTTTTGTTGAAATGAAATAAGGTAACAATACTTCTCTGTGTATGACTGTGATCAGAACTTAACACGACAAACACGACAACCAACTATAATTGTGTAAACAATGCAATTTTTATATTTTCTATTAAAATTCTTATTTTCTGTTGCAGAAAAAATGGCAAGAGCCTGACTGGTTTTTCTTGAACTTTTTTTATTAACAAATTTTTATTTCTTAATAAATTATGAGTGTTTAAAGTTGCAAGAATCGTTATTTAATTAAATTTTGTAATTTCTAGCAACAGTTTAGTATCTATTTCACAAAACTAGATTGTTGCTTGGCACCCACTTCAAAATTATACTGCATGGGTAGGTAAATAATTTGTACAGCTTGAAACCCTTTTTTAGCATTTATCGCGAAATGAATTTCGACATATATATATATATATATATATATATATATATATATATATATATATATATATAATTATTCGAGAATTCAATCAGTTGAGGGAACCGCACCTGATGAAGGTTCTCGACTAGAAACAATATATTGTCTGGCGTTCAATGGATTGAAAAATCTCGAAAAGTTAGTTCCCTTTTTAGGGTTCCGTATATACAGTATACGGATACCCTTATAATAACACTCAGGATTTCTGCCTCTGTCACATCACAGCAATTTTCTCCTAAACTACTGGACGGAAGAGGTTGAAATTTGGTATGAAGGTATAGTTTGGTGACTTGATCAGGAGCACATATCGCAAAAGAAGAAATTTTGATTTAAGGGGGGGAAAACTAAAAAAATCGACCGTTCCCCCCGATCTCCGAAACTACTGAATGTAAAATTTTGAAAAAAATAGAAAATATAGAACGTTGCCCGAACTTTACAGGAAAAATAAGGAGAAACAATTAATATTAATTTTGGAGGGCAAATTATAGAATTAAATAAAAATTTAAAAATAAAAAAAATTCAAACTCATCATGTAATATATCAAATGAAAGGTCTCATTCTGAGGAACACAAATATATTTTTTTCATATTTAAATAAAAATTAATTAAAAAGATATTAAAGAAAATATACCAAAATTTACACATTCCCCCCACTTTATCTCCGAAACTATAAAACGTAAAGTTTTGAAAAAAAATACTGTTATAAGTTCTGACCTGAAGTTTACTGGAAAAATAAGGAGAAACATCTACTTTTCATTTTGGGGGGCAAATTACAGAATTAAATGGAAAATATAAAATTAAAATTGTTTCTAACCCATCATGTAATATATCAAATGAAAGGGCTCATTATGACGAAAACAAATATATTTTTTCATATTTTTAAAATAAATTAATTAAAAGTTATTAACAAAAATATAAAAAAAATTTACCCATTCCCCCCCCCTTATCTCCGAAACCATAATCTGTAAAATTTTGAAAAAAAATAGGTATAGCGCCTCACCTGAACTTTACTGGAAAAATAAGGAGAAACCCCTAATATTCATTTTGGGGGGCAAATTATAGAATTAAATGGAAAATAAAAAATTTAACTTGTTTCTAACGTATCATGTAATATATCAAATCACAGGGCTCATTATGACTAATACAAATATATTTTTTTTATATATTTTTTTAATAAATATTTTAAAATATATTTAAAAAAATATTTAAAAAAATACCCATTCCCCCCTTTATTCCGCAAACTATAAGACCTAATTTTTTTATTTACAGGAAAAATACGAAGAAATCTTTAACATTAATAATGGGGGGCAATTTATAGAAATAAACGGAAAATAAAAAATATTTTTTTAACGTGTCATGCAATATATCAAATGAAGGGGCTCGTTATGAGAAATACAAATATATATATTTAAAATTAATTGTTTACAAGATATTAACAAAAAGATATAAAAAATTCTCATTTCCCGCTTTATTTCCGAAACCATACTACCTAAAATTTTGAAAATAATTAGGGGTACTGGGGCTTACTTGAAATTTATAAGAAAAATTATTAGAAAACCTCCATGGTCATTTTAGGGACAAATTATACAATTAAATGGAAAATAAAAATTCAATTTTCAAACGAATCATGTAATATATCAAATAAAAGACTCATTATGTGAATTACATATATATCATATTTTTAAATCATTTGTTTAGCAAAGATATTAAACATCGACTTAATTCCCATTTTAGAAACTATACTATTTAAATTTTGAAAAATATATTTTATTTGTATTTTTAAATAATTTGAATAACAGATTTAATAATTTATAATTTAAAACTTGACCTATTGTGCCCTTTATCTTCCAATCTATAGAGCCTCAAAATTCAGACAATAGATTATAAAAGGCTTCCCTGAAAGTTTATTAGTAAAATAAAACTCCAATGTTAATTTTTGGGGGCCAAATTAGAAAACTAAATACAGCGAATCTTGAAGGTGGTACGGAACCCTTACAATGCGAGTCCAACTCGCACTTGACCAAATTATTTATAGTTTACATTTGTTTACTTAGTATGTAGGTACCTACAACAGTGAGTGCGTAATGTTATGTTTTGTTAATTATTTTCAACTTTTTTTTTGAAGTCTTATTTTTTAAAAATATTTACTTTACATATTTTCTATTCTGAACACGAGCATTTTAATTCCTTATTTTTTATTTTGTATCTATAACCTTAATAAACCGGGAGCAGGTAACATCGAAAGCACCAACATTACAGTTACCAGTTATACGAACAAAATGAAGGCGTTGAGTTAATAAGCCAAAAATATGTTTAATTCAATTAATTTTTACTGGTATTGCTTTTATAACGTTACTTTATGGTTTTGTTTGCAGTTTAGAGCTTGACATGTGATGTCAGCGAATTTTCTTCTAGGCCATTTATCAGATCTTTTTATTATCCAGATATTAAACGCCTCCTAATCTGACACTTCATTGATTACACACCAGTGTCGGTGCCTAGCAATACTCAAGCTTGATGAAGTAGTAGATAAGAACGCAATGATGGATTTAAGGTTTTTTTGGCACCAACTTCAAACATATACGAGATAGGTAGGTAATTAGTTTGTACAGAATGAGCACCTTTTAATGTTTATATTGTTTACTTTGTTTGTAGGTACTTAAAAACAGTGACTGTGCTATTTATTGCCTAGCGTTTTCTTTTATTGATTATTTTCTACTTTTTAGTACTACTTGGATGTCGGTTCATATTTTTAAAAAAGTTTTGTAAAAGGTATCTTGGTTCTTCCGTCAACTCTCTGGAAAACTGCATATTACAAGTTATAGAAAAATATATGAGATCACCATCGGTATATTGGTATATTTTCTGAATTGCTGCTCTCTCTAGGACAATTTTTTTTGCCTCTCTCAAGGACATTTTTTTTCTGATTTGCCCCTACCCCAAAACCAAAAGGTGGATGCGCCCTTGGAGGTGTGTGTTGTTCAATCTCAAATTGCATAACTTTACGAATAGGTAGAACTAATTTTTCAAATTTGAAATTTCACCGGGATGTACACTCTATTAAATAAAAAAATATTCAAATCGATTCACAACTGGAGAAGAAATCAGGTAACATGCACACAAAACAAATACTCGCCGAATTGATAACCTCCTCCTTTATGGAAGTCTATGACACGTTGTACTGAAAGATTATACCTTCTGAGATTGTTACAAAATAATTCGCCGTAAAATTTACTATTAGATACTATTTTTTTATTCTGTAGCTGAAAATCTCTAGGTAAAATTTAAAAACTTTAAAGTATACAATTAAGAAATAAAAATTTGTTAACATTTTTTCTATGTTATACGATGTTCTTACTTCAAGAAATACCAGTCAAATACGTTTCAATTAAATAGTGTCAAGTTTGTTTGGTATTATGACGTCGTTACGACTTCCTCGGCTCGCAACCTGCGCCAATTCGTACAAGTTCGTCCGGTTTCGGAGGCTGATAGAAAACTTGGGCTTTGGCCAAAGCTTCGGCCTATTTTTGGGGGAAGCGGAAGTTGAGGCCGAAGCCGATTGTTCGGTCGGACTTTAATATTTAGTTATACACTTCAATAGTTAGAAACTCAATTATTAGATGTTGGACGCTGAGTTGATAAGTTCAACAAGAAAAGTACTACAAATGTATAAATATGAACTACAGATTTTTTAAACGGTGATCGACCTCAAAGTAGAGAATAAGCTATAATGAAAACAATGACTTGAGGTGAGATAGTTCATCATATATCATATAATTGGAATCAAGTATTGTTTCTACACTGTGCCCGAAACACAACTCAAGTATAACTTTGTGACGTCAAATTAGAGCGATTAAACCAATCATCCAATAGTAAAAAGTTATGACACTCAAAGAAGTAAATTAAAGATGTAACATTTTGATTTTGGCAGATACCAAAATGGCAATTTCACGGGAAGTTCAACAGTACCAACGATAGTACATAAACAATTGCTCAATAGATGTATATTTTTCCGAAAGCAGATGCCACGAAAGGGCTGCTAATATTTGCACCGTAACGTTGCTTAATTAATTTGTTAATTTTATTATTTTGGGCGCCATAACTTTTTTAAAAAGCACTTTCGTACTAATTAATCGCCCTAAGTTCTCGTCATTACTCTGACATCCAATATACGTCAATAAGAGCAACGAATTTATGGTAAAAAAGTATTGTAAATGTTTTTTAATGAGATAAATAATATCAGGAATATGTCACCGAGATCAATATGTCGTATTCTACAGTTTCCGTTAATAACTTACTACCGTTAATTATAGACTCCCTTAACTGTAGTTTCCTATGACATGCACCACTTAATAGCGAGTAACTTTGTAACTGATATAAACTAACAATTAGATGAAAAAAAACTATTTTCTCATACTTACTCGACTGCCATGTCGAAAAATTGTTTCTTCTAAAGCTTGTACCCATTTTTGCCTTTCTTCGGCATCTCTAGCTTGAAAGTGAAAAGTTTTGTGGTCCACTGTAACAGTAAACGTACTATCGTCTTCGTCGTCAATTCCGATCACTGCCCCTTTTAGCCGAACGCATCCCCTCCGCACGCCGCGCATCATTTTTTCCTTAGACTGAAACAAGGAAAATGGAAATAGAAAAATTGTGATTACATAAATATTTAAGAGTTTATTTAATTATTTTCATTGAAATTATGTTTTAAAATTATCTGTTCAACAACATTCGAGCAACTATAAATAATTTATATTAAAAAATTCAAATAAACCTTAATATTGGTCTGTGCAACAACATGCCTATCTTTTGTGATTCCTGCATCCATCTATTTTTTAATAGATGATTATTAATTTAGAAATATTTTTCCACCCAGTAGCCTATCAAAATATGACCGCAAGTATCTAATAATTTTGCATATAAAATATTTTGAATAAATTATTATTTATTATTAAATTAATAATAAACGCTATTTAAAAATAGTTACAAAAGAGAATTGTCAGCAGTAAAGTGTACATAAGATAAACAGAAAGTTACCGAGGTGCTGTACGCCACTGAAAGACGGATTGATTCGACTAATCATTGCTTTGATAATTATGCAATCAAAAGAGATATTTAAGTGACATAAAATGTAACAACAAACCGCTAATGTTCATTTAAGTAATAGTTTATAAGCGATATTTGCATTTTAACGGCACAGTTGTCTAAATTTAATAGGTTTTTCAAATTTGAAGGATATACGTGGAATAACTATATTCGGAGCTTGCAACTTCTTAATTAGATTTTAGGGGCAGGATGAAAAGTATTTGGGTATTCAAATTGAACGTCAAATTACGTTTTCAAATTAATAATTCTGCTATTGAAACCAGCGTTCGGTACTGAAAAGTCTAAGATAAGTTTGTTTCAAAACGAAAAAAATCCATACATATTACAACTAATAAATGCAGGTACAAGTGCAATATCCCTTGACACATACTATATTTTCAGTGTCAAGAACACAATATCTGCCAATATAATTTTTTCCGCCAAATACGGTTTTGGTTGCTAGACGTCAAGTTTGACGGATAGTAGATTTTATTTAGGTTATATATCTGCTAGTTTATTCATAAAGACATCTAATATTGTTCAATGCAGTGAAACCTAATATTGCCTGAAATATAATATTCGTGCTAACTAGCTAACTTTTTCCAGAAAGTGGAATTGTCGTCTTTTAGTTTCATAAAATCAAGGTAATTACAAGATAACAGTGTGACCGTCGCTCGGTATTGTCTCACAAAAAAGACCGTTGGTGCACGGTGGGTGGACCTACAACTAGATAAATTAAAATACTACTTGATAGAAAGATTAAATTCGACCTCATCAAATACAATTTCCTCGTTGTGACAACTGTATTAGTAACAGTATTGCTCTGGTAGCGATCGACAATAGGTTCAGTTCGAGTCATGTTCGGTCAATTTTTTAAGGAAGGCATGTGGTGAACGAAAATTTAATTTCGAGTGTGAACATAATATAGACCGGATATAACAATTGTATGAAGTGTGAATGCACCTAATTAAATGAAACGGGGATGTCTACATTATTTTGGTTAGTATCCCTAATTGAAGAAAATTTCACGGTTCATTATTAATATAGATACAAAGAAGTTCTTAGTTGAAACACCCTATCGGGACGTAACTGTCAAATATGATACCGTTCGGAGCTGGTTGGAAATAACTGAAAAGGTATTTAGCAATTTATATTTACTTAAAAATTGCATATTTCAGAAATATTTTATTAAGCAATAATAAAATTCAAGAATAATTCTAGGAACCTATATAATTAATTTTACTCAACAATTGTATTGTATAGATGCTCAGCATTTTCGAACATGATCTCCTTTTTGGTAAACTATTATAAGTTTTTCTTCTAGTCCCAAATACTGAATAATAATACAATAAGTTTCCCATAAAAACGCTTCAAAATATAAAAATCACTGAGGAGAAATATAATTTTTTAATGTAAATGAATTTGTATTAAACTATTATGAGACAATTATTGGCATTTTGTGTATAATATGTTGATAATATGTTGGAGTGAATTGTATTCACTATTTTGTTAAAGTTCTTTTATCATGGTATATGCCAATTTTCCTTGGTGATATTTAATCTCATTTTTCTCCATGAACGAATTTAGGTTACACTTTAGGTTAGGGGTCCTTTATAAAATATGTTCGCACACAGCCTCAGTTAGGGATGTGACAGGGGGGAACGGGGGTCTAAGGAAATATGACCATTCATTTTTCTCAAGTCATTTGTTGTTTCATTTTTCTGTTACGATAGAAAGTCGAACGTTTAATCTTTGTAAATATATAAATATTTTTGCGCATATATTTCAGTCACAATAGCTTATTACTTGGTATATTTACTTAAGTCCGTCACTATCTGTTCGTCTGTACATCCAATATCATGAAAAAGCGCTTCCACGGATTCTGCGTTTTCTATTCAATAGTAAATGAAAGTACGACTTTACACGGCTAATGATATAATAATGTTGCATATATAATAGTGTTATTATAGACACATAATTTCTCGTATACAGTAGAACCTGGTTAACTCGAATTTCAATGGAAATGCTAAAAATTTCTAATAAATGAGTTAGCGTATCGAGTGTATCTTGATATAAAAAAGGTTTGTACTACTACAATTTTATTTTATTTCTACTATTTTTATTTTTATATATTTGTCTTATTTGTCACTTAGTAGTCAACAAATACGGACTGTTAAATTTTTTTAATTTTGTGCTCTTGATTACATTCTACGTTAACATTTCTTAGATATACAATTAAATTATTTGAAAAAAATGGGATCTGTGAGAAGTGGGTTATAAAAAAAGTTATTTAACACTTACAAAAATGTTATCCAGAAAAAACAATCAAAAATTTAATACCCAAAACGGAATAAAAAGATAAGGTGATCGATTCCTTCTTGAAGTGAAGATCTGCTAGGCATATTGGGGGATGAAAGCCGAATGGATAGATGCAGATGAAATAAATACTAGTGTAGAAAAAAGCGAAGAAGATACTGCATAGTTATTATAGATGCTTATTCATTGTATTAATAGTTCTGTAATATTAATATTAGTTTCAATGTATCATATACGGTAGGGGGTTCTAGCTTGTGTGACGTAATATTTATAGGGGGGGGTAGCAGAAAGTGTGACGCAGCGTGACGAAGGGGGAGAGACTGTCTTGATATATCCAAATTTCCACTATGATTTTGCTATAATGGACAGCACATTCATATTTTATCGTAATATGTAGAACTATCTTCAAAGTATGTTTTTAACCAACAAAAAGTGGTGAGCGGCATGAGGCTCTTTCAAGAAACAATTGCAGACCTACAAGCCCCCCCAAACGATAAAACTAAAACAGCCACATTGTCTATTCGTAAATATGTGCACATAAAAACAAATTATCGCCGTATGGCCTCGATCAGACCCAAGCGTTAGAAAATTGTGAATACTATACAAAAGTGTCTAGACTATAGAATTAATGTGGGTACAATTGTTTCCATTGCAGCTGGTGTAGCAAATTCATTACTTGGATAAACAAAGGATTCATTAGAATTATAAAAAGTAAAATAGACCATGAATAAAGCTAGATTTGCACATACTATTCAAAAAAAGTTGATGTTGCGAACTTGGTTATTTAAATTGACAACAGCATATTATCTAAGGCATTTTACCATTCGCTAATTTAAGGAATTATTCGGGAAAATTGATAAACATGACTCGGACATACGCATAATAAACTCCGACAGCTTTCACAAAATAGAATATTTTAAAGCTTTTTGTCTTATGAATATTTAGTAATAAGGAACTGATCATCCTGAAATAAAAGAAAATAAATGCCTACACAAGGGTCATAAGGGCAATTAGGTATAGAAAGTGTACAATTTGACATTACCATTTTCTAAGTTAAATTTATTAAAATGATGAAACTGAATCCTGTCTCTGGCAGTTCTAACAGCTGCGCAGGTTGCTCGCCCAATACGCAGTGAATTCTTGCACCTTGTATTGTTGACGAAATTTGAATCCTTTAGGAACAAACCTTATCTTCCAACACCTGCACAAGAATGTCCAATTTTTGGATCGAGCAAGGTTCTCACGTAAATCCTCAAACTCCCAAAAGCTTTAGTTACCGCAATCCCGCGGCTGATTTCTAGTGGTTTACTGAATGATAGTAATAGCATCTCTTTGTATTTATGAAACCAATTTCGAATATTTTCATATTAATGTTTCATCCTCTTAAACCTAATTACTAACTGAAAAGCAAAGATTTGTGGAGTTCAGAGTGTACGAATCTTAGTAGTAGCTATACAAGCAGAAATGTAGTTTGGTATTGCACCATAAGTGGACAGTCTTAAAAGACATGCCCAATAGTGACCAAATAAAAAAATGTGAGTGCTGACGATCTTTGGACCAACATATAAATTGGAACTTTGATTGAAATTTTTCTCCATGAATTTAACAACGAACAAGCTCAAAAACTAAATAACAGTCAAAGTCTTGACTCACGTAGTGTAGTGGGTTTACACAGGACAGACATTTATTCGTGGAGACTTTGGAAAATGCCATACATGCAATCTTGCGTGCACTCTTTTCTACTCGCACCGACAATTGTCTGCACAGATAAGTTGCACAGAATTAATACAATAGAAGCCTGAGTGAAGCCTGTCCTGCGTAAATGAGCATTTACATCAATTATTAAGAGTACTGTTTAAAAATCTAGAGAGAAACATATTTCATTTGTTTATTTTCCCTAGCATCTCATATTTTATTATGATAGGATATGAACTAATATCCTCTTTTCGTTAATTATAAGTTCTTTACTCAATATATTTGAAGAAAAAGAGCGGGAGTTATTGGAGACTGAACGATAGAAGCGAAAACTTATACTTCCCGTCTCTTGTTATCTCCTGTCTGTTTCTATTTCCTTGTGTTATAATTAGGAATGGTTATAAATTTCAGGAGAATTAAAATAATTGTCACTATTTTGTTATGACTTAAGTATTAATCCTAATGTGTAAATATGTAAATCTTAATTTAAATTTCTAAGTGTCAAATTAAATTTGTTGAATTATTAACTTGCAAGTTGCAGCTCATATCCGATGAACTGTAAATCGGCAAAAAATTTAACAAAAGGTGTAGCGTTCTTTCTGACTTCTGACATATGTCAAGTCTGTAATTTAATATATTGCCATGACCGAATTGGAGTTTTTATAAGAAAAGCTAATTTTGTGCAGGTTTTCTATATTAATTGGATGTAGTTTATTTCCTATATATTATTGATATTCTATAAAAGAAGAAACTCATAATGTATTTTACCTGGTCTCTGTTTCTTATACAGTGAACTGAATTGTATGGGTATTTTAAGATCAAGGTAGTGTGTGGTGTTGATGTCGAAACAAATGATATTATAAGTTATCCAATTCATTCCCTTGCTCATCTATTTTCATATGTTTAAATGTGGGCCCCGTTAAGAAGCTTTCGCTTCAATAATGTAACGAAGCTATTTGAAATTCATAAAACCGTCACTTTGATCGTCGCTGGTTCCTCGGATTCAAACGTTTGCCGATTTCCGTTCTGCAGAAAATTTCTTAGTGTTAGCAAAATCCCACATGTCAGTTCTAATCGTTGTATTAATCCAGTGTACATTAATTTTCTAATAGTATCGTACCATTAAGGAGTAGTCATTCACGGTTTTCCTAACTGAACCCTTCTAGGTTCGTAGGTAAAAATACGACAACGTTTCGACATAATTTCAATTGCCATATGATGAAGATCTTTTCGCATGAGCCTCGTAGATGACTGTTTACGCTTAAGTCTGTGTTCTTTTAATTGTTATACCGTTAATTTCACTTAATTTCTCCTTTGACCAGAAAATAATATATTCAGGCACCTAGAGGGTATTTGAAAAACAAAATTAATAACAATCACTTGATACATAGTTTTATTTATGTTTAGGTTTATTCTCAGTTTGACCTTGAGGTAATATTGGTCCTTGTATTCGCGCTTCAAGGGCATATTGGAACGTAGGATTCTATGATAGTCTGCGAGTGACTTCATTCACCCGAATGGCCTAGAATAAGAAAGTTATAAACTCCTTATTTCATACAACACGCTCAACTATGTGACGTGTTCCTTTAAATGACCATGATTGTTATAGTAATAACACAAGTACAATGGAATATTTTTGGTGTACAATGATAATAATACTATAACTAGGGCAGAGAGACCCTAGATCAGGATATATTGTTCCTAGTCAAGATCCTTCATCAGTTGAGAAAAGCACAACTGACTAGAAACAATAATCTTACAGTTAATTGATTGTATAGGAATTTAATTAACACGAAAAAGTACCAAATGTACATCAGAATAATATCAGTTATTTGTCTATTCAAATCCACTTTACACAAAAAGTAAAATAGACAATGTTACTTTATCCAATTTGAAATCCCCATTAAACCTTAACAGTATAACGTAATGAAGTTGTAGGAAAACTAAAATTAATTAGTAATAAAATGGAAATGTGGATTAAAATGACAATCAGCAACTTGAGTGCATTAAAAGTACAGTCGAATGCTGAAGATATATATATTAACAAACGTTCCGATATTTAAAAATAAGTTTTGAATGTCTGATCAACTGAACATTGTAACAATTAAATAGTACAATTTGGTTACTATTTTCTAGTATTATCTTCTATAAAAGTACTAGGAAAAAAATTGCGGCATTTTAACCATTAGGAGTTAGGACACAACTATCAACATATGTTTATTTTCTGCATTCAGTACAATTTTGTTAACAACAAATTAAGTAGGTTACAACTCGTTACCTAATTGGAAGTTTTTCCGGAATTCTACGAAGTTTTAAAAATATTTGTAACAATGGATGAGGGAAGTCCTTGACACAGCAGTCTCATTCAGTATCCAAATTTCCCGACTATTACGGAGTATTGACAGGTTTTTACGGTTTTTAAGTGTCACTAATATACAAAATACTAAAATTTCTAACTATATGCTTATTTATTGAAGTTGTAATCGTGGTGAACATTTTAATTTGTGGGTGCTGGTAAAAACGAAAGCGAATTTCTCAGGTTTGCTATTTTATTTTAGATATAGGTCAAGCTATTGATTTCTCTAAAATGAAATTATATCGATTGAAATAATATAAATGTGCGAAATAATATAAATGTGCAATACAAAACCAAATAAACGCCGTTTCTACATAAAGTCAAATAATTTACCAAATATAAATTCAATATAACCGTTCTCGATTTTTGATGTCCCTAGAATTAGGATGATTGTATAGGATTTTATTATTAATGTCTTACTTACAAATTTATGCAATTCTATTTTTAATGAATCTTATTCAAAATTTAAACACTAACTTCTAAATTTGGTCTGAGATTATTAAATCACAAAATAAATAAAGTTGTTTAGGGACATCTAAACCTTGGTCTGACTTAAATGAGCAAAAGGTAATGCAGTAATGATTTCTTTACATACTTTTATAATCTTTATTTAGCTGCGTTTATATACAGGATGTCTCATATATGATGGGACAACGTTGCTATCTAGGAAAAGGCAATTCTCCATTTTTTCGTATTTGTATCTGTTAAGGGCCCCACACATTACGATGATTCCCGTCGGTTTTCATTGTGGCGATGAAATATGTAGCAAAAGACGCCAACCGGTCGTGTTTTATCGTCGGTTTAAACTGTCCATACTTCGATTTTGACAGGACTTCTCATTCAAAACTGAAGTGGATGTGTGATGACAGCCGTCTGACAACGAATCACGCCGAGTTTCATCGTTCAGTTTTGGCACGATGTGAATCATTATCATTCCGACCTGAAAAGGGCAAATGTGATTCTGCTGAAACGTCGTCATTTTACCATCTATCCCGACAGGGATCAGTTATCAACTAAGCGGATGAATTCCCGGAGAATAGAGTGGATAAGTAGTAAGACAAAGTCATGTCATCTAAATAGCAAGTAAATAGGCAGGACTTTGGACAAGATGGTGGGGAAAAATCACCGAGGAAATGCCCTAATGTTGGGACTATGATATCAGGAAAATAACCTTCATAACTTGGTTAAGAGCATAAGTGTGTGGAAAAAAATGGGAAACGAATATGTAACTGATCGTGGAATCCTCGTATAATATAGATAAACATTATAATTTAGTGATCGTATTTAAAATCCCTATTCAAACTGCAGCGCGACAACCCTGGTATTTTTCAAACGTCTAAATATTTTTTAGTTATAATTTGAAGTTGAGTTTCATCCAACAAAATCTGAGATAGTGTCACGGCTGTCACGAAACTTTGCCAAGATCTGGTAATTAAAATAGCTTAATTTCTAATGCAACTAAACAATTAATAATTCAACAAAAAGTTTATTTAAATACAATAAGTGACTATAAATATGTTTGTATTTCAAGCAGCATTTAATTTCAGTGCTTAAAAAACCAATAGAAGGATTGAGTGGTTTCACTTCTACTGTGATCGGGTTTACTAGGAAAGGGTTCATCAATCCCGGCAGGCCATAAAAATGGAATATTGGAAGACCTTACAAAAGGATTTAATGTTCAAATTTGGAGGTAAGTGCTATAAAATTATTTTACAAAATAATCTAATCATTTATAGTAAATACATAAATAGTTCCGACAAATATTTGATTCTAAGCAATAATGTGTTAGAAATCATTAAATATGTAAATAAATATGGGTATGATATAACATCTCTATCAGATGATATGAATACTTTTACTTCCTTTTGCACGGGACATGGACTACCCAGTAGTACAAAGATATCTCTGTATTTTGCTCTAGGTATATACATTTGCAATTAAATTGGGGGAGGACTAAAAAAATCTATTTCGTCTTCATTTCTAAAAAATTACATGGCTGTCACTCCAATTAATTAATTAGTTACCTAGTATTATTATTAAACGAGCACTGTTTGTATACATATTTGAATGCCCACCTTTCCTCAAAAATGGTTCTAACGATTATAACAAATTTTTCTGATTTAGGAGTTTCCATCTCTAGGAAAACTGCTGTATTTGAAATTTTTAATTATTAAGAAAATCAATTAATTATTTCAATAAAAAACAGTTGAGTTGTTGGATTGTTAACGTGATATTGGTTGTATTAGTAGTTTAATTATTTTCGATTACTATAAGTTCTTGAGTTTATAAAATTTCGTAATTTTTACGGCAATGTTTGTGAATTTATAATTTAAAAATCGCATCCAAGTTTTTTGATGACGATATGAAATGAACCGGATTTAGGTAATCTCTGGAGAAGCAATATATATATATATATATATATATATATATATATATATATATATATATTATATATATTGCATATGGTATATATGCACAACCTGCATAAATAATCTATCGAAGATTTGAAGTCACGAGCGAACTCGATCGCCCAAACCCAAAAAATATTTTACATAAACTTAAAAATTATACAATGGAAAATATATTTAATCTTTAGCAACTGTTTATTAAACTGTATTTTATCTTGACCGATTTAGTGACTATTTGTCTATTAAATATAATTAATATTACCATATAAAAAGCAAGCCATATAAAAGCAAAAGCAAAATTAGAACTTTGTAATTTTTTCCAGATCTCAGTTTCCATAATAACAGACATTTATTACAGCAGCATAATATTAATTATATTTTTAATGTGAATGACCATTTTGGATATTTGGGTTAAAGCGATGTCTTGCGTTCACCATAAGTATTTTCTAAATAACTATTATTATTATTATTTTGTAGGAACTGACCTGTTTAACAGGTATACATGTATAACTATAACCGTTACTATAAAGTTTGTCTAAATTACATCACTAATGGCTAAACCACGTGTTCCAATGATTAATTGACATTAAATTCAACATTTTTTAACAAAAAACCTAACATTTTGTAGATAAATGAAATACCTACAAAATGAGCTACTATACAATCAACTTCGTTAATTGGATCCTTGGATAATGGACCTTTACCCGAAATTTCAAAAAATTAATCGTTTATAGTTTTTTTAAATTATTTTATAGCTAAACCATTCTTATTAGTTGAAAGGGTAGATCTTCTCATACATACTTTATGTTCTAAAAATAAATACTATAGCCCTGGTAGTTTTTCCAAAATTTCAGTCAATCCTGTGGAAGAATTTTTTTAAAAAAGGGCCTTATTGTTTGTCTGACATTGTGTTTAAATGGGGGTCCCACCCTTTTTGTCTGTGAAGTGGCCATTCATTTATAATTTCCACATTGCATTTTCTTTTTATTCCGTCACTCCGCCTACGATGATGTCGGATGGATTGAGTAGTTAGTTAGTAGTAGTAGTATTATCCATTCCCAAAATCCGGATAAAAGAGGAGGGAGTCTCTGAATTGTGATAAAATTTATTTAATCTTCCAATTAGTTGCCTTATTTGATAAAGTGTTTTTTTTTCCAGATCCTCGAGTTCGGCAGTGGAATTTAATGTCAGATGAGTCACCTGTTTTACTGATCATAGGAATATACTTAGTCCTAGTTTTTCTAATAATACCTGCTTACATGAAAAATAGAAAACCTTATGATCTGACAACAGTTCTCAAGTGTTACAATGTTTTTCAAGTGATTAGCAATACAATAATTCTCTATAAGGTAAGCATATTCATACAGAATTCATATTTTCATTTCGTGAACTTATTGTATCTGTTTTTTTTTTCTATCGACAACGTGTTTGTAGTGTAACTATTATTATTGATTTAATTTTTAATTTTTAGGTACTAAGTTATGTTAAATACTTTTTAAATCACACTTTTAGATAACCATTTGAAATTGTCATTGAATGATAATGTAAAGACAATTATGAACTTATTTCGCTGGTAATAATTATAATAGGTATTTTAGTCAAATTGGTTACAATGCTATGAAGATATTAGGTTTCGTTTTCATTATTTAGATAGGTCACAATATCAAACAGAAAGTGTGGATTACTTTACCTTAAATTATTTTAACAATATTATAACATTGAACAAACTGTTGGCTGTTGGCTGCACTATATTTTCCATTTTTTTTAATGGCAAGTAAGCTGGAATAATATCATATAACCACGGGCACCACATACAGTATTAGTACTAAATACAATTTTAAAAAACAAATTCAAAAGAAAATTAACTACAAAGTATGAAATGATTTTTGCTACAACATTTAAATACTTTTTATGAAGTCGGTGCCAAGTTAAAGTGAAACTGTTTTGGGAAGTACATTGATAGTAGTACTTCAGAAAACGTATTTAATTGTTGAAGCAAAAATTATTTCATGCTTTTTAGTTAATTTTCTTTTGAAGTAGGTTTTTGTTTTTTTTTAAATGTATTTATTTTATAATTTTTAGTGATGCAATCAATCACATCAAATCAAATTAACATTTTCGAAGTTGCTTAACATAAAGGTAATTTACTTTCATTTATTAGCTGGACCAACCTCTTTTACTGTTGAATAGTAATAATTCGTTTTGTAGATATATGTATTAAGAAAATTTTGTATATTGTTCTAACTTAGGTGGATCCACTATAATTGTAGACAATCAGAGTATCATCATTCTTTACGTCTGTTAACTATAGTGACATTCATCGGAATCTTATAATAAATCGTTATACGTTTTAATTGATATAACATAATAGGACGTAGTTTTTAATTATAATTAACTTTGTCTGATAACAAATTGAGCTGTTATTAAAAATAAAAGTACTTAAAATTAAACAAAATTTATATTTTTTGTCAAACCTAGTGCACAATTTGGAAAAGTGATATGAAGATCTATTATACAATTTATTATTTATTTATTATTATTCCATTTTGCAGTGATGTTTGATAACATTTTTATATATTATGAAAAATAAAGGAATTTTACTTTTAAGCAAAATTCATATTTACTGACAAACTTCGTATACAGTTGTAAAGCGACATGCAATGATTACAGTATATGTTTCCGACCATACAAATATTTTTATGAAGAATATTTTTTTCTCTAAATAATACTTTTAGTTTGAACTCAACTTATGTAGACACACTGTATATAGAAACTAATTGAGAACCTCCACCTTGAAGTTGATTAACTGACATTTATTTGGATTTATTTCCTAACATCATACAATTTATTACAGTTTTTAAATACAGCACAATTGGATGCATTTTTCAAGTCTAATAAACTTTGCTTGATTACAATTTGAAATATTATAAAAAAATAAAGTTACCTCACTTTCAAACAAAATTATATATATTGAAACCTGGTATATAGTTGGAAAAGTCATAAGTAGATGCAGTTTTTAGTTCTAATTACTTCTATTTGATAACAATTTTAGATCTTAACAAAAATGAAGATACTTTAATTTGTATTCAAAAGTCCTCTTTGATGACAAACCTTGTTTGCAGTTAAAAAACTGACATGGAATATTGTTTACGTTCTAGACTATGTAAATCTGTTTGTGAAAAATAATTTTTTCTCTTAAAATTATTAATAAAAAGATATCGTTTCATTTATGAATACACACTGTATATACATATTAACTGACATTTATTTTGAATAATTCATCTTATTTACAATTTACCCCAAGTTCCGAACAGTTAATACCAGAAACTCCATAAAAGCATACTGTATAAAAATGTCGTTAAAAATTTTCCCCGATTTTCTAAAAAACGGCACAAGCTATGTTATTGAAAAACAATATGGGACCACTTCGGGATCTCCGGAACTAATCCAATTCCTTTTTAATTCGTTATACCCCATGTTCCGAACAGAAAATTGTTCAATATTTTTAATACCAGCGACTCCACCACAGTTTACTGTATAAGAAAGTCGGTAAAAAAGATTTTCCCGATTTTCTAAGAAACGGTACAAGTTATGTTATTGACAAAAATGGTGGTCCTACACTTCGGGATATGCAGGAACTAATCCAGTTTTTTTTTCAATTTGTCCCATGTTCCGAATAAATGTTTTTCCATATTTTTAATATTGGCGATTCCACCAAGGCATAGGGTATAAGATAAAAATATGTTAAAAGTTTTTCCTTATTTTCAAAGAAACGATACAAGCTATGTTATTGAAAAAAATATGGCACCATTTCGGGATATCCCGGAACTAATCCAATTTCTTTTCAATTTGTCCCATGTTCCGAATAAACTTTTTTCCATATTTGCAATAACGGCGACTCCATCAAGGCATAAAGTATAAGAGAATAGTTGGAAAATAGTTTTTCCCCATTTTATAAGAAACGGAACAGGAACAGGAACCAGTATAAACGTTCGAAATTCCTTGATCCGTTTGCGAGTAATCGGTGAACAAACATAAAAAAACGTAGATACAGATGAATTCAGAACCTCCTTCTTTTTGAAGTCGGTTAAAAATATAAATGAATTGGCATCAGTATACACAATTGTCTCCGTTAATGCAAACTAAACTTTTATCTAAATAATGGAAGAATGAAAACAATCTGTTTAAATAGTTTTTTCTGCAAAATAAGTACAAAAAATAGGAAACAATTAAAGTCTTTAAAATTGACTTCCATACAGTTGCGTTTGTTAGCCCGAGGTCCAATACTGTGGATTTCCAGATTTTCTGAGTTAATTAACACATAATCTACATTGAAAATAATACTCAAATTGGGTAGGAACTGGTTTATCGCATGCAATTGAAATAAAAACGCATTGTGTGTAAATACTGAGTAATACGGTATCTTATTATTTATAATAAGTAATTTTGAAATCAACCAGAGAATTTTCCTCTGCAAAACAAGTAATGGAAAACAAGTACTGTTTATAAATTCTATTGGTATTGGCAAGATAGAACAGATAAAGAAGGGAGAAAATGGGTTTGATAAACGACAGAACTTCACTCATTAAATTATGTTGAAAACTTAATTTTGGGGCCTAGGATGGAAGAGTTTCTAAAATTTCAAGGAGTGGAACACAGTTTTTGGCTGTAGAGGGGGATGAGGGAATTTTGAAAACAGAAGACCAACATTGTTCAGGAAATCGTTTTACAAGTTTTTCCTCGCTTAATCGAATAAAACCATATTCAGATCGATTTGACCACGCATTCATAAGATATCTTAGGTTGAATTAGAGAAATTTAGGAGCTCTTTCCATTATTTGCGTGTCACTTTTTATTCCTTCAGTTTAAAGGGGTTTTCTCTCCTGTAACACCTAAGTATTAAAAGCCTTATAATCAAGGTCAACAATCATTTCGAAATTACTGTCACTTTTTCTCTTGCTTCGTCCGACTTGATCCCCTTTGTTGCGTTTTGTAGAGCGTTGGATTTCATACAATTCTCAACTTCTACGTCACAAGACATAGCGGTTCAAAAAGAACAAAATGACATCTCAAAATCATACAACATTAAAAAGGTTCGTTTTCGCCATGTATAATTTAATTTACTACGTATTTAATAGTCAGCTTAGAATGTGAGGTAATCCGATGCCTAGTTGTCATTTTCCTTTTTGTATTCCCCATGACTCAGGTCTAGTACACTGATGGATCTACTTCTTTGTATTATTTTACGCTTTATTGGTTCGCTTTGATGTGGTATCCATTCCACTATTTCTTTAAAAATCTTTCCTCCCCCATCTGTTGTACATTTCCATAACAGATGTTTTTTTTTTAATAACTGTTCCACTCAAACTCATTTGTTGTTTTAATCATTCTTATTGACCCAGTCTAACTTTGACGTTGTACTTGTTCTTGTCAATGTGTATAATTCTGTCGCTTCTATTTTGTTTCTCCAGTTTTCTTTCACTCTCCAGGTTTCGGATCTATACACCAAATAAATAACAATTGTGTTGTAGTTTCTCAGTTTTCGTTGATTTCATATTTTTGGCTACTCAGAATTCTGTATAGTGACTTAACTACTATAGTACATGCTTCGTTTATTCTATATTTTATTACTGTATCTCTGTGTCTTTTTATTAAAATCACTTCTAAATAGTTATAGTTTTAGACATCTTTTTATGGATCCGTTGTTTACCAATTGTTGCCGGTTCGTCTTCTCGACAATTAGTGTGCGTGCCATGAAATCTAAGTACTTTTCGTGGTTTGCACAGTTGACCGTACACTCGTTTACCGTAAAGTCCTCTCATAATTTAAGCCTAGTTTCACTGCACAATCCATGCCGTGGTTTTGGACAGTTTTTCTTCACAGTTTTTATATTCTTGTTATAACACATTCAATATTACTCTTGAATATGCTTTGCTTATTATGCTTGTTACATATATCCTAAGATAATTGTTGCAATTTAATTTATTGCCCTTTTTATTTATTCTGCTGATACTTTTTCCCCGTTGATACAGTTTATAAATATATATGCTGCGGACTTTGCCAGTTTACCCGTTCTTTTCCTGCATAATGATTGTGGCGCTTATACGTTAAGGAAATAACACCATACCCATGGCAATTAAGGCAAGCAATAAAAAAGGCCGGGGCCAGACGGTCAACATTTCGGCAACTACACAGTTGCGCCATTGTGTCCGTGAACAGGCCACATGGCGTCAACACTTGGGCAACACTTTGGGAATCTTCCACAATCGAAAGTGGTGATATTTTGCTTCACCTTGCGTTGTATAACAGAATTATATATTTTAATTCTTCGACGATTATATAAAGAAATATCTATCTTTCAAGGGACTACAATTAGGTAGATCATCAAAAAAAAAGGAAAAGAGGGGAACAAAAAACGGAAATCTCGTCTTTGGGTTTACCCACTACAAGCATTACGAGAGAATGTGAGAGAATATCAGACTCTCTGTAACGACCTTAAAATGGACCCAGCAAATTTATTTTCGAATGTCGGCAAAAATATTACATGAATTGCATTCATTGCTGGACGAAAGCATTCAGGCCTGGCACGAATATCGGGAAATGCAAATCAAGATTTAGGAGGAATTCTAGGTGCGACATTACCATTGTCATACCAACAATGGCGGATATTTTGAACATCTAGTTTTAGTACAAGGTAATTCTAGTGCTAATACAATATTAATGCTGTAAATAATAATTATTTTAATTTGAAAGTTTACAGTGGCATTACTGTGTAAAAAATAATCTGATTTAAAAAAATGATCTGTCAAATGATTGATAAAAGACCTTTAAAAAGAGGTATCACATGTACCCCTTTGTATTTAAACGTGTAGAAAAGATATTCACCCCCTCTTAGGGGTTGAAACTGCAGGGTCACCGATGCATGTAAAATGTGTCCCCCCGTAAATATAAATTAAGGTGTTTTTTGTATTTTTCTTTAAAGATATTTTAAAAGTTATTTAGGGTATTTCTCAGTTGTGGGATATTTATAAAACGGTAGAGAAGGATCGATTTTACCATGATTTTTTTAGGCATAAAATATACTAATGTGACAATTACAAAAAATTACCAATGTGTTTTACATTTTCATGTCTTATTTTCAACCCTCAGAAACTTTGCTTATACTTTTGCGTTAGAATAGAAAGCCTGTTGACGAACTGTGTCTCGGTAGCCAGTGTGGCCTCAAGCATTGTTTCCCTATTTCGACCGTTGCCGAGTGTGGCGCAACAGTGGCCGGCAGTTGCCCGTCCCTAGTGTTGCCGAAGTGTTGATGAGAGTTGCCGAGAGTGGATGGGCTGTGTCTCACTCGTGTGGCCTGCGCTTCTGTTGATACATTTGATTTGCATTGACGTCAACTTCCCTGGTGTGGAGTGGCGTGGAGCCACGTTGAAAGGTATTGACCGTCTGGCCCCGGACTAAGAACAGGCCAAAATTTTTGTCGTTGTTCACGTTGCTTCTCTTACTGGTCATAGAAAACGGGTATGCGTTAGACCCTGAATCGTTTGGATATTTTGAAAAATAAGACTTTTTCCTCTAGTGTGACGTTATTCTCAAAGAAAGTATCCGTTCTTTTCGATATTTTCATTCAAGATACAAAGCAAAAAGAACCGTTTTGATGTTTTCTCTTTACTTTTTCGAAATTAATTTTTTTGTTTTAGAAGTGCTGTAGCATTGCATATATGGGGGACTAAAGAAGAAGTTACAAATATAGCAAACATTTGACTTTATTCTATAATTATTTTCTTTATATATCTTGGAATGAATGGGTTAAAAAAAGATTGTGACTAACAAAGACGTGGGAAATTGTACGCTCTACATATTGTAATAATGATTCAAGTCGTAGGAAGCAATGCCAAAATTATTGTAATTCAAGTCTACAACAAAGAAATTTTTTTGTAAAATATTACCTTAGTCGATAATTTTAGTCCTTTTTCTATTTTCATAGTTCCTCTCTTCACCTCCAAAAACAGTAATCTTCGCCTTGAAGTTTTCAATTGTACACCCATAGGGAAGTTATGACCAAAGTTTAATAAGTGAAGGATATTTGAAGTTTTTCAAAAACCTGAACTAGAATTCGGTTGAGTTTCTCAATATATAGCACACACAACGGGAAAAAGATCTTTTTTTTTGAGCACTAATGATACATAATTAATAAGTAACAGTAAAGATCTGTAAATACGGAGTGAAAGCCCGGTATACCGGTATCATTTTTCTGCAGCGATAAATCGGGATTACCGGAGCGGGATTCTGCAGGACTAGCCGAATTAAGTAATTGCGCTGTACAAAAGGATTATCAAAGATATACATTAACTGGCTCTAACCAAAATTCCAAGCATAGTATACAAGTAACAGTTAAGAAACAATTTTGGAATGTGCGATTGGCAGTGCCTGCAGAAGCCTGTGCAAATATAGAAAAACCAGAATTTAGTGAATACGATTTACATTTAAATGCTGATATTTTTGCAGAAATATATGTTGCCAACGTAATGGTCGAAATTGATAAAGGGTAGTAGCATTGAATCATTTAATCAACTGCGTTATTTACACTGACTGCAATTAGGGATTCTTAATTATGTATTAAAAATGAACGGTTCTTGACCTGGGTGAATTATAGAACAACATATATACTTGGAAACGCGTTTGGGGAAGACTTTTCAAATTTCGAAGACGACACAATTCTTGTAACCCATGTTAATCTCAACGAAGTAAATTAAGCCTACTGATTTTTTTAATTAAAAAGTTCGTAAAGTTCTTGTATTCTTCAAAAAGTTAGTGACTTGTGTTCCATAGTTACGTAAGAAAAGGGTTCTGAAAAGAATTCTATTGAACCCATAAACAGGAAAATCTTTATTTTCTTACATTTAATGACTCCATGAAAATGACACCTTGAAAGTAGTCGGTCTTCAAATAATATAGTATTCAAAATTATTATATTTGAGATTATCAGGTGAACCGTTTTAAAAGATAATAACAATAAATAAAATGAGCTGATTTAAGAACTGTTCTTTTCATTTCAGTTTCTATCTTCGGGATGGATTCAAGGAGACTATACTTTAGGATGTCAATTAATTGATTACTCAAATAATCCGAATGCTCTAGGATTACTGGATGCATTTTACTGGACATACTTATTAAAATTGGTAGATTTAATAGAAACAGTATTTTTTATTTTAAGAAGAAAATTCAATCAGGTGTCTGCACTCCATGTTTACCATCATGCTAGTACTGTAATGCTGTCATTTATCGCTTGCAAGTTCTATGGTGGTAAGTCTATAAAATATAATATTTAATGCTGATCATTTTAGATATATTTTTTTTGTTCGCAGGAGGTATGTTTGCAGTACCAGTTATGCTAAATCTGTTTATACATATTCTCATGTATTCGTATTATTTTCTGTCTTCATTTGGAAAGGAATGGCAAAGAAGACTAGCACCATGGAAACATAGGCTTACCATGGCACAGATGGTAATTTTCTTCTTCAAGTTTATATATCTATAAGGAAGTTTTCACAGGTTTAATTATGGAATAAACTATAGGTTAATTAATTGTTTTAGATCCAATTTATTATAATTGTTGTGCATGGAATTATTGGGATTATGCCAAGCTGCAAGATACACAAGACATTTTTAGTAATTTACGTGCCAAATATGTTCCTACTTTACAAAATGTTCAACGATTTCTACGTTGCAAACTATAAGAAAAAAGCTGTTAATCAAGTCGAAATCAATGGCAGCAGTTCAAAAAGTATGTGAACTAGAACGGGAACGGAAATTTTATGAATCGTTCCACCTCCATTGTAAACCACTACGCGCTTAATTTATCATCGTGGCACTGACTGTTAGTAAATAAAGTAAATGTATGTAAAATAGTATTTTTTATTTTGGATCCCGGCATTCAGGTACATCTGAAAACACAAAGATGAAGAAAACAGATGTATGTAAATAAGGACTTAATGTTGGTGTAATGTACTTTTTAGATACTTTACTGAAAATACATCATATTACACGGTAATATCAATACAAATATAAATGCATCAATTGAAAGCATTAATTTTAGGTTCCCATGCTATTCAGGGACCAGGGTCCCGATTCTAGTCTAAAGACATATGTTGTATGAAATCTGACATAAATAACGTTTATTATGAGTTTAACACTTAAACTTCATTTGTGTCAATTTTCATACGACCTCCGCCGAAAGTCGAGTGGTAGAGCAGTCGAAGGTTTTCGAGAATCGGGGCCTAGAACTTGTCTGTGTTTTATTTGGAGTTTCACTTGTTTCACTGTTCAAAGTGCTATGGCCTGAAGCATATATTTCAATGCTCTATCCATATTCGCTATCCTCTGCAAGTGTGAAATTTAAAACTGTTTGGTACTTAAAAAGAATATCAACGTTTAAGTTTATAGCTTTTAGTAAAAATAAGTTAGAGGAGTTTAGTGTATTTTTTGGTAAACCATTTTAGGCTAAATTGATCATGCAAAAACAAGTAGGTTACCTCGTTCTTGGCATACAATATATGAGTCAAAAAATTTCCTTGGTAGTCCAAAGTAGTTATACCAAAAACTACCTTCATCCCGACTTAGTTTCAATTGCTAAAAGTATTGGGGCCGTTAAACACAAATACTTTTTATCTTATGATTCAAAAATTTTGATTTAAAAACGGAAAATTAGGGGCAATCATCAGTTTATTTAGTTCATAGGAAATAATTACTTAAATTAATAATAATAACAGACATTTATATTTACATGATATATATGAGTAGATATACAACGGGGTTTCTGGAGCGGAAGTGGCTTAGGGCTGCGCATCTAGTGTTTTGGGTGTGGTGTGCCCCCGTAGGGTTCCTCTGGGGGCTCCGCTGGGGCCCCCGTGGTGTGTGAATGTCGGGGGCCCCCGTGTTGTATGTCGGTGGAGGGCCCCCGTGTAACGTTAAGGTTATGTGTGATTGGTGTGGGGGCCGAGGGGGGCCCCCGTGTAAGGTTATGTGTTTATGGGTGTGCTTCCTCTGGGGGCTCCGCTGTGGTCCCCGTGTTGTGTGTATGTCGGGGGCCCCCGTGTAAGGTGAGTATAGGTTATGTAAAGGGGGCTGATGTATGGTGTAAGGTTATGTGCTTCCGTGGGGGGCTCCGCTGTGTTGTGTGTATGTCGGGGGCCCCCGTGTAAGGTGAGTATAGGTTATGTGTCGTTGGGGGCTGATGTATGGTTATGTGTTTATAGGTTATGTGTGTTGTCTTTGTGTGTGCTTCCGTGGGGGTCTCCGCTGGGGCCCCCGTGTAAGGTTATGTGTCATTGGTGTGGGGGTATGGTGTAAGGTGTAAGGTTATGTTGTCTTTGGGTGTGTTTCCGTGGGGGCTGTGGCCCCCGGTGTCATTGGGGGCTGATGGTGTCCTATGTGTGTATAGGTTATGTGTTTATAGGTTATGGGTGTGCTTTCGTGGGGCCCCCCGGTGTGTGGTGTCTGGATGGTGTGTAATAGTGAGGTTATGTGTGTTGTCTTGCGGGTGTCGTTCTTTAGGGGGGACCTGATGGCTGTTATGGGGGCTGGTTTGATGAAAAGTGAGGTTATGTTTGTGTATAGGTTATGTAAAGGGGGCTGAGTGGTGTGTAGGAGTTATGTTGTTAGTCGGTTGACTTCGTGTAATTCGATGAATTGAAAGCTTATGGGAGCTTAGTGATGTGTAGAGGTTATGTCGATCGCTGTCTGAGAAGATATAGGAACTGAGTGGTGTGTATAGGGTAGATTGTTCGGTGACATCGTGTAGCTCAATGAACTGAGAGCTTATGGGGGCTGAGTGGTGTGTATAGGTTATGTAAAGGGGGCTGAGTGGTGTGTAGGAGTTATGTTGTTAGTCGGTTGACTTCGTGTAATTCGATGAATTGAAAGCTTATGGGAGCTTAGTGATGTGTAGAGGTTATGTCGATCGCTGTCTGAGAAGATATATGAACTGAGTGGTGTGTTTAGGTTAGATTGTTCGGTGACATCGTGTAGCTCGATGAACTGAAAGCTTATGTGGGCAGAGTGGTGTGTATAAGTTATGTAATGGGGGCTGAGTGGTGTGTAGGAGTTATGTTGTTACTCGGTTGACTTCGTGTAATTCGATGAATTGAAAGCTTATGGGGGCTTAGTGATGTGTAGAGGTTATGTTCATCGGTCGATGGCTGTCTGAGAAGATATAGGAACTGAGTGGTGTGTATAGGGTAGATTGTTCGGTGACATCGTGTAGCTCAATGAACTGAGAGCTTATGGGGGCTGAGTGGTGTGTATAAGTTATGTAATGGGGGCTGAGAGGTATGTTGGTTCGTGGAGATCATTCTTGAGAGTTTAGGTTGGCAGTTTTCTAACAAAGGAGAGGTAAAATTTGAGGTTTTATTAACATGAATGTTTTAAATAAATAAATACAGATTAGTGATTTTTATTCATAATATGTAAAATTTGTGATTTTATTAACACTATTTAAATACAAATTCATGATTTTTATTCATACATATATGTAACCTGAAGGTGTAAAAAATCAAGGTCCTCCATGAGTAAACTATTAATCTTTCAGGGTATAGACATGAGACACAATACTGCATTCTGGACAGCCTCTACGAATATTCAAAGCAAAAACTTTATTTTGATTCCATCTTTTTAAGCTTGGGAAGTCGAACCAATGATTACAATCTTGTAATAGGTTATAAATGTGAGTTACATATCTATTCCAAACATATTCCACCCCATTTGTCCATAGTAAATTGAATATGACTATACTTGTATCCACAAAAACCTAATATTTGTATTGTTTGTTGATGTCATACACTCAAGAACATTTTTAAGAACTTTGATTGACAACAATGGGAACACTTAAAAATTGTTGCAGTAGCAGGCTATCTTCTTCCTATCATGATTTTATTAACACTATTTAAATACAAATTCATGATTTTTATTCATACATATATGTAACCTGAAGGTGTAAAAAATCAAAGTCCTCCATGAGTAAACTATTAATCTTTCAGGGTATAGACATGAGACACAATACTGCATTCTGGACAGCCTCTACGAATATTCAAAGCAAAGACTTTATTTTGATTCCATCTTTTTAAGCTTGGGAAGTCGAACCAATGATTACAATCTTGTAATAGGTTATAAATGTGAGTTACATATCTATTCCAAACATATTCCACCCCATTTGTCCATAGTAAATTGAATATGACTATACTTGTATCCACAAAAACCTAATATTTGTATTGTTTGTTGATGTCATACACTCAAGAACATTTTTAAGAACTTTGATTGACAACAATGGGAACACTTTTAAAAATTGTTGCAGTAGTAGGCTATCTTCTTCCTATCATTTATTGACCTCAATTTTAAAAAGATTATTTAGCCAGGTATACTCTGTGAAAGGGACAAGTCTTGCTCCAGGCAATGTTCCACTTTCTAATTTATTTTGAAAATATTCTTCCATTTCTTTTAATTTTGGTTGTGTAGCAGCAACGAATATAGACTTTTATTTACTTATTTATTATTTATAAGGTTCTATATTCGTTGGTAGCAGGCTATCAAATTAGCAATTAATATGATCGATTAATTGTTTTGTGGGACCGTTGACGGCGTTGAACGTTCTAAAAGTTTAGATTTTCAGTTTTGTGTTCTGTGATATGTGTTGTAGGGTTTGCTGTGAGTGGTTGTGAGCATGCGTGATAGTCTTAGAGCATGTACCTTCTGGAAATGCAGTGTACAAATGTCGTATAAAACTTTATTATCAAACAGCTCAATGACTCTACGTGATGCCAACATACAAGAGGAGCTTCACAAAGTGCTAATTCTTATTTGTGTAACACTCTCTACAATTACAATATTGTTACTTAAAATAATTAAAACACATAGTTGTATACAATGTTTTATTTATTTATGTAAAACACTATTCAGAAGCCAAAAATAAACTACATTAACATTTTCTTTTGCACATCGTACTGGGTCATTGCAGCGGCAGTGAAAAATGCATGGAAAGTGAGAAGGTTTCAGGTTAACAGTGTCTTTGTAATTTTCCAGATTGATTAGGTGATAGTGTGATTCCCCATCTTCATTAAGCAGTTTTCTCAAATTGTGAATTTTCAGCTCTTCAAATAACTTGATAAATAAAAAGTCATATTTCTGATGACCTCGTACATATATGTGCGTGCATTTGGTTAGGAAAATTCTCAAAATATCGTTCATAGTATTCAAATCGTAGTGGCCACCAGAGTAGTGGAGTCCATGTAGCCGTTCTTCCAAATATCGTACTTGCCTTTTGTCTGCTGCTGATAGATAGTTAAACAGTTTGGGTGGTTTAAATAAAAACACACCAGAGCGTTTACGTGTCTTGATAACCAATTCCTTGGGAACAAATTTTCCCTCGATTTCGAAACCTTGAATGTCGACAATTGCAATTTCCATGGTGAACCGATGAAAAGCTGAACTGAAACTTATTTTCTAAACAGCTGAGTGATCTAATATAAGCTTCGAACAATTTCGCTGAGTGGGAGAAATTCCATTAGACAATCGTGGATAATAATGCAGAAGGCTCGGGTTTTATCGGGAAATCCCGTCTGACTTTCAATATCCAGCCGAATATCTACAGTCGAGGATTTCATGGTGTCCTCACGTCGAGAGCAATCGATGACGAATAGGGTGTGCGTCTTGAATGCAATATAATCCAGTAGAGGGTGTTTGCCGCCGCCAAAGCTGGGATAAAAGTCCGTATACCTTTTGTACGCCTCACCGTACTCACTCTTTGAAAAATCTAAATCAAATCTCTCCATAGGCCAAAATTCGCTATTTAAATTTAGACGAATATTGGAAATGTGAATATTATCAAATTCCGTGGGATCTTCTTTGATGTTGCTGTGGCGATCTGTTTGGAAGGCTAAGATAACGTAACGAGGGCTTTCCAGTGCGGCACACGTCTTCACAGCCCAAATTTCACGAGTAGCACCTGTTTTGAGAGCAGGCAACTCATTTAGCTCCCATTTACGAAACGGTAAAATTATACCGGAATCCGCTTTGACGGCTTGCAATAAATCCAATTTAACGTCATCGTTTGGAAAAATGTGACGGACTTTGAGATCGATGTTGTTTATTGTCACTTTGCCCTTGGTTGCAGCATCCGTGATTATAAGGCAATCATCATCGCTACGGCTTCGCACCAGACGAATTGTTTGTTTACCACACATCACTTGCTTGTAGTCGTTGAAGATGGAAAACAAATGTCCCAATGGAATGTACATGTGAAAAGTTTTATCGGCGGCATTCATATACGCTTTATGTGGAAAATTCCACCCGGCTATGAATAGGTCCTTTGAACTGTTGGGGTCGTAGCACAAGTATCCACGAATTGTACTCACGCGACCAGGGTCTCTCACGGTTTCAATTTCCTTGCCGCACAACTCGTACGTAACGCTGTCGAAGAAGAAAGCTCCAGCATTTGGTGATAGAGAAACATCTCCATTGCCTGCTGTCTTCACCACTTGACCCTGGATTGAGATGCAGGAATCAGCCATGGAAAACCAACAATCTGTTTGATTGATGGTGATTTCAACGATATCATTGTTGCCGAATGACTTGACGTATGGATAGTAGGTTCGCAACTCCTCGCGTCTTACACTATCATCAAAATTTGGCTTGCGGAAGATATCGAACATTTGATGAGTTGACATGGTAGCCGAGCGTTTGTAGAAACAATCTGTTTGAGAGCGTGAGTGATCTCTTGAGATGTTTCATAGAAACTGATGGTGGTCGAGGAGCGGTTGACTTCTTATATGGTTCTTCATCAAATACAAGTCGACCCATTATTATTATTGTAGTTGTTTCAGCTCAAGTCGAATGATGATTTCTTCACCACGAAAATTCACAAGTTCAGAGTCTTGATTCAAAATTTGCAATGTGAGGTTATGTATTTCGCTTCTGTTAATCGGCAAATAGATTAAATGCTGAGGTGTTTCGTCGATGGCAAAACCAGGATCAACTGCAACGGCAAACTCGTAAATGGTGTGTGAAGGAGTGTTGTTGTAGAAGGCTCCTGATGTGATGTTGCTATCAATGTGGATGGTACGCACTTTGATAATGTTCACTGGTAAATCGGAACTGTGAACTTGATTGCGTGGTAGCAGCTGTTTAGAGAAGCCCAGAATATCACCGATGCTGTCTTGCGGTTGAAAGTCCACAGCGTACTTGCTGCTGAAAAGCTCACACTTGAGAGTATTGTTGTTGAGAAAATATTCTCAACGTCCTTTGCCAAATGAATGCCAAGTGCCTTTCTAATATAAGCTTCGATGTCACCAATTTCGTATGAACCTTCGGGCAAGTCGATGAATGTTTGCGTGTTTTGATCGTCAAACAGGTAGATCTTGTCACCTCTCTCAATGTTTGGGATGCTGTTGTACGAGTGAAAACTCAATAAAGCTAGTCCGTAGTTGTAGTTGGGATCCAACTGAATAGGTGGTTGAAAATCAATCGACAGTATTGGGCTGCGACCTTTCAATGTGATGATCACAGACATGACTGAAAATTGGCTGCTTGTTAGCTGCTATATAGGTATATGTAAAAAACAATAATGCAAAATATTTATTTTTTATTATAGAGAAATTTCAAGCATAAATGACCACAATTTGATTGATTGTATGTCTGATAAGAGTCATTGTTGTAGAGGATTTTCACTCCATTGCCAAAGTAGTCGGCTAATTCTCGAGGTGGTTTCAAACATCCAAAGCTATCAAAGTACTGAACGGTGTTTCCATTTCGCACATAAGCTACCCAATGTGTACCGTGATGACTGCTGGTATCCAAATTAACGATGGCAGACTCCTTTGTTTGTGAATGTTTAGGTAAGGCGTCTCGCATAAATACTCCCCTAAAGTGGGGGATCTTCAAATGTTTGGCATATTGCTCAAGCTCGTGATTGTAAAGTGCTCGATTGGGTAGCTTTATTGGGAGTTTTTTTGCTTCTTTAAGTAAAGCCCGAAGCCGTTGCGGGACTTTTTAAGAAAAATACCGCTTCCTTTCTTCGCAAGCTCTTCCATGGCTTGATTATGGCGCTGGTCCTCCTCCAACTTCTTGCGGGCGTTCTTTGCATCTATCACGGCTTTGGCTACTCCACTGGCTCCCCCGGCAAGAGCTCCAAGTGCTGACAACCCCGCAAATAGGGGTATTAGTGGGAGAAAACCACCAATTTTCGATTCAAAAGGAATGACTCGAGGTACACGGATTTTCTTGCGACCACCTGCCTTCTTAATGACTGCTCGGGCTGCTCTCAACGCCAATAACGATGTCTTACGGACATCACTTCCAGATCCGACAATAGCTCTCTTGATTGGTAGAACCACATTCTGTCGAAAAGATTTTTTTCCACATCGTTTTTTGATTCCAAGCCCCATCTTGCGTTTAGCCTTCATGCCTGTAGTTATAAGCCAAGAAGCTGCTTTTTCACCAAGTGAAGCGTCCTTTGACTTGAATCTCTCCCAGGCTCGATTTTCCAACTCGTAATCAGCCTTATGACGATCCGCCAAAGACTTGTATTTACTGTAGGCGATATCGTGCGCTCGACAAGCAGCGTCTGTCTTATTGATTCCCTGCTGACCTTTGGAGAGACGGTCTAGAAGTTTTGTACCGGGCCCACAAAACTGATAACCAGGTAGATGTAGTTCAAATGGTAATTTATTGATTGCACTATTCAGTAGACTACCTCCTTTGGGAGTTAGCATGATACTGATTGAAACTGAGATAAACTGGTGTATTTAATTAGTATACGCAATAAGGATGATGTCAGTATATCATAAGATGTATATGAAGCAACAAGATGTCCAACTGCCTATCGAAAATTTGGACTTTGTCGAAGAATCATCATCATCAGCAAGTCGACACGGACAATTGTTACCAAATTCCCTACGAGCAGCATTCTGCGGACCTAGTGGTTGCGGAAAGACCAACGCATCGTTATCACTGCTATTCAATGAAAACGGTCTACGATTCGAGAACGTCTACATCTATTCCAAGTCACTCTACCAACCAAAGTACCAGCTCTTACAAGACGTTCTCAAGCTGGTTAAAGGTGTATCGTATTTTCCCTTTAAAGACAACGAAGAAGTAATTGATCCGAGTGAGGCACGCGAATGTTCAGTATTCATTTTCGATGATGTGAATGGTGATAAACAAAACAAGATTCAAAATTTTTTTTCGATGGGAAGGCACAGGAATATCGATTCAATATATTTATGCCAAACGTATAGCAAAATACCTAAGCAACTGATTCGAGACAATTGCAACGTAATTGTCATATTCAGACAAGATGAGGTAAATTTGAAGCACGTTTTTGATGAGCACGTGTCTCCCGACATGGACTATGATAAATTTAAGACAATGTGTTCGGAATGCTGGCAAAATCGTTTTGGCTTTATTACAATAGCTAAGGACTTCAACTTGAATGATGGCCGCTACCGTAAAGGATTCGATAAATATATAAAGGTTCAATAAAGATGATTGGTGTTAGTTGATAAAAATGTCTTCATTGAGTAGCAACATTGCTGCCACTGCTCGAAAGAAAAAGATCAAGCAATTGGCACGTTCTATTCGCAAGAAATATCTTAGTCTGAAGCTGGGAAAGTCGGAACATGATGAAACATTGAATAAACTTTTTAGACCGGTAATGACACCGCTACAAGATATTGCCTCAACTACGGCAAAAGTTCTCACTAAGATGCCAATACAGACCATTAAACGTGAAGTAATTAAACAAGAAGTGCAGCAGCTGCCACCAGTCAAAAAACATGAGTTGGAAGAGACACAATACCTCGATGAAGAACCAATCGCTGAAACTAGTATACATACCAATGATGATGATGATGAGGTGGAGAACGAAACCTTTTACGAGGATCCCGGTAATCTCTCTAAAGAAGCAATAGAGGACTACATGGATCAGTATCCTCCAGTTGCACACAAATATCTTGAAGACTATATCACTAAAAGCGATGATATTGACAACATATATGGACCTATATATGACGCTGCAAGTTCCAAATGGTTTCTTGGGCAAAAGGAAATCAATTTCAGTCGTAGTACAGGTCACATTATCGTTGATGGGTTACAGTTTCGAGGTACTCCAGGGTTATATCAACTAATATTTTACAAGTCCCCTGATTACGCTCCCGATGATTTAGAAGCATACAGAAAAGTGTTGGTAATGACATCAGCACACAAGAATGCAGCAGGTCGTTTGAAAGCTTCAAGTCTATATAAATATACTGAAATTATAAAGCCAATGTTTCCTCCTTTGACAAAGAAGCAACGTTTTGCTGGAACTGGTATGAAGTTAACTTACAATAACAAGCCAATGGAATACGTCTACTGGGATGATCCCAACGAATTGGTTGAACGGTTGAAACTACTGATTGCATCCAAGGAAGCAGGCAACACCTCTCACGACAACGAAATAATTGCCATTTTAAATGAACTTAAGGAAGCTAATATTATACGAGATAAATAAATTTCGAAATTGAAAGTGTATATTATTCCTTATCCTATGGCAAACATATCAGTTTCATGATGACTTTAAACAAGTTTGGGCGTAGTGCCCATCAGCAACTAATGTCATCAACATCACATAACCTAGCTTTTATGAAAGTGCCATTTTCCTTTACCGCGGAGGGAAATATCGATGCTGAGAAGCTGAAAATTACCAATGTCGAAGTACCGACGAAGGCCATGGATGCCGCCAACAAGCAGTATGTTGATAAGAAAATAGCAAACGGACTTCAGCAACTACATAGTGATTTTCAAATAGCTTTCAGCAACTACACTGGTGAAGTTCAGCAAACCTTATCTATGTTTAAGCAAAACGAAAAGGTTAGCGAGGAACGTGGAGCTCAAAACTTTGCTGCAATGAATACTCGCATGGTGAAAACCGAACAAGCTATGGAAACCCAAGTACAAAATATATCGCTTCTCATTTCAAAATTCAATATATTAGAAGCTCAGTTGGAATATGTCCGGAAAGAATATAAGAAAACCATCACAAAATTTGAAGCCTCGTTTAATGACAACCGTATATTACAGGAAAAACGTATAAATGATCTGGAACTTTCTCTGAAACAAGCTCCTAAAGGTGTTGATGCAGCAGAAGTATTAAATATTGTTCGAAAGGATAAGGCTAAAGATCTTTCTGATCTAACTGAACTTAGAGACAAGATGACAAAAGTAGTGCCTGACCTATACCGAGACATGCAAAAACTACATGATGATATTGCAAATCAAATGTTGGACCAAAATCAAAAACTTGAAGCAATCGCAGACAGTATTGCTGCAATTAAAAAGCATCATTAGGGTCAATAAAAAACATGCCTTTGTCTATTTTTAAGCAGTATACAAGATGGCTCCTATAGCGAAACATTCCAAAGAAAAAGTTCAAGTCGTTAAGGAACTGCATAGACCTGTGAGACGAAACTTTCCTCGCCGACGTGTAATAATCAAAGGTTTCGATGACTCCTGGCAGTCTGACCTCGCACAAATGGATCTCTATGCAAAATCCAATCGTAATTTCAAGTTCTTCCTCGTGGTGATTGATTGCTTTTCAAAGTACGTGTGGACGAGACCGCTGAAAACGAAATCCGGTGAAGAGGTAACTCGTGCCTTTGAGAGTATTCTCAAGGAAGGACGGCACCCGAAAAATCTCCAAACCGACCAGGGTAAGGAATACTACAATAGTTGCTTTCAGAAACTAATGAAGTCATACGGAATCAACCATTATAGTACATTTAGCGGAATGAAAGCTGTAATAGCTGAACGAGTAATTAGAACGTTGAAAGATCGGCTCTACAAGTACTTTAGTTTGAATGGCACCTATAAATGGGTGGATATTCTACCGGAAATTGTCAAGGATTATAACCATCAAAAACATTCCAAGACGAAGATGAGACCTGTGGACATTAATAGGAAAAACGCTCGAGATATTAAAGTTTACAATAACTTGAAAATTTTTGGACCAAGAAAATTTAAAGTCGGAGATGTTGTGCGAATAAGTAAAACCAAACACGTTTTTGATAAAGGTTTCCTTCCTAGCTGGAGTACGGAATTATTTAAAATTACACAGGTTAAAATAACTAATCCGGTTACGTATATTTTGGAAGATATGAACGGAACACCGATTCAAGGGAGCTTTTACGAAGAAGAATTGCAAAAGGCAGCCTATCCCGATGTGTATCTCGTCGAGAAAATTTTGCAACGAAAAGGAAAACAGGTTAAAGTTCGGTGGCTTGGGTTTGATTCGAGCCACGACAGTTGGATTGACGGTGAAAACAGACTGTAATTCCAAGATCAACCACAAATTTATGATGTATGCTAAACAATAAAAATGCTAATTTGATCATATTTTGTTTTATTTAAACATATAATACTAGATATGTACAATATAATTGGGAAACAAATAACACATATACTAATGTGCCTATTATACAAATACATAAATTGATTTATTCTAATTTGGTAATTTGTTGGGCTTCGTTGGAAATCTCCGTGGCAACGTTTTCATTCATGATGGATTCTATACTTTTAACCAGGTCAGAATCATACAATGGCTCAAGAGAATGATGCTGATTTCGCAGTGTGTTGCCTCTAGCGAACCACTTTAAGTTCTCAAGTCGGAACTTGAGAGCATTACCTATATCTACAGGATGGGAGACATTGTACCACTCTTTAACTAGTTGAGCATTAGTATTTTTCTTCAGCACTTTGTTTATAGTTGCATGGAAAGACACTCGCTGCCTGCGTATGAGGTACCATTCGCTCTTACTAAGAGCCAACAGAGCCATGCATCTCTGTTTTTTGTGGTTGATGGACTTTGGAGCTACTCGATGGACTACGTCTTTCCTCAAGCGTTTTACTACCTGATGCTGTATTTTGTTAGAGACCACGTTCAGAATCTCACGATGACGTTCCGATGCTTTGACAGATTCCTCTTCTAGTCTAACTCGATGCAGTTCGGCTTTGGCCCTAGCTTCCTCAGCTTGAATACGTTCTTTTTCAGCCTTAACTCGTTCCTCTTCAGCTCGCATACGATCTCGATCTGCTTTGTTTCTCTCTTCTTCCGCTTGTAATCGTTCTTTTTGCATTTGAATCATCTCAGCCTCAGCGGTATTCTTTACTTGTATCATAATTTGCTTAAGTTCATCCAACTCAGTCATCAAATGCTGGTTTTGTGCAGAAATTAGGTCGTTGTGTGCAGAAATTTGTTTGAGACGCATTTCCTCGTGATGTTTCTCGTAAGTGATATATTTCATTGAGATGCGTTTAATTAAAGTGTAGAGGATGCGAATTTCTGTAGCTTTCTTGCTCCGCATCTGCATAAGCAGCATTTCAAAGTCGATGGCGCTCATGCAAATGTATTTCTTTTGAGTTATGTTTGCATCTTGAATTTCTTCGTATTCCATTGTTGGCTGCTGCGTCTTGAGCAAATCCATAAAATGATATTTTTTTTGTCTGTACTCACCAACGTAACCACACCACTCCAGGACATTATCATCGATGAGCACTTTGTCTGTCCACGTCAGCTTCCAGAAGAAAGCGTTACATCTATCATTTTCAATGTCGAGACCAAATTTGAGACATACTTCCGTATAGGTTAATTTACCCATCGGCGTAACCCACAGTCTAACATCTTGATCACTTTTAACTTTATTGTGTTTAGGTTGAATAGATGCCATCTTGGAATTGTACTATGTTAATCAATTGTTGCAAACGAACTGAAATTTTTTCTTCTTTGTTAAGATGACTAAAGGATGTATCATGTGACGTCACAGAAAAAGGGAGGGAGGCCCGCTAAGAGGGGCCATGATTGTCAGATTTCCATATTTCCCTAGATCCCGGAAAAACAAACTTAGTGCGTATTGTTTCTTTAAACAGCGATGAGAAAAATCCCTATACCTAGGGAAAACACACGATTGAATTGATTATCTTGGCAATGTAGCATCATGATGATAGCTAATGGAATGTGGAATATGCATTGTATGTTGTGTTGACAAATTTAGAGCAAAATGCTAGTTCAAGTTTAAATCGACCAATGAGAGCACGGCTTATGACGTCACAGAAGGGGGAGGCACTCCGTAGAGTGTGTTGAAGTTAGAGAGATAACAAAGTTCGCTATACCATTCGTTCTAATCGGAAGTAAATTTTGAGTAATTATCTATTGTCTATTAAGGCAGTAAAACATACTCTTGTTTTAAATTTTATTTCAAATAAAGCTACGTATAATATATTATAATATGCCAGCAGCAATATCAAGGGCTGTTATGGCAGTAAAACCAACTCTTGTTTTAAATTTTATTTCAACCATAACCTGTATACCAGACGACAGTTCCAGTTTAACTATCAAACGATCAAAATGTTGAGTGAAGAGCCTACTTTTAGTGATGATGATGATATGGAAACTGTTAATAGTGTTTTGAATCAATATGAAGAAGAAGCAAAATCAGAAAAAGTCTTACTATTATCCCAGTGCTTTCGACTTTATAGTTCTTTTTGTACAGTGTCCTGTGGCTTGAGTCCTGCTAGATGCTTTGACCCAGTAATAGTTCTACAGCGAGAAGATGATGAAAAAGTTATCTTTAATAAATCTGAATGGTTCAAAGTTACAGAAACATTACGAAAGTCTCTGGATATATTTTTCACAGAAGATGATGAAGAGAACGACTTTTTACATAATCCTGTACTATGTGGACAATTCCTTACTGTAAGCCTGTCATCAACCAGTGATCTTGATAAGTCAATAAAGGTGCAGAAATTTCATAACAGTTTGTGGTTGAGTCAATTTGATATTGAAGAAATTTTAAACATAGACACTCATTTACTATCACACAGGGTAAAATTACTTGAAAGTATTAATTTTTATACATATTATTTAAATGTAATAATTACTGTTGATAAATGGTTGAATTCTACATGTAAAATAATAACAACCGATACTAAATGTTGTAGTTTAAATGTTTATAGTTTCATACATGGAATATGTGATTCTAGCGATAATATATTATTAGCCAATGCTCTTAGAGAATACATATTTTTTTATTCACATGAAATTTATAATAAATTAGGTATTTACTAATAGTTTTTTCATTTTCCTTTATACTTTATACAATATAACCATACCTTTTCCTAACATATGACAGAAAGTGGAGGGAGGTATGGCTCAACCAACCAATGAGGGTGTAGTTTATGACGTCATGGTAAAGTAGTGGGAGGCCCGCTAAGAGGGGCCATGATTGCCAGATTTCCATATTTCCCTAGATCCCGGAAAAACAAACTTAGTGCGTATTGTTTCTTTAAACAGCGATGAGAAAAATCCCTATACCTAGGGAAAACACACGATTGAATTGATTATCTTGGCAATGTCGCATCATGATGATAGCTAATGGAATGTGGAATATGCATTGGAAACTAACCTAACCCTTCACCTATCACAGTCTCACACGGACACGAACCACAGAACACACGACGTTACAACCTGTCACCACACTTTTTTATTCACATGAAATTTATAATAAATTAGGTATTTACTAATAGTTTTTTCATTTTCCTTTATACATTATATCCCTCAACATTATTCATCATACAATATAACCATACCTTTTCCTAACATATGACAGAAAAGTGGAGGGAGGTATGGCTCAACCAACCAATGAGGGTGTAGTTTGACGTCATGGTAAAGTAGTGGGAGGCCCGCTAAGAGGGGCCATGATTGCCAGATTTCCATATTTCCCTAGATCCCGGAAAAACAAACTTAGTGCGTATTGTTTCTTTAAACAGCGATGAGAAAAATCCCTATACCTAGGGAAAACACACGATTGAATTGATTATCTTGGCAATGTCGCATCATGATGATAGCTAATGGAATGTGGAATATGCATTGGAAACTAACCTAACCCTTCACCTATCACAGTCTCACACGGACACGAACCACAGAACACACGACGTTACAACCTGTCACCACACTTTTTTATTCACATGAAATTTATAATAAATTAGGTATTTACTAATAGTTTTTTCATTTTCCTTTATACATTATATCCCTCAACATTATTCATCATACAATATAACCATACCTTTTCCTAACATATGACAGAAAGTGGAGGGAGGTATGGCTCAACCAACCAATGAGGGTGTAGTTTATGACGTCATGGTAAAGTAGTGGGAGGCCCGCTAAGAGGGGCCATGATTGCCAGATTTCCATATTTCCCTAGATCCCGGAAAAACAAACTTAGTGCGTATTGTTTCTTTAAACAGCGATGAGAAAAATCCCTATACCTAGGGAAAACACACGATTGAATTGATTATCTTGGCAATGTCGCATCATGATGATAGCTAATGGAATGTGGAATATGCATTGGAAACTAACCTAACCCTTCACCTATCACAGTCTCACACGGACACGAACCACAGAACACACGACGTTACAACCTGTCACCACACTTTTTTATTCACATGAAATTTATAATAAATTAGGTATTTACTAATAGTTTTTTCATTTTCCTTTATACATTATATCCCTCAACATTATTCATCATACAATATAACCATACCTTTTCCTAACATATGACAGAAAGTGGAGGGAGGTATGGCTCAACCAACCAATGAGGGTGTAGTTTATGACGTCATGGTAAAGTAGTGGGAGGCCCGCTAAGAGGGGCCATGATTGCCAGATTTCCATATTTCCCTAGATCCCGGAAAAACAAACTTAGTGCGTATTGTTTCTTTAAACAGCGATGAGAAAAATCCCTATACCTAGGGAAAACACACGATTGAATTGATTATCTTGGCAATGTCGCATCATGATGATAGCTAATGGAATGTGGAATATGCATTGGAAACTAACCTAACCCTTCACCTATCACAGTCTCACACGGACACGAACCACAGAACACACGACGTTACAACCTGTCACCACACTTTTTTATTCACATGAAATTTATAATAAATTAGGTATTTACTAATAGTTTTTTCATTTTCCTTTATACATTATATCCCTCAACATTATTCATCATACAATATAACCATACCTTTTCCTAACATATGACAGAAAAGTGGAGGGAGGTATGGCTCAACCAACCAATGAGGGTGTAGTTTATGACGTCATGGTAAAGTAGTGGGAGGCCCGCTAAGAGGGGCCATGATTGCCAGATTTCCATATTTCCCTAGATCCCGGAAAAACAAACTTAGTGCGTATTGTTTCTTTAAACAGCGATGAGAAAAATCCCTATACCTAGGGAAAACACACGATTGAATTGATTATCTTGGCAATGTCGCATCATGATGATAGCTAATGGAATGTGGAATATGCATTGGAAACTAACCTAACCCTTCACCTATCACAGTCTCACACGGACACGAACCACAGAACACACGACGTTACAACCTGTCACCACACTTTTTTATTCACATGAAATTTATAATAAATTAGGTATTTACTAATAGTTTTTTCATTTTCCTTTATACATTATATCCCTCAACATTATTCATCATACAATATAACCATACCTTTTCCTAACATATGACAGAAAGTGGAGGGAGGTATGGCTCAACCAACCAATGAGGGTGTAGTTTATGACGTCATGGTAAAGTAGTGGGAGGCCCGCTAAGAGGGGCCATGATTGCCAGATTTCCATATTTCCCTAGATCCCGGAAAAACAAACTTAGTGCGTATTGTTTCTTTAAACAGCGATGAGAAAAATCCCTATACCTAGGGAAAACACACGATTGAATTGATTATCTTGGCAATGTCGCATCATGATGATAGCTAATGGAATGTGGAATATGCATTGGAAACTAACCTAACCCTTCACCTATCACAGTCTCACACGGACACGAACCACAGAACACACGACGTTACAACCTGTCACCACACTTTTTTATTCACATGAAATTTATAATAAATTAGGTATTTACTAATAGTTTTTTCATTTTCCTTTATACATTATATCCCTCAACATTATTCATCATACAATATAACCATACCTTTTCCTAACATATGACAGAAAGTGGAGGGAGGTATGGCTCAACCAACCAATGAGGGTGTAGTTTATGACGTCATGGTAAAGTAGTGGGAGGCCCGCTAAGAGGGGCCATGATTGCCAGATTTCCATATTTCCCTAGATCCCGGAAAAACAAACTTAGTGCGTATTGTTTCTTTAAACAGCGATGAGAAAAATCCCTATACCTAGGGAAAACACACGATTGAATTGATTATCTTGGCAATGTCGCATCATGATGATAGCTAATGGAATGTGGAATATGCATTGGAAACTAACCTAACCCTTCACCTATCACAGTCTCACACGGACACGAACCACAGAACACACGACGTTACAACCTGTCACCACACTTTTTTATTCACATGAAATTTATAATAAATTAGGTATTTACTAATAGTTTTTTCATTTTCCTTTATACATTATATCCCTCAACATTATTCATCATACAATATAACCATACCTTTTCCTAACATATGACAGAAAGTGGAGGGAGGTATGGCTCAACCAACCAATGAGGGTGTAGTTTATGACGTCATGGTAAAGTAGTGGGAGGCCCGCTAAGAGGGGCCATGATTGCCAGATTTCCATATTTCCCTAGATCCCGGAAAAACAAACTTAGTGCGTATTGTTTCTTTAAACAGCGATGAGAAAAATCCCTATACCTAGGGAAAACACACGATTGAATTGATTATCTTGGCAATGTCGCATCATGATGATAGCTAATGGAATGTGGAATATGCATTGTATGCTGTCTTGACAAATTTAGAGCAAAATGCTAGTTCAAGTTTAAATCGACCCTCACAAAACACAACGTCAACCACGGAACAAGAAACTAACCTAACCCTTCACCTATCACAGTCTCACACGGACACGAACCACAGAACACACAAAACACAACGTCAACCACGGAACAAGAAACTAACCTAACCCTTCACCTATCACAGTCTCACACGAACCACAGAACACACGACGTTACAACCTGTCACCACACAAAACACAACGTCAACCATATCATCATTTCAGCCCCCTTTACATAACCTCACTTTTCATCAAACCAGCCCCCATAACAGCCATCAGGTCCCCCCTAAAGAACGACACCCGCAAGACAACACACATAACCTCACTATTACACACCATCCAGACACCACACACCGGGGGGCCCCACGAAAGCACACCCATAACCTATAAACACATAACCTATACACACATAGGACACCATCAGCCCCCAATGACACCGGGGGCCACAGCCCCCACGGAAACACACCCAAAGACAACATAACCTTACACCTTACACCATACCCCCACACCAATGACACATAACCTTACACGGGGGCCCCAGCGGAGACCCCCACGGAAGCACACACAAAGACAACACACATAACCTATAAACACATAACCATACATCAGCCCCCAACGACACATAACCTATACTCACCTTACACGGGGGCCCCCGACATACACACAACACAGCGGAGCCCCCCACGGAAGCACATAACCTTACACCATACATCAGCCCCCTTTACATAACCTATACTCACCTTACACGGGGGCCCCCGACATACACACAACACGGGGACCACAGCGGAGCCCCCAGAGGAAGCACACCCATAAACACATAACCTTACACGGGGGCCCCCCTCGGCCCCCACACCAATCACACATAACCTTAACGTTACACGGGGGCCCTCCACCGACATACAACACGGGGGCCCCCCGACATTCACACACCACGGGGGCCCCAGCGGAGCCCCCAGAGGAACCCTACGGGGGCACACCACACCCAAAACACTAGATGCGCAGCCCTAAGCCACTTCCGCTCCAGAAACCCCGTTGTATATCTACTTATATGATTTAGATAAAATGTATTTAGGCAAATCTGAATGGGAAAGAACATGAGTACACAAAGCATACGTTGCTAATCGGTTTAATTTTACTTGATTTTAGGCAGTTGCTAATCAATTTTTAAGTATGTCCCTTTAAATCAATAAATAGTTACATTTTAAAAATTTTTCTTCCGCTCACAGTCTAGAGTTTTATATTTCGAATTTTGGATTTTAGATTCTCATAGAGGACTAAATTCTCTATGTAAAAGTCCAGAGTCAAATATGCTATTTACAAATCGTCTTTAAAGTTGAAAATTGCTCAAGAATACCATAATTCAGCTGCTAAATCCCCTTAAAGTGTCAAATTTTTGAAAATTTCATTTCAATCTACTATAATAACTAAATTATTACACTTAACAGATGTACAAATAAAAGTTTTAAGCTATATTTCAGATTTTAATGTTGATTTTAAGTCGTTGCTCATCTATTTTGAAGTATTTCCCTTTAAATAACATTAAATAGTTACATTTTGACATTTTTTTCTTCCGCTCATAGTCTAGAATTTTATTTGTCGAATTTTGAATTTTAGATTCTCATAGAGGACTAAATTCTCTATGTATTTACAAATATATTTTTTTTGAAGTTGAATATTGCTCAAAAATACCATAATTCAGCTGCTAAATCCCCTTTTGCTCGTCTACCTGGTATAATGCAGCTTCAACATGTTTTGAAGTTACAAAAATCTTAAAAAACGCCAAACGCTAAAAAAAACAAAGACCAAACAATATTACCAGCCGACAAAGGAAACGCTACCGTTGTGATGGACACAAAAGAATACAAGAAAAAGATGGAAGAAATATTGAAAGGGGCAGACTACAAACAGGTCTCACGGGACCCCACTACTTACCTCGAGAAAACAACGAAAAACAAAATCAAGACATCAGAGATAGAACCAGGAATTCAACAAAGTATCATCCCACGGGAAAAATCAAGTAGATGTCCTAAACTTTACGGATTACCAAAAATCCACAAAGAAGGAGTGCCCATCAGACCCATAGTAAGCGCGATAAACTCACCAATGCAAAAACTAGAAAAATACCTTGCCCGATTCATGCAACCAATAGTGGAAACAGCAAAATCTTACATCAAAAACTCAAATCACTTCATAGAAATAATTAAAGACATAAACTTAGAAGAAAACTACTTAATAGCAAGCCTCGACGTCATATCTCTCTACCCCAGCATACCACTCGACGAAGCACTGGACAGTATAGCTATGAACGAAAACCTACCTCACCACATAATAGAATTAGCCGACCACTGCCTCAAAAATACGTATTTCTCCTTCGACGGCCATTTTTATAGACAAATACAGGGTGCTCCTATGGGATCGGGTCTATCAGCAATTGTTGCCAACTTGTTTATGGTATATCTGGAAGAAAAGGCCATAGCTAACGCAGCATTAAAACCAAAACTGTGGGTTCGCTACGTTGATGACATCTTCATTATATGGCCTCATGGGAAATTAGAACTCAATAATTTTCTTGCCTATATGAATTCCATTCATAACAAGATACAATTTACCCTAGAAACAGAACACAACCAACAACTTCCTTTCCTAGATGTCCTCCTAACAAGAAACAACCTAAGCTTCCAGCACACCGTCATGAGAAAAGCAACACACACCAATAGATATTTACATGGCAATTCACACCATCATCCAGCACAGATCCAAGGAGTAGCAAACACCCTTATAGCACGATCGGTACGTCTCACAAACCAGCAAACTAGAAAAGAAGAACTAGCTTTCATGAAAACCACCCTCAGAAAAAATGGCTACAATAACCACACTATCAGAAAAGCAATAAACAAACAACAGGATGAGAAAATGAAACAAAATGATGACCAAGACTACGTAGCCCATGTAAGTTTACCATACATCAGAGGTACAACGAACAGAATAGAAAAGAATACAAAATTCGAACTACATTCAAACCCCAAACAACAATCGGAAAATTGTTGGGGAACCCAAAGGATAAAATGCCATTAGAGAACCATAGAGTTTACAGCATTTCATGTGGAGACTGTTCCAAGTTATACGTCGGCCAAACAAACAGGCGAATATCGGCCCGTCGAGACGAACACAAACTATGCATAAAGAACAAACAGACCACCTCTACTTTATTCAGACACGAACAAGAAACAGGGCATAAAATAGAGTTTAATACTTGTAAAGAAATCGCCAATGTTGAAAACTACAAAATCAGAACAATATGAGAAGCCATTGAAATTGAAACCAGAGACACCATAAACAAGAGAGATGAAGCTTTAAAATTATCACCATTTTGGAAAGCAGTAATCCCATATCAAAATAACAATACAACAAAACCAGCAATAAACCCAAATAATCCGATTACCCAAATTACCGACAAAAGCCATAAACACCGCAATTGCACTTTAATTGACCATCAGTTAACCCATCCTAATAAACAAGATAAAGTACCTGAGAGATTAAGTACTAATGAGGGCTCACAGGGCAGGTATAAATTGAGATCAAGAACCAGAAATTCTTGAGTTACTTAGTATTTTTTGAGAAAGCCAAATATGATTTTGGGGAAACGTCAAGTGATTTATGTTGAACAGATATTTATATATATATATATATATATATATATATATATATATAAATTATATAATTTTACATGCCTCAAGCGGGATAAGCCGCGGGTAACCACTAGTTCGATAATGAATCTGGGTATTCATTATCGTATTCATTAAAGGTTTCTAAAATACATACTTCCCTGAAACTACATATTAAGGCAGTGAAAAAAATGTTTTGGCAATCGTTAAGGTTTAGTATTTAAGAAACATAATATTGTTATGTATTTGTGAAAACACAACGCAATTCATATTCCATAATTAAAAAGAATATTATAAATTCAAAAATTATCATTTAACCATGTCTTTACAAAATTTTCCAACACTGAATGGATAATTTGTTGACAAGAACAACGGTGTAAGGTAGAATTCAGTTAAATATGTTTTAGTACCTACCTGATCTACAATTAAAATATCAGATTGAGCTACAAATAATATTGGAGAATTTTCGTAAGTTACCTCAGAGGCTAATTTTGCATTATTAATAGGGAAAATGCCGTAAATATTCGAATTTTATCCAAATAAATTTTGCATCTATCAATTGTCTCAAGGTCCCTTCTTAATAAAAGAACTAAGTTTTCTCGGAAAGAAATGCACATATGCAATTCTACTTGTCACCTCAATAACATGCCTCTTAGAGTAAATTGACAGTTCAAACAATTCCACGATATAAAAACTAAAATCCAAAAAATATATTCTTTTTAGTTACTATTTTGTAATTAATCAGTAACAACTGATTGTTTAAATTAAACACTATGGTGTTCATGTTTGGAATTAATGTAAAATGTTTAAATCATGAATCGAGTCGGTTGAACATTTGAAATACATTATCTGTATGAAACCAAGGTTCAAGGTAATTTACAACGAACTACGGTATGCGAATAAATAAATCAATCTATTGAAGAACTAACTATCTGATAGAAGAACTAAACTAGGATGATGTTGGAAACAAAGATTATCGTCAATATTCGCAGTCATGGCAAGGGAAAGGTTACTTATCTCGAAGAAAGAACACCTGAGAAAAATGAATTAAGTACGTAATGATAAGCCAGCACCCCGATTCTTGAAACCATGTGAACGCTCTATCAAACGTCTGATGATGTCAGTCGAATAAAAACTAACATAAATCGGTATTCCCTAAGATCCTGTATAATCGAACCAATTTGATTTTTAATAGAATAAACTTCGTGTACTTTCGTAGTATGACTTCAAAAATTAGGACCCAGAGGTGAACATAGGCTAAAGAAACGTAAGAATCGATCGGAAGGAGAGACAACCTTTATGAGTATATATTGATAATATATTTATAATGAGCAGAAGAAAGTCAGATTTACATCAGGCATTATAAATTGAGTCTATTCTCTTTATAATTGTAACCTGAAATTAAGGGTTTATAACAATAAATATGCGAAACATAAGCATCATATACATCTACATTTCCAGCTGATAAGTTTTGTCGCTTTTAACTATAGATCTCAATATTAATTATTAAGTAGATTGAGGAGGGAAATAGTTATTTTGGCTGTTCATGTGGGTTTTCACTCCTCACCATGGTTTCTGAAAAAACACAGATAAGTAAAGTAATTGAAAATCAAAGTGTAGTATCTAAGAACAGTTTGTGGAAACTGCCCGGAACACTAGTTGCCTTCTTATAGAAAAACTCTCGCAGGATTAACTGTGGGAAAGTAGGTGTACGGATTTGTCAACTAGTTTTCCTGTATAATATGTTATAAAATATTATGTGTATATTGTTTTAAACCTTTTCATTTGTTACTTCAATAAACTCTTAGTCACACAATATATTTACGAAAAAAACTCATTCTCGTTCTTTGAACATACCCACATCGTTTCTCGTTAGTTTAGTTTAATGTCAAATGTTACAAAATGTAACTGTTGTAGATTTGAATAAGGCCAAAAACATGGCCGAAACGTCATTAATAAAACATGTAAAATGAGTATGATTTTATCATTTTGAACGACCCAAAATCAAGAAAATGCATTCAACATTTTTTATATATAAGTAAGGTCGAAGAAAATATTCAAAAGTTTATATCTTGGGTGAGTTTTTTTTGATGATCAGTATGGGGATCTCGGAAACTAGCGGAGACAGAGCAATGGTTAAATTGGGAAAGATTTGCAGTTTTACTGGCCTAATTTAATGACACTTTCGGATTTTTGTAAAAAGTCATGGCTTACTAGATATTTTGAAAAAACGAAATTCTGTCGATTTTCAAATCCCTCTAGCTCCTTTGTTTTTGATTTTATAAAAAAAGTGTAAATATCAAAATTGAAGGGAGTTGTATCCCGAATGTGATTGTCATGTCCTCGTTTGCGCGACAGCTCTCGTTTTCGAGATATGACACACTTTTTTTGAATGGAAACCATAGTTGGCTATGACCTCAGAAAATCGGACATTTTTAGAGCTTTTCAACGATATAATACTTGATATAGTTATTCATAAAAATAACGGAGTTATGGATGCTTTTCTCTCTTATTTTCACTTTTAACGTAGTTAGCCATGAAATAGATTGATTTATTAATAACTATTCCAAAAAACATTGAACGATTTTTTTGTTAGGTATATTCGAAAAAAGTAAATAAGTAGGTACTTACTAAAAACTTATCAAACTAAAGTACATAACAATGGTTACAATTTATGTTCGAAAAGTCCACCATTGTTATTTAGACAAAAATTGCATCTTTTTAAGATTGACATTACCGCTTTCCTCATAGACCGCCTATCAATTTCTTCAATTGCTTGTAATACCGCCTCCCTTAGGTCACCAACTGTCTCATACTTTCTTTTGTATACTTTGTTTGTTAGCGCATCCCATAAATAGAAGTCTATAACTGCCAAATCGGGAGACCGGGGTGGCCATTCGCGTGGGCCATTTCTTCATATCCAAGAGTTTGGATAGATATTATCGAAGTGTTGTCTTACTAATAACGAGTTATGAGCAGGTGCTCCCTCATGTTGGAACCACTCAATTACTAAACGAGTTCTCAAATTCAAATTATGCAACATGTCTTGAAAAGTGTATTGCAAGAAATGCAAGTAGCGCTCCCCACTAAGTGATTCGTCATAGATAAAAGGCCCCAGAATAGTAGACCCTATAATACCACACCAAACATAAAACCAAATTTTATCTGGGTCGTCTTTGTTCTACATGGAAAGGGTTTTCTTAAGCCCATGTATGCTCATTGTGTCTATTGAACATACCGCAGTTAGTAAATCTAGTTTCATTTGACCATAACATCTTTAATGGAAACTGTGGATTGTCAAGGCAACCATGTACAAAACAAAATACGTCGATGTTCGTCACCAGCATTCAAAGTTTTAGAAACTGAAAATTTGTACGGATGGAACTTGTGCGCTTACAGTACCTTAACTATAGTTCGTTGAGATGTGCCAGCTTCTACCGCAATCTCACGAGTTGATGTAGATGGATTTTGATTTACCATTGCCAGAACATTTATTTGTGCTGCTTCGTTAATTTGATTACGTTTCGTTGGTGGTTTAGTAAAAGATCCATATCTGCGTAAACTCTCGTAAAGCCTAGTTTCCGAGATCCCCATACTGATCTTTAAAAAAAAACTCATCCTATATACATATATATATATATATATATATATATATATATATATATATATATATATATATATATTTGTTTTTAAGTTTTCGCTAAATGTTTTAGGTGGTTTCCGGGAATTCATCCGCGTAGTTGATAACTGATCCTTGCTGGGATCGATGGTAAAATGACGACGTTTCGGCAGAGTCACATCTGCCCTCTTCAGGTCGGTCCGCATAATTCTCGTAGCCTTCTGCTTCCGAGCACTTTTGAAGCGGTTTAATAGTTAGCAGACATATAAATTTATATAGCCAGTTATCTTAATTATAGTTGATCCCATTAACTATATACATCAAGGACAGCCATTCAGGATTTTCTGGCTAAACTAAACTTTACAATACCACACTTGATAAAAAAAACTATCTCTAAGTTTTGAGCTAGAAATGTCAAACGCTATCTCAACTTGAATATCAATGTGAAATTATTCCAGATAGGCAGACATCATTGCGGGAAGCTTAATTTAAATACAATAATCACTTCAAGAGGCTACATCACTTCCACAAACAATAAAACGTTAAAATCATGGGAGATTTTTCCTAAGGGGGTTGTATTAATCATGTGACATTTACCAGATTTTTAGGGGGGCAACGCGTGTTTCTAAGAGGGCAGTGCATTTTTTGCCAATAACTTTCTGTGAAATTCACTAATATAAAAAAATACTATTAATTTGACGATTGTTTATTGGATAATTTTAGCGGGGATTGTAAATTTACCAAATCGATATATTATAAAATAACCGGAATAAACGAAAATGAGGAGCTGCTCAGAAAACTGGGTTTGAATTTTTTTTGTATATAAAGAATTTGTCATAAGTCTTCATTATTTCATATTTTGATGTTGTTGCGTCCGCAATTGCACGTAGGTGTGTGAACTTGGTGTGTTGTAAAGTTCTGCGGACGTCTTACGTTCCTATAATGCCAATTAAGGGATTACAGGTAGTTCAAATTAAGAGATAAAATGTCTACACACTAAAAATATTGAGACTATTGTAGACAAGTTGAGAGTTAAGTTAAATTACAAAAAGAGATTATTAATACAAAACATCAAAGGCAAGATGTGAATTAACGCGACAATGTTATAGTTGGTGGAGTCGCACAGGGCCGGAGTAAAATTAGAAGTAGTAGTTGCTCGTCCGACGCTTGGTTTCGATCTCATTTTCATTCAGATAGATTTTTCCCACAATATAGAAAAATGGGCGTTTCTTTGCTTGTTGGAAATCCACTAAGAATTTACGGAATACTAATAAGAAGGGATAACTGCCAAGGGTGTTTATGGTAGCATAATTACCCTGTCCTACTTTTGGCCCGAACCGGCCCATGCCGCGTTTGGGTACTTAGAGATCCTAATAAACTTTGTTGGGTTCAAAGAACGGTTATTGAAGGTAATAAATGCTTGATGGTTAGTTTCAAGAAGGGTTTGAAATTATAGCTTTTTTAAGGGTCCTCATAAAGATGAAATGCTTAAAGAATAGGTTTATGTCTTGTAACAAAATTAAATAACTGAACAAACAATACAAAGTTATCATAAATGTAGATTTTTTGGAACAACAATTAGGTGCTTGAAAAAATGGGATATTTTCCCATGAATGTTCGCATTGCAAATGTTAAGAAATTCTTTTACTACTTAACATACACCGCCGGCCTTGAACAGCTCGTTCAAAAAAAAAAAGAGAAAACAACAATAGATGAAGAGGGTATAACATTGAGCGTTTACAAAGAATAGCAAATTACAGGATGAGAGCATAATAAAACCTTATACATTTCAAGTTTAAGATATCTTCAGGTCAAAAATGTTAATTCTACTTACTGCAAAATATAGATAGCTAGAAATGTTTCCTAAAAATATACATGAAACAAGGGGATATTGGTTATCCCTAAAGTTGGCTAGAACACGATTGATTATTTTAAGAAATAATAAACTACAATAATGCAAAAACAAAACAAAGGTAAAGATTATAAAACACATAGATTAAGAAAAAGTTTAAACCTAGATAAAGTTCATTGTAAAAAAGTTTATTTTCACAAAAAGTTCGTTTGCACATAAGTCCATGTTCACTAAAGTCGATATTCACTAAAAGTCCATGTTCACTAAAACCGATATTCACTAAAAGTCCATGTTCACTAAAACCGATATTCACTAAAAGTCCACGTTGTTTCCTGATGGATCTGGTGACCTGTTGGTTGATTCGTCCTCTGCTTGGATAGGCAGCGGAGCCAATTTCTTGACATTGCGTTCAAAGACTCCATTTGGCGTTTTGACCATAACTACTCGAACGATTCCATCGTGACCAGGGAATAATTTTACGATTCTGCCTAAACGCCATTGTAACGGTGGCAAGTGATCTTCCTTTAGGAGAACCACCGTACCGATTTGAATGTTGGGACTTGACTTCGTCTATTTATGCCGAACAGTAAGCTAATTCAAATATTCTTTTGACCATCGGGACCAAAAGTGTTGCCGTAATTGTTCGATATGTCGCCAAGTTGACAATTTGTTGCTAGGTGCAGCTAATAAATCAGGTGAAGGTACACTCGTCAAAGAATCACCAGTCAGGAAATGTCCGGGAGTTAAAACTGATAGGTCATTGGGATCCGAGGAGATAGGGGTTAACGGTCGAGAGTTTAATATTGCTTCGATTTCGATGATCAGCGTATTAAATTCTTCATAAGCAAGTAAGTTGTTACCGATGATGCGATAGAGATGATGCTTAAATGATTTCACTGCTGCTTCCCAAAGTCCGCCAAAGTTTGGAGATTTTGCTGGTATAAAGTGCCATTGAATGCCCTTTTGACTGGTGAAATTGAGAACCTCTTTCTGCTGTCCCTGACTTGTTAAAAATTCATGTAATTCCTTGAGACTGTTGCGTGTGCCCACAAAATTGGTTCCGTTATCTGTAAATACATCTGTGCATAGACCTCTCCTTGCTATAAACCGTTTTAACGTTGCTAGAAATGCGTCTGTAGATAAATCACTGACTACTTCCAAATGCACTGCCTTTATCGACAGACAGACGAAAATTGCCATATAGATTTTGACCTTGTTTCGATTACGAAATCTTTTTTCTTTGATGTAGAATGGCCCGCAATAATCTACTCCAACACGGCTAAATGGCCTCGCTGGAGTGACTCTCTCCCTCGGTAGATCACCCATCAGGTAATCTATTGACGGCGGTCTTTGTCTGCAGCAAGTAACACATTTTCTAAGTATTCTTCTTACTTCACTGCGGCCATCTATCAACCAATATCGTCGTCTAAGTGAGTACAGGGTTGCTTGTACCCCGGCATGTAGATGAGTTAAGTATTCAGACTCTATTAACAGTGATGTGATGTGATGGGATTTCGGCAAAATGATAGGGTGTTTCTGCGAAAATGGCATGTGTGAGTGTTGTAATCTTCCACCCACTCGAATAAGTCGGTCTTTATCTAAAAATGGGTTGAGGGATAACAATCGACTACGGTTACCAAAGGGTTGGTTCTTCGTGAGGCAATCTATTTCTGAAGGAAATCCTGCAGATTGAGCCTTACGAATGATTAGGCGTAAAGCAAATTGACGTTCTGCCACAGTAAGGTAACCTCGGTTTCGGTTGTTTACCTTAAACCTCAAGCAATATGCGACAATTGTTTGAAGTTTAAATATCGAAGAGTATTTGGTAAAAAGATCTTCTGAAGTTGTGGTAACTGTAAAACATTGCGTAACTCGAATTTCCGGTATTGATTCTGGAATTGGAAGCATTGCAAGTTGAGGCCAACTAGTTTCATGACCACCTAGCCATGGAGGTCCTTGGGTCCATAATTTGTTCTTAGGAAATTCTTCGGGTGATAAACCCCGTGATACTACGTCTGCCGGATTCTCCAATGAGCGGATATGTCTCCATTTATTAATATAACGATTTTCTTGTATCTCGGATACTCGATTAGCAACAAACGTTTTTAAATTGTGTGATGAGTTTTGAATCCAATATAAAACAATCGTCGAATCTGTCCAGCATACCACCTGATTCAAGTTGATATTGAGCGCTTCTTTAGTATATGTGATTAATCTTGATAACAGCAATGCTCCGCAAAGTTCTAGTCGTGGGATGGTAGTTGCCTTTAACGGAGCTACTCGTGATTTAGCACATAGCAATGATGTCTTAATGTTGCCTTCGTCATTGATTGATCGAACATAAATGCATGCTCCGTATGCATGTGTGCTCGCATCGCAAAATCCGTGAAATTCGATATGACTAGGATTTTCAATTTTCAAGGATTTTCCGATCAAATTTAATATTGTCCAATAAAGTTAATTGTCTACGATAATGTGTCCACTCACTGTATAAACTTGATGGTACTGACTCATCCCAATCGAGTTTCAGCGCCCATAACTTTTGCATGATGATTTTCGCGGTGATGATGACTGGTGCCAAGAGACCGAGAGGATCAAACAACTTTGCTATATCTGACAAGATTGTACGTTTCGTGATGCATTGAAATGAAGTTTGGGGCAAAATTGAGTAAACTATCATATCGTCGTGAGAGTTCCACTTGAGACCTAAAGTTTTAATAGTTTTTGAATCTTGCAACAGTAGGTGCTGATTAATATTTTCCGGACTGAGATCCTCTAACACTTTTGAACAGTTGGAGGCCCACTGTCGAATTCTTAATCCACCCTTTTCTAGAAGGTTTGTCATCTCATTTCGTATAGTTATCACTTCTTCTATTGAATCTGCTCCTGTGAGAGCGTCATCCACATATAAGTCGTGTTTGATGACTTCTGCTGCTTGAGGAAAATTCGAACGTTCATCTTCTGCCAACTGATGGAGACATTTGATAGCCAAAAATGGAGCTGAAGCAAGGCCAAACGTGATCGTGTTCAGCTGATACACCTGTTCTTCTCTGTTAGAATTATACCATAGGATTCTTTGATAAATCCTGTCTTCCGGTTTTACGAGAAATTGCCTGTACATTTTCTCTATATCTCCCGTTAACACGATTGCGTGTTTTCGGAATCTTAACAATAACTGTAAAAGTTCCGACTGTATTGTAGGACCAACCATTAAAGCATCATTTAGAGAAATACCGGTATTGCTTTTGGCTGATCCATCGAAGACTACCCTCAACCTTGTGGTCAAACTTCCGGGCTTAATAACTGCATGATGCGGTAGATAGAACCCTGATTCTGTTGACTCTTGAGGCTCCACTGGAGACATGTGACCTAAATCGAGATATTCTTGTAGCACAGCCTGATATTGTATATTCAATTCTGGGTTTTTTAGCAACTTATGTCGTAGTCCCTTCAGTCGGTTACGAGTTGTCGTGAACGATTCGCCTAATGCCAACTTTTTATCGTTAAATGGCAAGGATACCGAATATCTTCCATCACTGAGTCGAGTTACATTTTGTACGAAATGTTGTTCAATAGCGGAATTAGTCGAAGAGCAACATGGCGCTTGTGGAACTTCTTCAATGTCCCAAAACTTGGTCAAATCGAACTGGAGGTCGGTTGTGACGTGACACGTATGAGTGCGTATTGGTTGTGTGGAAGGAGCACTTCCGCCAATAACCCAACCTAACACCGTTTTTTGTAAGAATAGATCCGGTCCTCCGACCGGTGAAATATTGATTTGACCCACTGAGAGTAGAGAGAGTGCGATTCCTGTTCCTAACAGCATGTCCACGGGACTCGCCTTGTGGAAGTTTGGATCTGCTAGCGCTATGTTTTTGGGAATGTTAAGTAGGTTTCTTTGTATGGATTCTTGAGGGACACAGTTTGAGATGGTGGGTATTACAAGAAAAGTAATATCTTTTTGATAATTTGTGATTCTGGATTTTATTGTAGCTGTTACTGTGGCTTTGGACATGATCGTTAACCCATCTAGAACTCCGATTGGGACAGTACATTCTTTTTTCTGCAATCCGAGCCGATTTGCCATGTTTTCTGTCATGAAGTTTGAACTTGCACAAGTATCAAGTAATGTGCGACATTCAATTGATTTTTTGTTGCGATCTAGCGCATTTACTACAGCAGTTACCATTAACGTTCCCATGGTTGCGTTCACTACAAGCGAGATGGTACTGGATGGTGAAGTGGTAGTCTTTCCTGTTGATGCTGTTCCTGCTGAAGTCGATGATTGGTTGGGACTGCCTTGTTCGGCATTTTCAATACTGGATTGACTACTATGACTTCTATCATGATGTAGCAGCGAATGGTGTCTATTGTTACATTTTCGGCACGTCAACTTTGAGCGACAAATTTGCTGTCTGTGGTTTGCACCCAGGCAGTTAAAACATAAAGATCTCTTCAGAGCAAATTTTCGTCTGTCATCGACTGTATAGGCAATAAACTGTTCACAGCGATAAATTGGATGCGATTTAGAGCAGATTAGACATGAAGAAGAGTGTTTTGTTGCAGATACTGACGCTGACGGTATCGCTGTAGCGAAAGCTTGAACTGGTTTTTGCGGTCTGTTGAAACCATTCTGATGCGGATTGTTCAGTTTACGTACTCTATTTGACTCTAATTTATAGTTGAAATCAGAACAATTAGAACGTTTCTCTAAAAAGTCAATGAGATGCTTGTATGGTGGCATGGAATTGTCAGTTAATATCAATTCCCAATGCCACGCTGTGGTTTGATTGATTTTGGATAAAATAAGTTCAATTATAGGAATGTCCCAATGTTGAACGGGAGCACCTAAATTCTGTAACGCTGATAGATGCAAGTGGACAGCATCCAGAAACTTGCTTAATTCTGAAGGAGCATCCCTGGACAATTTCGGATATTCCTTCAACTTATTCCAGTGGTTACGCATGATTTTCCTGGTGTGTTCAAATTTGGTTTTCAATCGTGATATGGCTACTTCATAATTCGAATCTGTAGTGGGCAATCCTTCTATACAATTAGCTGCGTCTCCAGTTAACGATGATTTGAGATAATGAAATTTCCTAATGTTAGGAATATTTTCATCTTCGTGGATTAGGCTGCAAAAAATGTCATAAGATCCTGCCCAATCTTCCGTTTTGCCGCTGAATTTCGGCAGTGAAATTTGTGGCAGTGCTGCTGCTCACGGTGTGGAATCAGGATTGGAACTTGGGCTCGCGCTTGTCGGTGGCGTCCCTTCTTTCGTGGTTTTTGAGTTGGCTTCATGCAATAGTTCCTTTGCTTGGCCTATTGCGTTGCACATCTTCCTCTCGATCTCGTCCCGTCCACTGATCTCATTCTCATTCAATTCTTCCAATTGGTCTTGGATCTCTTCAAACGATGAAATTTTCAGTTCCAGACGATCGAGTTGGGTTTGGAGTATGTGTATATTCCTGGAGTTTGGGTCCGCAACCCATGTTTCAAGAATTTTCATAAAGTTTGTGATAGCAGCATTTATATTCCCGCGTATGCGGTGCAAAGTTTTGATCAAAGCGGCAGTGTCATTCATGGTAAATAGGGAAGGTAAAGGAAGATTGGTGATCAAAAAATAACAACGAGCTTACCTTTAAGCAACGTGTAGATCTCTGGATATCTGGTAACTTGCTGCGTTACCCAGTCGACAGGTTCCAATTTCCGTTGAACTTGGTCAGCTTATTGCACTGCAACACACGGGCACAGATACAGTTCGGATATTTGAATGTTTCTAACTGGCTTTTCTAACAATCGCGAAATTCGGCTGAATTGTTAGACACTGGATATTGTTCACTTTTAGAGTAATGCGTTAAGACACTCACGATTTACACTTCCGATACGACGAATCCGCGACACGAACTTGGTATGTTGTTAAGTTCCGCGAATGCCTTATTGTTTTGTATTAAAGAAAACACTATAATCCGGCTCGAAGGACCATATGTTGCGTCCGCAATTGCACGTACGTGTGTGAACTTGGTGTGTTGTTAAGTTCTGCGGACGTCTTACGTTCCTATAATGCCAATTAAGGGATTACAGGTAGTTCAAATTAAGAGATAAAATGTCTACACACTAAAAATATTGAGACTATTGTAGACAAGTTGAGAGTTAAGTTAAATTACAAAAAGAGATTATTAATACAAAACAACAAAGGCAAGATGTGAATTAACGCGACAATGTTATAGTTGGTGGAGTCGCACAGGGCCGGAGTAAAATTAGAAGTAGTAGTTGCTCGTCCGACGCTTGGTTTCGATCTCATTTTCATTCAGATAGATTTTTCCCACAATATAGAAAAATGGGCGTTTCTTTGCTTGTTGGAAATCCACTGGGAATTTACGGAATACTAATAAGAAGGGATAACTGCCAAGGGTGTTTATGGTAGCATAATTACCCTGTCCTACTTTTGGCCCGAACCGGCCCATGCCGCGTTTGGGTACTTAGAGATCCTAATAAACTTTGTTGGGTTCAAAGAACGGTTATTGAAGGTAATAAATGCTTGATGGTTAGTTTCAAGAAGGGTTTGAAATTATAGCTTTTTTAAGGGTCCTCATAAAGATGAAATGCTTAAAGAATAGGTTTATGTCTTGTAACAAAATTAAATAACTGAACAAACAATACAAAGTTATCATAAATGTAGATTTTTTGGAACAACAATTAGGTGCTTGAAAAAATGGGATATTTTCCCATGAATGTTCGCATTGCAAATGTTAAGAAATTCTTTTACTACTTAACAGATGTGTTACTTTAGTACCTTCAGCAATGTAGAACCACTACGGTACTAAACACCCTAAACTGTTTTAGTTATACATAAGTTGTTCTGGATATTTATTATTATATTGCACATATCTCAGGTTGAGCTCGCATCTTATCCACACTACCAATTAATGTGACAAATTCAATTCTTTGCTTTATATATAAATGCATTTTATTTAAACGTGAACAAGCAAGTTGATACTAATTTAAGCGATGATTGCTTCAAAAGTGTCCCTGTCATTAGTGATTGTTGGATATAGCAGCCTACTGAATAGTAAACATTTTTTAACTTGATAACTTTTTACGATATTGATTTGAGAAATATCTAGAGGTATTGACTTTTAAATTACTGTACCATTAACAATATTAATTATCAATCATAGCTATGACACATTGTTTTAATTACCTTGAAATGTACAATACGCTATTTAATTTAAAAAAAATGATGACATCATTACTCACAGGTGGTTTACTCTGTATATTTCACTATAATGTAAATATACATAAAACTAAAATCAAAATTTTAACTGTATCAGGATTTTTCACAAAAATTGTTTAGTTAAAAATTTATTTACTACAAACTTCATGTACATAGTGCATGATTAATAATAAAAATACCGGATGTTGAAGTAGGAAATTCTGTTTTTAAATTATGGTCTTGGTAAATTTTTTGGTGATGGGCTAATTAGGACTGCAAAATGCATATTTTTGTTCATGTATTTCCAGGATATATACATTCGTATAAATACAAAATTTATTCTTATGAAAATCATGATTAATTGGTTAAAATTGAATCTCGAAAGCAAAAATTACAAAATTTCGGGCCGGGGGGGGGGTTTGAACCCCTGTAAAACGACCTATTTTAGATAGGGTTTTTTCCTAGGAACTGTACAAAAAGCAGTTTGAAGTACATGCAATAGCCAGAGAACAGAATAATGCTGGGTATACTAATGAGGGACGGTACGTAAGAAACAACTCCAAAGCACCACATAAGAGCAAGAGATTTTAACAAAGTAATCGAGAAAATTCTGCGACTCACTAGCGTAAAGAAGGGCAAGTAAGTTCAATTCTTTGGAAATTGAAATCATTATGAATCTGTCCAGGCCAAAGGAGTCTTCGGTCATGATGACCAAGACGCGATTGCGCAGTTACGAGCGAGCTTCGAGCGATGCGAGGATGTAAAACAGACGACAAGGGGAAACGAGACGAGGCAGGAGGATGATGTCTCCTCGTGAACTAATCAGGGAAACTTCATTCAGTCAGAATAGGGGGAAAACGAATGATGAGTAAACAACCACCAGCCCCCAGGATGTCCTCCTACAAGGAATTTTATCAAGATAACAACAGCTTAGTCATATATTGCACCAGCAATAGCAAAAACATCAACATCACATTCGACATTGGCGCTACAATATTCATTGTAAAGTCGAGAGTTTTGAGGTCATCCCTGTCAATACACGGCGAAGCAGAAATTGAGCTGCGGTTAGATGAAGCAAGGACCTGATATAATCCTAGGGGCAGGCATTGAAATACTGTGTATAGACCTTACAAGTCAGCATGGGCTACTATTTGATCCAAGATTCTTGTATGAAAAATTTATGTTGAGAAACTTGTAGCAAAATTCTACTTGATAGTACACATCACAATGTCCTTGGTCAGTTAGAAACCAACCCTAAGTGCTGTGTTGGAGGAAAACCCGAACAATCATCACAAGATTACCTGAATACCTACTCGAGTACTTAATATATCCAACAAGGGCAGCCGATAAGACAAGATCAAAAGGAATGGCGGACCACTGGCAAATTTTCATAATAAAGATGCTTACATCGTTCAACATCGAGCAGATACTGGAATTGCCCACTCCATATCAAGACCGTAATCAGATATTTGGTTAAATAAACTAATTTTTGAAGGACCATCCACTGATTAGGACAGCAGAACTTATATTTGTATTAATGTAGTTACATTAGAAAAGAAATGAATTGTTATAACATTTTCTTTTACGTTGCCAAAATAGGAAACCCTTCGAGAAATTATTCATCTATACTATTATAATATTGCAGTTTGTCTGCCTGTTTGTTTGTTCGGGCATCACGTAACAACTACTGAATTGATTTTCATAATCAGAAATTTTTTGTTTGACTTACAATCTGGTATACATTTATCTCCCTACATTGACAGAAACGGTAGATTTAGCGAAAAAGTTACTACGATGTCGGGTTACACAGAATTACACTATTGGTTCCACCGCACGCACTAAATATTAAATACTTGCATTAGCTTAGCTTTTATTCAAAATCAGGAATATGCCAATGTTTCGTTTTAGAAAAAATCAACTGATATATCAAGTGTAATTTTACAGGGTGTTCCATATATAGGATAGGTGAAACATAGGGAGGAATAGAATTTCATGTGTTTAAAAAATCTTTCAAACATTTTTTATTAGGTGGGCCTTAAGCAGCTGCATATGTACAATGTGGTTGAAATAATAGGGGTGTGAAATTAGTTATACCTGGTGGTTTCAACAGAGTTGCACTGGGTGAGCCATAAATAGCTGCATATACCAGGTAGTTGAAAAACGGGTGGAGAATAATTACATTTATAGAGAGTGGATAACAAAATGTTATATTCTTTGGCTCATAAATAGTTGCATATAAAATGTGTTTAAAATAAGGTAGAAAGAATTATATTTAGCAGGGTAGACAAAACATCTTAGAAAAAATGTGTTATATAAGCAGAATATTTGAATTATGTTCTTGCGTTATTAAACGTTTTGAAACGGGTAAATAAAAAAAATGTTAGAAGCAGTTGTTTATAAAGTAGGATAGAACATGAGCTGTTGCATATATGCAAGATCTGAAACATAGGGCGACGTAAAATTATAGTCATACAGTGTGATTAAAACAATGTTAGACAAAGTTGCATACAAGGGATGTTTGAAATATACGGTGGAGAGAAATTATACTTTCCAGGGTGTTTCAAAAGTATGATGAAGTGGAATTATAGTTTATAGGGTGGTAAAAAAATTGTTTAATATCCACAAGTAGTTGGCTTATATATGATGATTTAAATATGCGGCGAAGTATAATTACAGTTATACAGGTGGGTTTAAAAAATATTACAAAGAAATCTTATGAACTACAAGGTGTTTCATATACAGAATGGTTGAAATATAGGGTGGAGTAGAATTCTAAGTATACAAGGTGGTACAAAATGTTATATTGGGTGGCCCATAAATAGTTACATATACAAGGTTGTTGAAATATTGGGTAGAGTAGAATTATAATTATCCAGGGTGGGTAAAAAAATGGTAGAAAAATTTTGTTTTATAAGGTAGAATATGAGCAGTTGCATATATGGAGTACCTGAAATATGGGGCGAAGTAAAGTTATAGTTACACAGTGTCATTCAAATAAGGTTAGAAAAAGTTTCAAATGAAGGGTGGTTCTAAAAATATGAGGAAAAAATATGAAATAGCGTAGCTCATAATCAGCTGCACAGATAGGATAGTTGAAATATAGACTGGAGTAGAGGTATAGTAAAGTATTTAAAAAATGGTAAATTGGGTAAGCAATCAGCAGAAGCAAATACAAGGTGGTTGTAATACAGGTTAAAGTAACAAAATTGTTATATAGGGTGCCTCATATGTAGTTGCAGACTTGGTGCAATATATCGGAAATTAATGGATTTATATTTATTGTTGAACATTGTGGACTATTGGGTGGCCGATAAGTAAAATTATAGTTATACAATTTGATTAAAACAATGTTGCATATAAGTTGGGATTGAAAAGTGAGGTGTAGGCAAATTATATTTTCCAGGGTGGTTTAAAATATATCAGAATAATTTGGTCAAGTGCGAGTTGGACTCGCATACTAAGGGTTCCGTACCACCTTCAAGATGCGCTTGATTTTTATAAGAATACATATGTATTAAATTTTCTAATTTGGCCCCCCATGGAACATTAGAGTTTCATTTTACTAATAAACTTTTAGGGAAGCCTTTTATAATCTGTCTGAATTTTGAGGCTCTATAGACTGGAAGATAAAGGGCAAAATAGGTCGTTTATTCAAATTATTTAAAAATACAAATAAAATATATTTTTCAAAATTTAAATAGTGTAGTTTCTAAAATGGGACTTAAGTAGATGTTTAATATTTTTGCAAATATCTTTTAAACAAATGATTTAAAAATATGATATATTTGTAATTCACATAATGGGCCTTTTATTTGATATATTACATGATATGTTTGAAAATTGAATTTTTATTTTCCATTTAATTGTATAAGTTGTCCCTAAAATTACATTTTTCTTATAAATTTCAAGTGAGCCCAAGTAGCCCTAATTATTTTTAAAATTTTAGGTAGTATGGTTTCGGAAATAAAGCGAGAAATGAGAATTTTTTATATCTTTATGTTAATATCTTGTAAACAATTAATTTTAAAAATATGAAAAATATATATTTGTATTCCTCATAATGAGCCCCTTCATTTGATATATTGCATGATGCATTAAAAAAATATTTTTTATTTTCCGTTTAATTCTATTATTTGGCCCCAATATTAATAATAAAGAGTCTTATAGTGTGGGGAATAAAGGGGGGAATGGGTATTTTTTAATTTTTTTATATATTTTAAAATATTTATTTTAAGAAAATTTAAAAAAAAAATGTATTAGTCATAATGAGCCCTGGGATTTGATATATTACATGATCCGTTAGAAACAAGTTCTATTTTTTATTTTCTATTTAATACTATAATTTGCCCCCCAAAATTAATATTAGGGGTTTCTCCTTATTTTCCAGTAAAGTTCAGAGTGAGGCGCTATACCTCTATTTTCTTTTCAAAATTTGTCAGCTTATGGTTTCGGAGATAAGGGGGGGATGGGTAAATTTTTTTCTATTTTTGTTAATATCTTTTAATTAATTTACTTTAAAAATATGAAAAAATATATATTATCTTCATAATGAGCCCTTTCATTTGATATATAACATGATGAATTAGAAACAATTTTAATTTTATATTTTTCATTTAATTCTGTAATTTGCCTCCCAAAATTAAAAGTAGAGGTGTTCCCTTATTTTTCCAGTAAACTTCAGGTCAGACTCTATACCTCTAATTTTTTCAAAACTTTACGTTTTATAGTTTCGTAGATAAGGGGAAGGCGGAATGGGTAAATTTTGGTATATTTTAGTTAATATCTTTTAAATAATTTTTTTTAAATATGAAAAAAATATATTTGTGTTCCTCAGAATGAGACCTTTCATTTGATGTATTACATGATGTGTTTAAAAACTTTTAATTTTTAAATTTTCATTTAATTCTATAATTTGCCCACTAAAATTAATATGAATGGTTTTTTCTTATTTTTCCTGTAAAGTTCGAGCAACGTTCTATATTTCCTATTTTTTTTTCAAAATTTTAGGCTCAGTAGTTTCGGAGATCAGGGAGGGGGGGACGGTCGATTTTTTTAGTTTTCCCCCCAGAAATACCCCTTCTTTTGCGATATGTACTCCTGATCGGGTCACCAAACTACACATTGATACCAAATTTCAACCTCTTCCGTCCAGTAGTTTAGGAGAAAATTGCTGTTATGTGACAGGGGCAGAAATCCGGAGTGATATTATAAGGGTATCCGTATATTGTATATACGGAACCCTAAAAATGGATGGATAAGATAGGTGATATATACAGTGGAGCAGAGTGATAGTTAAGTGTTTAAAGAAACGCTATATTTGGTGGTGGTGGTGGTTGACAAATTTTGTAGAGTAAAATTATGTTTATACAGGATGGTTAAAAAACATATGAACAAATAAGTTACGTTGCTTGACTAATTGGCAGCAGTATAAACAGCACGGTGTAAATATAGATGGAAGTAGAGTTATAATTATGGCGGTTCGAAAAAATGTTGAATAAAATTGTTATATAGGTGAGCCGAAAAGTAGTAGCAGTTTGGGAGAAATATGTTGAGGGCTTGGTGGAATTATAGTTATACAGAGGGATACAAAAAATGTTATATTGGGTAGTTGGATATACAAGGTGATTCAAATCGAGGGCGGAGTAGAATTATAGTTTTACAGCGTGGATCAAAAAAATTCCTTGTATAGGGTAGATCATGAACAGTTGCATCCTACAATCTGGAATACCTAAAATATGGAGCGAAGCAAAATTATAGTTATACAATGTGTTTAATCCATAATGTAAAAGGTGGTCAAAATATAGGGTGGAGAGAAATTATACTTTACAAGGTCATCTGCTCGGCATGTTCATTGTTGTTAAGGTAGTAAGAAGAACGGATTCTGATTTGATTAGTCGCGAATAAAGGTGTTTAATTTAGTGTAAAAAATTGTAAGTGAACCGAAAGAAAATTTTTTATATTATGTAAGATAAAATTTAGGTTAAAGTTGAATTTACATACCCAAATTCCGGAGGGGGGACGGGGGAATGAAAGTTATCCATCTTCCAGAATAGTTTACCTAGCACGCTAGTGGAGCTCAGTTGATACATTTATTTATGTATTTATTTATTTATTGTCCAACAGAATATCCATTTACAGGACAATTTTCATACAAACTAATATCAATGCATTTTTAAGCTAATTACAAGAAGAAAATAAGAGAATGAGTTTATACAGTTAAAAAGAGGTATACGGATGTAAGTATATATAAATGTGTAACTCATAAGCAATTTTAACCTAACAACTTATTTAAATAAAAGTTTTGATTGGATTTATCTAAAATATAGGATAATGAATTCTGAAGAATGTCGCAATCATTCGCAATATTGTTATAATTTAAGCACATAAAATGCAGCGGCGAGTTAGTAAGGATATTGGTTCTTGAACCGTATAAGTAGAACGTGGGGATGTATCGTGAGTTTAATCTGGGAATATGGAAACTGATTTGGTAGAGGAGATTAGGAGCATCTATGAAGTTGTGAAGTAACTTAAATAGTAAAGTTATGCCACTATTTATTCTACGAATTTGCAAATAATCCATAGAGACTTGTTGCAGGAGGACAGATTGTTCCAATCCCCTCTCTGGGTAGATCCCCGTTGATCTGTGGATTAGAAACTTAGCAAACTTTCTTTGAACATTTTTTAGAGATTTAATATGACTCATATAATAAGGCTTCCATACTATCGAAGCATATTCCAATTTGGAACGAACCAAAGCAGTGTAGAGACTTTTTAATGCACCTTCATTAGTAAAAGATTTACAATTTCGAATGAATAAACCAAGAGATTTAGTAGCTTAAAATTTAACATTACTTCCATGTGTGGCGAAGTTCAATTTACTGTCGAATACTATCTCCAAATCCCTGATTTCACTACATCTAGTTAACTCAACATTATAAATTTGGTAATGAAATAAAATAGGGTAGGTTTTATGTAAAAGTACATACCTTAAACTTACTAAGATTAAGAGGTAGACAATTTTGAATACATTTGATTTAGAAACCGAATGTCAAGTTGAAAATCAATAAAATTTCCACCAGAACATATTATTTAAGTTTGGGGTACACATTTATGCCCCAAACGGTTTACTACCATTATCGCACCCCTACATAAACTGAGGGAAATGAAGGATTCCATTGAAATCTATATGGCCGCTTAGACGATTGAAAGCAGCTTTATGTTCCACCCCTATCCTGGCGCTTCCTAGGTAATATGGCATGTTTGTTCTTAACATAGGTGTTACCAGTAGTGGTACTCATGTTCACCTTGAAGGTTACAGTTACGGCGAATGAATGACGAATCAAACAAACAGCAATGCGGAACAGAAGTATTAGGCGACTGGGCTACTGATTCGAATTTGTTATAAAAGAAAGATTGACCAAAATAAGGGTTAGGGCTAGCATGTTACTTGGATTCGACACATCTCTACTGAAATCAACAATTATGCTTATGAGAAAAATCTTTTTACTGGCATTAATCTGAGCAGTAAGAAAATTTAAAAAGTCTAAATCATAATGTTCTCAAAAAAATGTATACAAAAATTGAATTTCAAATCCAAAGTCCCGAGCGCTAAACTAACAAATAATTTTTGTTATACTATAGGAGTACTAAAAATACATTGAATTTGTAAATTACTGTGTTTTTATTTGCATATTGACAATACAATGAATATTTATTGAAAAGACAAAAGTTCCATCGTTTCAGTATGTACCAAGGCCCCGGACGGGCGATTAATTCGTGACTCTTAAATTGGGAGGTGGTTCGTGTTGCTAACATGACTTCCTGGAATAAAACATTTGTTGAGATGTTGGATGTAATCGCGGGTGAGAAATATCTTAAGTAGGGTTTGTATGTTAAGTATTATGTATTATAAATTATGATATCCAAGTTTGAGAGGAACTTATTTCTAATAAGTATTAAAAATGCTTTGGAATTTAGATTTTTCTGTAAATGAAATTATTTTCAAACATTTGCTTAATATCTAAAATCATTTCAACAAAGTATATGATTGTCCTTAGAATAAGTTACAAGTGCCAAATCCACTCTGACTGTTTTAAGTATTTTATGATCCTGTGAATAAGACTACCTCAATAAATAAAGAAAAGGCAAATTATAACCAAAAACTAAATTTAGATCAATTACTATGTTTTATATTATATGCAACACGAAAAGTTGTTATTTTGTTTGTAATTGAGATGCGCCACCCTTTGTATTAGAGATGGGGATGCCGAGTTGGTTTACTGCCAAAACCATGAAAGTAACTAAAATATTTTCACATATGACTTTCATTACGATTCAGGCATGTAGTTTAAAAACATTTTATGTATCATTCCATATGAGACACATTGTCTTTTCTCTAACCTGTGTGGTTAAATTAGAATCTGCAGAAAATTATAAAGTTTGGGAGTAACAAATTGCAGAAATGTAATATATTGAAATACACTGTTGCAATTTCCCCATGAAATAATATAAATATATATATATATATATATATATATAGATTAATGCAATACTAAAGAATTAATTGTTTTCTGTAAGTTGTGGTTGTGGATTGTATTTTTTGGGAACATCAAAAAAATCAGAAAAATACAATAAAATGTTAATGTTTCATCTATAAATGAAGAAAGTTCAAGTACTTTTATCTTCCTACTATAAGTTTTAAGCAGAATGAATTATTTAATACTCATTCCCAATATACTGTTACAAGAATTCATCCGACAGCTGGTGCAATCGGCCATCAACCAGTTCATGGAAGGAACATTATTCCGATAAATTCTGGGAACCCGAAAGGTTTGTCTCTCAACTGGCGGACCGCTGCCGTTACTGGGAATTCCCTTATAGCTTCCAGAACATGAAAGAGTTTCCCGATGGTTCGTAGATATACCAGACAATTCGCAGAGAATTATATAAATATAAAGCAGCTGGCGATAGGAGGCATTCAGTTTTCGTCGGTCGTTTGTACAGTTAAGATAAAATGTAAATAGTAGTTTCTGTGAATATAAATGTGTGTAAAAGTAGTGGAAATAAATTAGAGTGAGTTAGACTGTGTTTTTAAATAAATCCAAGAACTGAACTGAACCCGAGTGTGAAAATAAAAACGTTACAGTGGTGACAGGTGTGCGGTGTATTTGTGGAACTTTAGAATTGAAAAATAAATAGACGGACAATGTTTAAAACAGTGAATTTGGACTAATTGGATTTAGAAATTAGTGGGAAGAAAAGTGAATTAATACAACGGCTACGAGATGCCCTAATAAATGAAGGTAACGATCCCGATACTTATTTGTTTGAAGTTTCTGGCAATGGTGACATGAGTATGATATTAAAGCAAATGGAAAATTTAAAAGAAACCTTACAAGTGAATTCTAAGACTTTAGAGGATAAACTACAAACATTAGAAGATAATTCTAAAATCATGAAAGAGGCTCTAGAAGATAAATTGCTAGAAAATTCCAAGACATTAGAGGGTAAGCTACAAACATTGCAAGAAAATTCTAAGTCCTTAGAAGATTAATTAGTAGAAAATGCTAAGACGCTAGAGGACAAACTGCTAGAAAATTCTGAAAACTTGAAAGAAGATAAATTACTAGAAAATTCTAAAGTCCTAGAAGACAAACTAATGGAAAATTCTGAAAGAATACTTAGAAGCCCAATTACTGGATAATTCTAAATCCCTAGAAGAAAATTTGAAAAACATGGTAGAAAAAAATTCAGAAGTGCTAGAAGAGAAAATAGTCGAAAATGAAGCCCGATTTGAAGATCTGAAGCAGACGACGGTCAAATATGAAACACGGATGGAAGAACTAAAGCAAACAATAGTCGAAGAACTGAGTCAGACGACAGTTAAAAACGAAACGCGCTTCATCTTAGCAGAGGATGTCAATGTTCCGCAAAGAGCTGAAATCATTATAGATGCTTGCCTAGATGGGAAAGCTAAAACTGGAATCGTAATGATGTTTGATCCCGAACTTAACGACGGAAACGTAGGCAGAGGAATCGCACTAGGGAAGACTCTGTTTCGTGCCATGGAGATTGTGCCAGTGAGGGTAATTATCATTACTCGGTTGTGCTAAAGAAAGGAACAACTTTGGGCCATTGTTCAACAGTTTCCTCTGTAGTCAGAAGCATGCAGCATGCAGAAATGCCACCAAGTAAACTATCTGAGGAACTGGAAAGACTCATCACCGATTTGTCTAAGAATTTGAAACCACACCAGAAAGCAAAATTGAGGGATATTGTTAGAAACTACCAGGATATCTTCGATGTAGGGAATGGCAAAAGAGGACGAACTGATTTGGTGAAACATAAAATTAATACTGGGGACGCTCAACCTATTCGACAGTCGGCGAGAAGACTAACCCTAGCTAAAAGAGAAGAAGCCGATAAGATAGTCCACGAAATGGAGAAAGAAGGTGCTATTGAACCATCCAATAGCCCTTGAGCGTCTCCAGGTGTCTTGGTAAAAAAGAAAGACGATTCTGCGTGGACTATCGGCAACTAAATCACGCAACGAAGAAAGATAGCTATACCCTACCAAGAATAGACGATACCCTAGATACGTTGGCTGGATCGAAGATGTTTTCCACCCTGGACTTGAAGAGCGGTTATTGGCAGGTGGAACTTGCTAAAGAAGACCGGGAAAAGACTGCTTTTACCATCGGCTCAGGACTTTACCAATTCACGGTTATGCCGTTTGGGTTGTGTAATGCTCCAGCAACGTTTGAAAGATTGATGGAAACAGAGTTAAAAGGGCTTTCATGGAAAACATGCTTGGTGTATCTTGACGACATTATCGTGGTTGGAAAATCTTTTGAAGACCACGTGAGGCACCTGGAGGAGGTATTTCGGCGACTTCGAAGTTCCGGACTAAAGTTAAGCCCGAAGAAGTGTCAGCTGTTCCGAGAAGAGATGCAATATCTTGGACATATAGTTTCCGCACAGGGAGTAGCAGTTGACAAACAGAAAATCAAAGCCGTCCAGGAATGGTCGATACCTAAAGATATCCACCAGTTAAGAAGGTTCCTGGGGTTATGCCCGTACTATCGTCGGTACGTAGCCGGATTTGCCAACATCGCCAAACCACTTAATAGACTCACAGAGGGGAAGGTGCAGTACCAGTGGAACGAGGAATGCCAACGATCACTCGAGACACTGAAAAGAGCATTGACCAGTGCCCCATTTTAAGTTAACCTGTGCCTGATGGGAACTTCGTTTTGGATACCGACGCAAGTAATGTCGGAATTGGTGCGGTGCTTTGGCAGATCCAAGACGGTCAGGAGAAAGTCATCAGTTATTTTAGCAAGACCTTGATCAAGCCTGAACGAAATTACTGCGTTACTCGCAGGGAACTCTTGGCTGTGGTAAAGGGGGTAGAACATTTCTATAAGTACCTCTATGGTAACAGATTCCTCCTGAGGACTGATCATGCAGCACTGAAGTGGCTCATGCAGTTTAAAAACCCCGAAGAACAAGTGGCTAGGTGGATTGAGCGGTTGCAAGAATTCGATTTCGAGACTGAACATCGCGCGGGAACAAGCCATAAGAATGCTGATGCTCTATCGAGAAGACCATGCCCTGATGACTGCAAACATTGCCAGCGAGCTGAAGAAAAAGGGGCTGTTCTCTGTAGAACTGCCGCCATTAATGACCATTGGCAATCTGCGGAGATCCAAAAAGACCAGAAATTAGATCCAGATTTGAAGGAGGTTATCCGGTGGAAGGAAGAAGATCGCAAACCTACGTGGCAGGAGATTTCCCGATACTCACCAACCATAAAGTCGTACTGGGCTCAGTGGAACTCCCTCATCCTGGAAAATGGACTTCTCAAGCGCGTCCTGGAAACTTCGGAGGAAGGAAACGACAGAAAACAGATTGTAGTTCCCAGAAATAGAAGACCAGAGGTTTTACGAGAACTACAAGATGGTACAACTGGAGGACATCTGGGAGTAACAAAAACCCTGGGGAAGTTGAGAGAACGCTTCTATTGGGTAAACTGCCAAGTGGATGTCAAGGACTGGTGCCGGAAATGTACTGTTTGTGCAGCAAGTAATGGGCCTCAGAAGCAACCAAAAGCTCATATGAAGCAATATAACGTGGGTACTCCATTCGAAAGAATAGCCACTGATGTTGCCGGTCCATTTCCTGAATGCCAGTGCCCGAATGAAGGAAGCCTACGACATCAAAGCCGAGAGCGGAGAATTCCAAGTTGATGATCTTGTTTGGTTGTATAACTCGCAACGTCGTCGTGGATATTCGCCCAAGCTACAGAGATCTTGTGAGGAGCCGTACCAAATTGTGGAGAAAATCAACGATGTCGTCTACAGAATAAAGAAGCTACCTCGGGGAAAACCAAAGGTCGTACATTTCAACAGCTTAGCCCCTTATGCCGGAAGTCATGACGGCGAAGGTGACCAAGCCCAAGTCCGCAGCATCCAACCACCCGATGACGAAATGACCTTCGAACAGTTTATGGCACTGTACTCTAATGGGCAGAAAGCGCAGCACCACGTGACCACAGAGGAACCCCGAGATCTGTTTGAGGTGCCCATAGAATATGCCCTGGCTCATTGTGTAGCTCGAGATCTCCGGATGTCCAGAGGAATAGCCAAGGTGTTTGCCAAAAAGTACGGCCAGTTCCACAAGCTGCGGGAGCAAGCTCCAGCGGTAGGGAAGGTCCTTCATCTCGAAGATAAACAACCAGTGGGTACCAGAGACATCTTCTATTTGGTAACGAAAACATTCTCACAAGACAAGCCAACATATAGCGATCTTTGGAAGACTCTGGTAGAATTGAGGAATGTGATGATGGAGAAGAATCTGAGGAAATTGGCGGTCCCAAAGATAGCCTGCAGGTTGGATGGACTGAATTGGAGGGTTGTGAGAAGTATGATGGCAACAATCTTTCGATTCAGTGGCATCAACATCCTGGTATGCTGTCTCAACATTAGTAGTCCAGGTTCGAAGACCGTTGACTGCGACTTCCACCAAACTTCCCGTTGTCGAAATGGAGAGTCCTGCAAATATCGTCACACCAGGAAGGATTCTAGGACATTCCGGGACGAAATGGTCTTAAGGAGGGGGCAATGTTACAAGAATTCATCCGACAGCTGGTGTAATCGGCCATCAACCAGTTCATGGAAGGAACATTATTCCGATAAATTCTGGGAACCCGAAATGTTTGTCTCTCAACCGGCGGACCGCTGCCGTTACTGGAAATTCCCTTAAAGCTTCCAGAACATGAAAGAGTTTCCCGTTGGTTCGTGGATATACCAGACAATTCGCAGAGAATTATATACATATAAAGCAGCTGCTGATAGGAGGCATTCAGTTTTCGTCGGTCGTTTGTACAGTTAAGATAAAATGCAAATAGTAGTTTCTGTAAATATAAATTTGTGTAAAAGTAGTGGAAATAAATTAGAGTGAGTTAGACTTTGTTTTTAAATAAATCCAAGAACTGAACTGAACCCGAGTGTGAAAATAAAAACATTACAATACGCAGTTCACAAAGTATAAAAATGAAATTACATATTTGTAATTTTAAAACTATGTATCTCAAAATCTAAATATTTTTTGATCGAATTCCTTTCGGTGAAATAGATTTCTTAATTAAAAATTTATTTTAAATAGTTGTTAGGGATGAACAATACCATTTACCAATTTGTACAACAAAAACTTGGTAATTTATGCGGATATCGTAGAAACCAACAATTGTCGGTCCGGGTCAAAGGCTAGTTAGGCTGCTTTGTGCCCACATTGTATGAACAAAATATAAAATTTATAGTGTGGGCTTTCTTTTGCATAAAAATCCATCGACAAAGTGGTGGAAATAAATTAGAGTGAGTTAGACTGTGTTTATATATAAATCCAAGAAGTGAACTGAACCCGTGTGTGAAAATGAAAACATAACATTATGTTCAACGTATTCACTACTTGCATCTATGCACTTTTACAACGGAACATTTCACAAATTAAAAGGTTGAAACCATACCTCTTGTGAAAGATCTCAAAAATTGATGAATTGCATCATCTATCATATCCTCCGTTGTGAATCTTCTATCACTAGGGTGGATGTTTACTTTAACATTGTTGTAAGTAAAAATTGACATTTTTTTCACATGCAGATGTTCTCGAAATATTGAAAATTTACTGTTGCAAATCTAACTCTATAGTCTCTTAATGCTTCAGGGCTTACCAGCCCGTTTCTCATCGGAAAGTGATTATCGTCGTCTTTTAAAATAGACTACCTGAGTAACCGAGCTTCACTGGTAAATTTAAAGTTTCATCATAAATGTACATATATCCAAACAATCGGACATTAGTTATGTAAACTATTTTAAACGACCTAATATAATATTTTTTTCTTACATTTTTCAATTATATGTTGTTACTACAATTCTACTTCCCCATAAATTTTACCATTCTATATATGCAACTGCTTATGGAAAACCCATTGAAACATTTTTTCTAAATTTTTTTAATCACCCTGTTTAACTACATTTCGCTCGATTCCATATTCCACCCATCCTGCATATGCGACCGCTTTTGGGCCAATCTACAAACACTTTTGTCTGTAAAATCTTTTAACCACCCTCTGTAACTATAATTCTACTTCGCCCTATATTTCAACCATTATATATATATATATATATATATATATATATATATATATATATATATAGAGGTTCGCTATAATACATTTATATTCTAACATTTTTTTAAATACTTTGTATAACTATAATTCCGCTTTACCCTATATATACAACTTTTAATAGGCTACCAAGTATAACATTTGTGTGCCAACATAATTGAAATCACACTATATAACTATAATTTCACAACACCATATACTTTAACTACCCCGTATATGCATTTGCTTATGGCCACAATTGTAATATTTTTTGAACCACCATGTATAATTATAATTCCAGTACATCATATTTTGCAACCACCCTGGAAATGCAATTGTTAATGAGCTCCCCTATAGATATAAAATTCAATTAACTTTTTTTTAACGACCCAGCATAACAATACTTTTACTCCGCCTTGTATGGCTATGAGCTACCCTATATAAATATTTGTTCTTGCATTTTTGTAACCATACTATAATTCCATTCGAGGCTATATTTTAACCATCCTGCATAACAACTCTTATGGACCATCTAAAACATTTTAAACTACCCTGTATAATTATAATTTTTCACCATCAATTTATATTATATGCATCAAATTAACATGCGAACTCAAAAGGTCTTACTCATCCAAAAATCGCCTAACGTGTCAATTTTTTCATCTTGAAAACTTGAAATGTTCAGTTATAAAAATAAAATGCTAGGAAAATATGATGCCTGGCATAAAATAGTTACATGTTCGGATCATACAAATAGAATTTGTATTATAATAAAATAAACACACTTATGTAATTTTCACTTAAATTTATTTACTATTGACAATTGTTTCACCAGGTTGACTGCTTCAGAATACAACATAAGACTAAAAGCTAAATGCCTAAAACTATTAGAAAGAACTATGGGGATGCAATTACAGAGCTATTTAGAGGATTATTGAAGCAGGTAGGAGGGGATTATCATTATTAAGAAAGAACAAAATATTGGAATTGAGGTTTTTAAAATGGATAAATTATGCCTGTAATGAGTTTATATAAATCTATTGAAAAGATTAAGTAATGAGGATGAATTGGTTTCGGTTTGATTGTTTAAGAGGTATGGTGAATTTTTGTTTTTGTTAATTTCTAATACTTCGAACGTATTCTGAGGTACATGATTTTCATTCAATAAATGGTCGGCAAAAGTTGACTTATTATAATTGTGGCACTCAAAAACTTTGGTATGTTCGTCTCAACTTGTCTTGAATGATCTTCCCGTATGACCGAGGTAGAAACTACCACATGTCAGTCAACTTATAGAATAGAGTTGTTATTTTTATTAATCTTATCTTTAGTGTTTCTTATAGGTTTTCCTAAGTTGTTATCCGTTTTAAATGCTGTATGAATGTTTCTATTTAATAAAAATTGGGCTTATTTTTTGAGCAGGAAAACCGATGAATCTGATACTTTTATATAATTTGGGAAAGTGGGTTTTTGATAATGGGATGGTAATCTGTGCAACATACTATGGTATGCTGTAAGTTTGTGTTGGTAAGAATGGTGTGAACTATTGTGGATTGGAAGACCTGTGTGTGTGAAGGTTTATGATAAATGGAAAATGATGTTTGTTGTTATGTCTATTGATGATTAAGTCAAGGAAATTTAATGTATTGTCGGTCTCAGTTTCCAGGATGAATTTTATGTTAGGGTGGATTTGATTTATGTAGTTATGGAGTAACTGTAATTGTCTGTAAGTACCAGTAAAACAAGCAAAATTTCGTCAACATATCGATACCAATATAGGATTTACTGTTCAGATTGTGTTTGAAAATCAGGGAACCTATGTAGTTCATAAATATTTCGGCCAAAAGAGGGCTTAATGGGTCACCCATAATTAAACCTTGTTTACAAGTGTGAATGTTGTTGTTGAATTGAAAATTATTTTGGTTAAGGTAAAGTTGTAAGAGATTGAATATTTCGTTTTTTATAATTGGGTTGGTATTGTTTATTTCTAATAAGTACATGATAAGGGTGGTGCATTCTTCTGGTGTGATGCTGGGAAAAAGATTGACTACATCGAAGGGTAATAGTATGCAGTTATTAGGTAGGGTTATTTTTTGAACTTTTGTCACTAAGTCAAGGGATTTTTTATATGCTATCTGTGGGAATGAATTTGAAGTACTGCTTTAACATGTCAAGGAGTGCTTTGGAAATTTTCGAAAGAGCTGAGAAATAGAAAATAATAGGTCTGATAGGGTGATTATCTTTATGGAGTTTAATTAGTAAAAATAAACGAGGGGGATATGGGTTCATTACTGTTAAGGTTCTTTTTAGAAATTCATTAAATAAAAAATAGATTTCTTTAAGGGAATTGGTTTTGCTAATGTAGTTAGTTTTATCTAACTATACCGTTACCTTTGTCTGCGTTAGTAAATATTAAATCATTGTCCTTAATTTTGTTTTTAATCGAGTTTAATGTAGGGAGTTCAGGGTTGTTGACAGTTTTATTAAATGCATGGCGGATTAGATTTGACGCGATATGTTTGTCAGTTAAGCTGTTGGTTTTGTTAAGTAAAGCAAGTTCTGTTTCTACCCCTAAAAATTCTAAATTGTTATGTGAAATTTTAGTTCTGAAAAAAAAATAGCCCAATTGTTATTAAATAGAAACATTCATACAGCTTTTAAAACGGAAAACATATAAGAAACAATAAAGATAAAATTAACAAAATAACAACTCGGGTGTATATAAGTTAACATGTGGTAGTTGCCCTAGTTTCTACCTCGGTCATACGGGAAGATCATTCAAGACAAGATGGGAAAAACATACCAAAGCTTTTGAGTGCTACAATTATAATAAATCAACTTTTGCCGACCATTTATTGAATGAAAATCATGTACCTCAGAATACGAAGTATTCCATTTACAAAAAAAGTAAAAAATTATATCTTTTAGAGTCATTAGAAATTAACAAAACCAAAAATTCACCATACCTCTTAAATGATTCAACCGAAACCAATTCATCCCCATTACTTAATCTTTTCAATAGAATTATATAAACTCATTATAGGCATAATTTATCCATTTGAAAAACCTTAATTCCAATATTTTGTTCTTTCTTAATAGTGATAATCCCCTCCTACCTGCTTCAATTATCCTCTAAATAGCTCTGTAATTGCATCCCCATAGTTCTTTGTAATAGTTTTGGGCATTTAACTTTTAGTCTTATGTTGTATTCTGAAGAAGCCAGTAACCTGGTGAAACAATTGTCAATAAGAAATAAATTTAAGTGAAAATTACATAAGTGTGTTTATTTTAATATAATATTAAAATGAATTTTCATCAAGTAAAGACAGAAACTATCATCAATACACTTTGTATTGAAAGAATGTTTACAAGAACAGTTTCACACTAAAATAGGTCTAAAAATCACCCTGTATTGAAAGAATTTTTACAACAGGAGTCTCATTCTTACGTAGGTTACCAAATCACCCTCTATCGAACTCCTTGAAATTACAAAGCAGCTGCCTTGATTGTTACAAACTGTCAATAAACTTTTTAATAAATTAATTTATCCCAAAGATTTCTACCCATCGAAACTTCCAAATGGGAAAATTTCATCAAAATCGTTAGAGCCGTTTTCCAGAACTCAATTACATATATACATATATATTAGGGTTCCTTATATACAATATACGAATACCCTTATAATATCACTCCGGATTTCTGCCTGTGTCACATCACAGCAATTTTCTCCTAAACTACTGGACGAAAGAGGTGGAAATTTGGTATCAATGTATAGTTTCGTCACCCGATCAGGAGTACATATCGTAAAAGAAGAAATTTTGATTTTAGGTAGGTACTTCTGGGGGAAAAACTAAAAAAATCGACCGTTCCCCCCCTGATCTTCGAAATTACTGAGCCTAAAATTTTGAAAAAAAAAATAGGAAATATAGAACGTTGCTCGAACTTTACAGGAAAAATAAGGAGAAACCATTAATATTAATTTTGGGGGGCAAATTATAGAATTAAATGAAAATTTAAAAGTAAACATTTTTTAAAATGCATCATACCATACATCAAATGAAAAGTCCCATTCTGAGGAACACATATATTTTTTTCATATTAAAAAAAATAGATAAAAAGATATTATGGAAATATACCAAAATTTGCCCCTTCCCCGCCCCCTTAACCCCGAAACTATAAAACGTAAAGTTTTGAAAAAAAATTAGAGGTACAGGGTCTGACCTGAAGTTTACTGGAAAAATAAGGAGAAACTTCTACTTTTAATTTTGGGGGGCAAATTACAGAATTAAATAGAAAATTAAAATGGTGTCTAACGCATCATGTTATATATCAAATGAAAGGGCTCATTATGAAGAAAACAAATATATTTTTTGCATATTTTTAAAATAAATTATTTAAAAGATATTAACAAAAATATAAAAAAATACCCATTCCCTCCCTCCCTATCTCCGAAACCATAAGCTGTAAAATTTTGACAAAAAATAGAGGTATAGCGCCTCACCTGAACTTTACTGGAAAAATAAAGAGAAGACCCTAATATTGATTTTGGGGGGCAAATTATAGAATTAAATGGAAAATAAAACGATAAAATTCTTTCTAACGGATCAAGTAATATATCAAATCAAAGGGCGCATTATGACGAATATAAATATGTTGTTTTCATATTTTTACAATAAATATATTTTAAAATATATTAACAAAAATATAAAAAAAATACTTGTTCCCCCTTTATTCCCTAAACTATTTTGTTTACAGGAAAAATACAAAGAAATCCGTAATATTAATTGTGGGGGCTAAATTATGCAATTAAACGGAAAATAATTAAAAAAATTAACGCATCATGCAATATATCAAATGAAAGGGCTCATTTAGAGGAATACAAATATATATTTTTCATATTTATAAAATTAATTGTTTACAAGATTTTAACAAAAAAAATGTAAAATCTTGTTTCCCGCTTTATTTCCGAAACCATAATACCTAAAATTTTGAAAATAATTAGGGGTAAAGGGGCTCACTTGAAATTAAAAAAAAAATTGCTTGAAAACCTCAATATTAATTTTCGGACAAATTATAGAATTAAATGGAAAATAAAAATTAAATTTTCAAACTCGTCATGTAATATATCAAATAAAAAGCTCACTATGTGAATTACATATATATCATATTTTTAAATCATTTGTTTAACAGATATTAACAAAAATATTAAACACTTTAGAACCTACACTATCTAGAGGTTAATAATTTGTCTATAAGATTTAATAATTTATTATTAAAAACTTGACTTTCCCCTTTATCTTTCAATCTACAGAGGCTACAATTCAGACTATAAAAGGCTTAAATGAAAGTTTATTAGTAAAATAAAACTCTTAATGTTGAGAACTAGATAAAATCAATCATGTAGCAGATGAAATAAAAAGTCTATGTGTGGAAAATAAAAGTGTATATCATTTTTAAAATTTAAAACGCTTCCTTTAAAATATATTAGGGTAAATATAAGAAAATGCACTCATTCCCTGCTTGTCTGAAACTGGAATATTAGAATCTTAAAGGTGGTACGGAACCCTTAGTATGCGAGTCCAACTCGCACTTGACCAAATTATTTATATACAAACAAATCTTGCTCGTATTATAGTATTAGATTAGATATGACAGCGAAATGTAGTTGTTGGTGAAGAACTTTCATAACCACATGTAAGTTGCAATCATTCAAGGCTTTGTTGTTAAACCTTGAAATCATAGTAGATAAAAGCGCGAACTTTTTCACTTGAACAGGTCCATGTTTCGATAAACAATAGTATGAACCTTGTTTACTTTGGGACATCACTAAGGATGGAGGTATGTTAAATGTAGTGCTACCAGCTTTAATTCATCCAGTTTTGGGGCGTCTAAAATAAAATTTCGTATCTCTATCGTGAATACACATTCGATCAGATTGCCTCCAATTATCGGGCAACATCGGAGGGAAAATAAAGACTAATCTTAGGTCAGGTGCCTACAGTGTAAGCGGACTTCCGATCCTATAATTTTCGCATATCATCGGACCTAACGAAAGGGGACTATAGTAGTAACACTGTCCCCCTCCACGGGCACATTTCGAACGAAAAATTCTTCACCTTGATAAGGTGTCAGGCAGTCCAGTTGGAACTTTCATAATTCTCTGTATAACTTATAGCATTGTATTTAATAAACACATACATTATGTTAAGTCGTTAGTTACTGAATCAAAACGTCAAATTGACCAGTTACTTTGAAAATTCGCCGACGTAATAATAAGTTGACATCTTTGTTCCAATGTGCTGACCAGGTAATCATGATAAAAAAATTAATAATTTCTATCTTAAATTAACATTTTAACCAATTTTTCAACGATTTTACATTTCCTAAGGTCCTTTCAAGGCTATAAGGTTTAAAAAAGTCTCTAATTTCGATCAATGTTCGGTAACGGAATACTTCAACGCAATTTTCAAATAATTAAGATGTCTGATTATTATTATGAAAATTTGCACATATTAAGGATGACAATATAATAACTTGACACTTTGCCCTAATATATAACTTTTTAATTTATCAAATGAGCTCATTAAATTTATTTGATACTTAAAGTCAATCATTCTTCAAAGTATTAGTTTTAAGCAAAAAATGAGTTTTTTATACGTAATTATGGAGGAAAAATCAGGTAAGGATGTACCGCGTAAATAGCGCTTACAAAAACCGACATTATGTGTATTACATAAATAATAAGTATAATATAACTTTCTAAATATTATAATAGCAGCCCAAGGAGAACATTTTGTTTAATTTCAGATCCCAGAGTAAAAGAATGGAGTTTGATTAACACGCCACTACCAACCCTTGCTATAGTTAGTACATATCTTGGGGCAGTCTTAGTAGTATTACCATCTTTTATGAAAAACAAGAAACCACTTGATATAACAGGAATTATTAGATTCTATAATATTTTACAAATCATTTCGTGTACGGCTATAATTTTTATGGTAAGTCTAACCAATTTAGTTGTGAAATGGTGGTTTGTGGGTCAATAGTGTGTGGACGGAAGATTGATACAGACATACATTTTAAAAATCTGCCGGCAGAGGAATTCTGAGCTATATTATAGGGTAATTCATATCGAAGTAGTATTTTTAAGAAACGTAACACCCTGTATATGACAATGATAAATACTTTGAAATAGGTTTCATTCAATGAAGTCAGATTCGCATTGATTTTTTGGTCTACCTTATTACAGAAATTCATTTTGTTTTGAAAGTCCACCTCTTGAAGCTCTTGGTGTAATTGGATATAATAAGGATGGTATTTATTCTTCGATGTTAATCTCCTAATAGAGGTTCGACTAAGTTCAAAATCGTTGTCAAACTGGCAGGTATTCACATGGGGATTTTTACTGAAACATCTAGGATATTGATTTCTTTATCATCAATGATCCCTGATTATGTATTTTATTGTTTTTTGAGAGTAGCAAACGCTTCTTTCCAAAACATTTTAAAAAGTTTCTTCCCTTGGAAGATGCTCACGATCAGGATATCTTACAATGCATGTTTCACTTGCCAATAACGGATTTATAAAACATTTTCCAAGTATGACCATTTCATTTTGAGTAATATTAATAAAGTAACTTGACAATAAGTGGCAAAATATTCTACACAACAAATAAAATTATTGTCAAAGCGAGGATAAAGTGACCGAATTTTAGTTTACTTCTGAGTGTTGTAAAAAAACTAGATATCAATAAGAAATTGAGGATGAGAAGGAGTTATTTTGATTAAGAAACTGATGGAAATATATACATACCTTGATATAGAACGAAAATAAATTAAATAAGTGCGACTGAATGGATAAAGAACCTATCTGTTAGTTTGTGATTACTATGTGTGGACTTGTTATTTACAAATGCTCTGTTTCTGTTTTTCTTTTTTATATATTTTCTTTACTCTGTAAGCTTTTATTCTTGTTCTTGTGTATTGTTAGTGTTTAAATGTAATTTCTTATTTTTATATTATAAGATCAACTCATGTATACTATTGCCATACGCTAAAATAAAATAAAAATAAAAAATAAGCTGGATTGTTTGCTGTGTATTTGCACACATATCAAATGACCACCATCACTACATAAATAGTGTTCTTGGCGTGTCTATTTTAATTCAAACTTTAAAAGTTATTTTAATCCATATTATAGCAGATCTTAGGGAAATATGAATATATCTTGCATATAATACAGGGTATTTCTAAAACTTTTGCTGTGTATAGAACTCAATAAAAGCAGTTTTGTTTGAGCCCTTTTAAGGGCATATAGCTTGAACAATAGTAAAGAATTTAAATTAATTATTCTACTCAAATACCCTACTGTCAAAAAAATGAAATATGAATGGTTCTAGAAGTATATAAGGACCCATACAGCTACCGCTGATACAATATTATGTATTAGGCGTGATTTCCTAGAAGTTCTTGTTTACATTTTGTGGACATTTCAATTCAACAATTAAATTGTCATCTTGTAGTAAACTCAAAGTTTTGTATAAACGAAATTAATGAGTATTAGTTCATAGTATTACGTTGTTCCTGGTTCCCGATAATTAAGGATTTAATTAGTCGCAGTTAATTAATTTTGAAGAGAACTATATTATTTTGGATTTAGTTGTGCTATAAAAAGCAGTAGTTGGACAGACACGATACATTCATGCATACAGCGCTATCTGCCAGCTTCTTAGAAAACCTCTGCAGTTATTTTGATTAAGGAGTCGTTTGTCAGTCGGTGAGAGCAGAAATCGTGAGTTATGACCATTGAGTAACTATATATTACTCACTGGTTATGACTAGTGACAGAATTCCAAAATTCTTTGATCACCCTCCGTACAGTCTCTACCACTGGCGGATCCAAGATTAGTGTTTGGGTGGGGGGTTGAGTCCACTGAAGGCAGGTTTTAGAGAAATGAAATACTAAAAAAGCATACAACTCAGACGCTATGGGGGGTGTCTAGAATCCCTTAGCCCGTCCTGGATCCGCCAACGTTCCCTATCTTGCACACCAACCAATTATTTCCTCGTCTTGAATGTAAGAAAGTGGCAGGGTGGATATTGATTTCAAAATGGCGATGAACTCAAGACTAGCGTTACCAACTGGTCCAATTCCTAGGCATACTTCTATTAGACAGTCAGCTGGTGACAGATTTTGGTCCACTATTTTCTCGCTTCTGGCTCGGTGGTGATTGAAAAGTGTGTTATTGATGAATACAATGACGCAAATTTTGCGGGAAAATAGTGTGGCTAACATAGGAAAAAATCGTTTTTAATTTTCCGAAAAAAAAACATGTTTTGGAGCAATTTTAACGGGCGGTCGTTGGTCAAAAGTAGAAACTTACGGCCAAAATTCAGCCCACATTATCGCAAGAAGTTCTCTTTCGATGGTAGAGTACTTAGTCTCAGTCTTGCAAAGGGTTCTCGAGGCACAGCATAGGCTATGGGCAAATCCTTACCTATAGGACCTTGAGAAAGAACTGCGCCGATAGCAAAAGAACTGGCGTCAGTTGTGAGAATAAAAGGTTCCTCGAAATTAGGATATATGATAATTGGGGTAGATGTAAGGGCAATTTTTAATTGTTCAAAAGATTTAACGCATTCGGAGTCGAATTGAAAGGGGACGTCTTTTTGAAGTAATTTTGTAAGTGGCTTGGAAATTTTGGCAAAGTTTGGAATGAACCGTCTATAATAGCCAGCTCAACCAAGAAATGATTTAATGTCATTTTTGTTATTTGGCTGGGGAAAGTTGAGAATACAATAAACTTTTGAAGGATTTGGTTTTATGCCTTCAGGAATTATGAGATGACCTAGATACGCGACTTCTTTGCGAAGGAACTCGCATTTGTCGGGTTGTATTTTCAGATTGGCTTTTCGTAGTCTTTTGAAAACATCGGTGAGTCGGGCTATATGCTCATGAGTTGTAGGGGATTATACGATGATGTCGTCCATGTAGGCAAACATCTTTCGTTTTGGATTCCGAGAAGAATGTTATCCATACTCCGTTGAAACGTTGATGGAGAATTATTCAGACCAAAAGGCATCCTAATAAATTCATAGTGACCATTGTCGACTGTGAAAGCAGTTTTGGGAATGTCTTTGGTGTCAATTTCAATTTGATGAAATCCAGAAGCTAAGTCGAGAGTGGTGAAATACTGGCACTTGCCGAGTTTATCGAGTAAGTCAGATATATTTGGAAGAGGGTACTTGTCGTCTACGGTCAGTTCGTTTAGTTTCCGGTAGTCAACGACGACACGCCTTTTTTGTCTTCCAGAAGCGTCCAATTTTTTAGGAACTACCCATACTGGGGATGACCATGGGGAGTTAGAAGGGCTTATGTTAACTTGATCTAGCATTTTGGGTATTTGGCTTTTCACCTCTTGCTTGTGGATTTGGGGGTATCGATATGATTTTGTGAAAGACGGTTGAGCATTGTTCGTATCTATAGAGTGTTTAATGTCATTCGTAAAGGTCAGTTGGTCGCCTTCTAAATAGAAGATATCGGAATATTCAAGACAAAGTTCTGAAATGAATTCAGATTCTTTTTCGTTGAGATGTTCTAAACGAAGCTGGTTCATTATCGTCATTTGTCTGCCATTCTCGGTTAGATGACGTGTTTCGTTTTCAGAGAAGGTGTTTATTGTGAAATTCTGTATTGGTTCTAAATCGAGTTTGTCAAAATTGATGGTTTTGGGAATGGCATTAGCGTTTAAAACGGAAGTTATGAATTCACCACATTGATTTTGACTATGGCATTTGAGCGACGAACTTTCTCAATTTCGGTGGAAGAGAGAATAACATCTGTATTCTTGAGGTTACATTTCAATTTATAGATTTGCTGAGTTCGAGAGTCCAAGGTAATTGTGTTGACTGGAATATATTTAGTTGAAGGTGTAAAGTTACTATTACGCATGATCGTATTATCCGTAACTTTGAGTTGTTTCTTATTGAAATCTATGAAGTGTTCCAGGAAGTCTGAACCTAATAACCCATCAAATTCGATGTCAATATTACAGATATACACCTTATGTGGGTCGGAGATGTTAAAAGGCACTAGGGTGGTTTCATTAATTAGAATTTTCTCATCTTGATGCCTTGAATAATAACATTTTCAAGAAATCGTTGTCTGAAGCGTTGGCAGGTTTCATGTTTAAAAATTGAAAGTCCTGCACCCGTACCGATAAGAAGTTTATAGGTGTTTGAAGAATCAGTATATAATAAAGATTCTTTGAGTTGGCGTAAAGAAGGGGTCTTACAGAAAGTTCTGATCTGGGAAGTTGACATTCGGGCTGAAGTCGTCCAAATTCATTGTCTGAATTTGGGTCTGAATTTCTGAAATTTCGTGGTCTAGGGGTTCTGATTGAGTAGGGGTCAACTGAAAATTTAGTTGAGAAGAATCAGGTTCATCAGAATAATATTCGTTAAACTGTTCAGTGTTGAAATATTCTGGTTCACCATTTTGTTCGAAATCATTAGGGTGATAATCTTGTACGTTTCCGTACTCATCGGGTAAAGCGTTGTAATGATTTTCGTTATGGGCGTAGTCAAGGACAGATTTGCATATTGTTCAAGTGATGAGTTTTTGGTTGTTGATGTTTAAAGAAACTCGGGTTCGGTCTGTAATTGCAAGACATTTTGGGGTTGTCTACTGGTAGATGGACGAAATTGTTGTTGTGAAAGTTGTTGGCTTGGATTTACATTCGTAGATTGATTAGTAGGTTGATTGGAAAATTGAGGGCGATAATGGGAATAATTCTGATTGGAATTCGGGTTGTATTAAAATTGCCTCATTCTCAATAAGCATTCGTTGCTTAGATGGCCCATGCGTTTACAAAATGAGCATTGTTTTGGATGTGGAACATTATTTGGCTTACGAGAGCGTTGTTGGAAATTTCTATTACTTGAAAATTTCTGGGTTTCTAAATGTGACAATTGTAGTTCTCGTTTAATCCTAGAAATGGCAGTGAGAATGCTGCAGGGGTCACTAGCGCGAACGAGTTGACCAATCTTGGGCTCTAAACCCGTGAGAAGACTATTTAGAGGCATTGACTCTATTAAGTCAATCTGTGCTTGTTTTTCTTTAATAGTTAAATTTTGCTCGTTTATAGCTGCTAGCATTTTCGCTTGATGCGTCTGAAGTCTGGCAGAGAACGTAAGTGGGGATTCATTAGGAGTTTCCGCATTCTTTGCAGGTCCTGTATAAGGAGGGTTTGAATTTCAGTTAGTTAACCAGGGCAATACTTGCCGATTATCTGTTGCCATGCTGTAAGCAGTATTACAGGAGCATATAAAAGTGTTTACAAATATCGGATTACCATCATATTCACGAATTATGGCAAATATTTCCGATAGTTTATAGGGTTCTACGGTTGGTGTAGTTGCTTGTTTAGTGGTTGCTATTTTTATAAATTCACACAATAAATCATGTTAATAGAGTAATAACAAATTTGAAATAGGAATGTATAAATGGTAAATTAATTGTAAACTTGAAATAATGTTTCAAATACTTTGAAATATGTAAGTCAAAGTAAGGGAAATAAAATAATATGATCAAATAAAATATATAGTTCCAAAATTCAAAATTCTTTAGGAAAGGTAAGGTAATGAGGATTAAAATATATAAATGAAAGAACTGGTGGTCATTCAAAATAAAATCAAACTAAAATAGTTACTATGATTCTTAGGTTATTATTCATCGCATCGGATTGTTCTCTGCCTGGTTGCGTGCTCCCTTGCTAGTACTTGGTAGTTGTTGTCCTTTTCAAGTAGGTTCTATTTTGCAAAGGTTTGGAAACCACCACAACTAGTTCATGTTCTAGCTGTGTCTGGAATATCCTACTGACTGCGCCAATTTTATAATTCCCTTTGATTCAATTCACTTTTAAAAAAATATATTTATTTAGAAACATACATAATTTAAAATTGAACAATTAAAATAATAAACTACTTGAAAAACTTAATACCATAATAAGTGATATTTGAATGACAACACGAGATCATTTTTGGTTTGGGATTTCATAAACTTTTGCCTATAGTCTGGTGCGGTTTGTATGCTGTCGCTATGTCATGCCTTCGAAGAATTCGGCCAATTCTGTCCGTTGTCCCTTTGATGTATTTTAAGACTACTTTTGGTTTTTCGGTGAGGTCATCTTTTGGTTTTGACTCATGGTCTTGTTGTGCTATAGCTTTTTTGATTGTGTGGTTTGTGTATCCGTTTTGTCGTAGAGCGGTAGTTACCTGTTTTAATTCGTGTGTTTTGTAATTGTCGCCTGTCAGTCGTAGGGATCTGGAAATTAGCGTGTTGGCAACTCCCTGTATTTGAGATGGGTGATGATGAGATTTGTAGTTTAAATATCCGTTCGTGTGTGTCGGCTTTCTATATAAGGTGTGGTCGAAATGCCCATTTTGGGAGTTTTTCTAACGAGAACGTCAAGCAAAGGCAGCTGGTTGTTTTCTTCAAGATCTAACGTAAAGTGAATCCTGGGGTGTAGAGAGTTTAGGTGCTCCAGGAACTTCAGGAGTTCTTTTTTACCAAAAGGCCACATGACAAATACGTCATCCACGTATCTTGGCCATAATTTTGGTTTCAGGTTTGCTGTTTGTAGGTTTTTCTCTAAATAGGTCATAAAGTGATTTGCCACCGCTGGTGATAGTGGGGACCCCATTGCTGCTACGTCCGTTTGTTTATATATGCGGTTGTCATATATAAAACAACACTTTTAAGGCAGTGTCTTGACAAATCTATTACGAATTGTGGGAGTGCTTCTTCTACCGGTATGCTTGGATATAAGGACTTAACATCGAAACTAGCTATGATATCTTCTGGTTCTATGGAAATGCTGTTGAGAAGGTGTGTGAAATGTTCCGAGTTGATAAAGTAGGAATCTGTTTTCCCACTATTGGTTGTAGGGTACTGGCTACATATTTTTCCAAGTTGTTTACCGCCGAGTTGAAAGCAGTAACTATAGGTCGAAGTGGGACTCCGTCTTTATGTATTTTGGGCAAACTGTAGAACTTTGGGCATCGACTTCACTTTTCTCTGGGGATGATTTTTTTCTGTAGTTCTTCTTCCATGGGTGACTCTTTAATTTTGGATTTCGTTGTTTTTTCTAGGTAGGTGGTGGGGTCTTTAGGTGATAGTTTGTAACTTAAGTCATTGTCGAGAAGTTGCTTCATTTTGTCCTGGTAGTCTATAGTGCTTATTACGACGGTGGAGTTTCCTTTATAGGCAGGTAGTATGGTGATATTTTCGGATTCATTGAGGGTCTTGTGGGCGTTCATTTCCTGTTGGCTGAGGTTTCCCCTTATCTGCTCTGCCGTTTGTTTATCGAAATTTGCGAGGCTCGTTTCGACATTGGAGATGATTTCCTCGATCGGAATTTTCTTCGGAGCTATAGCAAAGTTGACACCATTATTAAGACACTAATTTCTGTGGTGGATATTGGGTTGTTCGTATTACCGAGACTTTGCGTGTAGATTCTCCAGTTTCTTTTGTTTGGAAGATGTTTGTGTTTTATCGGTCTCGGTGCGCCAGTATGTTAGCAGCTCCACTCGGTCCCACAGTACTCCGTATAATTGGCGGCTGAGCTTCAGGTGAAGGTAGTAGAGTTGTTTTTCTGTTTCGCTCACTTCTTGGCGGATTCTGTTATTTGTTCTTCGAGAAGGGCCCTGCTTGCTTTATCCAGAATGGCTTCAGTTTTCCTGTTTCTTCTGTGGTTTGACAGCTTTGTGAACGTTGGTAGCAAGTTCTGATTGCGGTAGTTGATCAGAAAGTTGAGGTTGCACAGTGAAATACATTCTTTTCCTCTCAGTTTTTCGTTGGTCTTTGTGGCTTTGACACTTCTGTTTTTTCAAAATGGCGTAAAAACCAAAATGGCCGACTTTTCTATTTTTTTTGTAATTTTATACATAAATCAATTATTTTAAAAATAGGAAAGCCACACCCGAAACTTATGGCTTATGTTATATGGTCTTACAATAACATCCTTTAGTCGTATGCCAAATGCCATGCAAGACAAAATAGTGGCAATTTTTATTTCATTTTTTGCATGCTTGGGACTTCTGGCTTCGGTTCGGCGACGACCAACATTTATGGCAATTACACTATCACGTTCAACTCATTATAAAGATCTTAAATTTAAAAGCCAGAAGAAACAAAATGACGGAGAAACGTTGAAATTTTCCGGTCCTTAACCTTAGCCACTAACATATCTTTTTTTTATGGACTATTCACTTTCGATTGCCAGAAGCGAGAAAATCACGGCACATTGTAACATTTTCTTACTTGATCTCGTCCTTATTTAAACCCTTTAGCCACAGGTGCCATTTCTGGCTATCGCATTTTGATGTTTGATTGCATCATAGCTTTCGTTTGCTCAACAAGCCAGAAGCGATAAAATTGCTCCAAAATATGTTTTTTTTTCGGAAAATCGAAAATAATTTTGTATTTTGTATTTAACAATAACACAATTTTCAATCACTAGCGAGCCAGAAGCGAGAAAATAGTGGACCAAAATTTCATTTTTAAACGTGCGTTTGGTTTTTTGAACTGTATAAAGTTTCGATTCAAGAGTGTGGTAGGTAGGCCTAAACAATCGGCAAATATATAAACTAGAAGATGCCATAATTACCTTGCCCGAAACGAATACTTTCGAAGTAGTCAATAAACAAGTTGAGGTGTGATATTAGAGTTTTGACTCTCAATTTAAAAAAAAATGATTTAATGTAGCTGTTTGTTACTAAAATAATGCAGAACGACAAACAGCCATGTAAATGTTTTTTTTTTTCAATTAAAGAGTTTCTTCTTGTTCTGTTATGTTGCACAACTTTTTTTATTAAGATCGAATAGATTTGCGTTCTCTCTTTTCTTAAAATATTTTTTACCAGAAAAGTGAAAACTCGTTTAAGCACCCTTAAATTTGTTTATATTAACTAATAAAAACAATTAAATAATTTAATTTCTTTACCTTAAAATTTTAGACAGTATCGTCTGGGTATTGGCAAGGAAAGTACAGCTGGGCATGTCAACCAACTGATTATTCCAATGATTATTATGCAGTGAAACTACTTAGCGTATTCTACTATAATTACCTGATAAAGATGTTCGAACTTGTCGAAACAGTATTTTTCATATTAAGGAAGAAATTTAAGCAAGTATCTGCGTTACATGTTTACCACCACTCATCTACATTGGTTCTGAGTTGGATTGGTTGTAAATTTACTGGAGGTAAGATTAATAATACGGCAAATACGGTTTGTCTTAATCTATATATTTATCAGGTGGAACATTCAGTCTTCCAATAATGTTGAATGCATTTATACATATTTTGATGTACACATATTATTACTTGTCATCTTTGGGACCTGCATGGCAAAAGAAACTAGCCCCATGGAAACCAAAACTAACAATTTTGCAAATGGTAAGTACGTAATAATTTTGAATAACACTGAACAATATGTAACATTACAACGTTCGTGTTATGGTGACAGTGTCAAACCCCACAAAATAAAAATATCCTATGAAAGAAGACCAAACACGGACGAGAAATGTTCCGGTTATTACCCCATTAAAATGTATGGTAGAAAGTGTGTACTTATAACAACAAAGGAATTGATAATTTATATGTGTTATGTTAGTTAAAGTAACTGAAAATAAGAATAAACACTAAAACTTACTACTATCGCAAAAATAGTTTTTTTAAAGAATGGATAAATCAAAATAAAAACCATATTTGTTGATCGCACAGTGTTTATAACTGTTTTTATTTTGATTTATCCATTCTTTATTATTCATTATTTTGACATATCTTGACACTGGCAACTGTAGTCTCTTTTTTACTAATTGATTTCTCAGCTTTTCGGTAAAACTATAAATTTCATGTTACAGAAAATTACAGGGAATTTGATTAAGCCGTTTTAGAGCTATCGATCAATATAATTAAAAACTAATAATAAAAAGATTTCCGTAACCACCTCTTTTTTAAAGTCTGTTAAAACGATTGAATTAGACTATGAAGTATTTGAAAATGCAAATACTTGTAAGAAAACTGATCAGTCAAAAATTAAACTCTACTTGAGAGTACAAAGGCATAAAACCAAATTCAAATGTTACTTATATCCAAACCCGAAACTCTTTTACTACACATTAATTACTAATTGATAGATAATATTATTTAAAAAAATATGAAACAGGTCTATTATTTAAAACAGATCATTTAAAAAAAAATGTTTTTATCAAAAAATATTACAATGAAATAGTGGAAAGATAGTACTATAGTATATAGTAATATGACTTCAGTAGCCAACATGTGATATATTGCTTAAAAAAATAAATCGTAATTAAAGATTAGTTTTTCAATTCCTAGATCTATTCACCATGTCGTATTTTATCGAATTGCAGGTCTCTTTGACATAATTTTTAATAATATTGTTACGAAATTTATCCAAAGCCGACCCTGTTTCATTTCAGTACGACAACAAACGCTTTGAGATAAAAAATGGTTCTCGAAATGACTCGGAGTGATGATGATTTTTACAAGAATTTTCTATGCTGATTTTATAAGGGAAGCAGGACACGATCGCGAGTTCAGTTGGTTGTACGAAGAGCTTATATGTAAAATTGTTATTGTGATATTTGAATCAGCTGTTGTATATTCGATGTAAATAAAAGTTTCTAGAAAAGTGAAAGAAAGCGAATATTAGTTTTATAATTTTAAATTGAACCCACGGACATTACAACTAATTTGGTGATCAGAAGTAGAGGATTAAGTGCAGTTAAAATCGTAATTTGATTTATGGAAACTCGTAGAATGGAAAAAAACTGACGAAACTACCAAAAAATTATCAAACAGGTTACGGATAGACTGGATGAAAAAATAGTCCAGATTCTAGAAAAACGCGACAAGAAGGAAAAGCAACATCAAGAAGAAATTCAACAAAGGTTAATAAAATCTTTTGATGAAAAACGTAAAATAGAATTACAAAATCTTGTCACTACTATGGAAGAAAATCAACATAATTTAATTGAAGGATTGTTCTCGAAATTTAAATTATTAGATGAACGGAGACAAATTTAAAATAACTGAAGAAAAAAGACAAATGCAATTTGAACAACTAATGCAAATAGTAGAATCAGATATAAAAGAGATAAACGACAACATAAAGATCCTAAAAAATAATGTGGGGGCTCTTGAAACCAAAGTATATGACATCGATTCCATACAGAGCCAGGTGAAATTTGATATCAGTGCTATTCAAAACAAGGTAGAAACAGAAATCAAAAAAATGCAACAGGACTTACAGCGAGGAAAATACCAGCACACCGTGAGTACCAAAGGTTCCGTTAGCAAACCACCCACATTTGATGGCAGCTCATCTTGGCCCATGTATAAACGGCAATTTAAAGCCGTGGCTACAGCTAATGGATGGGATAACCAAGAAAAATCCACGTCTCTGGTAATTTCGTTAAGAGGTCCGGCCCTAGAACTCCAAAGCATTCCAGTTGATGAACAAAGCAATTTCGACAAGATCATCGTCATCCTAGACAAACGATATGACAATCAATCCTTGAGCCAGGTATACCAAGTCCAACTGAGTGGAAAAACGCAAAAATCCGGTGAAAGCCTTTAAGAATTCGAAGCAGAGATTAGACGGTTAGTTCACTTGTCCTACCCAGACCTGCCAGAGGAAACGAAAGACCAGTTGGCCACACGAGTTTCATAAACGGCATCAGAGATGTGGAAGTACAAAGAAATTTAAGACTGAGTGGCGTCAAGAAGAGTAATGAAGCTCTACTTCGGGCTTTGGAAGTAGAGGCCGTCATGAACATGCCCAAGCCGAGGGTCCGAGCAGTTTCTTTCAACCAGGAAGAGTCAGAGTCACCATTTCAAGCGCTGCTTGCTGGCCTGAACAAAATATTAGAAAGGTCACAAAGAACTGGCACCAGAGGGGCATGTTACCGCTGCGGACGGACAGGACACTTCCAACGTGATTGTCGAGTGAGGCCACCTGAACGATCACCGACAAGGGGTAGGTAACCAACAGAACAGCCACATGTCCAGGGACGGTCAGCCAGTCAGCATAAGGGGGCGAATGCTGACTGACCCTCCACCAGCCCCCAAAACGTTATCCATCCGGGGATTTTGCCGAGATAGCGGCAGCCTTGTCATCAGGGGCACCATCAATGGCCGAGCAATTACCATCACCATCGACACCGGCGCCGCTGTGTCCATTGTCAAGTCCAGGGTTTTGAGAGCATCAGAAATTCGGCCAGTTACCAATAACATCCAGCTCAGAACTGTCACCGGCGAGTCCATGTCAATACAGGGTGAGGCAGATGTCGTGCTACAGATAGGGGACAACATGATCCGGCATAGGGTCCTGGTAGCGAATATTGAGGACGATTTTATACTGGGAATGGACCTAATTAGCCAGCATGGATTTATGTTCGACCCGAGATATGATGTTTTTCGGTTCCTAAATGAGGAATTTGTATTGACACGGCCCGTCAACAGTTCAGACACCTCCATAAAAATTGTGGCAAAGTCTTCAGCTAGAATTCCCGGTCGAACGGAACAGATTATTGATGGACAGCTAGACAGCAATTCTGGGAGCTGCGTTGGAATGGTGGAGGCCGTACACTGAGCTCATGACTACTGGGTTGGACGGGCTATAGTTAAAACCGGACGAGATATACCAATCAGAGTCCTGAATTTGTCCAACATCAAAATTACTAATGGTCAAGAGATAGCTTGTTTCGAGCCAGTAGAGACCATCATCAATTGCGAAGAAGAGTACCAGACGTCGGTGAAGGAGACAGGGCCCAATAAAGAGTTCCTACAACAGTTTGCTGACCATTTGACACACTTGACACCAGAGAACCAGAAGAAAGTCAAGCAATTTATCACAAAGCACTGGCAAATTTTTAACAGTAAAAAAGGAACCACCGGTCGCACCAACATTATCCAGCATCGAATAGATACCGGAAAGGCTCAACCCATCAGAATACCACCTAGACGACTACTATTGGGGCAACAACAGGCAGTCGAGAAAAACATCGTGTCCATGTTACAAAATGGAGTTATTGAGCCATCCATCAGCCAATGGTCTGCTCCCGTCGTGCTAGTTAAAAAGAAGGATGGAACCACCCGATTTTGCGTGGATTACAGAAAGCTGAATCGATGACACTTTGACCACACTAGCAGGCTGCCGTTGGTTCTCCACACTAGACCTAAAAAGTGGACATTGGCAGGTTGGTCTACACGCAAACGACAGAGAAAAGATAGCGTTCTCCACCAGTAAAGGGCTGTTTCAGTTCACGGTCATGCCCTTTGGGTAATGTAATGCACCCGCTACATTTGAGAGGCTAATTGAGTATGTACTGAGCGGGTTAACATGGAGGACGTGCTTAGTATACCTCGACGACATTCTAGTCATGGGTCATTCGACATTGGACGACAACCTGAAGAACCTGGACGAAGTAATCTCCAGAATTAATAATGGCAACCTGAGACTCAATGCGAAGAAGTGTTCCTTGTTCCAAAAAGAAGTAGAGTTTTTGGGCCACGTAGTGTCCGAGTCAGGAATCGGCACCAACGAAGACAAGATAGAAGCCATCCGTGATTGGCCAATTCCAAGAGACAAACATGAACTCCGAAGCTTCTTGGGCCTCTGTTCATACTACCGGCGTTTTGTTGAGGGATTTGCCGCCATTGCCGCCCCTCTACATCGGCAGACCACTGAGAAAGAGACCTTCCATTGGAATCAGGATTGCGAAACATCATTCAGGCGACTGAAGGCAGCACTATATTCCTGCCCAATCTAAACCTTTCCTACCCAGTCCGGCAAGTTCATCTTAGACACCGACGCCAGCAACACGGGTTTAAGGGCCGTCCTATCCCAGGTGCAAGATGGTCAAGAGAGGGTGATCGAGTACTATAGACGTGGATTCTCGAAATCAGAAAGAAATTATTGCGTCACCAGGAAAGAACTTCTTGCAATAATAAGGGCTGTAGACCATTTCCACAAATACCTCTATGTTCGTCATTTCTTAATCCGAACACATCATGTCGCACTCAAATGGCTGCTGGACATGAAGACACCGGAAGGACAACTGGCCAGATGGATGGAGAAATTACAGCAATATGACTTCAAGGTGGAACACCGTGCCGGCCGTTTGCACAATAATGCCGATGCCCTATCCAGAAGACCCTGTAGAGCGGAATGCGGACATTGTCTGAAGACGAAACAGCGAGAGGGTATCTCCATCAGGCAGATCCGAGTGCAGGCCAATGAAGACTGGACAACGGAACAGTGCATCCAGGACCAAATGTCTGATCCAGACATCGAACCAATCTTGTCACTCAAAATGAGAGGGGCACCCAGGCCACGATGGGACGAGGTAGTTAGATACTCAGGCGTGCTGAAATCGTTATGGGCTCAATTGGACTCTCTAAGAGTAAACAACGGAATGCTCAAGTGTGTCTGGGAAAGCGCTGATGGACGAGAAACCAAGTCCCAACTGGTAGTTCCGAAGAGAAAGGTACCAGCCTTCCTGACCGAAGTACATGATGGGATTACCGGAGACCACCTGGGCATTAATAAATCCCTTGACAAAGTTCGCCAGCGGTACTACTGGGTGAATTACTTTGAAGACGTCAGAGCTTTGTGCCGCAAATGTGCCATCTGTGCAGCCAGTAAGGGCCCGAAGACCCGGACCAAGGGCAGAATGCAGCAGTCCAATGTGGGCGTCCCATTTGAAAGAATTGCCATCGATGTCGCCGGTCCGTTTCCTGAGTCTGAGAGGGGAAACAAATACATTCTGGTCGCAATGGATTACTTGAGCAAATGGCCTGAGGCATATGCGATACCCAACCAAGAGGCAACCACGGTAGCGACGGTGCTAGTAGAACAACTATTCAGACCAGGGGCGTAACTTCGAATCGAATGTATTCCAGAAGGTCTGCACGATGTTGGGGATCAGGAAAACGAGAACAACACCATTACACCCACAGTCAGACGGAATGGTGGAAAGATTCAACAGGACCTTGGAACAACACCTATCCAAGGTCGTCAGCAATAACCAGCGTGATTGGGATGAGCATATTCCCCTATTCCTGTTGGCATATCGCTCTGACGTACATAATAGTACAGGCCTGACCCCAGCCAGGGTCCTATTCGGAAAGGAGCTGCGATTACCCTGCGATTTGGCATTTGGCTCCCCCGAAGAACCTCCCCAATACATCGACGATTATGCCGACCAGCTCCGACATAACATGCTGGCAATACACGAATTAGCCCGAACGCAGATGTTGGCCATCAGTGACCTGATGAAGACGCGATACGACCTCAAGGCCAATTCAGTCGGGTTCCAGGAGAGGGACAAAGTCTGGCTGTACAACCAACGGAGCAAGGATAAATCACCAAAGATTACACCCGCCTGGGATGATCCATACGAGGTGGTCAAGAGGCTTAATGACGTCGTCTACCGGATCCGTCGAAACCCCAAGGCTAAATTGAAGGTGGTTCATTTAGATGGACTCGCTCCCTACCATAGAGGGGCAGTATTACGAAATTTACCCAAAGCCGACCCTGTTTCATTTCAGTACGACAACAAACGCTTTGAGATAAAAAATGGTTCTCGAAAAGACTCGGCACCTGTAGGAGTGATGATGATTTTTACAAGAATTTTTTATGCTGGTTTTATAAGGGAAGCAGGCCACGATCGCGAGTTCAGTTGGTTGTTATTGTTATTGTGATATTTGAATCAGCTGTTGTATATTCGATGTAAATAAAAGTTTCTAGAAAAGTGAAAGTGAATATTAGATTTATAATTTTAAATTGAACCCACGGACTTTACAACAATATATTCCATATATCGGAAATAAACTAGTTGGAAATTACGCTAAAAACCTTTTTTTACTTCCTGAATCTAGTGTCAGGAAAGCTTTAGAAAAGATCTTGGCTGGAGAAAGTAAAAAATCACTTGCTATATTTTATAAAGAATGTATACATTTTTTTCAACGGTATATCGTTTACTCAATTCGCATAATAAAATATTTAATTCCGTAATTTTGGGTTGGTTAAACAATTTTTTTGTTTAAAAGCGAATTTTTTGGCGTACTTTAATTTAAATATGTAGATAATGCTGGTTCTGATATGTACGATTTTTTTAACGAAAATCCGGTTCTCTACAAGAATATTTTTCTGACTTTTGGATTTCCGGTACCCACAACACTTTTAATGATGTTCGGGAAACACAGACACCCCTGTATGCATATAAGTTTCGCAATTTCCTTTGCGGGGTTTGGATTTTTTCAAGAACTTTTTAGATGTAATTCGAATAGAATAAAGTTAAATTGGGATATATCGACTAGAGAATGTGTACTCCAGGAGTTTTTTATATAACGCCTAAATGGAAATTAATTTTTATTATATGTTAACTATTCTATTTTTTTATTGTTCCAGGTACAATTTACCATACTGATTTTACACGCAATAATTGCCCTTCAACCACGCTGTAAAGTGCCGAAACAGGTACTACTTTTATACGTTCCTAACGTAATTCTTATTTACAAGATGTTCTACGATTTTTACCAAAAGAATTATAGGTCCAAATACAATGTAAATGGTGTAAACAAATCTGTAGAAAAAATAAAGTAGACTTTACATAAAAGAAATGTTTCATTTTTCCTGATGCCCTATATACTGCTTCATTTCTCTAACATACTGAACGGGAAACCCGGCTTGATAAATATTGATTATGGAATAATAATAATATTTTCAGCTCAACTGCAATTCTAACACATTGATATCACTAATAATCATATATAAATAATAGAAGCATTTATTGTAACTTTCTAACGAACTTGTACATGTGAGAATAAGCTAGTGATAATTTACACTAAGTAATCTCGATACCGAGACCCAAAATTGGGGAAACTATCAATCGTAGAGGCTTGCGGCAAAAAACTAAAGCGGCCAAGAGAGAAACCTGGGAAAAATTTTCAAATGCTCGCTATGGGGCTTAACTGCAATCTTGAACCTAAAAAACTGATGCTTCTGTGAATTCAGCTATATTAACTTAACAAAAAATAGCTGTACTTTAAAGTCGACGATAATGTGAACCATTTTTTAGGGTTACATATATACAATATACGGATACCCTTACAATATCACCCAGGATTTCTGCCTCTGTCACAGCACAGCAATTTTTTCCTAAACTACTGGACGGAAGCGGTTGAAATTTGGTATCAATTTATAGTTTGGTAACGCGATCAGGAGTACATATCGTAAAAGAAGAAATTTTGTTTTTAGGGGTACTTCTGGGGGGAAAACTAAAAAAATCGACCGCCCCCCACTGATCTCCTAAAATTTTGAAAAAAATAGGAAATATAGAACGTTACCCGAACTTTACAGGAAATATAAGGAGAAACCATTAATATTAATTTTGGGGAGCAAATTATAGAATTAAATGAAAATTTAAATATAAAAAAAAATTCAAACGCATTATGTAATATATCAAATGAAAGGTCTCATACTGAGGAATACAAATATATTTTTTCATATTAAAAAAATATTTAAAAAGATATTAACGAAAATATACCAAAATTTACCCATCCCCCCCTTATCTCCGAAACAATAAAACGTAAAGTTTTGAAAAAAAAATAGATTTATAGGTTCTGACCAGAAGTTTACTGGAAAAATAAGGAGAAACCCCTACTTTTAATTTTGGGGGGCCAATTACAGAATTAAATTGAAAATATAAAATTAAAATTGTTTCTAACCCATCATGTTATATATCAAATGAAAGGGCTCATTACGACGAAAACAAAAATATTTTTTTCATATTTTTAAAATAAATAAATTAAAAGATATTAACAAAAATATAAAAAATTTCACCCCCCCCCTATCTCCGAAACCATAAGCTGGAAAATTTTGAAAAAATAATGGAGGTATAGCCCCTCAGCTGAACTTTACTGGAAAAATAAGGAAAAACCCCTAATATTTTTTTGGGGGACAAATTATAGAATTAAATGGAAAATATTAAATTAAAATTGTTTCTAACCCAGCATGTTATATATCAAATAAAAGGGCTCATAATGAAGAAAACAAATATATTTTTTCCATATTTATAAAATAAATTAACAGATATTAACAAAAATATAAAAAAAATTACCCATTCCCCCCCTTATCTCCGAAACCATAAGCTGAAAAATTTTGAAAAACTGGAAGTATAGCCCCTCACCTGAACTTTACCGGAAAAATAAGAAGAAACCCCTAATATTAATTTTGGGGGGCAAATTATAGAATTAAATAGAACATAAAAAATTATAATTGTTTCTAACGGGTCATGTAATATATCAAATCCCAGGGCTCATTATGACGAATAGGTACAAATATGTTTTTTTATTTTTTTTTTTATGAATATTTTAAAATATATTAAAAATATTTTAAAAAATTACCCATTCTCCCCGTTATTCCCCAAACTCTAAGACCTCATTTTTTTGTTTATAAGAAAAATATGAAAAAAAACCTAATTCTATTATTTCCAAATTATACAATTAAATGGAAAATAAAGATTCAATTTTCAAACGCATCATGTAATATATCAGATAAAAGGCTCATTATGTGAATTACAAATATATTATATTTTTAAATCATTTGTATAAAAGATATTAAAAATATTAAACATCGACTTGATTCCCACTTTAGAAACTACACTATTTAAAATTTGAAAAATATATTTTATTTATATTTTTAAATAAATTGAATAACATATTTAATAATTTATAATTTAAACTTTGACCTATTTTGCCGTTTTTCTTCCAATCTACAGAGCCTGAAAACTCTGACAGTAGATTATAAAAGGCATTTCTGAAAGTTTATTAGTAAAATAAAACTCTAATGTTACTTTTTGGGGGCCAAATTAGAAAATTAAATACATATGTATTGTTATAAAAATCAAGCGAATCCTAAAGCAGATAAAAAAAAGTCTATGTGTCGAAAATCAAAGTGTATATTTTTTATAAATTTGAAACGCTTCCTTTAAAAGATATAAGGGTAAGTATAAGAAAATGCACTCATTCCCTGCTTGTCTGAAACTGGAATATTCGAATCTTGAAGGTGGTATGGAGCCCTAAGTATGCGAGTCCAACTCGCACTTGACCAAATTGTTTTTGACAACTTTTACTGTATCTCTAAAAATGAAGTGGTAGGGGTATTGAAATTATTTCGTAAAAAACACCCTGTATTCTCGAAACAGTTCAGCCGATTTGAACAAACTTTGGCTAGTTGAAAAGAGCTATTTCTTGGGCTACAAATGTTATATTATGTGAATTTTGTTAGTTTCGCATGTCGCCGCTTTTTTTGATATTCCTACATAAATGGATGATTTTCTCAACAAATTAAATGCATTGGTATGATTTTTTTTTTCGCCAAATGATGCCTAAATATATTTTTTAACTGATTTACTTGGAATTTTCTTAAAGTAGTGGCCCTAAACAGGATTGATTTAAAGAAGAAAGGTTTTTAATGCCCCCATAAATGCTGGAAATGAGGACCATCACGCTCTATGCATTGCTGCAGCCTCTCAAGTGTAGAAAATACTGCAGCTTCAATTTCTGCTCTCGATATCTTACGTATTGCATTACGAATCCGGGTTTTCATATCTTCTCTGGTTGTAGGTTGAGTCTGATACACGATGTCCTTTAACAGCCCCCATAAATAAAAATGCAGACAAGTTAGGTCTGGTGATCGAGGAGGCCGTGGAAACAAACTTCCTCTTCCAATTCGTCGCTATTGAAATACTGATATGATACTGATTGATATGATCTCAATACACAATGATATCAAAATGTGCTGGACACATCTTCCAACAACAACGATAATTGATTGGCCAAAAAGTTAATAAAGACTTAGCCATTTAGGGATTGCTCGAAAAAAAGGCCCAATAATTCTGCTTCTCAGCATGCCACACCACACTTTTAAACTCCAATGTGGTACACGCAACCAATGCGGATTTTCGGCAGTGCAGTAATGCATATTGTGCAGATTGACTCTCTCACTATTAAAGGGGGCTCCATCGGTCCGAAGAATGTGAAATAAAAATTCTCTATTATCGCGTATCATGCGTCTTCCACTCTCAAAGCCTGATGCAAAACTACATGATGTGGGTGCATTCTAAAAGTAATTTAAGAAATTTAAATTTAAATAAAGCCTTATATTTTTATGGCCATTAGAACTTACATATGGTCCTTCAAAATACTTTGAATCATTATTCGTGATATACCTAACTATAGAGATGTGCGAACATGAGGATTTCCTTCAAATTATCCCAGGAAGCTGTTAATATTTTCTTGTTTTTCCAATTCCTTGCCGATGAAACGCAGGCCATAAACTACCACTGGGAAAAACTCTCAGATCGCAAAGACGCCGATTTGGATATACCTACAGACGTGTAAACTCTTTTTGCTACTGTGGCGTTTTAAAGACAAAATCAATTGCAAGCATATCAACAGCTTCATTGTTTTTAAAACGCATTTTCTAAGCACAACAATTGCTCAAAATAACTATTGGCAATTTGAGGGTTATTTATGTTTTGATTAGGTATTCGTTTTCATGACCTGCTTCTATTAATAGCCTTTTTTGTATGAATATAAATTTAAACAAAAAATATTCCTTTTGTTATCAGCATGACTTACTTATTCTGATGAATAAAAAAGAATTAAAAAAAAAGATTAAAAGATAAAAATTTAGGGGATTTTCGTATAAAATTTTCTTTGGCCTAGAGTGTGGTTACAACAGGATATCAAGATTCGGTTTTTGCGAGCTTGTTTAGGCAACGTTTAGCTACCTATAATGAAAAAGTCATACCAATGCATTTAATTTTTTTGAGAATATCAACCATTTTTGTCGAATGTCGAAAAAAGGCCTCTAGCGGCGACAACAAGAAGAAAATTTCAAATTTGTAGCCCAAGAATAGCGCTTTTCTAATAGACCAAGTCTGTAGAGGCGTCTACAAATTTATCTTTATGTATCAAATATTATGAATTTGATACTTAACGGTAAGTGTTCCGAGATGACATTCTATCGTGGGAAGCGCAACTGATAAAGGTTCCCGCCCAGAAACAATATATATAATATATATTATCTTGGGTACAAAAGGATAACACCTCGAGAGAGTAGACCAAGTCTGTTGAAATCGGCTCAGCTGTTTCGAAAAATAGGAAGTTTTTTACGAAAACATTTGAATACCCCCCACCACATTTGAACGCTCCCTACGACTTTATTTGTCCTCGACATTAAAGATCAGGTATTCTTTTGCGCGGTTAAAATAGGGGAATCACAAAAACATCACATCAGGTTCAAGGTATTAGGTACGCCCCCTAACGGGCATTTGAGAAACTTAAAAATATTTTCCAGGTTTTTCGCTACGCCGTTTTAGTAACAAGTTCGTTTGCCGCAAACTTCAATAATACAGGCTAACAGACTCTATCGTCCAGGCGAGAATAATGTCGAAGTACAAAAAACGGAATGCCTATACTTGCAGAGTACACATTATCAATGATTAAATAGTACTCGAAGATTGTAACATGGCATACATTAAGTCAATACTTAAAAAGGGCCACAAATTAAAATCCAGCAATTATCATGGGAAGGTCCTGCACAGATAACGTTTACTCATTAAAAAAAAAAAATAGAAAACAGGAAGAACAGATCGCGGTATATATGAATATAGACCTGCAAAAAGCTTAGAATAAAATACCAATATGAAAATTATGGGAAGTACTCCTAACTACCAATATTAATTAATTAACAATCTCACAAAAATTGTCCAATACTGTAGTAAAACTATGGCCTTTAAAATCAGCAAGGGTCTGAATAAGGGATCTCTATACAGTGAGGACGCCTGTGTTGGAACAAATTCATTTAAAATTCAGGTGTTGGTTTTTTGGAAAAACGCTCGGAAATGTCGGTTTTTTCTGGACTGCGGTTTTTATGATGATAAATTCATTTATACAGGGTGGGCCAGAAATAAATTGCGACCATTAACATTTTTTCAAATGGAAACATTTGTTTTTTATTTTATTTTTGAATTCTGCATTGATTTCTAATTATTTTTCATGTACAATGTCCTATATCGAAAATTTACAGTTATTAAAAAAATACATTTATTTCAAAATTGAAGAAAAAAAAAATCAACATATCGAATTAAATGTTCAAATGGTTGACCATTATCTTCCTGTCAATACCTAAGACGGTTGTCAAATTCTCATAACACTTCATTTAGCGTTTGTGGTAGGATTCGTTGTATTTCGGCCCTAATTCTATTCTTTAATTTCTCTATATTTTCCGGCTTATTGAAGTAGACTTTCGATTTCACGTATTTCACGTAACCCCAAAGATAAAAATTTTAATGCAGTGAAAAAAATGTTTGACAATCGTAAAGGTTTAGCATTTAACAAACACTATATTAATCTATACTATTATAAAATTGTAAGTTTGTTTGTTTGTTTGTTTGTGTGTTTGTTTGTTTGTTTTGTTCGAGCATCACGTAAGAACTGCCGAACTGATTTTGCTGAATCATTTTTTGTTGCCTATAGTTTGACTTAAAATCTGGTACACATTTTATCTTCCTAAATTGACAGAAACGGTAGATGTAGCGAAAAAACTTCTACCATGTTGGGTAATATAAGAATTGGTTCCACCGCACGCACACAATACTAGATACTGGCATCAGCTTAGCTTTTATTCAAAATTCGGAATGTGCCAAAGTAACATTTCGATTTAAAAAAACCTGATATAACAAGCGTAATTTTGCAGGGTGTTCTCTATATAGGAAACTTAGAGCAGAGTAGAATTAAATTGATTTAAAAAAATTTAAAAAGTTATATTTGGTGTCCTATAAGCAGCTGCATATATGCAATGTGGTTGAAATAAGAGAGTGTGGAATTAGTTATACGGGGTGGTATAAAAAAGTTATACTAAGTGGGCCACAACCAGGTCCATATACCAAGTGGTTGAAAAAGGGTAGAATGTTTATAATTTGGATACAAAAAAAAAATAAAAAAAAATGTAAGCAGTTAGGATCTTCGAATTATGTTCATAAGATATTATAGTTTTGGGTTGAAGAACTGTTAGAAGCAGTTGTTTATACAGGGTGTTTGAAATATAAGATGGAGTGGTATTATAGTTTATGTTGTGGTTAAAAACTTGTTTTATATCCACAAGCAGTTGCATATATAAGATGGATGAAATATATGTCGCGGAGTATATTTACAGCTACACAGGTGGGTTTAAAAAATAAGTAATGTAATGATCTACAAGCTGTTCCATTTACCGGATGGTTGAAATATAGGGTGGGGTAGGTTTCTAAGGATACGGGGGTGGCAAATAAATAGTTGCATATCAAAAGGTTGTGGAAATGTAGTGGTGTTGAGCTATAATCATACAGGGTGGGTTAAAAGTGGTAGAAAAATTTTGTTATATAGCAGTTGCAGGAGTACCTGAAACATGGGGCGCAGTAAAGTTATAGTTATACAGTGTGATTCAAACAAGGTTAGATAAACTTGTAAATGAAGGGTGGTTTAAATGAAGTGTGAAGAGCAATTATACTTTATAATATCATTGAAAAAATATGGGGAAAAATTGTGAAATAGCGTAGTTCATAATAAGTTGAAAAGATAGGAAAGTTGAAATATAGGGTGGAGAAGTTAATTATTCAAAAAATGTTATATTGATTAATCAATAAGCAGTAGCGTATACAGGGTAGTTCTAAGGATACAAGGTGATTCAAAAACATGCTGAAAAAATAGTTATATACGGCTCCCAATAAGCAGTTGCGGTTTTGGTGAAATATACTGGGCATTAATAGTAGTTATACAGGGTAGATCAAAAAATGTTATATTGGGTGGCCGATAAGTAGTTGCATATACAGGGTTGTTGATATAGCGGGTGGAGTAGAATTATAGTTAAACAGGTCGGATTTTTTTTTGTAGGATAGAACATGAGCTGTTGCATATATGTAATATTTGAAACATGGATCAAGGTAAAATTGTAGTTCATATAGTGTGATTAAAACAGTGTTAGAAACAGCTGAATATAAGGGATGGTTGAAATACAGGGTTGAGACAAAATATACTTTCAAGGGAGGTTCATAAATAGTTAATATAAGATAGTGAGTGGGGAGCACAGTTATAGTTAACTGCTTAAAAAATGTTATATTTGGTGGGTCCAAAGCAGATGCACAATAAGGTGGTTGAAATACTTTGTAGAGTAAAATTATGGTTATACAGGGTGGTTCAAAAATAAGTTGTAATATTTGATAAATTGGCAGCAGTGTATAAAGAATGATTTTAATGTAGATGGAAGTAGATTTAGTTATACAAAGCGGTTTAAAAAAATATTGAATAAAATTATTATATACTGTGTCAAATAAGCAGTTGCAGTTTGGGTGAGTGTTTAAATAAAAGTTTGGTGTTAGGGTGCATAACTGTGTTTTTAAATTTATGACAAACCGAGGGTTCCACCGGTATTTCGACCAGGGTGGATGTAGAAAGTTAAAAAATAATTGTTATATAGGGTAGACCATGCACAGTTGTATTCTACTATATGGAATATCTAAAATATGGGGAGAAGCAAGATTATAGTACTAAAGTGTGTTTAACATAGTGTTAGAAAAATCTGCCTGCATGTAAAGGGTGATTAAAATATAGGGTAAAGAGAAATTGTACTTTAAAAGGTGGTTCAAAAAATATCAGAAATAATTGTTATACAGCATAGACCATAAGCAGTTGCATAGCTGAAATGTAGGGTATAAAACAGTTATAGTCAGGTGTTCAAAAAGTTATATTGGGTGACAAATAAACAGCAGTATATACAGGATGGTTGCAATGTAGGGTGAAGTAGGGTTACAGTTATTCTAGGTGATTAAAAAAATGTTGAATAAAATTGTTATATAGGGTCGCGCATAAGTACTTGTAGTTTGGGTAAAATATATTCGGGATTGGTGGGTTTATAGTTAAAAAGGGTGGTTTAAACAAGTTAGAACATTTTTTATTTAGGATAATCCATATGTTTCATAAGTTATTTCTTCTTGCGAAAGCCTGAACGTTCCATACGTGGGTGAAAGCGGGTGTAACGGCTAGTGTTATATATTTGTGAAAACACAACGCAATTCATAATTAAAAAGAATTTTATAAATTCAAAAATTATCATTTAAGGATGTTTCAGTGGCCTTTACAAAATTTTACAACACTAAATGGATTATTTGTTGACAAGACGAACGGTGTAAGGTAAATATTCAGTTAAATAAATTTTAATATCTTTTAGTAACTGATCTGTAATTAAAATATCAGATTGAGCTACAAATAATTTTGGCAAATTTCGTAAGTTTACCTCATTGGCTACTTTTGTATTATTAATAGGGAAGATTCCGTAAATATTGAAAAGAAACATGCCTCTTAGTAAATTGACGGTTCAAACAATTCCACGATATAAAAATCTAAATCCAAAAAATATATTGTTTTGACTATTTTGTAATTAATCACTAACAACTGATTGTTTAAATTATACACAATGGTGTTCATGTTTGGAATTAATGTAAAATGTTTAAATCATGAATAGAGTCGGTTGAACATTTGTAGTACATTATCTTTATGAAACCAATGTTCAAGGTAATTTACAACGAACTAATAGACACGGTATGACAATAAATAAACCAATATAATGCATGTTTGTTAGATACATATATCATGCTCACTACAACTAGAGTTTAATAGAAAAACTAAACTAGGATGATGTTGGAAACAAAGATTAAGTGGTCTGCAACAAAAGCCTCCTTCAAAAAGTATATCATAAATATAAAGATTTTGATGTTCTGAATCTGTTCCCCATGGCCGATTTTTACTATCACGTCAAGATTTCTGAATATGAATTTTTTTCCAAAATATTGTTATAAACTTCGTGGGTTCAATTAAAATTTAAAAACTAATTTTCACTCTCACTTTCTAGAAACTTTTATTTACATCAAATATATACAACAGCTGATTCGAATATCACAATAATAACGCAACATAAGCTCTTCGCCGTCTCACAGTAACTTCTGTGATGATGGGCCGCTCCTTTTAAAACCCGCATCGAATCCTCTAGTACAATCCATTATCAATTCTACAGTTGCCGAGCTATTTAGAGATTTTTTTGTCCTAACAGCGATCGATGTCGTACTGGAATGAAACCAGGGCCGGTTTAAGGAAATGTCGTTACACCGCCCGGCTTTAATTCTGATCGTCCCGGTCAGAAACATCCTCTCCATGGTAGGGAGCGAGTCGATCTAAATGGACAACCTTCAACTTAGCCCTGGGGTTTCGACGGATCCGGTAGAGGACGTCATTAAGCCTCTTGACCACCTCGTATGCACCATCCCAGGCGGGTGTAAGCTTTGGAAATTTACCCTTGCTCCGTTGGGGGTTGAATAGCCAGACTTTGTACCTCTCTTGGAACCCGACTGAACTGGCCTTGAGCTCGTATCGCGTCTGGTGGCCAACATCTGCGTTCGGGCTAATTCGTGTATTGCCAGCATGTTATGTTGGAGCTCGTCGGCATAATCATTGATGTCTTGGGAAGGTTCTTCGGGGGAGCCAAAAGCCAAATCGCAGTTCTTTTCCGAATAGGACCCTGGCTGGAGTCAGGCCTTTAGTATGTACGGCTGAGCGATATGCCAACAGGAATAGAGGAATATGCTCATTCCAATCCCGCTTGTTATTGCTGACGACCTTGGATAGGTGTTGGTCCAAGGTCCTGTTGAACCTCAGACTCGGGAAACGGACCGGCGACATCAATGGCAATTCTCTCAAATGGGAAGTCCACATTGTACTGCTGCATTCTGCCCTTGGTCCGGGTCTTCGGGCTCTTATTGGGTGCACAGGTGTCACATTTCCGGCACCAAGCTCTGACGTCTTCAAATTAGTTTACCCAGTAGTATCGCTGGCGAACTTTGTCTAGGGTTTTGTTCATACCCAGATGGCTCCCGGAATCCCATCATGTACTTCGGTCAGGATGGCTGGTAGCTTTTTCTTAGGAACTACCAGTTGGGACTTGGTTTCTCGGCCATCAGTGCTTTCCCAAACTCGCTTGAGCATTCCATTCTCTACTCTTAGAGAGTCCCATTGGGCCCATAACGATTTCAGCACACCCGAGTATCTAGCTACCTCAGGTTGGCGTTATTAATTCTGGGGAATACTTCGCCCAGGTTCTTCAGATGGTCGTCGAATGTCTGACCCATGACCAGAATGTCGTCGAGGTATACTAATCAGGTCCTCCATGTTAACCCGCTCAGTACATACTCCATTAGCCTCTCGAATGTTGCGGGAGCATTAAATAACCCAAAGGGCATGACCGTGAACTGAAACAGCCCTTTACTGGTGGAGAACGCTGTCTTCTCTCTGTCGTTTTCGTGTAGACCAACCTGCCAATATCCAATCTTTAGGTCTAGTGTGGAGAACCAACAGGAGCCTGCTAGTGTGGACAGAGTGTCGTCAATTCGGAGTAGTGGATAGCTGTCTTTCTTGGTAACGTCATTCAGCTTTCTGTAATCCACGCAAAATCGGGTGGTTCCATCCTTCTTTTTAACTACCACGAAGGAAGCGGACCATGGGCTGATGGATGGCTCAATAACTCCATTTTGTAACATGGACTTGATATTTTCCTCGACTGCCTGTTGTTACCCCAATGGTAGTCGCCTATGTGGTATTCTGATGGGTTGGGCCTTCCCGGTATCTATTCGGTGCTGTATGATGTTAGTGCAACCGGTGGTTCCATTTTGACTGTTAAAAATTTACCAGTGGTTTGGAATAAATTGTTTGGCTTTCTTCTGTTTCTCTGGAGTAAGGTGTTTCAAATGGTCAGCAAACTGTTGTAGGAACTCTTGACTGGGCCCTGTCTCCTTCACCGATGTCTGGTACCCTTCTTCGCAATTGATGATTATCAATTCTACAGTTGCCAAACTATTTCGAGATTATTTTTTTTTGTCCTACCAGCGATCGATGGCGTAGTGGAATGAAAGTGGAATGGCTTAGGTAAATTTCGTTACAATATCATAAATTTAGGTTATTTAATTCGTGGTAAGCGTTAACAATATAAACAATAAATATATTCATACGAAATAGGTTTTTGCTAGTCGTCAGAGAAAGAAGGAAAGTGCCGAAGTAATTTCTATGGTAGTAGATATGCGCCTGCGCACTATTGACTGTGACTTTACAACAGTTAAATGAGTACGTACGTTTTCACGGACAGCGTCATAGCTGATCCTGCTTTTCCCGTATTTGGATCGCGTCATTTTTTCAAATTAATTTATTTACATATCTTAACAAACATATAAGCAAAATTTTCCAACGTTTCACCCACACTTGTATGAGGTTTTTTCAAGGATGAGAAATGATTTAGATAATTGTAGTGAAGCTGCAAGGCTTCTTGAAGAACTGAGTTTTGCATAAAATTTAGTTGAATGGAGACTTTTCATTGATGCGTCGAAAATTTGTTTGAAATCCGTTTTACTCCACAATGAAAATAAATAGCCACCAGTGCCTCTAGCACATGCAACAAACATGACAGAAAGTTATGCAAATCTGGAAAATTAAAATATTCTCAATATATATGGAATAATTGTACTAACTTAAAAGTTATCTCTACACTTATTGGATTACAAGGAGGATACACTAGGTTTTGCTGTTTTTTATGTGAGTGGGACAGTCGCGTGAGAGACAACCATTACAAAATGAACACTTGGCTACAAAGAGAAAGCTTGACTCTGGGACATAAAAATGTATCTCAAGAACCTCTAGTGCCAAGTGACAAAATTGTTCTGCCACTACTTTATATTAAGTTGTAACTCTTGAAAAAATTTGTGAAAGCTATGGGCAAGGATGGTACAGGCTCTCAATATTTCAAAACAAAATTTCCTCGAATCAGGGACACGAAATTGACAGAAGGGATTTTTGTAGTTCTGCAAATATGAAAGCTTATGACGAATGAAATTTTCAATTGGAAGTTGAACAAAGCTGAAAAAAAAGCATGGGTGGCTCTTGTAAAAGTCTGTCATAATTTTCTCCGTAATACAGAAGCTGACAGCTACTGATAAGTCATTCGAGATCTTCTTTCTGCTTATAAAGCTTTAGGTTGCAATATGTCACTCAAAATTAATTTTTTGGACTCACATTTTCTTTCCGGAAAATCTCGGTGCCATATCAGATGAGCATGACTAAAGGTTTCATCAGGATATTATACATGTTCAAAGACGCTACAATGGAAATGGACAGAAGCAATGCTTGCTGATTTTTGTTCGACGATTCGCCGAGAAATTTCGATGGAAGCAATGAAAAGGAAAAATAACTTAATTAATTATATAACCATAATGAGATACATTACTTATATTTCTATCACTTGTAAAACTTAGACCGTAGACGTTTTTCACTTTTTTGTAAGTGTTGTTACTTTGATAATATCGTTTTTTAATTAAATGGATATTATACTTAAAATGTATGTGCTGTATTTATTTGCATCTTATATTTCGTGTTTAGAGCACCAAATATAAAGTTATCATGTATGAAAACGTGGAGAGAAAAAAACATTTTTTTACAGACCAGAGTATCGTCAATATCCTCAGAATATAGCCTTTAAAATGGCAAGGGACAGGTTACTTATCTGGAAGAAAGAACAGCTAAAAAAAAATGAATTAAGTACCTAATGATAAGCCAGCACCCCGATTCTTGAAACCATGCGAAAGCTCTACCACTCGACTGATGACGTCAGCCGAATAAAAACTAACATAATTCGGTATTCCCCAAGATACTGTATGACCGAACTAATTTGTTTTTTAATAGAATAAACTTCGTGCACCCCGGCAGGGTAGTAGATGTACGAGCGTTTTCCTCGCATAGTATGACTTCAAGAATTAGGACCCTGGGGCCCGATTCTCGAAACCATTCGACCTCTCTACCACTCGAAAGTTGACGCCAATCGAATGAAACTTGACATAAATGACGTTTATTTGGTATTATCGAAGGTCGTGTACGACAAGAGATTGTAACGATCAAACGTATAGGAAATTTTTACAGTTATAGTAATCAAATTTGTCGGTTAGTTTTGTTTTGTTTATGTTGGGCCGACTAAATTAATTTATTTGCTTTAGAAATTTTAAAATTTCTACGTAACATGGAAAACATTAAAGACGTTCTGGCAATTTACCACCAATTTGGAACGCAATAGAGCAAACTTCGTGTGCGACTGTAAGGCCGTATAAGACCATTTTCGTCGCATAGCTTGGTTTCAAGAATCGGGCCCCAGAGGTGCACGCAAGCTAAAGATCGAAGATATTATGACAGAAAGAAACCAGCATGCATAATTTGGTAACCCGATAGAATGGAGAAAAATACTTTATGACTATATATTGAGAAGATATATATAACGAAAGAAGAAAGTGAGATTTACATCAGGCATTATAAATTGAGTCTATTCTCATTATAATTGTAACCTGAAATTATGGGTTTATGACAACAAATATGCGAAATGTAAACTCCCAAAATGCATGGGAAAATTGCCAAAAATGCAAATTTTGTACATTAGCTAAAATTAAAAGCCCTGTATCTCCGGCGATTTTTAATCAATTTGGACTTAAATAAACAACAAGAAAAGATCTGTTTACATAGTTTATAGAAAACAATATTGACATTAAAAAATATATTTTTATCTATCTTTTATCCACTATATCCACTTTTATCCACTATAAAATCTCAGATTGTCAATATTTAGTATTTATATAATAGGCTCTTCTTGGAAAACGTATTAATATAGGCCAAAAATAGCTAAGAAAAACCTGTTTTTGAAGTGATAAAAAATTGAACAAAATATTTTTAAGGTTCAAACTTTCAGGAAGCTCTATTTTTGCAGAGTACATCTACATATTTTTTTTTGCAAAAAAATTTGAGGACTGATTGCGGACGGTTTGGAAAAAAGTAATTATATATATATATATATATATATATATATATATATATATATATATATATATATATATATGTTTGAGAACAAGTTGGCACGGACGGAACTCTGTGTAGCTCTCTTGATGGTCCGGGTGTTCGTCCGTTGAAAGTTTTGTCCCTGTAAAGGAACGTTTCGCCAAAATCTCACTTGGCATTTTCATAAGGCTTTTCCTCTTCTTCCAACACGAAGGGTGGCTGCAGGTTCGAACCTTTCCGGACTACTTCGTATCCGAGATCGTCGGCTAAGTCGTTCTCCGCTTGGTCTGCTCTCCGTGGCGTCTGAAGTGGAAGTGAGCAGGGGGTGGGAACTCATATAGGCGAGATTGTACCACAGTTGAGTGCGCCCTCTAGCATTTTCAAGCGGCCCTAAATAAAACGGTTGCTCGCACTCGTTTGAAGTTTTTCGGTTGTTATCGGTTACCGTCGTTGTCGTCCATTTTTGTCATGATTTATTGTGGCATGGCATCATATAAAAAAAGCCTTATTATAGTTATTATTCTAATATTGGAGCATTTCTTTTTTATATTTCTGAATGTTTCAATCAAGCTTCTAAAAGGTAATACATTACAGTATTTACAAGATAACTTATTAATTATATTTTTTTAGACAGTATATTACAATTTAACAGCAAAAAAATATGACTTCAGCAAATCAACAATGAAAAACTGTATTGCAAATGCCCGGCTTTTGGTAATTTGTGAAGCTCATTTTAAGGAGGGTGCACGAGAGGATTAAAACTTTTACTGGTATGTTCACATTTCTCATATATCCTTGTAGTTCATATATTATTTCTTTTTAAGTAATGAGAGAACTGTGGGAGACAATTTTGCATGGTTTTCACCAGAAAAAGATCTGGTTACCAGTTGCAGCCCCCAATTGTTAGTGAAAATTCCTGAAAAAGTGTACGGAGGTAAGAAGAGGCTCTTCACAACATTTTTAGAAATCATGCATCAGAGTCCACCAGTTCAGAATGTCAAATTATACAAGCATTCCAAGGTAAGCAATTTAATATTGGTTTTTAAATTATTCATAATTTCTTTGTTTTTTTGCAGCACACAAAAAAGGTTGTGGTAAGAAAGAAATTTGTACATTTAGTAGGCAAGAGTTTGAGGAGTGAGCTATCAAAATGGAAGAGAACAGCAAGGTGAGCCACAAATTTGAACACGTCACAGTGGTTACAGCACTTGAAGAAGAAAAAATGCAAACTAAGGTATTTAAAAATGTAAACAGTAGAAGTCAAATGAGAAAACAACAGTTAAAGCCAAAGATGCTTTTCATAAATGATAAAATATTTGCTTTACTTATCTAATATATAAACAAAATGCCAAAAGTTATAAATATTTCTCAAAAGCTTTTTGTTTACTACCTTACTAAAAACTCTTAAGTAATCTTGTAAATAGCATTATTTTTAATTGTTGGTACAAATGCATATTTTACAAAACTGAAAAAAAGTCTCTTGTTTTTTTTAGATCTAATGTTTATTTTTCAAAGCATGTTACTATTTTTTATGAGTATTATGTATTTTGATATGATTTATTATATGCGTTTTTTAATATGTACTATTTCCCTAATATTTGTTAGTTTTTGTGGAAGTTGTATGTTTATTTACTATTTTGGGTATATTTATATTGTATTGTGTCATACTACTCTAAGCGCAAAAGAGGTAGAAAATAAAAATTCAAATATACAGAATATTGCATAAAGAAGCAGTCATCACAAGTTGCTTTCAATATATATATAGGTTCCTCATTGTTGTTGTGGTTCATCCAGGTTTTTCTTTAGTTTAAGTTGTCGATGTAATAGTTAACCTAACATTTGAGTGAACTTGGATATGCATTTTTTGAAGGTAATATTGAAAGTTAATATCAAAATGTTACCTTTAAAAATGTTAAATGCGAGTTTACCGAAGCGACAAGTTAACTTTTCATACAGACCTTAAACTAAAAACACATTTATATTGGTAACAACAGGGAAACAAATATTTGTAAACTGTTAATGTTATGTTTGTACCTTTTTTGCTATTATTGTTAGGTGTGAATAGTTTAATATTTAATTGTATTTGTAATATATTTTATAAATAAAATCAAAATTATTTGGGGATTTTTATTTCGCCATAGTATTTTTTGGAACTATAAGAACTAGCAGAGAAATACACCGATTAGATAGTGTGCAGATTCCTTTTTTACCGGCAGTTAAATTCATACAGATAACTGTAACTCGAAATACACAAATGTACATTTTTACTATTTGTTGAAAATCATAGATGGCGAAGACTCATTTTTTGAACACAATTTTTAACACATAGTTTCCTATCTATTCTCTATTGTATGATCTGTGGAAGTGAGCTCCGATATGTGCGCGCCGCTAATTATGCTATCTCCCGAGTCCCCTCCTATTTCTTTGCCCCGCCTCCGATTGTGTTGAGGGGGCGGTGACGTTTGTTTTGATTGGGTGAAGAGGGCTACTGCGCGAGGAAATACACCGGACAAGACGATACTTAGCCATGACCGAGAGGGATCTACTGACTTCACACTTGCAACTCAGCAACACCCTCCACGGACTAATCTGGACGTCAACAGAACAACTAATTTTCTTTCGAACAGAAACAGAGAAAGAACTCAAAACAGCCAGACTAAACAAGAAACCAGGGGGTGGTAACTCAGATAGGTAATGTTGGTCCAGCTGTCGGTGAACTGTAATGGTGTTTGATCGTAGCCCTCTTAACAAATTCTTCAAGTACTATTTTTGATAGTTAGCCCAAGTGACAGGAGACAGACACAATGTGATCTTTTTTATCGGCCATTATCTTTATTGTATGATTAGTCTTGAATAAATGTTTTTGTCGGCCATTGCTTACGAGATTTATGTCTGTGAAAGCTAAAGCCATCAGCCATCAATCGCTCTCTATTTTTTCTAATTTGTGCTGGTATTTTGTATACAATTCCGTTCTTGGTGCATTTATACATAGTTAAGGTGACTGAACAGGCATGTAGCAGTACCAGGACATTTGAGGATGATCATTTGTATTACATTAAGATGCAACCTGCAGTGGAATCAGAGAAACAAGCACACAAGAGTAAGTCTTTTAGTGATTGTTGAATAAATCAACATTTTGATGTATTTGGTACTTTTTCCTCCTATACTGACTTGTATTTCATTTATGGTTTCAGTTAAGGTTATGAGAGAACTGCAGGAGACAGTTTTATAGACTCTGCTGAAGAAAAACAAGCTACATATTATGTGAGTGAACAGGCATGTAGCAGTTTCAGGACATTTGAGGATGATCATTTGTATTGCAGTAAGATGCAACCTGCAGTAGTCACAGAGTCAAGTACACAAGAGTAAGTATTTTTTAGTGGTTCATGAATAAATCATAACATTTTGATGTATTTGACAGCATCCTAAAAGGAATGGTGGTAAGAACATCTTCAAATCCAAGTAGCCAGAACCTTAGAAAACAACTGTTGAAGTGGAAGAGAATAACCAGAAGAGCTAGCAAAATGAACACCAAACATCGTTTACAGCTACTGCATCAGAAGCAATGTGACTTAAGGTATTTGAAAAATGTTAATAGTACAACCATAAATTTCTTTTTGAGTCAAATGAGGATACAAAAGTTAAAACCGAAGGGAAGACTTTTCATTAGATGATAAAATATTTGCATTATCACTGTATAAACAAAGTGCCAAAAGGTATAGATTTATTTCAAAAGTTTTTAGTTTACCATCTCCTAAGAATCTCAGTAATCTTGTTAATATTGTTCCCTTCAAATGTGGCTATAATGAACATATCTTTAAAAATTTAAATAAAATTGTTGAAAAATTAACAGTAAAAGAGAAATATTGTGTATTAATGTTTGATGAAGTATCTTTAAGTTGTGGCCTTACTTATAATTTTTCAAAAGATCATATGGTTGGAATTGTATTTCTTTCAACCAACACATCACTCACTGTATATACCTATAATATTTATATTTGTAAAGTTTTTGTTATAAATTATTTTAATGTATAAATAAATAGTGTCATTTTTAACTGTATTTGTTAATTTATCTTTTGTAAATAAATAAATATAATTTCAGTATTAGTTCCATTTATTTTGATGGTACATTGTCTTCTAAATGTTATATTTATTATATTCTTGATTATTTTTGTGTTCTTGGGAAATAACACCACAATCGAAACAAAAATTTGTATATTCAAGGAAAATTTGGTTTTTCCTATTGGTGACATGTGGGACCAGAAACTGCAGATTCCTTCTTTTAGTATGGTGATGAACTGTCAAATTCACCAAATGTCAAATTTAGTATTTGAAGAATGTCATGGGACAAAAGGTAACACCTTTTTTAACATTGAGTTGCCCATCTATCTTTATTGTATGATCTGTGCAAGAAACATCAAGACCTTGCTAGGAAGGCCGTACAGATCACAAATACTAGGCCGCTAGACCATGACAAAGTGGTCCACAACGTTTCCAACTATCCACTCTCCGCTGTCGAGAAACAGATCCTGTGTAAAGGCTTCAACTTGGCAATAACTCCAACAATCATACCGGTCGAAGATATCATCTCTGGCGTAGAATCAACACTACACCACGTCGAACCGGAGAAAGCCGAAGAAATAAGGCAAGACGTAGCAAGAATCCTGCGGTCTGCTAAAAAAACAGAGCCAAACGTATCCAGGGCAAAACACCAAGCACTCACCAACCTCAGGAAAAACAAAGACATCACAATCCTACCAGCGGACAAGGGAAACGCCACGGTAGTCATGAAAAATTCCGAACATCTTCTCTTAACAATAGGGGACCTAAACTTACAAGAAGAAGACCGCCTCGCAAGTTTCGACGTCAAATCACTTTTCCCAAGCATCCCCGTCGACGAAGCCTTGGACCGAATTGCCATGAATGAAGACTTTCCTGCGCACATCATACAACTCGCGGAACATTGCCTCAAAAACACATATTTCTCCTTTGACAGGCAACTTTACAGACAGGTCGACAGTGCTCGGCGCTCTCACCAGCGGTGGCAAACCTCTTCATGTCTTATTTCGAAACGGCCCTTTTAAACACAGCCCCCCTGAAACCAAAAGTCTGGCTACCATACGTAGACGATATCTTGATAGTGTGGCCTCATGGGGATACGGAACTCAGCAATTTCCTACATCTGGCAAACTCTCTACACGAAAGGATCCAATTCACCATGGAGATGGAAGAAGATGGATGCCTTCCTTTTCTGGACATCTACTTAAAAAGGACAACAACAGGGAAGCTAGAACACACAGTCTATCGAAAGCCGACAAACACCGACAGATACCTTAATGCTAAATCGCACCATCATCCCTCCCAAATACAAGCAGTAGCAAATACACTTATATGCAGGTCACGACGCATTGAAGACGCCAAACACAAACAAGAGGAACTAAACACCATCTCACAGACCTTGAGGAGGAGTGGGTACACTAACAACACCATACGACGAGCCCTGAATCAAGAAGAACTACCAAGGCACGAAAAAGCCCAACAAGACCCCCCAAAGGAAGCGACCACCCTTCCGTACATACAAGGAGTGACAGATCGGATCGGAAGAATCCTTAGGAAAAGCAACATCAGGACTTCTTACAAACCTCATAAGACGATAAAAAGAATTCTAGGCAATCCCAAAGACCAACGTCCACTAGAGAGTCACGGAGTCTACAAGATACCTTGCGGCGGATGCGAGCAAGCATATGTAGGTCAAACAAACCGTAGGATCGAAGCCCGAATCGAAGAGCACAAACTCAGCATACGAAACAAAACCACAACCTCGGCCCTGTTCCAACATCAACAGCAAACAGGACATAGAATCAACTTTGAGGGCTCTAAGCATCTGGCAACAGAAAACAACTTCAAAAGAAGACCAATTAGGGAAGCTATAGAAATTGAAAAGGAAGGAGAAATCAATAACCGTAACGACATTTTTGGTCACGTGGAAGAACCAAGATACTCAAGAAGATAAAAGCAATTATATAACACATTTAGTCTTACTCTCTTCGAGGTGTCATTTAGTCTTGTTGAACAAATTTGAAAACAAATTCTTATTTATTGATCAGAAACAAGATTAACATTTTTTTTTCATAAATTATTCTTTTAATTTCCATATATAACAGTTAAAAAAGTTGATTGATTGAATCCTTTTAAATACATTAAGTTGAAGTAATTAGTTATCTTAATTATAGTTGATACCCAATAACTACGTAGATTCAGGACTTCCGGGCTAAACTAAACTTTGCAACACCACACTTGATAAATGCCAAACCAGTATTTGATCTAGCAGGTAAAACATGGAACACACTATCTCAACTTGAATATCAATTTGAAATTATTCCAGACAGGAAGACATCATTGCGGGAAGCTTAATTTAAATACAATAATCACTTTAAGAGGCTACAGTACAAATAAAACGTTAAAATCATGGGTGCAGCTAGAAATTTTTCCTAAGGGGGTCAAACGGCCAGATCAACATTCACCGTGTTTCGAAGTGGGCAGTGAATTTTTTGCCAATAACTTTCTGTGAAATTGACTAATATGAAAAATAACTCTATTAAGTTAACCATAAACTAAGGTCGTTTATTGGATAATGTTAGTGGGGCCTGTAAATTTGCCAAGCCGATATATTACAACATAACGGGAATAAACGAAAATGAAGAGCTGCTCAGAAAACTGGGTTTGATTTTTTTTTGTATATAAAGAATTTGTCATAAGTCTTCATTATTTGATATTTTGATGTGTTACTTTAGTACCTTCGGCAATGTAGAACCACTACGGTACTAAACTCCCTAAACTGTTTAAGTTATACGTAAACTGTTCTGGATATTTATTATCAAATATTACACATATCTCAGGTTGAGTTCGCATCTTATCCACACTACCAAATAATGTGACAAATTCAATTCTTTGTTTTACATATAAACACATTTTATTTAAAAGTGAACAAGCAACTTGATAGTAATTTAAGTGATGATTGCTTCAAAAGTGTCCCAGTCATTAGTGATTCTTACATATAGCAGCCTACTGAATACTAAACCGTTTTTACATTTGATAACTTTTTACAATATTGATTCGAGAAATATCTAGAGGTACTCATTTTCAAATTATAGTACCATTAACAATATTAATTACCAATCATAGGTATGACACATTGTTGTAACCACCTTGAAATGTAAATACACTGTATTTAATTTTTTTTAAATGATGACGTCATTACTCACAGATGGTTTACTCCGTATATTTCACTATAATGTAAATATATATAAAACTAAAATCAAAATTTTAACTGTATCAGGATTTTTCCTGAAAATTGTTTGGTTAAAAATTAATTTATTACAAACTTCATGTACATAGGTATGATTAATTTAATAATATAAATACCGGATGATGAAGTAGGAAATACTGTTGAAATTGTTGATAAATTGTTGTATTTTTAGACTTCTGAAATTCGAATAACACTGGCGATGTTAGCCTTTAGTGTCAGACACGTTTAACGTTTTTTAAATTATGCTCTTGATGAATTTTAAAAGCGATTTGGCATTTTTGTAAAGTAGTTTGAACAAATTACAAAAAACATGGAATCTTTCATTCTTACATTCCATTTTATACAAAACGTGGAGACAGTAACAAAACACTTAGATATTGTGTACTCACTGCAATATTTTGAGATTGCATGTTCCTAATAGCAGGTATAGCTATAAATCCCAGCAATGTGTCTGACCGTACAATACAATAAAGCATCTATTAAAATTTCAGCATGAATCAATCAATTTTTATTTTAATATAAAAAATGCAGCTTTGAGGTAGTATAATTGGATATTAACCCCCCAAAAGTGTCTGCCTAATTTGTTATTTTACTCTAAACCAGCTAAGCTGTCGAATAGTTTTTGTTGGCCTCTGATTAAAACACCTTTTTTGACAAAATTTTTTTAGATCTTTGTTATATGCGCAGTACCTGTTGTCCCCAAGCAGGTTAGGCAAACAGTTGACAACCTATTCATCTATCCTATATACACCACTATGTAAAATCTTTGTTTGAAACAAACACTTCAGGAACTACTACTTCTTAGTCTATATAGCACCGTACTTATTTTGTTCTTACGTTATGTTGTCAATACCGATTATTTTCTTCTAGTTCCACAATTAGGCAATTGTTTACACCTGGAACTTGATTGATTTATTTTGACATTTGCATTGTAAACGAAGTTATGGTGGATTGCTCAGGAGTTGAATAAAATGCACTTAATCGGTTAAAAGTTTAACTATTAATCCACATTAGTGAATTAAGGGGTGAATTTTTAATGGGAAGCAATCGGGGAGTGAAAGAAAACATAAATAAATACTTCTCTCTAAAACCTACAAAAAGCGTAGACTGTAAGCAGTTGCATAGCTGAAATATAGGGTAAAGTAAAGGTATAGTTAGATGTTTAAAAAAATGTTATATTGGATGACAAATAAACAGTAGCATATAAAGGATGATTGTACTATAGAGTGAAGTAGAGTTACAGTTATACAAAGTGGTTAAAAAAATGTTGAATAAAACTGTTATACAGGGCGATCCATAAGTACTTGCAGTTTGGGTGAAATATATTCGGGATTGGTGGATTAATTGTAATGTAAGGTGGTTCACAGAAGTTAGAAAAAGTTGTTATATAAGATAGCACATTCCATACGCGGGTGAAACCGCGGGTAACGGCTAGTATTAAATAAAAACCAAATTTGAGAATAAATAAACTGTAAAATATTTTAGAATAAACAATGCCGACAAAAACGGCTATACCAGAAAATAGGATTCATCGTAAAAACGATTCGAACTTATTCTGGAATTAGAAATTATACACGTAAGCGTACCAGAATCAGACAGAGAAACATCTAGATATAAATGCGGTTGACGGATCGAAGGAGACAAGTCGAGAAGACAGCATGGGCGGTCATCTGCTCGGTATTTTCGCATTGTGATATAATTAGTCGCGAATAAAGAGGTTTAATTTAGTGTAAAAATTGTAAGTGAACCCAAAGAAAATTTATTATATAATGAAAGATAAAATTTAGTTAAAATTGAATTTACATACCAAAATTTCGTGGGGGGGGGGATACTTAGCACGCTAGTGGAGCCCAGTTTGACCATTAGACTTAGAAAGCGAATGTCAAGTTTAGCACCATTATAGCACCACTACATAAAATGAAGGGAATGAAGGATTACATTGAAAATGATATGGCCGCTTCAACGATTGAAAGCAGCTGTACTCATGTTCACCTCGAAAATTACAGTTACGGCGAACGAATGACGAATCAAACAGCAATGCGGAACAGAAGTATTAGGCGACTGGGCTACTGATTCGAATTTGTTATAAAAGAAAGATTGACTAAAGTAATTACTCCGACATTATTGAGGAATTTGGGAAAGCACTGATGAAAAAAAAAAACAACATCCATCTGTTTATTACAAAACAGAAAGTACCATCCATATAGCTTGATTTTTTTCAAGCATACCGATCAGCGATAGTATTACAGACGTGGTTTTGCTATTAGCACCACCCACCGTACTGCTTGGGTAAGGGCTAGGGCTAGCATGTTACTTGGATTCGACTCATCTCTACCGAAATCAACATCCTTACGGGGAAAAAGTTTTTACTGGCATTAATCTGAGCAGTAAGAAAAAGTATTTAAAAAATTTAAATGATAATGTCAAAAAAATTTATACAAAAATTGAATTTAAAATCTCGTCCCCTTTCATGATTTTCAAGGAACCTCACAAAATCACATGCAATTCGCGAGCGTTAAACAAACAAATAATTACGAATATCATTTGTTATACTTATGCAGATACACGTTGTTCTTGCGTATATTCGTATTGATACGACATAATAGGAGTACTTAAAATACATTGAATTTGTAAATTACTGTGTTTTTATTTGCATATTGACAATACCATTAATATTTATTGAAAAGACAAAAGTTCCATCGATTCAGTATGTAACAAGGCCCCTGAGGGGCGATTAATTCCTGACTCTTAAATTGGGTGGTGGTTCGTGTTGCAAATATGAGTTCCTGGAATAAAACATTTATCGAGATGTTGGATGAAATCGCGGGTGAGAAATATCTTAAGTAGGGTTTGTATGTTAAGTATATCTGAATTAAGTATGTAAATATTGTAAATTATAAATTATGATATCCAAGTTTGAGAGGAACTTATTTCTAATAAGTACTAAAAATGCTTTAGTATTTAGAACTTTTTGGAAATTAAATTATCTTCAAACATTTGCTTAATATATCTAAGATCATTTCAACAAAGTATATTATTGTCCTTAGAATAAGTTACAGGTGGCAAATCCACTCTGACTATTTTAAGAATTTTATGATACTGTGAATAAGACTACCTCAATTAATAAAGAAAAGGCAAATTGAACCAAAAACTAAATTTAGATCAATCACTATAAGATGTTTTATATTAAATGCAAAACGAAAAGTTATTATTTTGTTTGTAAATGAGATGAGCCACTCTGTATTAGGGATGGGGATGCCTAGTTGGTTTACTACCAAAACCATGAAAGCAACTAAAATATAATATTGGGTTTTTCACATATGACTTTCATTGCGATTAAATCCTGTAGTTTAAAAACATTTTATGTATCATTCCATATGTGACATCTTGTCCTTTCTCTAATCTGTGTGGTTAAATTAGAATCTGCAGAAAATTATATAGATGGTTATGGGAACTTCTTATTATTATTGTATCTAAGAAAGGGATACTACATTTAGTATCCTCTTCTTCTAACGTAAATTGAATATAGGAGTTGTAGTTATTAAAAATTTGTAAAAGATCACTTTTTTTGTCTGTTCGTATGCAACAAATGATATCATCAACATATTTTTTCAGGAAAATGACGTTAAATTTTAACTTTGGTAGACAGTCATTAATTAACTCATCCATAACATATTGGGAAATAATGGGTGAAAGTCTGGAGCCCATTGGAGATCCAAAAATTTGTTTCTAATATTTATTTTGAAATGAAAATACTATGTTATCAAAAACAAATAATAATCTAATCAGCAAATTATTTTTATTACAAAATTTTTGTTTTCAACTTTTTGCATTTCGGTATCTATGTTTTGCAACTTACTATAGTTTAATTATCAACTGACTTTAAATCATTATAATGTCAGTACAATACGTCTAACATTATGAGAGCTTTATAATTTGTTATATCTATTATATGCTCCCCTTTATCCTCTGGATTCTGCCAGTTTCGACAACAAAACCTCACATATCGTAATTAATTTAAATCTAATATTACTTACTGTTAATTTTATGTAACTTCCAGTTTGAACTGAAGAAGGAATAAATTTGTTCCGAAAGCTTTTCGAAAGAAATAAAGAGTATTTCATTAACACCCATTGGCTGCTTCCTAGTTAATTAACTTATATGTATATATATATATATATATATATATATATATATATATATATATATATTATTAAACGTATATTATATATATATATATATACATATATATACATATATATATATATATATATATATATATATATATATATAAAGAATTTAGTTGTTTTCTGAAAGATAGTTGTGGCATCTCTGGTTTGTATTTTTCAGATTTTTTGGGAATAACACCAAAAAAATCGAAAAATACAAACTAAAGTGCTAATGTTTTACCTATAAATAAATAAAGTTCAAGTACTTTTATCTTCCTACTATAAGTTTATTTGATAATCATTCCTAATATACACAGTTCACGAAGCATAAAAATGCAATTTTAACACTATGTATCTCAAAATCTAAATATTTTTTCATCGAATTCCTTTCGGTGGAACAGATTTCTTAATTGAAAATTTCTTTCAAATTCAAAGGCTAGTTGGGCTGCTTTGTGCCCACATTGTATGAATAAAAAACAACAATTTATAGTGTGGGCTTTCTTTTGCATAAAAATCCATCGATTCAGCTAAATATTTTGAGATACAACAAAAGTATAACACTATTAAAATGATTATTTATGTTCAACGTAATCACTACCTGCTTCTATGCACTTTTATAACGGAACATTTCAAAAGTTAAAATCTTATGAAAGATCTCAAAAAATTGAAGAATTGAATCTCATTCTCCGATGTGAATCTTCTATCACTTCTGTATTTTAAAGAACAACTAAAAATCGCACCTCCCCAAAACTAGCCGACTATGGTGGATGTTTACTTTAATATTATTTGTAAGTAAAAATTGAATTTTTTTCGTATCTCATCGGAAAGTGAAACTCGTCCTCTTTTAAATTAGATATGGCAGCGAAATGTAGTTGTTGGTGAAGAATTTTCATCAGGACATGCAAGTTGCAGTCGTTCAAGGCTTTGTTGTTAAACCTTGAAATCATAAGATACACGTGCGAACATTTTCTCTTATCTGGTCCATGTTTCCATAAATAATAGTATGAACGTTGTTTACTATGGGACATCACTAAGGATGGAGGTATGTAAAATGTAGTGCTACCGGCACCTCCAGTTTTGGGGCGTCTAAAAATATACTATGTTTCTCTCTCGTGAATATACATTCGATCCGATTGCCTCCGATTACCGGGGAACATCGAAGGGAAAATAAACAGCGGACTCCCGATCCTATAATTTCCGTATATCATCGGACCTAACGATAGGAGACTATAATAGTAACACTGTCCCCCTCTGCCGCCCCATTTCGATCCAAAAATTCTTCACCCTGATAAGGTGTCAGGCAGTCCAGCTGGATCTTTTATAATTTTCTGTATAACTTATAACATTGTATTTAATAAACACACACTCTATGTTAAGTCGTTAGCTACTGAATCAAAACGTCAAAATGACCGGTTAATTTGAAAATTTGCCGACGCCATAATAAATTGACAACTTTGTTCCAATGTGCTGACCAGGTAATCATGATAAAAAAATTAATAATTCCTGTCTTAAATGAATATTTTAACGAATTTTTCGACGATGTCCTTATCAATTGTCTTCTAAACGTTGTTTGTGGCATACTCTTGATTACTTTTATGTTTTTTCATTTTGCAGTTTACATCAACAAATATAAAGTAATTGACAATGAAGTCTGAATAGACTGAGACGTTTGGTTTTCCTTCAATATACGACGTTTTTTATTTCGATTGCGGTGTTATTGCCCAAAAAACATAAAAGTAGTCCTTATCAAGACTATAAGGTTTAAATAAAAGATTTAAAAAAAAAATATAACCGACTTCTAAAAATAACTAAAAAGCTAAAAATAATTATAACAAAATACAACTCTAGCAAATAAATAACACATTCAATGTTGTTAGGTACCTACCCAGGAAGTAAAAAATGTGAACATTAAAAGGTGCTCATTCTGTACAAATTAATTACCTACTGGTGCGTTCCCGCAATTTGTTTAGTGTATTGTTTTCAATTTGATTGAATTACTTCATTGATTTTTAAACTTCTGCACCTTTTCTAAAACCTTCCGTCGCGCTAATGCTAATTTTAAATGTTTTTTTGGGTGTAAAATATAGACAGTATTGACATTCGTGGTTCGCTTCCCTAGCTGTTTAGACGCTTGGGAGTTTTGCTTTGTGTATTGTGCTCTGAACTGTTCTGACATTTTTTGATTCCGTCTGAAGAGACGACGCTTATTGTTGTTGTTTGCGTTACGATTTCGCGAGTTAGTAGCTTCGTTCGTAACGACCGCTAAACCGCTATCATTTTGTTTCTTTTGTGTTTACAAAAGCCCATCATTTGTTATTAAATCCGCATTTTTTTGTATGCTCAATCAATGAACATTACGTCGCTATTTTTTGTGTAACGTGTTGTCAAGACCAAGCTCTAAGAAACTGTTCCTGCTATTACGGGGCTAGCCTCAGAAGAAAGAAGAACCAAGAAAACACCAGAACTTGGACTTAAAGGTTAGTGATAACTTTTATTTGGTGATTCGTTTATGTAACGGCACTAGTTTATTGATTGTTCCGCTAAAGGTTCTTCGTCAATTATATACTTGCATTGAACCAGCATTGAACTAAAACCGCAACATCTAATTCATACATTTTTTTGAATATTCTCTATGGAATGTGCATCGAACACATTCCATAATTTGGTCCAAGTACGAGCCGGATGCAATTTGAGTTAATTTAGTGCAAAGATTATCGAATAAATTACATAATTTGGTCCAACTCCGGGCCGGATACATTTGAGTTAATTTCGTGCAAAGTTTAACCATCAAAAAAAAAACCATTAATTTTTCGTTGCAATTATTGTTGAAAACCGCATTGAATTTTCGTTTCTTTATTTGTTAGAAGAGAAAGCAAGTTCGGGATATTCACTCATTCCGTTGGAAATAAAACGCAATTTTTTTTGCCGCCTTAAAAACTTACAAGAGCTCGTTTTGTTTGTTTGGTTATTTTGCTAAATTGTTTTGAATTTATTTGACATTTGGTCAGATATTTTCTACTTCAACAGTAAAAAATTGTACATTTTTTGGAATAGTATTTTGTTTTCGTTCTATCGTGTTAGATTTGTTCAGTGGCGTTACAGTGATTTTAATTTATTGTTAAGATGTCAAAAACCGCTGAAAATTTACGTACATTTAAAAATCATCGACAATCGGAGTTTAAAAGATTAGAAGATATTTATTTTGCTGCCGAGAAAGCCTTAAGAGGTGACGACGTTGAATTGTTTTTTAGCATGATTGATAGGGTTTATTCAATTCATTTGGAATTTTTTAAACATCACAATTCGATTGTTGGATTAATTTCAGATGCAAACCTTTATTTTGACTTTGAGGATGACATTCGCAATAAATTTGAAAAATTGTTTTATTCAATTAGGTCTATTTTTGCTAAACTGAAATCTGTTCAGAATTCTACACCACAAAATATAGCTCGGGAACAGGAAATTGTTGCTTTGCCGCGAATTGATTAGCCTTCATTTAGTGGAGACATATTGGAATTTGGTACTTTTATTGATTTCTTTGATTCATTAATTCACAATAATGAAAAACTGAGTGCTATGCAGAAGTTCAAATATTTGCAGTTAGCTTTAAAAGGGCCTGCTTTTGAGGTTATTAGGAATTTTAAACTAACACAAAACAATTACGTGACTGCTTATGAAACACTTTTGAAAAAATTCAAGCGAACTCGTTTAATCGCGGAGTCTCATTGGTCAGATTTAGAACAATTCCCCCAACTAACTTCAGATAGCCCTTCAGAGGTTCGGAAGTTATTGGATGACTTCAGTGATAATTTGGAAGCACTGAAGAATTTGGGTTTACCAGTAAATCAGTAGGATTTTTGTATCGTTCAGATGATGTTGAAACGAGTTCCAAAGAATTTAGCCGCCAAATTTGAACTTTATCATGGTACTGTGACCGCTCAAGATGACTTTCCGATCCGCTCGGAAGTTGTTGATTTTTTGTCGAAGCATTGCGATGCCTTTGAACATGTTGAATTATCCCGCAAGGCAAAGTGAAGTGTTGACAAAAAGTTACCATTGAATTCAAAGCAACATTTTTCCCGGTTCACTACATCTTTGTTTGTCACTAAGAATAGAAATTGTTTAGTTTGCAAATCCGATCATGCGATTTACAATTGTTCTGAATTCTTGAACAAATCAGTATCCGCGCGGTTTAAGTTTGTTAAAGATTTTAGACTTTGTTTTAATTGCTTGAGCGATTCTCATCAGTCGAATCGCTGTAAATCTTTATCCACTTGCCGCAACTGCGAACAACGCCATCACAAATTGCTTCGTTTTGTAAATCGTGCTGATTCAGGTATTCGGTCTGAACCTAAAGCTCCCCCGCAAACCTGGTTTCCACATCTGGTGGATCCAGTACCATTAATACTGTTGAAAATCCCGAAACTTCTCTACCGCAGACTTCTTGTCATAGTTCACTTTTGTCATACAATTCAAATGTGTTGTTATGTACCGCTTTATTTGAGGTATTAGATAAGCACGGTTCTTATCAAACGTTGCGATGTCTGCTAGATTCTGGTAGCATGACATCATTCATTGCGAGCAAGGCTGTGAAACGCGTTGGCTTCCGACCTATGCCCGCTTCGATTCAAGTCAACGGGCTAGGTTCTATGCAGAGTACCGCTGCTGAGGGCTCTCTTACCCTTTCTCTTCGCTCTAGTAAAGCGTGAGTGCAATTTTGTTGTTGATATTATTGTTTTACCCCGCATTTGCAATGATATGCCTGTTGCGCCCATTAACATGGCTAATATGGCATATCTAACCAATTTGAAACTTGCTGATCCTGGTTAGGTGCCGATATATTTTCTCAAATTTTGTTGGATGGACGTCTTCTGGGAAAGGAAGGTGTTCCTGATGCTATTAACACTGTGTTTGGTTACATCCTTATGGGTAGAGTGTCTTCGAGTTCTCTTAACTCTCACTCTCAGACGGCCATAAACCCAACTTCGCTTTTTTGTCAAATTGAAGATGTAGTATCATTAGATGATTCAATCCAAAGGTTCTGGACAATTGAAGATGTTCCTACCGCACTGGTTCAGTCCCCTGATGATCTTATCTGCGAAAAAATATTTTCCGAGGGATGCAGGAGATTGGATTCAGGTAGATTCGTTGTGCCTCTTCCTTTTCGAAATACACTTCCTGCTTTTGATGGAATGTATAATCCCGCCGTACAACGTTTCTACTCCTTAGAAAGACGTCTTCTACAGCAACCAGACCTCTACAAACAATATTGTGATTTTCTCAAAGAATATTTGGAGCTTGATCATATGGAGTTGGTTCCTGATCCATCTACTTCTTCTGATTGTTACTACATACCGCATCATTGTGTTTTGAAACCTGATACTAGCACAACCAAACTTGGTGCAGTGTTTAATGCATCCGCTAAGATACCTCATCGGTTATCTTTGAATGATTGTTTGTTTATCGGTCCCAAATTGCAACAAGTCATTATCGCTAGTTTGTTGACCTTACATAATTTAGTTTTGCCTCACCTGCTTGCTATAGAAAACTTTTCTAGTTGTGAACTTCACACATTTGGTGATGCTTCTGAGAAAGGTTATGCCGCTATTGTTTATTTTGTGTTCGAAACCGCATCTGGATTTCGTCAAAGTTTTTTTGTGTTGTTTAAATCGAAAGTTGCCCCTTTGAAAACTTTGTCACTTCCCAGATTGGAACTGTGTGCTTCAGTTCTTACCGCTAAGTTGGCTCATTATGTTTATGAGCAATTCAATAGTCGTTTGTTGTTCAAGGTGATTCGTTGCTGGTCAGATTCCACGGTAGTCCTTTCATGGCTTAGTTCTTCCCCGCTCCGTTGGAAGACATTTGTCAGTAATCGAGTTGCTTACATTCAGGAAAAATTTCCTTCTTCGCATTGGTTTTACATCCAATCTTGTGATAACCCCGCTGACTTGGGTTCCCGCGGCACTTTGCCATCAGAGTTGTTAGGCAATACACTTTGGTGGAAAGGCCCACAATTGTTGATTACCGCTTGTTTGCCACATGCTTGCTCAGACTCAAGCATGTCACCGCTAGTTATGACTGAAGCCCGTATAGTGGCGCTTCAAGTAACCGCATCACCAAATTTATTTGGTACTTTGTTTGAAGAACATTCTTCTGTTAATCGCATTACCCGCATTATAGCTCATATTTGTCGCTTTGTTAATAACGCCCGCAATCCAGACCGTAGGGGCTCTGGATCATTTTTGGCTGCTGAGTTATATCAGGCTCAGCTTCGCATTGTTCGCTATGTTCAAGATCAATATTTTTCTAAAGAGATTTCCCTTCTTCGAGAACGAAAACTATTGCCCAAATCGCTTCGTAAACTTTCGCCGTTTCTTGATGAACAGGGAACTCTTAGAGTTGGTAGTAGATTGGCTAATGCTCCATTGCCGTTTGACACTAAATTTCCCGCACTGCTACCAAGTAAAAGTCGTTTGACTAATCTAATTGTCGAAGATTGTCATGTCACCAATCTTCACGCAGGAATCCAAACCGTTCAATTTCTTTTGCAGCAACAATTTTGGATTCTTTCCGCAAAGAAAGTAATTCGTAGTGTCATTTCTAAATGTGTTTCTTGTTGGAAGCTTAATCCTTCTGCTTACCAACCCTTCATGGGAAATTTGCCCATTTCCCGCGTTTCACAATTGAAACCCTTTTCTCATGTTGGAGTAGATTTTGCTGGTCCCTTCACTATAACCATGCCTAAAACTAGAGGGTCGAAAACTTTAAAGGCTTATCTGTGCCTGTTTAAGTGCTTTGCAACGAAAGCTGTTCATCTAGAACTCGTATCAGATTTGTCTGCTGATGCATTCTTGGCAGCTTTGCGACGATTCATTGCACCTCGTGGTCGATGTAGCCATATATATAGTGATTGTGGTACCAATTTTGTGTGTGCTCACAAGCAGATCTTGAAAGCTTTTAGAGCTACTGCTGCACGAGAAACCATTTCATGGCATTTCAACCCCCTTCGGCTCCTCACTTTGGAGGACTATGGGAGAGCGGAATTAAATCCGTTAAAGCTCACTTAAGACGTGTCGTTGGAGATCAAATCTTAACCTACGAAGAACTTTCTACTGTATTTGCACAGGTCGAAGCAGTTTTAAACTCGCGACCTATAACCCTTGTAGCAACGATCCATCGGATCTTACCACCTTGAGTCCTGGAATGTTTCTTACCATGGAACCTTTAACAGCACCTCCTGAATCTGATTTCTTATCTGTCCCATCTAATCGTCTCAACAGATGGCAGTTACTGAGTCGTTTGCATCAGGCATTCTGGAAACGTTGGTCGTAAGAATATTTACATACTCTTCATCAACGGAGTAAATGGATTGATCCCTCGGAGGTTGTTAAGCCAGGTACTCTAGTTATTTTGAAGCAAGACACTTCACCTCCTTTGAATTGGCTATTAGGGCGCATTATTGACGTACATCCTGGAGGTGATGGTGTTGTAAGCGTTGCTACAGTTACAACTGCAAGTGGTACTTTGAAACGACCTCTTGTAAAACTTTGTTTTTTTGCGTGTAAAATATAGACAGTATTGACATTGGTGGTTCGCTTCCCTAGCTGTTTAGACGCTTGGGAGTTTTGCTTCGTGTATTGTGCTCCGAAGTGTTCTGACATTTTTTGATTCCGTCTGAAGAGACGACGCTTATTGTTGTTGTTTGCGTTACGATTTCGCGAGTTAGTAGCTTCGTTCGTAACGACTGCTAAACCGCTATCATTTTGTTTCTTTTGTGTTTACAAAAGCGCATCATTTGTTGTTAAACCCGCATTTTTTTGTATGCTCAATCAATGAACATTACGTTGCTATTTTTTGTGTAACGTGTTGTCAAGACGAAGCTCTAAGAAACTGTTCCTGCTATTACGGGGCTAGCCTCAGAAGAAAGAAGAACCAAGAAAACACCAGAACATCGACTTAAAGGTTAGTGATAACTTTTATTTGGTGATTCGTTTATGTAACGGCACGAGTTTATTGATTGTTCCGCTAAAGGTCCTTCGTCAATTATATACTTGCATTGAACCAGCATTGAACTAAAACCGCAACATCTAATTCATACATTTTTTTGAATATTCTCTATGGAATGTGCATCGAACACATTCCACCTACCAATCTAGTATATTTCTGAAGCCGGTGCCAAGCAAATCTAAAATCCTTCATTGCGTACTTATCTACTAATTCATCAAACTTGATTGTTGCTTGGCACCGACTTCAAAAATATATTAGATTGGTAGGTAATTAATTTGTACAGAATGAGCACCTTTTAATGTTTACATTTTCTACTTCCTGGGTAGGTACCTAACAACATTGAATGTGTTATTTATTTGCTAGACTTGTATTTTGTTATAATTATTTTTAGTTTTTTAGTTAAAGGTAGAAGTCGGTTATATTTTTTTAAAAATGTTTTATTTTCAACTTTTTAGTATTTTTGAACTCAGGTAGTTTTCATTTTTTATTTTTGATTTTGTATGTATAACCTTAATAGACAGAACCAGGTAACATCGAAAGCCTTAACATTACACAATGATACTTTCTCATTTAAATTGACAGGTAAATCTACGAACAAAATGTACTAGTACGCGTTGACTTATTAAGCCCAAAATATATTTGTGCCTTATGGACTACGCCATGTAACTTTTTTTCAATTTTTTTTGACAACCCTGTATAACTATAGATAATTCCACTCCAACCTATGTACCAACCATCCTGTACATACGACTGCCTACGGACAAGCATGAATTTGTTAGCTGCCTTCTATAGGACGAAGTAGAATCCATCCCATATTTACGGAGTCAAATCCGTCCTATATTTCAACCATAGTATATAACTCCTTGTGGGCTAGCCCATAAATTAGTCCATTTTTTACATTTTATATTATCGTCCTGTGTAACATTAATTCCTCTCCACACTTTATGCGCAACTTCTTATGGGCTATAAAAGAAATATTTTTTTAATCACACTGTATAAATATAATTCAACTGCAGGATATATTTCAACCATCCTGTATATGATTTGCTTATGTCCACATCATATAACAGTTTTTTAATCACCCTATATAATTTTAATTTCACATTTTTTTCCAACATTTTTATACCACCAAACGTCCAGTCCACCCTACATTCCAACCATCCTGTATATACGGCTGCCTACGGACTACTATATTCTAGTCCGTCCTATATTTCAATTTTCATATAAATGCAACTCCTTCTATCACTTTACTTTGTGATTTTGTTTGCTATAATTAAACACCCTGTCTATAAACGTACCAAATAGCAGTTTAAAGTTTGACATGTGTTGTCACTGAATTTTCTATTAGGCCGGGAGAATGTGACCACCAAAAGTACCGTCTTCGCAAAATGGAAAAATTTGCATTTAAATAGGTATTTGCCTGGTATACAAACAAAACGAGCTTGGTACTGTAAGGAGCCGAAAATACTAACTATATGCTTGAGATGTACATAGAAAATTTTCAAATTCGCTATTAAAACTTCCAGTGCCTAAAATTACCGCACTATTACGTTGGAATTAAAATATTTATGAGGAAATGTCCGTTATGTCATTTCGATGAAATTTTTTATAAGAATTTTGTAATTTTCGGCGATTTTCTGCAAAACTGCAAGTTGCACGTCGCAGAAAAGTATATGAGATCACCTAAGGATCTTCCTTAATAGATTAAACGTTAAAAAACTATACACATCCATAAGGAGTTATCGAAAAATCGACTAAACTATTAGGGATATTGGTCGATTTCCATGCACGCATGTGTTCATTCACAAATTTTATCACTTTACCAATAGAATTCTTTTCCAAAATTTGAAGTTTCACCAATCCGGATATATACATACATAAAAAAAAGCGAAAAAATACGCGACGAATTTATTACCTCCTCCTTTACGGAAGTCGGTTAAAAAGTCACTAATTTCGATCAATGTTCGATAACGGAATACTTCAACGCAATTTTCAAATAATTAAGATATCTAATTATTATGAAAATTTGCACAAATTAAGGATGACAATATATTAACTTGACACTTTGTCCTAATATCCTGATCTGGATCATCGCGATAACAAATGAGTAATTTTGCAGGTTAATTACATTGAATGAATGTCCTTTATGAAAATGAAAAAATATAGTTAAAAAAAACCAACAAATAATATTCAGGCTCTACTCTTAATAATAAACCGATATAAAATGTAAAAAAATAATTATAGTTTAAAAAAATAAAAAACCTGCTTTAATGCCATACCGAATTGAAAAGTAAAAAATAATTATTAACTATTAAGATATTTTTTAACAGCGAAAAGTACAGTAATTCAATATAATTAAGTGATTTTTAAATAAATTTAAAATAAAAATAAGTAAAACATTGAAAAAGTCTTAAAGAGTTATACATTATTTTTAACTTTTTTATAATTCGGTTTTTCAATTATTTACGTATAATTTATATGCACACAACATTTGAGAGCTCTATTATTCCTCAGTTAAAAATTAATGTATAAATATCTTTAGATTATCAGGTATCATTAACACAATACATTGAGAAGATAATGTATTAAGTGTGAATTTTGGAGTGTGTTGCTAACTGGTAGAATTGCAACAATAATCTGAGAATTAAAACCCAACTTTTGTAATGGTAAAATTTCCCATTATGAAAATGAAATTGAAACGAGAGATTAAATTTAGTAAGCAAATATCAATTATAACAATAATATCCAACAAATAAAACATAAAATTAATAAAATCAGTTAATAACCTATTCAGGATACCCATAAATACACAAAACACATTTGTGTTATGTTATGACTGACTCAATTTAAAATATATTGTGAATATGTGGTGGAAATTGTACATATTGAAGGCAGCAAAATTAAACTAATTATTACAAAAAATGATAACTTTTTACTTTATCAACACCTAGTAATTTCTGCTTTCAGTGAAATGAGCTCATTAAATTTATTTGATACTTAAAGTCAGTCATTCTTCAAAGCATTAGTTATACAGCTAAAAATGAGTTTTTTATACCAAATTATGGAGGAAAAATCAGGTAAGGATAAATTACTGTGTAATTAGAGCTTACAATAACCGACATCATGTGTATTATTTAAATAATAAGTATAATATAACTTTATAAATATTATAAAGCAGCCGAAGAAAAACATTTTTTTTATTTTCAGATCCCAGAGTAAAGGAATGGAGTTTGATTAACACGCCACTACCAACCCTTGCTATAGTTAGTACATATCTTGGGGCAGTCTTAGTAGTATTACCATCTTATATGAAAAACAAGAAACCTCTTGATCTAACAGGAACTATTAGATTGTATAATATTTTACAAATCATTTCGTGTACGGCTCTAATTTTTATGGTAAGTTTACCCAATTTAATTGTGAAATGGTGGTTGGTGTGCCAATATTGTGTAGAGGGAGGATTGTGGCTACACTGACATATATTTTAAAGATCTGCCGCCAGAGGATTTTAGAGCTACTTTATAGAGTAATTCATATCGAAGTAGTATTTTTAAAAAAACTAACACCCCGTTTATGACAATGAAAAATTCTTTGAAAGGGGTTTCAGTCAATTAATTCAAATTACCATTCAATTTTTGCTCTACTCTATTACAAAAAATCATCTTGTTTGAAAGTCCACCTCTTGAAGCTCTTGGGGTAATTGGATATAATAAGGATGGTATTTATTCTTCAATATTAATCTCTTAATACTGGTTCGACTAAGGTCAAAATCGCTCACAAACTGCCAGGTATTCATATGGGGATTTTTACTACAATACTGATTTCATTATCATCCTGATCCCGATTATGTATTATACTGTTTTCTGAGAGTAGCAAACCCTTCTATCCAAAACATTTTTAAAAGTTTCTTCCCTTGGAAGACGCAAACGATCAGGATATCTTACTTTGTATATTCCAATTGCCAATAACGGATTTATAAAACATTTTGAGTAAAATTGTCATTATTAGTCAAGTAAGTTGACAATAACAGGAAAAATATCTTAGAGAACAAATAAAATTATTGTCAAGGCCAGGTTAAGGTGACCGAATTTTACTTTACTAATGAGTGTTGTAAATAGGCTTGCTTGGGTCGTTCGTGAATGAGTAGTTCAAAACGAACGATTCTTCTACATGTGTCACGAATGAGCGGCACAGTTAAGTCAAATAGCTCGTTCAGTTCGCCATTAATAGAGTCATTCGGCTCGAGCGAGTCGAGAGTCATAGGATGTGCTAAACTTTCAACGTTCAATCACGAACTAGACTCGCTGACTCGTTCATCGTTCAATCTTTCGACCGGCACAGTCACCTTGGCTTGGAGCAGTGGAGAGAAAAGAGCCGTCAGCCGTCTGGTTCATGAGATGAAAGGTATTTTCAAATTTGGTCGCAAGGTTTTATTTTCAATGAATTCATAAATGAGTATTTTAAATTTTTATTATTACAGGCACTAAGGTACAGGATTGTTATTGTTTTGCAGTGTTTTCGTTATATAAATTTCTATTTGGGTTATAAGTAAGCATAATAATTTTATTTGCTTTTTAATGTTTAGAGTTTTTTTTTTCTCATTTTTGTTACCAAATATTACAAAATTATTTTTTTTTTAAATTAATGATCTTTAAATTATGACTCAGCAAAACTTTAATATTAGTTTGAGCAGTAAACTACACAAGTAGAGACATTATATAAATCCGCCTAAGGCTAAACGGCAGTGTTTTAGGAGATCGTGCAATTGAACGACTCATTGTGAACGACTCCTTTTGGTGAGCTGAACGAAATGAGCCGGCTCACTAAAAAGAGTCATAAAACCCAACGCTAGTTGTAAATAAACTTCATATCAATAAGAAATTAAGGATGAGAAGGAGTCATTTTGTTTAAGAAACTGATAGAAATATATAGACATACCTTGATATCGAACGAAAGGAAATATAATAAATAAGTTATCAGATAATGTTAAAAAAAATATGTGGATTCCACTTGAAAACACCCATAGTTAAACACTGCAAAATTGGAGTGACGATCTCTGGCACAATAAACAAAGTTCATCATTGTCATTCTGACTGCTGGTGTGTTTTAGGTAACACGTATGAGGAATAACGAATACATAAGCGATTATCGCCGTGCGCGTTATGTCGTAAATGCTAAATTGTCACGGTGCAATTTGATTATCGATTCTGTATCGTTATTTGTTGGTTTGGAACCAACCTATAAAGTCATACATAATTGACTGAGGAATTCAATATATGTAATATACAGGGTATTACATTTAAAAAAAATGCAATATCTGGATATCACTCTGTATATGCTCAGAATTCCACTACCACTTATCCTCACCTGACGGCAAATTTTTAAAATATCAAGATCAGTATAGCCAAGTACGTATACAACTTTTGGTTTAGAAAAGAGCAAAATTGAAGAAAAATGGCCTAGAGAGGGGCAAATCGGAAATAAAATGTCCTAGAGAGAGGGACAAATAAGAAATTTTTTGGTCCACGGGGTGGCCAGTGAGCAATTTTATGGGAAGATTTAATGGCTTATAGCAGGTACGCCCATGAGTTGAGTATAGCTGCAATGATCCCACACATTATCGCTTCTAATTTTGATTGTCATAGGCGAAAATTTCAGTCACTGTTACCACACATTTTAGCAGCCTGTGTCAAAATACTTACTGACTGCTTGTAGTGCCCAGACGGTCAATGCAAGGAAAAAGAAAAAAGATAAATATCACCTGAAATTCCCTAATTACAGACAACGTACATACAAATTCATCTCTGGAAATGGTTAATCTTACTCATTACTTCAATGCGCATTATACAATTTACTGAATATTCAAATTAAATGTAATAATAATTAATATGATCGACAATACAATATTTGACACCATTGAAAATAATTGTAATTCACTGGCATCCTATTAGCGAATAGTGCAAAAAGCGTATTATCGTAATCTTATGTTATGTAATTGCACTTGGCGTTTTTACAATGATGCGTTTTTTTAGAATTGGCTCTATTTCTAACACAATTTTTAGATGATGCGCCATAAATTCAAATTTAATAAATTAGTTTGTTAATACCCGTCTTAAAATTTATGCTTTCTATATTCTTCGAAAACAACTGATTTTTATTCTGCGGAACATATAAAACTTCAAATACAAAATTGTTAAAAAATGCTCTTTTTTCCCAGTTATTGACATACTTCAATTCTCCAATCACCACTTTTACTAATTAAACACTGTAAAGCTTACTTGACATTTTATCAATAACTTAAATTGTTAAGCGTTGTGGCAACGTCAGTCTTTTATTTGCCAGGGTAAACAGATCTTTGTAATTTCTGACCTAATAACTTAAAGAGCAGAGCATTTTTAAAACTCAAGTTACTCGAAAAACATTGGAAATATCGTTTTGGACAAACATAATATTGTTTACGTAAAATTATTAAGATTTTATAAATATATAGAGAAAATTTAAAAAAAATCCTAAATGTAAGACCCATACATTTTTTTTATTTATTTTCGACCGTTTCGTCAATAATAGAAACAAAGCATTTTTGTTTGAGCCCTTTTAAGGGCATATAGCTTCCTAAGGGTGCTTCCTTTAAGGCACAGGTTAATAGGGATTTTTTGCTTATTTAAATGAGTTCTATACACAGCAGAAGTTTGGAACCCTATTTTAGAAACACCCTTTATAATAGTAAATAATTTAAATTAATTATTCTACTCAAATACCCTAGTGTCAAAAAATGCAATACTTTGAAATTGAAATATGAATGGTTCTAGAAGTATGAAAGGACCCCTATAGCTACTGCTGATACCATATTATTTATTAGGCGTGATTTCCTACAACTATTTGTTTACATTTTTCGATCAATTATATACCGATTCAACAACTAAATTGTCATCTTGTACTAAACCCAAAGTTTTGTATGAAAGAAATTAATGAGTATTAGTTCATAGTATTACGTTGTTCCTGGTTTCCGATAATTAAGGATGTAATTAGTTGCAGTTAATTAAGTTTGAAGAGAATTATATTATTTTTGGATTTAGATGTGCTATAAAAAGCAGTAGTTGAACAGATAGGAGGCAATCCAAAACTAAGGTCGGCGATCAATATGTAAAACAATATTCACGCATTCAGCGCTATCTGCCAGCTCTTTAAACTAAACTACTGTATTTATTTTGGTTAAGGAGTCGTTTGTCAGTCGGTGAGAGTAGAAATCGTTATGAATACTGACAGAGAAGTTCCAAAATTCTTTGATCACCCTCCGTACAGTCTCTATCATTGGCGGATCCAGGACCGGAGTTTGGGTGAGTGGGTTGAGCCCATTGAAGTGAAGGCAGGTTTTAGAAAAATAAAATACTAAAAAAGCATACAACTCAGACGCTATGGGGGGTGTCTTGAGCTCCCCATGGATCCGCCAAGGTTTCCTATCTTACACACCAACCAATTATTTCTTCGTCTTGAATTTGTGAAAGTGGCTGGGTGGACGTTGTTTTCAAAACGGCTATGAACTCAAGACTAGTGTTACAAACTGGTCTAATTCCCAGGCGGTATACTTCAAAGAAGAGGATTTAAAAAGCTAGAGCAACGTTTCAGACAATGTATAGATGTGTACAGCAAGTATGGGTAAAAGTAGAATAGATATATAATAAAATATAAACGCTTATTTTTTTCAATACAAACATTTCTTTTTTAAATGTGCGTTTGTTTTTTGAACTGTATAATGTTTCAATTCAGGAGTGTGGTAGGTAGGTACGCCTAAACAATCGGAAAATATATAAACTAGAATTATCTTTCCCGAAACGAATACTTTCGACGTAGTCAATAAACAAGGTGAAGTGCGATATTAGAGTTTTAACTATCAATTTAAAAAAATCTTTTGACAAAATATTGATTTAATGTAGCTGTATGTTATTAAAAAATTCAGAACGTCAAACACCCATTCAAATAAATGTTTTTTTTTCAAATCAATGAATTTCTTCTTATTTTGTTATGTTGCACAACATTTTTATTAAGATCGAATAGATTTGTGTTCTCTCTTTTCTTCAAACATTTTTTTTCCAGAAAAGTGAAAACTCGCTTAAAAAAGCAACCTTAAATTTGTTTATATTAATTAATATCGTCTTAAGTTTTATAACTTAAAATTTTAGACATTATCATCTGGGTATTGGCAAGGAAAGTACAACTGGGCATGTCAACCAATTGATTATTCCAATGATTATTATGCAGTGAAACTACTTAGCGTATTCTACTATAATTACCTGATAAAGATGTTGGAACTTGTCGAAACAGTATTTTTCATATTAAGGAAGAAATTTAATCAAGTATCTGCGTTACATGTTTACCATCACTCATCTACATTGGTTTTGAGTTGGATTGGTTGTAAATTTATTGGAGGTAAGGTGAATAATACGGCAAATACGGTGTATCTTAATATATATATTTATTAGGTGGAATGTCCAGTCTTCCAATTATGTTGAATGCATTTATACATATTCTGATGTACACATATTATTACTTGTCATCTTTGGGACCGGCATGGCAAAAGAAACTAGCCCCATGGAAACCAAAACTAACAATTTTGCAAATGGTAAGTATTATTATAAATCTTAACAGACTTGATGTCATAAAGTCAAACAATAAGAATAAACACTAAGACTTACTACTATAGTCAAAATAGTTGATTTTTTTTTTAAAAGAACCGACTTAAGATATATCAAAATGAAAACTGTTATAAACACTTTAGATTTATAAAGATATCGTAATAAAATACAACTATACAATATTCAAACTGATTATGTCGTTTCAGAGCAATCAGTGGAGATTCACTGAACTATAGTCTCTTTCTTAGTAACTATTTTTCTGATTTTCTGGAAAACTATACATTTCACGTTACAGAAAATTATATGAAATTTGATTAAGCCCGGAGCATTACATAACCCAAAGGACATGACCGTGAATTGAAACAGCCCTTTACTGGTGGAGAACGCTGTCTTCTCTCTGTCGTTTTCTGCCAATATCCACTCTTGTCTTGTGAGGAGAACCAACGGGAGCCTGCTAGTGTGGTCAGAGTGTCATCAATTCGGGGTAGTGGATAGCTGTCATTTCTTCGTAACCCCATTCAGCTTTCTGTAATCCACGTAAAATCGAGTGGTTTAATCATTTTTCTTAACTAGCACGACGGGAGCGGACTATGGGCTGATGGATGGCTCAATAACTCCATTTTGCAACATGGAATTGATGTTTTTCTCCACTGCTTGTTGTTGCCACGCGGGTAGTAGCCTAGGTGGTATTCTGATAATTTGAGCCTTTCCGGTATCTATTCGGTGCTGGATGATGTTGGTACGACCGGTGGTTTCATCTTGGCTGCAACAAATTTGCCAGTGATTGGCAATAAATTGCTTGGCTTTCTTCTGTTCGGCAAACTGTCTCCTTCACCGATGTCTGCTTCTCTTCTTCGCAATTGATGATTGTCTCTACTGGCTGGAAACAAGCTATTTATTGACCATAGGCATTTCTGACGTCGCTGTTGGACAAATTAAGAACTCTAACTGGTATTTCTTGTCCGGTTTTAACCATAGTCCGTCCAACTAAGTAGTCATGAGCTGACTGTACGGGCTCCACCATCCCAATGTAGCTCCCAGGATTGCTTTCTAGCTGCCCATGAATAATCTGTTCCGTTCGACCGGGAAATCTGGCTGAGGATTTTGTCACAATTTTTATAGAGGTGGCTGAACTGTTGACAGGCCGTGTCATTACAAATTCCTCATTTAGTAATTGAAGAACATTATAATCTCGGGTCGAACATAAATCCATGCTGGCTAATTAGGTCCATACCCAGTATAAAATCGTCCTCAATATTCGCTACCAAGACCCTATGCCGGATTCTGTTGTCTCCTATCTGCAGTACTATACTATATCTGCCTCACCCTGCATTGACATGGACTCGCCGGTGACCTCAAAACACTGGACTAGGCTACTGCTATCTCAGCAAAATCCCCGAATGGATAATCTTTTGAGGGCTGGTGGAGGGTTAGTCAGCATTCGCCCCTTTATGCTGACTGGCTGACGGTCGCTGGACATGTGGTTGTTTTGTTGGTTACCCCTGGTCGGTGATTGTTCCGATAGTCTCACTCTGCAGTCTCGTTGGAAGTGCCCTGTCCGTCCATTTTCGGTAACTTGTTCTTCTGATCTCAGTTCTCTGTGACTGTTCCAGTAGTTTGTGAATTCCGGACAACAATTCCGGATGGTTCTGATTCTTCCTAGCTGAAGGATTGGACATGCTCATGGCGGCCTCTACCTCCAAAGCCCGGAGCAAAGCTTCGTTGCTTTTCTGGATGCCGCTAAGTCTTAGACTTCTTTGTACTTCCATATCTCTGATGTCGTTTATGAAACTCTGTGTGGCCAGGCCAATTGATCTTTAGTTTCCTCTGGTAGGTCTGGGTAGGGCAGGTGTACTAATCGTCTAATCTCTGCTTCGAAATTCTTGTAGACTCTCGCCTGATTTTTGCGTTTTTCCACTGAGTTGCACTTGGTATACTTGGCTCAAGGACTGATTGTCGTATCTTTTGTCCAGGATAGCGATGATCTTGTCAAAATTGCCTTGTTCACCGACTGGAATGCTTTGAAGGAGTTCTAAGGCTGGACCTCTTAAGGAAATTACAAGAGAGGTAGATTTTTCTTGGTTATCCCATCCGTTAGCTGTAGCAACGGCTTCAAATTGCCGTTTATACATGGGCCAAGATGAACTGCCATCAAATGTAGGTGGTTTACTAAAGGAACCTTTGGTACTCACGGTGTGCTGGTATTTCCTTGTCTGCAAATCTTGTTCTAATTGTTTAATTTCGGTTTTTACTTTGTTTTGGATGGCGCTGATTTCAAACTTTACCTGGCTCTGGATGGAATCGATGTCATCTACTTTGGTTTCAAGAGCCTCCACCTTATTTTTTAGGATCTTTATGTCGTCATTTATCTCTTCGTTCTTTCATTAATTGTTTCATTAACTTGCGATACTATTATTAATTGTTCAAATTGCAGTTGTCTTTTTTCTTCTAATATTTTAAATTCATTTTGTTTTTTCAAATACTTTAAATAAATTTTGCCCTTTTAATTCAAATTTCGAGAATAATCCTTCAATTTAATTTTGTTGCTTTTCATCTATATTAGTTACAAGGTCCTCTAATTCAATTTTACGTTTTTCATCAAAAGATTTCACTAACCTTTGCTGGATTTCTTCTTGATGTTGTTTCTCCTTCTTGTCACGTTTTTACAGGATCTGAGTTATTTCTTCAACTAGTTAATCCGTAACCTGTTTGAATATATTCTTTTGCAGCATCGTCCATTTTTTCTTTTTCCGTACTACGGGTTGTGGCCACAAATCAATTTATGATTTTATCTTCACTTAATACTTCATTTCTGATCACTAAATTGCAATAAACTCCGTGGGATCAATTAATTAATTTAAAGAAAAAACTAATATTCAATTCACTTTCTAGGATTTTTATTCACACGTAAATATCAAATATTCTCAATAACTGATTCTAATACAATAACATCGAAATCATAAGAATAGGTAAGCTCTACTAACTAGTGAAATTAATATCGCCTTATATAACGTACGCCTATTTGCTGGTCGTTCTACCTTTGTTCGCACAGCGTCCAGATACACAGTTTTTTCCCCATCCGAACCTTCTAGTTCTTCTTTTTTTACTATCCGAGCGATTGATGTTTAATTGGGATGAATGCTTTACGTTGCTTTCGCCAGGGACGGAGTGGACAAATTTTATAACAATATGAAAATTTTATGCCGAGTTGCCTTTTTGATATCCTAAATATCCAATGCCATTTAAGAATTATTAAAAGTCAGTGACCTAGTGACTTATGTTCATGACTGTTGTCAGAAGACCTGCGCGATTTTGTAAGTCAAATATTTTTTTGTTTTTTACTTTGGATAATATGGGCGTGACACATTTTGCCACGGTACAAATTAATCTCGTATTCAACAATTTGAAAAGTATTTAAGGTTACAAAGGTCTTAAACACAGACTACGGAATCTTCAGATTCAATAACTTTAACACGTATATTAAGGTGGAACTATCCATTAGAAACAAGTTTAATTATTTGGAATTCCATGAGGCAGTTTATTACCGACTAAAACCTGGAATTATCGGGATTTTAAGAAATTCAGTCTGATCCCCAAGATGAGTTCTATTGGTTTTAGAGGAGTAAAGAACTGAGTTAATTAAAGATGAAGGGTAATTATTTGGTATACATATCCGTATAATAAATTCAAAATTTTTGTCCTGAAACTTGGGGTTGCCGAGGTTTTCTGCTCTGTTTCATTGATTTAATAATTGCTATCTTGTGTTGTAAACTATGGCAAGATTTTAAATTAACCATTCTACCAGAGGCAGAGGGCTTTTGATACCAATCAGTGACTAACTTATTATTGGGTTCTTTTATAATCAAGACATCTAAGATTGGAATTTGATTTTCCTTTTTGGTTTCGATAGTAAGTTGTAGATTGGGATGGAAGCTATTAAATGTTTCCAATACAATATATTTACTGCCTTCAGGAATTGCTGTAACAATCTCATCTTCATAAAGAAAAAGAAAAGGTAAGTCAAATGGTAAATTCGGTAAGTAATTCATTCATTATAAACTAGCAAATATTGGGGAACTCGGGTTACCCATAGCAGTACCGAAAATTTACTTGTAAAAAATATCATTATATGAAAAGAAGCTAGAATCGTAAATGAAGTTAATTAGTCTATTGAAAACATTCAGATTAATTTCAGTAAAAGTGTTAACAGTTGGCTAATGCTTTTCCATGTCTTTTAGGATAAAATATTTAGGTAATGAATTGTGAAGTTACATCTAGAGATACGAGTATAAAACCTTGCGGTAAGGACACATTGTTTATTTTCTTCACGATCTGGAACGCATTTTTTACCTCATCCTCAAAAGTTGGTGATAAATTTTGTAAAATTTGTCCTATGCATTTAGCTATCTTATAAGATGGTAGAATTTTGATTTTGATTACCCTATTGTGTGTTGTTCAGAATCACAATAAAAAGAAAAATATTGGAAATGCTTTACATTAATAAAAACAAATATAAAGCTGTGAATTTCAGAACGGACACAAATAATTTGAGTTTAATATATAGCAAACTTATTGGTTAACAACCGTTTTTCTAATAATGTTGCTCCGAAATTATTTAATTCATTTCTAGGTGTTTATAAAAAATTGTATATATTTAAAAATAAAAAAAATTATAGAATTTAAAAATAAAATGATATATTGTAGGATCGATGTCTCCCCTGTTGGCATTAACTCGAAACGGTTAGGTTTCTAATATACAGTTTAAATATAAATAACAGAATATCTTTCAGAAATAATAACTCATTACAATAAATCAACAACAGATGGCCAATTTATTTATCTGTCGAATTTTCGAATTAACTAAAAATCGTGGTTCGGCCTGACATTATTTTGATGTGTTCTTAAAACAAGGAAAACGAAATAATTGCATTTGATAAAGTTTAGTCTCTAAATATATTCAAGATTCCCTATATGCGTTGCTTATGTGTCTTAATAAACTCCTCTGATGCTTTATTTCAACCCGGCAAGCAATGAATAAATGCCAGGTAATGCTCAGAACAAAATGGTGTTCTTTTTTGTTACGTTGAGTGTCTTAAGAAGTATGTCCTTGTCCAACCTAGCTTGTAACTTAATGAATTAGTTATTTTTCATTATTTTGTTAAATCATTTTTTGTTTGTACCTTTTATCCAACTTATCAACATATAACTTATATTATTTCACTTATTAATTGCTTATACATAGTTTTTACATTTTTGTAAATTATTTTATTTATATTACTTTATACACATGTTATTTGATGTTTTTTAGCCCTCATGAAGCTTCTAATCCATTAAAGCGAAACGTTGGCAAGCATTTAATAGCATTTTAATTTGATAGTTCTATTCCGACCATTCCCTTGTCTTACTGATATTAAGGACACTAAGGACTTCTGGAAAATGTGGAAATAGTGTTTAAAAAATGAATAAGTCATGTTATAGTTAATCGTTATAAAAATATATAATATTTAGTAAAAAAAAAAGATTTTCGAAAATATTTTGAAAACTATTCCATATATCGGAAATAAACTAGTTAGAAATTACTATAAAAACCTTTTTCCTGAATCTAGTGTCAGGTAGCCATAGAAAAGTTCCCGGTTGGAGACAATAAAAAATCACATTCCCTATTTTTTACAAACAATGTAAATATATTTTTAAGGGATTATGGTTTAATTCAAGTTGCTAAGTAATAAAATATTTTAGTCCGTAATTTTCGGTTGGTTAAGGCTATTTTTTCAAAGGGAATTTTTTGGCTCACTTTAATTTAAATCTGTAGATATTGCTGGTAGAGTTCTGACATATTGGATTTTTTTTAACGAAAATCCTGTTCTCTATAAGAATATTTTTCTGATTTTTAGATTTCCGGTGCCCACAACACTTTTAATGATATTCGGGAAGCACAGACACCCCTGTATGCATATAAGTTTCGCAATTTCTTTTTCGGGGTTTGGATTTTTTCAAGAACTTTTTAGATGTAATTCGAATAGAATAAAGTTAAATTGGGATATATCGACTAGAGAATGTGTACTCCAGGAGTTTTTTATATAACGCCTAAATGGAAATTAATTTTTACTATATGTTAACTATTCTATTTTTTTTTATTGTTCCAGGTACAATTTACCATACTGATTTTACACGCATTAATTGCCCTTCAACCACGCTGTAAAGTGCCGAAACAGGTACTACTTTTATACGTTCCTAACGTAATTCTTATTTACAAGATGTTCTACGATTTTTACCAAAAGAATTATAGGTCCAAATACAATGTAAATGGTGTAAACAAATCTGTAGAAAAAATAAAGTAGACTTTACATAAAAGAAATGTTAAATTTTTCCCGATGCCCTACTTTTTGCTAGATTTCTCTAACACACTGAATGGGAAACCCGGCTTGATAAATATTGATTATGGAATGGAAAATCGCTATAATATTTTTAGACCAACTCCAATTCTAATAGCTTGTTTACATTATGCCCCAACTCCTGCTGTTCGAGCTGCCGGCAGACTACCGGAATTATTGCCGAAATAGGGTCGAAATCTCATCTACGTTATGCCGAAGTGGACCGGGAAGTAGGCGGGTAAGAATGAGGAGCAGTATATAAATATAAATACTATACTTCTCCTAATGTTCCGAAAGCTACTCGCACTGCTTAATGATGTCCAAAAGAGCGGTTTTTGAGCGGCAGTCAAAGGACTGACCCGTTCATCCATCGTTTATAGTGCAGGTAATTTAAATAAATGCTGAAGAAAATTATAGTCCAGGTGATTTAAATATATGCTGGCAAAATTGATATCTGCAAAGGAACAATTGTAGGCATTTGCCACAAAATTCAACATTTTTTATCGATGGATATTTTTTTATTAAACAATAAAACCTTCAAATAAGGCCAAAGATTTAGTTTATTGTTTTTTGTGCAAAATCGTAAAATCGTCTATGGTATAATGGACATTGTTGAAGAGAATTAAAAAATCCACAAAATGAACCACACTAAATTTAATCTCCTCATTTTTTAAATAAAATACTTTAAACAAAAGGCTAATAAGGCAATTTTTATACTTCTAAGTTGTTTAATATTACATTTTTAATATTAACAATGCAGATTTTAATAAAACCAATCTACGCTGCTGGTTTCAGTAGCTGGATTAAAAATATTAAGATAATTTCAATTTTATATTTCGATGTTATAGGAGATTCCAAAGATTAAAGCTATAATTAGGTAATATGTGTTATATAATATAAAATTATAACTATTAAATAAAATATCAAAAACTAATGTTTAAAATTAACAGATGTTTACTTATTTTATAAATAAACCCCAATGATAGCATAATTAAACTATGAAATTATTTTTGGATTTGTATTTCTTGCGTGGTAAAGCGGTGACAAGCGAAATAACAAAAACTTCAAATATTATAACATTTGTAACTCAAGAATAGCTCTTTTCAACTAGACCAAGTTTGTTAAAATCGGCTTATCTGTTTCGAAAATACAGGATGTTTTTTACGAAAACATTTGAATACTCCCCCATCCCATTTGAATAGTCCCCACAACTTTATTTCCCTCCACTTTAAAGATCAGGTATTCTTTTTTGGGTTAGTATAGGGGAATTCACAAAAACATCACTTTTTTAGGTTCAAGATTGCAGTTACGACCCCTAGCAAGCATTTCGGAAACTTGAAAATATTTTCAAGGTTTTTCGCTTGGCGGTTTTAGTTCGTTTGCAGCAAGCCCCTACGATGGATAGTTTTCCAGGTGAAGTACCTCTCAGTCTTAATTGGCCACCCTGTATAGATTACCTCTCATTACAGCTGGTTCTTAATAATCAGAACTCTAAAGTAGAAATAGGTGTACTTCAAAAATACAGGTTAATAACTAACTGCAGACTCTATGGTGCAGGCGAGAATATTGTCGAAGTACCAAAAAAGGGAATGCCTATACTTGCAGAGTAAAAATTATATCAATGGGGAAATAGTAACTAAAGACTATAACACGGCATACATTAAGTCAATACATAAAAAAGGCCACAAATCAAAATCCAGAATTTATCATGGGAAGGTCCTGCACTTTATATATACAGACCTGCAAAAAGCCTAGAATAACATACAAATACGTAAATTATGGGAAGTACTCCTAACTATCAATATTAATTGATTAATTAATAATCTTACAAAAATTGCCGAATACTTATAGAAATGCATGGAATCTGTAGTAACACTATGGCCTTTAAAGTCAACAAGGGTCTGAATACGGCATCTGTCCAACAACCTTTAAGATATATATCGTGAAAGCTTTAACCACTTGGAAAAAGAAATGTAGTGGTATGGGCACCTAAATAGATGATGGCACTTGCGTGTCCTTTAGTTCCCAGATGATAAAGTAATATGTACAAAACAACGAAGAAGATTTAGAAGACAATATGCAAACTGTAAGAACAATACAGACAATGAGATTGCAGATGGCTGGTATACAATTAGGAACTAAGGAAATCTTAAAAAGATGAAAGTACCATAAATATTTAAGGGTAAATTGTAATTACGAAGAAAAATTAGACGTTACAACACGATCATCAACAGCACGCTCATAAACTAATAAATATATGAAAAAAACAAATTTATGTGTGAAAAAAGAGGGACAATAAAAAATAAGTACATATTAGAACTAAAAAAAATTCAGAACAGTAAAGAATTTCCTACATTTTGTTTAAAAATTAAATTAATCGTTAGCAATAATACCAAATTCCATCTGTAATTCACACAGAAAACTTTTTTGGGTCAAAAAATTGCCCACGTAGATAGCTGTATTCTACAATAGTCTACAATTATGTCTGCATAAAAATCCTAAAATCTTAATGAAAGAAGATAATTTAAAAAAGGATGCTTTACGATTCTAGCTGCGTGATAATTAGAGGAACATATTTAACAGAATTGGTTAATGATAGCGAATTACCAAAATGGAACCCTGAGTTTAAAAAGGGTCTGTCAAAATGATACTGTCAAATATATTTCACAAGAACACTAATAAGTTAACGACGACGAGTCAATATACAAAATGGCCGACAACTAGCCTAGAAGTTGTAAGGTATCCTTCGCAGATAAATATACACTACATTTATATGTCCTGAGGAAAACTTAATGTAGGTAATTCTTTATCTCAGAATATCTACCAGAAATACTTTTTAAACATATAAGCAGATTCGGTGAAATTGCCCTACTACACAATAAGTTAGTTAAAACAGTACTTATCCGATACAGGAAAGGTGTTAGAAAGGCACATTTCAGTGAACACAGAATAATTCCGGTATTCAAATACCAAATTTTATGTCTTACCAAAAACTGTTAATTATTTAAAATCAAGTTTATCCATATTGCAATAATATGAGCCTTTTTTTAGAAAAACTAATAATCTAACTTGGCTATGCCAGTCATACGTATAGATCCTTACCAATCAAGAACTACGGAAAGAAGATTGACCAAGGAGTTCCTAGCTCAAAAACAAGCGTTCGGCTGATAGGAACCTGTGAAGACCCGGTCTAGGGTACCGGCACAGGTCCTGCCTTGTAGATTGTGATACTGGTGCATCAAAGGTATGAGAAGACAACTCTGATCGTAAATTAAAAGCTCTTCCAAGTTGGCGGTTAAGCGATCAACCAACAAATCACCATAGTAAAAATCTAGATAAACCTCGGAATCCTCACAAGCAAAATAGAAGAAGCCCGAATTATATCAGCAATTAGAAAATTTGATTTAGAATCGATGTGACCCAGTTCTATTTTCGATTTCTCAATTTGCGATTGTGAAATGACTTCTAAGCGACCCAGCGATGTTACAACATTGAGCATTTGTATACGTTATGATTGTGAGACGTTAAGGTGGATATTCATATAGCGAAGGAAGTCGCCCGAATTTGATCGGTATTCGGTAAAAATTAAGTGTCGATGGGCCCCCCAGAACGAATAAGTTCTCGTGCATTCGTGTATTTTTACAGTTCATACCTCTTGGATATAGCCATAATAGAGTTTTATAAGCATTGTTGACATAATTCCAGAGGCGCTCAAGCTAAAGGTAAAAATTGATAAGCTTTAGGAAAGTTGAGCTATTCCAGTCTATTTTTTTTTCATTTCAAATTATTATAGTTTAAGAGAAATCACAACAGCGAATAACCGATTGGTGCGGGCAAGCAGTACACAGTGGAAACAAATTGGTTCGTAATAGTTTACGTATTTTCAAGAATTAGTCAGATTGCAGCAATTGGGTGTTTGACTGTATTAAACATATGGTTCGGACTGGTGAAATCCTAAAAGATAATTATTTTTTATAAGTTTTTGCAAATTTTCTTAAGAAATACAAATAAATATTGTTATAAAGGCAAAAGAAAATTAACATTTTAAATACCACAGTCATGTGATTAAAAAGGCGCTGTAATGAGTTGTGAAGTCAACAACGTAATTTGCGTAATCTGTGCATAGAAAAATGACCTAAAATTAGTTCTGTGTTTGGTTCTGTGGTCATGTATGGGTTCTGTTGTCTTCGTGTGATCAACACTTTGTTTAGTGGTGATAATGAATTTATGGGGATTTAATTTAAGTAGATATCCATAACTGAATTGTTTTAGTTAGTGTAAACAGAAATCATCTTATGTAATTTCGAAAAGATTGTTGAGGAGGTCTTGAATTATTTTGTCTATTCATGGGTTTTCTCTCCTCCAAATTTTTTCCTGTAACAGAGAAAATTGTCAGTGTCAAATTTTTTGACAAACAATAAATTCAAAATCAAAGCGAAAATTTTTTAGAAAAAAGCCTCGAAAACAACACTAAACGATTGACAACGACTCCAGACTCGGAGTTGAAACGTCTCCATACACAGATAAGTATTACACAATATACAATACATTACTTATATACAGGAATACTGGTTGATCATTTTATAGACATCTCTTTCTCTCAGAAAAACTGTGAGGAAGAATCTCTGTACAGACAACCAGTAATCCGGGCAATTTTACGAAATTGCCTTACTACACTTTGTTCTACATATACAATTTTTTAAATACTTATCTGTTACAGGAAAAAAATTTGGAGGAGAGAAAACCCATGAATAGACAAAATAAGAAATCATCTTATGTTTACTCACATCAAAGTGTTATTCAGATAAATAAAGTGTACGACTGATTTTGACATCATTGGAATGTACAACGGCGAGTTGCCACCACATTTTCCGAGTCTTATCATTTCTTGGAATGATAAGTTTTTGCATAAGTATTTGCGCACAGTAGCACTCAACTCAACTTGGTTTTTAAATAATGAATTATTAAATCTTTTAAACAAATTACTTTCAAAATACAACTAAAATATATTTATATTTTTTATCAGGATTCCTTTCATTTTAAATATTACAGACGCACTTGAAAAAAATGTTTTATTTTCCAGTTAAGATTACAAATTAATGTTAGAATTTGTATTTTACTTTTTTTGTAAATTTTCAGTGAGGGCCTATTTTCTCATTTTTTTCAAGTTTAGGGTCAGTATTTGCATATATAGGAAGGAATGGGTCAAATTTGTTTTTTTTAACAACTTTTTAAGAAATTATTTTAAAAACTTGAAAAAACTATACTTGAATTCCTCATAAAAAGCTCTTTCATTAGATATATTACATGATGCTTTTTAAAAAAATATAATTTTTTAATTTTCATTTAATTCTGTAACTTGTCTCCAAAATTAATGTTAGGGTTTTCCTGTAAAGTTCAAATGAGGCCCTAGATTTCTTTTTTTCGCGAAAGTATAGGTCGTGTAGTTTTGGAGATAAACAAATGATTTTAAAACATGTATTCCTTATAATTATATTATTTGTCCCCTAAAAATAATATTGGGTTTTGTGCTGATTTTTCTTGTAAAATTCAAATCAGGCCCTATACGTCCAGATTTTTTTTTCAAAATTTTAGGTACTATAGTTTCAGAACTAACGGGCAAATGAGTAAATTTTTTAATATTTTTGATAATATTTTTTAAACAAACTATTTTAAAAATATGAAAAAAAAATATTTCTATTCCCATGTCATTTGATATATTTACATGATACCCTTAGAAAGAAGTTTAATTTTTTACTTTTTGTTCATTTCTATAATTTGCCCCCACCCCCAAATTAATATTAGGGATTTCTCCTTACTTTCGGCAATGTCCCATGTTCCCTATTTTTTCAAAATTTTAGACTCAATAGGTTCTGGATAGGGGGAGAGGATTTTTTTTGTAAAATTTCCTCTCAAAAGTACCCATAAAATCAAAATTTCTGCATTTACGACATGTACTTCTGATCGGCTCTGATACTAAATTTCAACCTTTTCCGTCCAGTAGTTTTGGAGAAAATTGGCCGGGATGTGACAGACGAACAGACCGGGATTGATCTTATAAGAGTTTCCGTATATTGATTGTACGGAACTCCAAAGACGTATTGCGAGCTTATTATAATATTAGATTATGACAATTTATAAGGGTTTACAAAAACAGCCAAATACCAAACTGACCTCACATGTCTTATGAAAAGACAATTTAGAACTTGGTGACCTTGAGAAGTTTGATACTAAATACCATTTGCTTATTTGAGACATTTAGTTTCTTTTATGTTCTATTAGGTAAATAACAATACAATTGGAATATACAGCCTACCTTCCCAAGTGGGGGTTATTTAACCAAGAAACCATAAAAAGAATCTAGAAATGCTGTAAGAGATAAATAAACACAATGAGTTCTCAATACAACATATTATTTAACACTCTAGTTCGTCTTGGCAACTAAGTTCTCATCTTCTGCCTGTAATCAAGAAAACTACAACTCAGGTGTCGAAATGGTGTTATTAATTAATAAATTGGTGTTGGGGTATAAAACTTGTAAATTGCATAAAGTAATTTCAACAACCTTTGCTTGCAAAAACTACAGAGTAATGATTGTTACCAGTTTAATGGGAAAATTATATGGAAATATACTGAATGGAATAGAACACCAAATCTTCCAAATTGAAGAACAGAAATGTTGTCGGGCAGGAAGGTCTTTATGGATAATAATTTTATCTTGAGGCAGGTTACTGAAAGAAGAATAGTAAGAAATTTATGGACGCATCATATATTTACAAATTTACAGGAGGCCTACGATAATGTTCCCTTGAATAAGCTTATAACCACATTAGATATAGCTGGCGTTAGTAAGGTGTAGGAGAGGGAGGTATATAACATTTACAAACAACTTTATTTAAGATCTAAAGTCAAGAAATAAGGAGATAATTGTCTGGTGTATGCAATTTATTATAGCCTACGATGAAGATGAGTATATGTATAGGAAACCTGAGGAAGAAGTTTCAGCATAGGGTTTAAAAATAAATTTAGAAAAGAGGGAATACTTGCGAATTGGATGGCAAGCAGGAGACCTACATTTAGCACATGGGCTAATAAAAAGTAACTTCGGCAAAAGGTCTAATAGCTCGCGCAAAACGTGTAACCAAATACTAAACTCATCGCTATGGTCAGCGAAGATATACATGAAAACGAAATTAATGATTTATAGAGCTATAGTGGAAAGCTGGCAAATGATGAATTAAGAAAAGAGTAAAATACAAACAGATAAGATGGACTAAGACGACCCTTATCTGAAACAAAGGAATAAGACGACGAACAAGAATGGAAACGAGAAACCGTTTTTGGCAAAAAATAATCTTTTTCAAAGGCAAATAACTCAGAAAGTATCTGTTTAACAAAAAAACTTCGTTCTACATTTTTGATTGCAATTTGTCCGTTTATTGAGCTCCTATTTTGAGTCAATAAAATTCCACACCCTAGAAGGGAAAAAAACACCTAGGAGCACTATATAACCAATACTCATTGACTTGTCAAAATTTCACTTCATTCGGACTGGATGGATTCGGGTGTTGAAACCATTATACGCTAGACTATACGTATTTATTTACTTTCTAAGCAAAGCAAAATTACATTAGAATCTATTATACATTATATAATATCATACACAATTGAATAAAGTATAGGTAATATAGAAACTAGTTTATCGACACTTTAATTTCGTAAATATTAAACTAACGTAATCAAAATCGATTGTTCGATTTTTTTTATAATAAAATAATAATAAAAAGATTAATATGCGTAAATAAATGTTATATGGAATAAAATATGCAGCAACATTATTCAGATGGAGATATATACAATCGACTATGCACATTTCAAACGGTATTTTGGTTATGTCAACTTACATGTCATTATCAAACTTTCATTTTGCATTTTTATTGTCAATACATGTTAAAGTCATTGAAAACGACGTCAGAATCGACCTGGAAACGTTTGGTTCCTTGAATATACAGATTTTTGTTTCGATTGTCGTGTTATTTTTCAAGAACACATAAAAATAATCAAGAATATCCCAAAATAACTTTTAGAAGACAGCATAATTAAATAATAATAATTATATACTATTGTATTTTTTGGTTAGATGTACTAAACACCTATATTTAGCAGTCGTCTCATAATACTATCACTCTAACATTATGATGAAGGCATTTGTGGTACCAATAGTTTAATTATCACAGTTCAAATAATATTAAAAACAACCTTAAAATCTAAATAACAAATTACTCTAGTAGTAGCTAATATTCATCGCTGACTTTGTTCGTTTGTTACCTTCAATTTGTTGCAATAGTGACAAATTATTGTGTGCTGAACGATAGTTCTGGTATCTTTCTATTTAATGTATTTTTTAGGAATAACACCAAATATACTTGAAAATTGAAAACAGACCTCGAAATACGGCTTGTTGCTATTATAAGTCCGTTACCATTTATCTGTAATATCATAAAGAGTTGGTGTACAAGGTAGTATATGAATACCAAATAGTAAATTATTAGAATATAAAGAATGTTACTTATAAATTATATTATTCATACTATCAGAATACAACTCATAAATGAAGTTTCGATCAAATATTACTGATAAACATATTTTACGACAAAACCGAACAGCAAACAAAAAAATGCTTATTACCTTTATCTTCATTATACATTAAATTTCAATTTTTATCTGAGAACGGCATAACATTTACATCAGCACAATAGCAGATATTTAGTAAACTGCGACGTTGACAACAAATTAAGAATATGAGTCATCTATAAACATTACCGGTATAACGATAGCTAGTTAAATACCCATTTAGACAGATTTTCTAAATTTTAAATCCAGAATGAATAGAAAATATAATTGGAACATATTGATGTTTAAATATTTTAATCATCCAACAAATACATAATACAAGTATTAATGAGAACTAAATGGCCACAAATATTATACTTTTTTTTAATTGCAATTTATTACTGTCCCTACAATAGTTACAAAGAAACTGGCACCTTCAGTGTTTACAGAATTGCTGAATTATTTTAACATCAGAAGCTTAACAGAAAATTCAATACAATATCAATCTCTGTTGTTTAAAAACGCTTTGATGTTACGTAGTATAATCTTCTCATCTCCTTGAAATACAGGGTCAGTTTTTTTGATGATCAGTATGGGGATCTCGGAAACTAGCGGAGATAGAGCAATGGTTAAATTGGGAAAGATTTGCAGTTTTACTGGCCCAATTTAATGATACTTTCGGATTTTTGTAAAAAGTCATGGCTTACTAGATATTTTGAAAAAACAAAATTATGTCGATTTAGTCAAATCTCTCTAGCTCCTTTGTTTTTGTTTTTATAAAAAAAGTGCAAATAACAAAATTGAAGGGAATTTATCCCGAATATGATTGTCATGTCCTCGTTTGCGTGACAGCTTTCATTTTCGATTTATTTTTTTGAATAGAAACCATAGTTGGAGATGACCTCAAAAAATAAGATATTTTTAGAGCTTTTCAACGATATAATACTCAGTTATTCATAAAAATAACGGAGTTATGGATGCTATTCTCTCTTATTTTCACTTTTAACGGAGGTAGCCATGAAAAAGATTGTTTTCACTTTGACGTTTCCTCATTTGAGAGTAATTCCATTAGTAACGCTGAACTGACAGTCGATATTGACAAGTTTTCGTAATAAAATGGAATATTCTAACGAAGAAAAACTGAATATGGTGGAATCTTATATCATATGCAATAAAAATATTCATAGATACTTTAATCTTCGTCAACCTGCTCTATGTACATTTAAGAGGCTTTACGATAGTTTACGCAGATATGGATCTTTTACTAAACCACCAAAGGAACGTAATCAAATTAAGAAGCAGCACAAATAAATGTTTTGGCAATGGTAAATCCAAATCCATCTACATCAACTCGTGAGATTGCGGCAGAAGCTGGCACATCTCAACGAACTGTAGTTAAGGTAGTGAAAGCGCACAAGTTCCACCCGTACAAACTTTCAGTTTCCCAAACTTTGTATGCTGGTGACGAACATTGACGTATTTTGTTTTGTACATGGTTTAGAGACATGTGCTTTGACAATCCACAGTTTCCATTAAAGATGTTATGGTCAGATGAAACTAGATTTACTAACTGCGGTATGTACAATAGACACAATGAGCATATCTGGCCTAAAGAAAACCCTTTCTATGTAGAACAAAGACGACCCCAGATAAAATTTGGTTTTAATGTTTGGTGTGGTATCATAGGGTCTACTATTCTGGGGCCTTTTATCTATGACGAATCACTTACTGGGAAGCGCTACTTGCATTTCTTGCAATACACTTTTCAAGACATGTTGCATAATTTGAATTTGAGAACTCGTTTAGAAATTGAGTGGTTCTAACATGATAGAGCACCTGCTCATAACTCGTTATTAGTAAGACAACACTTAGATAATATCTATCCAAACTCTTGGATATGAAGAAATGGCCCATGTCAATGGCCACCCCGGTCTCCCGATTTGGCAGTTACAGACTTCTATTTATGGGGTGCGCTAAAAAACAAAGTATACAAAAGAAAGTATGAGACAGTTGGTGACCTAAAGGAGGCGGTATTAAAAGCAATTGAAGAAATTGATAGGCGGTCTTTGAGGAAAGCGGTAATGTCAATCTTAAAAAGATGCAATTTTTGTCTAAATAACAATGGTGGACTTTTCGAACATAAATTGTAACCATTATTATGTACTTTAATTTGTTAAGTTTTTAGTAAGTACCTACTTATTTAGTTTTTTCGTTATATCTAATATACCTAACAAAAAAATCGTTCAATGTTGTTTGGAATAGTTATTAATAAATCAATCTATTTCATGGCTAACTACGTTAAAAGTGAAAATAAGAGAGAAAAGCATCCATAACTCAAATTGTCAAATTGACAACGAAGTCAGAATAGAGTAAAAGTATATGGTTAAAATAAAGAAGTTATCAAAAATAAATTGATTAAGTGCACCATAATTTTGATTTTAGTTGGCAAACCATATTTACAATGCAATGAAAGTTGCAAACTGCAAACTTGAGAGCTCCTAATAAAAGGTAATTATTATGTGTTATAATTTTTCGTTGGTTCTATTTAAATCGCATGACTATGTAGGCTAACTTTAGCGAAGGGCCAAAATTTTTAGTTTTACATTTAATTTAGTTTGTCTTTCACATTGGAGTCAACATATCTTATGATTTTTTATTATTTTATTATTTAATTATTGAACCAATATTATAAATTATTTTTAGCATTCTGCACTGAAGGTCGTGTAGCTGCTAAACAAAACAAAAATAAAGCAAATCGGTTGAGTGACGGAGGAGAAAATGGTTTTGTCTTTGCCTATTTATATATAGATATAGCTAATAATTTTTAGGATTAGTTAGACAGTGGATAATTAAATAAAATTATTTACTATTTTTGAATTGTTAAATAGATAGTAGGTATAGTTATTTGTAATTGGGTAATTAAGTATTGTGTCAGAGGATAATTACCAATTAAGTCTTATGCGAAAACAGGTTATTCCCAATTTGAATACTTGCAGTAATTAAAATTTTGGGATAATTGTACGATTTCGAATTTGCTTTATTCCTAGATGATAATTTAGTTGTTGAAACATTGTGTTTTTCCATGAAACTGTGAAGCTGAATTTAAATCATGAATAGTTCTCCTTAACTTAATACCCATCAAATATTATAGTTTTGTTTAAATGACCTAATGTCTTATGTCTAGGAATGTAGCGATACAGATGATACCAATATGGATAATTTGTTTTCGCTACAGTGTTATTTTTGGTATCGTATACTTGGATACCCATATATGAGTATTTTTGTTTCGATACAAGGATCGATAGTCTCATTGCATTTACCCACCGCTAAATTAGATTTTCCCCCGTATATTAGATTACACTTTAGTGGTATTGCAAAGTCCCTACTTATATCTAGAGGCAATAAATAAGTATGTGGAACTTGATAATGTGTGAAGTTTAAATGGAGCTATAAGTGGTGCAAGAATACATACCAAGTGATTGATAATCAAGTAATTTCATCATTTCATTATAAACCTAATATTACAATAGCTCCTAAATCCCAACAATCTCACAAAATCGTATATTTATCGTCTAGTGCCAACTATCACATTTAAAATTTTCACTATTAGAAACTTGAACTCTCAAATCGTTAGACGTAGAATTGAAAAAAAAACTATTTAAATGTCAGCTATATCTGTAATATAGTGACTAGTATTTCAAACACTTTCTTTTTGGGACAGCGAATGGATTTTAATATAAAAAGGTGCAACTTGTCAGTGAGATAATATGGGCCAGCAATCTTACAAAATCTAGAATCATGGTTAAAAAAGTATTGGTGAATAATATTTACGGAGGTACATCACAATTAAAAGCGTTGGTACAGGAAAATCGAAGCTATAAAGTAAGAAGTAATACAGAATTTGAGAAAAGCAGTTGCGATTCGTTTTGAAATGTTCAGTGGGGTTAGATGGGGGAATGCCAGTCAGTGGGAAATGCCAGTCATTGACCGATTTAAAACTTCGCGAATATCTAACTTAAAATACTAGTGCCACCATCTATTAAACGACCATGGAGGCTTATTGGCTGCGTGCTGCCAGTTTTCGTAATACGCTGTAGGTTTGACAGCCGCGGAAGACTTGAACCGTATTTTGTTAATAAAAATTGCAAATTTTAGTAGCTTAAATCTTATCATAATCTGTTCCTATTAATAAAGTTCACTTGCTAATTATTACATATGTATCAGTTCATCAATTTTGCTATCTTGATTATGTGCAAGTTATTTACGTTTCTAGTAGTCGTCTCAAGAAAAGTTTTTGTAATTTTGGGGTCAACCGACCGGTATTACCCCCTATGAGAACTATATGTTAATTATTACTATTGTTGTTTTATTGATATATGAAAGTTCCTATTTTGTCATTAGATTCTGCGTCACGGACAAGACTACAATAAAAGAACAATAAACTAAAGAAGATCTAGAAAAAGCTATAGAAGCCGTGCAAAGTAGAGATTTGATGCCATCAGTTCCGAAACAGTGTAATTTACCGTTCACTACTCTATATGAATTACAATTGTTTTGTATTTAATTCAGTATAATATACGTATGGTTTAATTGTTATATTTCGGCAATCGCTATATTTGGAAGCCTAGATCTGTTGTTTCCAAATGACCAGTAATGCCCCAATCGCTGACCGCCATTTCCCGCAAGGTAAAGGAATTGTTTCGATTGAGTATGAAAAAAATACAAATGGTAAATAGTTCGGCAATTTGAATTAAATGTTACTAAAGTCAACAAAATAAGCTATGTCTAAGATGAATTATTTTTGCGGCAAGTCCTTAGAATACTGATTTATTCTGATTACCGTTCTTGTGACTGCAATTCCCCCATCTTACCCTAACTTTATAATTAAAACTATCATATAAAGTTCATTACGATAATGTAAGTTAGTTAAAATTAAGTACTAAACATTTTTAAACGACATTGAGTCAATCGAAAATTTTGTGTTTACAAGTCCAACAATAGCTTGTTAAGCCATTAAAAATAACGATCTCCTAATTAGGGTAACGACGTAATATACAATGAAGGACAAAAACAACAGTATTGTAACGATAAAGTATACTTAATATCATTTTTTTACCAGTTAATATTTCATATAAAACATTGCTTTTTAAGCATAAACATAGAATAGAATGCATAAGATATAACAATTTTTTTTATTGACAACTGATAAAATATTATTTAACTGAAATTATTTGTAAATACAAATAAATTAAATTTCATTTGCTATTATGCGCGCTACGTTTTTAAATATGGATGCCACCTTTAAATTTCTAGACCCCGAATCTATACTATTATAAAATGTTGTCTGTTTGTTTGTTTGTTTGTTACCTCATCACGTTCAAAATTCGGAATATGCCAATGTAACATGTTTCGATTTTAAAAAAATTCCAACTGAGTTTTAATTTTTTGCTTACTACCTTGTAACCATTTGTTTGTTGACGTCTTTTCTTTTTAATTGCTTGTGTATTCAATTATTTTGGAATAAAGAATATTATTATGGCATCACACTCCCTCTAAGGCACTCATAGAGTGCCTTTAGGGGAAAATTCACTAAACCCCAGATATCCTAGATATCAAAAGGGTTTAGCTCTGTGGGAGCCCTTGCCAGGTTTTCAGGCCCGTGGTTGGAGTCGTGGCGGCAGTTACCCATGAATTTTCTGACCGTCCGGGCTGTCCCTAACAAGACTGCTTTTTGCATTTGTTTGTACAGATGTTCGTCCAGACCGAGGTATTTTAAATTGTCTAATAGATGTTTTGGGACTAGTCCTGTTGTTGACATAACAATTGGTACAGTTCGTGTGTTGTTCATGTTCCACTGAGTCTTTATTTGAAATTCCAAATCTCTATATTTGGTTATTTTCTCAGCCTGCTTGATATTGATATTATTGTTTTTGGGAATTGCTATGTCAATTAAAGTTGTTTTCCGAGAGACTTTATCTACCAAAACTATATCTGGTCTATTGTGAGCAACAGACCGATCGGTCAGTATCGTGCGGTCCCAGTACAGCTTGTAGTTGTTATTTTCTAAAACAGATTCTGGTTTATATTTATAGTATGGTAATCTTACCGACTGTGATAATTCATGTTTCAGTGCTAGTTCCTGGTGAAGTATTTTTGCCACAGCATCGTGTCGTTCTTTGTATTCAGTTGCAGCGAACGCTTGACAACCTCCTGTGATATGCTGGATAGATTCAGATGTTTGGCAACCGTACCTGCATCTATCGTTGTTAATGGAAGGGTCTTTAACGATGTACTTTAGGTAGTTCTTAGTTGGAATTACTTGATCTTGGATTGCCAATATAAAGCCTTCCGTTTCAGGGAACATATGACCAGAGATCAACCAGTAGTTCGACGCTGCACTGTCGACATAATCTTGGTTGATGTCGTTTATATGTCTTCCATGAAGGGGCTTCTCTTTCCATTTCAGCAGTTTCTGATCTGTGGTCTGGTGGTGAAATTGGACATGTTGTTGTGTCAGTCGCAGTGGTGTTGAGTCATCAACCTGGCACATGACTCTATGTAGATCAGAAAATTCTGCGAGTTTCTGGAAATGACTACGCAAAATAGAAATTTGTTGATCTAATAGTTTACTTAGATCTGTCAATCCTCTTCCTCCTTCATACCGTGGCAAAGTGGTACGTTCGACAGAGCTCTTTGGATGGTGATTTTGAGCTTTTGTTAGTAAAACTCGAACTTTTCGTTGTAATTGTTCAATGTCAGTCTTGCACCAATTAACTATACCGAAAGAGTAACTGAGCACTGAACACGCATAGGTGTTAATAGCCTGAAACAGATTTTTACTGTTTAGTTTGGTTTTCAACAGTCGTTTTACCCTTCTATAAAACTCTGCTGTTAGGTCCTTTTTCATAGTCATGTGATCAATACGTTGAGCCTGCTTTATTCCAAGGTATTTATAAGTATGACCTTCCCTTATAGATTCAATTGAGGTGCCATCTCCCATTTCGAAGTGGCCATGCTGTATTTTGCCTTTAACTATATTAATAATTCGGCATTTGTCTAGGCCAAATTTCATATGGATGTCACTAGAGAACCCTTCTACTATTTTAAGCATATCATGCAGCTGTTGTTTTGTAGCTGCCATCAACTTTAAGTCGTCCATGTATAACAAATGGTTTATCTTTAATGCTTGTACGTTGTTGTGTTTGTGACTGAACCCAAAATTAGTTGAGTTCAGTTTGTTTGAGAGAGGGTTCATGGCAAGGCAGAACCACAGCGGGCTAAGAGAGTCTCCCTGGAATATACCTCTTCTGATTGGAATAGGGTCTGTTTGTATCGAACAGTTGGCTTCATTCAGTGAGATTTTGGTTTGCCAGGTGGCCATGGCATGTTCTAAACAGTTAATAATACAATTATTCACTTTATAGAGTTTCAGCACCTTAATGAGCCAATCATTTGGAACTGAATCAAAGGCCTTTTTGTAGTCCACATATGCTATGTAGAGATTACGTCGTTTGGCGTGGGCTTGATTGCAGACAACGGAATCAATTATCAGTTGTTCTTTGCAACCCATCGAATTTTTCGCACATCCCTTTTGTTGTTGAGTAATTATGTTGTTCAGTTCACAATGTTTGAAAATGCGATGATTAATGCATGATGTTATGAGTTTGTATAAGGTTGGAAGGCAAGTGATTGGTCGGTACTTTGCTGGGTCCTGTGCACATAGGTCGTCCTTTGGTAAGAGGTATGTAGTACCCTGCGTTAGGAAACTAGGCATCTTGTGTGGGTGGGCAATTACGTCATTTATAAGGGCTGTTAGTGTTTCGTGGGTTGCGTACAGTTTCTTTATCCAGTAATTTTGTACACCATCTGGTCCTGGTGCTTTCCAGTTATGGAGGTTCTTCATTATGTTGGATGTATCTTCCGTTGTAAATGGTTGGTGTTGCATGGCCTCACAGTTCTGAGATGCAGCCTCCTCCTCATTAATCCAGCTGGCTCCGGAGTTATAGGAGATTGTTGTGGAAAGCTGTGTTTTCCAGAATTCCTCGATGTCTGTTTTACTGGGGTAACTAGGGGCTTCATTATTATTGTTGTTGTTAAGTTTTCTATAAAACCCTTTTTCTGATTGTCGGAAGAGTGTGTTGTCTAGTTTCCGTTGGTTACTGGTTTTGTACCTTCTCAATCGACTTGTGTAGACGGAGAGCTTTTGTCGTAGGCTGTCCAGACATTGCTGAGATGTGATGTTTTCTCCATCCCACTGTGAGTGTATTCGGTTATTGTCCATGATAGTCTTGACAAGCCTTTCTATTCTGTTGTTCCTGACTCCTCGTTGGTACTCGGTCAGTCTTCCAACGTCTTTCCGAAGAGAATTGATTTTCCCTTCAAGTCTTCTTTGCCAAGGTGGTATTCGAGGGGTTTGTCTAAATTGGGGAGGGTCTTGCTTTGTTCTTACTGCGACCCCAATTATTCTGCAGATGGCAGTTGCAGCACAGTAGATGATTGTGTGTAGCGACTCTAACGTATTAGCACCTAAAACATAGGTTGGCAAGATAAATTTGTTCATAGCCTGCAAGACGATACCCAATTTCTTAGATGATCTTAGTTTGGGAAGAGCTGGTCTAGTCAGTGGATCTGTTCCATTATACTCTCTAAGAGCTCCTTCCATTCCTGCTTGGATCTTCTCAAGCAGGTCAGCGTTGGTTGGCTGTTCTTGCTGTAGTTCTTGAGTCTCGTCCGCTCTTTGTGCCAAAGGTGTTTCCGGCTCTGGATCGATTGTATTTCGACCAAATAGTTCGCGCTCCACTTCGCTCTTTATTGTGTCCAGTTGTTCAGGCGAAATAAGGCCATTTCTCAAGATGACACGATATTGATCTGCGACTCTCTGTTCAGTAACTTGAAGCTCTGGGTACTTACGACAGAACTCTTGATAGAGTATTTGGCGATATCCAGTCTTGTCCTGGCCAAGGTTCGTGATTCTGTAAAACGTGCGCATTATAAATTCATTCATGGCGCCAGTCCATTATTATTATTATTATTATTATATCAAGTGTAATTTTACAGGGTGTTCCGTATATAGGATAGGTAGAATTAAATGGATTTAATAAATCTTGAAAAAAAGGTATATTAGGTGACCTGTAAGTAGTTGCATATATACAATGTGGTTGAAATAAGGGGGAAGTTATACGGGGTGATTCAAAAAAAATATTGAGTGGACCATAAACAGTTGTATATACCAGGTGGTTAAAAAACGAGTGAAGTTAGGGTCATAAGTAGTTTCATATACAATATGGGTAAAATAAGGGTAAAATAGAATTATATTTATACAGGGTGGATAAAAAAATATGTTATGTGAGCAGTTAGGATATTCGAATTTTCTTGAGCTTTATTATAGTTATGAAATGGGTTGAAAACAATGTTAGAAGCAGGGCGGTTGAAATGTAAGATGGAGTGGAATTATAGTTTATAGGGTAGTTAAAAATTTGTTTTATAACCACAAGTAATTCACAAGTAGCATATTATAGGATGGTTGAAATATGTAGCAGAGTATAATTATAGCTATATCTACAGGTGGGTTTAAAAAATATTATAAAAATGTTATTATCTACAACATGTTTCATATACCGGATAGATGAAACATAGGGTGAACTAGAAGTATACAGGGTGGTGAAAAAAATGTTATATAGCGAAGCCCATAAATAGTTGCAAATACAAGGTTGTTGAAATATAGCGTGGAGTAGAACAAAAAGTTAGAAAAATTTTGCAGTACCTGAATTATGGGGCAAAGTCAAGTTATCGTTACACAGTGTGATTCAAACAAGGTTAGAAAAAGTTGCAAATGAAGGATGGTTTAAATGAATCGTGTAGAGAAATTATATTTTATACTGTGCTTCAAAAATTATGAGATAATATAATTAGGTTCACAGATAGAATATATGGAATATAGGGAAGAGTTCACAAGTAGCACATTTAGGATGGTTGAAATATTTAGCAGAGTATAATTACAGCTTAACAGGTAGGTTTAAAAAGTAATATAATGGACTGTCATGATCTGCCAACTGTTCCATATACCGCATAGATGAAATATAGGGTGTACTAAATATACAGGGTGGTGCAAAAATATTATATTGGGTGGCCCATAAATACTTGTATCTACAAGGTTGTTGAAATATAGGGTGGAGTAGAATTATACAGTGTGGGTAAAAAAATTGTGTTATATAGGTTAGAAAAATGGATTATCTGAAATATGGGGAGAAGTCAAGTTATAGTTACATAGTGTGATTCAAACAAGGTTAGAAAAAGTTGCAAATGAAGGGTGATTTAAATGAAGTGTGAAGAGAAATTATACTTTATACTGTGGGTAAAAAAAATTATGAAACAGCGTAGCTCATAATCAGTTGCACAGATAGGATATTTGAAATATAGGGAGGAGTAGAGTTAAGTAGTTGAGTATTTAAAAATTGTTACAAAGGGTGCCAAATTAAGCAGTTGCAGTTTTGTTGAAATTTATTGAGAAGTGATGGATTCATTTGGTACAAAAAATGTTATACTGGGTGGCCTATGAGTAGTTGCACATACAAGGTGGTTGAACTAGAGGGTGAAGTAGAAGAATAGTTTAACAGTGTGGATAAAAAATCGTATGAAAAATCTTCTAGAATAGAACATGAGCTGTTGCATATATGCAATATCTGAAACATGGGGTGAAGTCAACTTATAATTATACAGTGTGATTAAAACAATGTTAAAAAAAAGTTGCATATAATGGGTGGTATTTAGCGTAGTCCATATGCAATTGCATAGATAAGATACTTACCCCTAAGCAAGATGCATATACAGCGTGGTTGAAATATGTTGTAGAACAAAATTATGGTTCGAAAAATGATAGACAAATAAGTTATAATGGTTGACTAATTGGTAACAGTATATACAAGATGATTTAAATAAAGATGTAAGTAGAGTTATAACTATAGAAGGTAGTTCAAAAAAATAAATATTTAATACAATTGTTATATAGGGTGACCATATGAAGTATATATATATATGAGTACAAAAAAAGTAATATTGTGTGGCCTATAAGTATAAAGTAGACCATGGACAGTTGCATCCTGATATATGGAATACCTGACATATGGAGCGAAGCAAAATTATAGTTATATATTTATTTAACACAATGTTAGAAAAAGGAGCATATAAAGGGTGGTTAAAATATAGGGCGGCGGCAAATTATACTTTACGAACTGGCTCAAAAATTATCAGAAATCATTGTTATATTGCGTATAGGGTGGAGTAGAATTAAAGTTAGGTAATTAAAAAAATGTTATATTGGGTGACAAATAAACAGCAGGTTATACAGGATGGTTGCACTATAGGTTGAAGCAGAGTTACAGTTATACAAGGTAGTTCCAAAAGATGTTGAATATAATTGTTATATAGGGTGGCCCATAAGTACTTGCCGTTTCGGTGAAATATATTCGGGAATGGTAGATTTATGGTTATATAAAGTGGTTCAACAAAGTTAGAAAAAATTGTTATATTGGATATCCCAAATGTTTCATAAGTTATTTTTTTGCAACATTCCATACGCGGCTGAAACCGCGTGTAACGGCTAGTTTTAATTATAAAAGGCCTATAAAGTTAACACATATTCATGTTTTACCATAGTTATTCATAATTTTTTCTAGCTCCTCTCTTTTTGAATAAACTTGAAAATACTCTATAATGTATTTCTTCGCACATTCTCGGGTGCTGAAAAAAAATTTCATTAATGGTTCCAAATACCTCGAAATAAATTAAAAAAAGTCAAGAATTTCCTAAGATTTGATTGGTCTATTAACTTACCATATATCTTATATTAACAACATATCAATATGATCGAAATCTTGTGGGTGTGTATTTAATGATACACCCCGCTAACTGTGATTGACAAGATTCAAATTAAATGGCAGAATGTGCTCTTATATTAGGAAATAAATTGAGTTCCTCAATTGCCTATTTATTACTTCTGAAATTCCTCCTAATGTCGCATTTACGAACATATAAGCTAGTAAGCAAATTAACAAGCATTTAATCCGGTTTTACTTCAAGGGATAGAATTAGTAAAAGATCTTTACTTTACACTAAAAAATAAATATTTTATAGCTGCATTACAATTTTTAAAATAAGTCTATATTTCTTATTGCAAAACATATTTAAAAGTTATTTATTTCTAACATGAAGTAATTTCTAAATTGAATGTAATGCCAAAAGTTATTTTAACCAAATTTCATTAACCAACATAAAACAGTTACATGTAGCACAAGCACAAATTCAGTTAAATTCTCATTTCAATTCAATAAGTTTTCTCTTTTTTATATTTTCCTCTTTCAACAAGATCTTTGTTTTATCCCAATCTATCCTATGGCTTCCGGTGCTAGTTAATACATGGTTGGCCAAATTTGACTTGTCCACATGTTTTCTCGAATTGTTATATTGTTCTTTTTCCTTACTTGTATTCCTTTCACTGGTATAACTATTGCCACAGTCACACACAACACTGTACACACAATTTTTGGAATTTTGAGTTGCATTAAATGGTTTGGTATGTGTAAAGATGGAGCGCAATGTATTATTTGTTTTGAAAACATTTTTAATATCCTATTTATTTCCTAACCGCTTAATTTTTTCGGATACACCTGGGACGCATGGAATTATATTCATAATTTTGTTTTCTGTTTGTGTTTGGTTGGTATTAGTGGTCTGTTGGTTATTTGTGTTGGTTTGTTGTTGCGATTTTCTTTCTAGTTGATTTATAGTTTTATTTATAAAGTCTTGGGGATATTCATTTTGGAGTAGATAAACGTGATAAACTTAATTACTTTTTTATAGAACCTCAGCATTTGCAAACACCCTGTACGATACGTACAGATGTGCTGAGATGAAAATGACCCCGGATTCGGATTCAGGGACCACAAAAACATAGGGTATACATAGTGGGTCACCAAGGTCAAGACCTTTTTTTGTGTGGCTGTGTAATCACTGAGCATACTTAAAAAAATTGACAACAAACTGACAATTTCCTCCTGTTTAGAAGTCGGTTAAAAGATAAATTTTATGTTAAGCTCCTAATCATATCATTTAGTTGATAGTTGTTGAATTCTCAAAAATAAAGAAATAAAATAACTAACTTAAGAAAGGAACACTCAAATACATCATGAGTATGTATGTTTTCTGTAATCATCGATAAAGTTTGATGTCATTTTAGATACAATATCTGAAGAGTAATTCTTCAATGAGTACCATAAACAAATATTCAAATGAAATTCATATTCATAAATTCATATGAAATTACGAATCAAATAGATAATCTTTTTTTCAAATTATTTAGGTCCCTACACAGATTGAAGCAGGAATTTCATATTTCGATCAACGTTAATCATCTGAGAAATGAGAAATTATACATCATAACATTTACAAAAATATTTACGAATAACACAATATATTAGACAAATCAACGGTTAAATCAGTTAGTATATAATAGTTAATTATTAATTATATTAAATAAAAATTTAACAAGTTATTGAAACATTCAGTGATGGTAATGGGAAGTCTATTTTAAAATATTTAGTAGAAAGTTATAAGATTCTGGGGGCCATAATAGTGTTTTCGAGTTAAGCAAAGAGCTCAAGTTGTTTATTATTGAATTTCCTATTTTTGTACCGGAAAAGAAAAAAGAAAAAAAAAAATACATCTAAATAAATAATTGAAAGAAAGTTAAGTTTAATCTTCATCACATACGTTTGAATGTAGTTATGAGTGATGACCACCTTTTCAAATAAAAAACTATTATTTATTAAGATTCCACAGTATTTATCACGGGAGAAATTTTACAATCATTGACTATTCACAGTATTCACCCCTTTATCTACGAAACTACAGAGCCCAAAATTTTAGAAAAAATAAAATAATATAGCATATCCCTTAAAGTTTACAGGAAAAATAAAGCATAGTCTTCGCTTTATTTTTCCTGTAAACTTTAAGGGATATGCTATTTAATTTTTTCTAAAATTTTGAGGGGCATAGTATAAAATTAAAAAAATAATATTTATTAAGCACATGGTCTAATGCAGTGGCTCTCAACCTTTTTGGGATCACGGAACACTTTTAAGTGGTCTCGATTTTGGCGGAACACCATTATCATAAAATTTGTAAATCTAATGTAAATCACACAAAATAATTGGAAGATTAATATTTAATTGAAATAAAGATATATATTACATGGTAACTTATTTTAATGAGAAATTTGCGCTTGACGACCTTTACAAATTTCCTCAAGGTTGGGTCTTATGTAAGAGAGCGCTACTCTCATTTCTTCTTCTAAATTGGTAAGTCTTTCTCTTTTTTTGCTTTTAATATTTGTTAGAGTTGAAAATCCAAGTTCGCACAGATAGGACGTCGAAAAGAGCAACAAGATATTCAACGCTCGTTTTGCAATAAATGGATGTTCATTCTCGATGGAAATCCAAAACCTTTCCACTCCTTCTTCTTTGAATTTTAGTTGTAACGTTCGATCCGTTGATATATTAATAAACTCATCTGCTTCCTGAATAGAAAAATCTTGGTTCATTATATCAAATTCACCAAATGGATTTCGCGCCCAATCAAAGTCTTCAATATTAAGAGATGGAAAGTAATGAGTTATTTTGTCTTGCAATATTGACAAATGCTCTGCCACATTTGAAATCATTTCGTTAATGTTAACAATATTTTCCGTTGCTAATAACGGAAACATATCAAATTTGCGATTTTGAGCAATACGATTTTTCCAAAGCAAAAGCTTTTTCTGGAAAGCTAGCAATTTGTCTGTGGATGTCAGAATATTTTCATTTTTTCCTTGAAGAGATGTATTGACTGAATTTAAGTAGCTGAAGATATCGGCTAAATATGCTAGCTTAGTACACCATGCATCATTTTCCAAATATTTTACGTATACATCATTACCCTCTTGTCTAAAAAAAACTAGCAATTCCTGTTTCAACTCATGAACTCGGGTTAGCACTTTTCCTCTTGAGAGCCACCTCACTTCAGAGTGCAAAAGCAAACATTCATATTTGGATTCCATGGTGTTACAAAGTTGTTTGAACATACGGGTTTTTAATGGTCTCGATTTAATATAATTCACCATATGTACGACTTGTTCCAAAACAGACTTTAAGTTTGCTGGTAGACTCTTCGAAATCAAAGATTCCCTGTGTAGAAAGCAGTGAGTAGAGACTATATTTGAATTTATTGCTTTAACTCGACTACAAAATCCCTTAATACTGCCACGCATGGCTGGAGCTCCATCAGTACAGATTCCTGCGCAATTTTCCCAGGATAATTTCCATTCTTCCAAATATGATACTGAATTAAATATGTCTTCTCCAGTTGCGTGACCAATAAGTTCCTTGCAGAATAAAAACTGATTTATTATTTCAGTGTCGTCAACAAAGCGAATAAATCCGATTAATTGGGCTTTGCCACTTATGTCAGTGGATTCGTCAATTTGCAGCGCAAAATTTTTTGTACTTAATTTCGCCGTCACTGCGTTCTCTATAAAACCTGACATATCTATAATTCTTCTTTTTATCGTATCGTCCGAAACGGGAATTTTTAGGACGTCTCGCTGCGCTTCATTGCCAAACATAATCTTAACAATTTCTAAACATGCGGGCAAAATTAGCGATTCTGCGATATCATGCGGCTTTTGCTTCAATGCAATTAGTTCTGCCACTTTATAAGAAGCGATTTGCGCTTTATCCGAAATTGTAACGCTCTTTCGAAAGCATGTTGCTTGCACTTCTTGATTTTTCAGCAATCTTTCGAAATAATCTTTACCTTTCGAAGTTAGACAAGAATGTTTTGTTGAAAGGTGTCGCTGTAACTTAGCTGGGACCATTGCACTGTTAGCCAATTTTTCACCACATACAATACATCTCGGAATAGGAACATCTTGACTACCGCTCCATGTAAAACCAAACTTCAGATATTCTTCCGAATAATGCCGAACTGATTCGGATATCTTTTTACGTTTATTTTCGGCATTTTTGTTGCCTTGCATATCTCCTTCAATTGAAGAAGACCTGCTTGTACTCGCCCCAACATTAACCTCACTTTCAGTCTTTCTTTTCAAAAATTTGTCCATATTTCAGATTTAAAAGTCTTGTATAAATGCTAAAATAAGCAACTAAAAAAGATAAGAATACTGTTAAAACTACACAACTTGCATTTCATCTTACCAATTTCCAACAATATAAAATATATATATACAATAAAAAACACACTCACGAAAACTAGATATTTATATTAAATTATGGCTGAACCGCAGATCGAAATTGCGCTTTTGTTATTTACGTACGAAGAAAGAGAAACAGCACGAAATCAACACTACGTAGCGCTCCCTGCGTTATCGAGTACACTAGAAATTTAGTGGTATTCCCCGGAGTAACTCCAAACGACGTAACTGCGTCGTTCGATAATTACACTGTTAATATTATTGACTGTTCCGCGAAAATTTAGAATAATATTGAATATTTTTGCTAAATTTCAAATAATTAACAAAACTATGTAGTATTTATTTTATAGTAATAAAAAAATTTACTGTTTCTTATTATATTATATTCAAAATTTTCGCGGAACACCTGGGACAGCTTCGCGGAACACCAGTGTTCCGCGGAACGGCGGTTGAGAACCACTGGTCTAATGTATCAATTGAGGGATTGTTATGAGAGATTTTTTTTGGTATTTTGAAAACCATTTGTTTGGGAGATATTAAGGAAAATACTAATAGAAAAAATTCAACTTTTCCCCATTTTATCTTTGAAACTATTGGGCATAAAATTTTGAAAAAAAGGATATAGGGCCTTGGTCATAAAATATAAAGGTAAAATCCTAATGTTAGTTTTGGGGAGCAATATATATATATATATATATATATATATATATATATATATATATATATATAGACATGAAATAATATATATATATATATATATATATATATATATATATATATATATATATATATAAGTAAATGTTTTCAAGTGAATCGTGTAATGTATAAAATGAAAGGGCTCGCCATAAGAAATACTGACATATAAAATATATTAAGGAAAATAACGAATTCGGAAACTAAAATTTTGAAATAATAGAGAATATAAGGTCTTACTAAAAGTTAACAGTAAATATAAGCTAAAACCCTTTTGTTAATTGAAGATGGGAAATTAGAAAATTACAAAATCATGTAATGCATAAAATGAAATGGATCTTCATGAGAATTATAAACATATTATTTGGTATTTTTAAAATAAATTTGTTTAACAGATATGAAGGAAAATATAGATCTGTATTTATCTCCGAAATTACTCTAGCCATAATTTTAAACAAATACAGAATATGGGGTCTCATTACAAATTACAGGAAAAATTAAAAGAAAACCCCATTGTTAATTTTGCAAATAAGAAAATGAAAAATCAAAACTTAAAATTCTATGAACGCATCATGTAGCTAATATGTCAAATGAAAGGGCTCAAAATGATTTAAATCTTTATATGGCGCTGCGTAGAATGTGTACCAGTCTGCTGGTACTTTTTTTCATCATTAAACTACATTATCACACATAATTGTAGTAAATTTATAGAAAAAAATCCATTATTTTATTTTTCTTTATAGCAGTTAGAGTTTTTCAAAAACAAGTACAATACCTATGTAAGGTCTGCCTTTAAGCTTTTCCATTGTTGTGTTGATGTCAAGTTACCTTTCTTGTTCTCATTATCTTTTAACAACCCCTCTTCGCCAGATGGCCTGAGGTATATTTTAAAAATTGTGGAAATTTTAAGCATTATTTACCATTTTAATAATATTTGTGTATTTAAGAAACTAACCCAGATTTAATTCTTAGGATATTTTCCATTTTACTAAATCTTTTGAACAAATTATTGGTACACGTGTTATGGTGGCGCCATCGGTGGTTGTTAAATGAAATCCTCATTAAATTCTCAGGTTTCGATAGGAATCTTACACCATGGTCATGACACATACTTTCTGTTTGGTAGTAAATTAAAAACCTAATTTTGGGGCCCCAAAAATTACGGGCCCTAGGCACGTGCCTAGGTTGCCTACGCCTTAGTCCGCCCCTGTCAACTAAGCACATGAAGATTAAGAAACTATACGACATACACAAGTTTGTCTGCTTGTTATGAAAAAAAAAATACGATGATAGAATTTTATTTACAATTACACTAGTTGTGCAGTAAATTTAACAGTTGTAAAAACGATTTAATTTGCAGCTTCCTAAATTAAGCTCAGGAAGTTTAATACAAATATCAAAAGTTAAGTGTAAACAAATCAGCGCAGCATCATTCTGGCTTTGAAAACTTATTTGCTTAATACCTCATTGCTGCAACTTTGTACGCCTATGATGATTAGCATAATGATGATGCAATTACCAATAATTTAGTAATTAGTACTTTAATATAATCTAGTATATTAAATTACAATTACACACCATTTAAATTGTTTACATACAGTCAGTTTGCATATTTTTCTACGCCTAACCACACATTATTAATGTTATTATTTCATGAATTAAATTGTAGTTAATAAAACTATTCGGACAGTAACCTCAATAATATTTTATTACTCGCAGAAAATTTGTACTTAGATTCGGCAAAAATCACATGCAAATGCAAAATTATGTAGTGTTTGGGAAAAACTGCAAAGCTAATGGTATTGACAGGGCACTTACCGTATAGTAGGACAGTATTCCCGAATTTTCGTCCAACACAAACCATCTGTATTGCCATCCCTTCATTACATTAGTCCATTTGCTTAGTGAACCCTCCATTACGGTCATTATTTTTATTTTTTAAATCACACAATTAACATACACTACGTGCACTGACATTAGTATGATGTTTAGTGACGAATTTGACATTCCAATTTATGCTGTCTGACACTTGCGCGATAGGGGATATAGTGGTTTGGACGGTATGTTGCCCAAATATCAGCGTAGTGTATTGCTGGTTATCTATTAATCTAGATTTACAAATTGTTCCAAGTAAAACACTTGTTTTGAAATGAGGGAATACATTCGTGAGTGTATTGTAACTTATCTGAAATATTAAATTAAATTAGGTTTACCAAAGAAATAAGATTCTGTTTATATATCGTATTAAAAAGTAAAATCGCTCTCATTATGCAACTAAAAATGCTGCCAACGAAACTGAATTTTTGATTGTGAATATATAGGGTTAAATCAACTATTTGTGAAATTGTAAGTACTGATACTGAACTTAGAGAACGGGTTTATAACGAAATATAGATATAAGCAGGACAATCTCTACACTTACACTGATTACCACAATTTATTGTTGAGTAATTGAATAGTTTATGAATTACACCTATAACTTCTAATACTAAAGTTCTAATTTTTATTTTTTATTTATGATTGGGAATAACACTACATAAACTTGCAAGTCTGTATATTTCAAAGTCCAAACGTTTCAAGGGGTAAATCAGACCCCGTTTTCAATGGTATTAACACAAATGAATAAGAAATTAAAAAAATAAAAAATTAAAAGGATTCGTAATGACAAATTTCGTAAATCACAATTTGAAATATATAGATCTTCAAGTTTATGTGGTGTTATTCCCAAAGAACTCAGAAAAAAAAACTAGAGATGCCACAATTATCGTTCAGAAAACAACTAAAGTTCTAATTTCAAAAATTATTTTAGCCGTTCTTCGTTATTAACACGGAAGTTTCTTCAATATACTCATTGGGCGGGGGCCAGATAAATTGGATATCATCTATATATAAATAGGCAAAGACAAAACGATTAGGTACCATTTTCTCCTCTGTCTCTCAACCGATTTACTTCATTTTGTTTTGTTTAGTAGCTACTGACGACCGTGAGTGCAGAATGATACCGTATCGTTAGATGCTGTTATATTCTTAGAGCATATACTTCTGGAAGTGGCATGCAAGCGATGTTATTGTTTAGTGGTAAAATAGTCAATGTAGTAGATCAGTATTGATTTTCCGGACGCGTTGCAGTAACTTTTATATTAAATATTCTGTTTTTAATGTGAATTTAATTATTTGATTAATATATTATTATCACAACCTTCCAGAAGGTGTTGTGTAAAAAATTGTCAGACAGCGGACAATAGAAACTGTATTAAATATTTAAGTTCTCCTAGGATTGTTGGTCCTCTCTTTTCTTTAATATTCCTGAACTTGATTGAAACCGCAAATGACGAAAACTTTTAGGTTGCAAATAACAATCTTCCAATTATTATATCGAATATTTTGCCAGGAGCGGTTCCAGCCAAAAATTTGGGGGGTCATTCATTTGTCAAAAATATTTCAAATACCGCTATTTAATTACATTTTTATTTTCTTATTTCAATATATTTATCAATATGAGTGAACAATTTTGATCATTACATCTACTTCTCCTATTTCTCCACAACTCTGTTTTTTTATAAAAAAATACTTTTTACAATTTTATGAAATAGAGTTGAATTTCGACCGCCGATAAGAAAAATATATTACTGTGTAGGTGCTCAAAATTATTTTAAGGGGAGGGGAATAACAACTAATACTAGAAACTATTGAGAGATCATCCCTTGTTAAACTGTTACATTGGCGATGTTGTATTACTGTTACAGTTTTCTGCATTCTTTCACATATTTCGCATAACAATTAATGTTTTCTTGAAATAGGTACGTAGGTATACAAAAATACTTATATACGCGAGTTATCTAGGATTTTCGGGGAAATTAGAACACACAGGTTCCGAATCTGGAGCTGTTCCGTGTATTTACTGTTCTTCCGTAACTTCTAGGTTAGAATGTCACGATAAAATTTATCTTAAAAATATGAGAAAAATATATTTGTTTTATATTACATGATGTGTTAGAAACAATTTTAATTTTATATTTACCATTTAATATTACAAGAGTTTCCGTATATTCTATATACGGAACCCTAAAATCTGTATTAATTTTAAAGCAATACTAAGGTTTGGGATAACAGATATAAAACTAATATCAAAAATTAGAGTTGACAATAGTGCCTATGATTACTAACTTCAAATTTGGTATCCATTGACTCAAAATGTTGACCATATATTAAATCAGCTGGTGGTAGATTTTGGTCCATTATTTTCTCGCTTCTGGCTCGAAGAGGGTTATTGTTGAGGTCAGTAAAGTTAGCACCGCCATTTTACAGAAACTCAAATTAAAACATATGGGAATTACGAGCTATTTAGGAGCTCTTGATTTTTACCTAAATTGATTTTTGAGCTCAATATTTACTATGGAAAAAGTGCAAAAAACTATTGGCGGTGCTAACTTTACGTAAAGTTAGCACCGCCGTCTCAGAAAAACAAACAAAAAAATTTTGTGAGGCGTCTCAAATTAGGAGCTATTTATGAGCTTTTAATTGACGTATTGAACGTCAACCCCTAAATTTGTCTAAGGGGCAAAAACCACCCCCGAAAAAATATTGAGTACAATTGGCCAAAATTTGTGAGACAACCCCGTAGCTAACACTGGAATAACTCGTTTTCCCTTTTCCGAAAAAAGAAGTTTTACTCTGATTTTCTCGCCTCTGTCTCATATTGACTAAATTAATTTTATGGCCAAAGTGTTGAGATAACAACATTCACGATTTTCTTGCTTCTGCTAAGCGGAAGAATGAAAGTTGACATGGTGAGTAATCCACAAAAAATAGCATTAGGTGTTCGAATGACTAAAGATGATTAAGTACCTGAAAATTTTGTGGAAATTTTAACGATTTTATCGTGATTTTGTTTCTTCTGCCTTTTGAATTATATAATGTTTATGATGAGTTGAACGTGATAGTGTAATTGGCATAGCGGTTGCTCGTGGCCGAACCGAAGCAAGAAGTCACAGACATGCAAAAAAAATATGTAAATTGCCATCATTATGTCTTTTATGCCATATAACAAAATGCATAAGTGTCTACCATGGATTTCCTATTAAACATTATTAATATATGTAAAAAAATACAGAAAAAAGTTTATTTCCGGCATTTTGTTTGTCATGCCATTTGGTATTCTGCTAGAAAATATTACTCCAACACCCTATAACAAAAGGTACAAGTGTCGGAAAGGGCCTGAACACTGAATAATTATTTAAATTGAAAATAAAGATAGGAATTTCCGATCATGTGATTGAAAAGCTATTGTATATACATAATGTAATAATTATGAAAAATTTTGCACATTTTAAGCGTCAGCGGGGGCGATCTTGTACGAAATTAATCTAATTAAGGCTTTGGACATATATAATATATCCTCTCCCATTATGTTAACAATAGAGTAAATCAAGTATTTGTGTGCCATCTCTACTATATAAAAAAAGGAAACTGATTACCAGCACGCTGCATATTCCTGAGAGGCTTATGATTTCCGAGTCCGACAGTTTTTCGTTTATGGTAGGTAAAACCTGACCGCGGGTGGTTTTCCTGTGATAAATCAGAAAACATGTCATGTTCATGATAAGATGTCTGGTAATGACCAGCATGTTAATTTTATTTTTGATTTTAGGTGGACGGATTGGGACTGCAAAATCTGTATTTGTTTTCATATATATCCAGGATATATAAAAAAGTATAAATATAAAATTTATTCTAATGAAAAAGATGATTAATTGGATAAAAGTGAATCTTGAATCCCTATAATTCTGTTGCCGTTTCAGAAATCCCCATGTAGTTGCTGCTATCTGGGACACATGATATATATATATATATATATATATATATATATATATATATATTATATCTTCACAAACACAAATGTTTTTTTAAAAAAAATATTTTTATTTAAAACACAAATTAAATATTTTACTTCAAAAATTATGTTAAACAATATAAATGAGATAATTGAATGCGATACACTTAATGACGCTAACAGCCATCGCATGTGCATTTATAAGCTATGTGTTGCTTTGTCAGCAGTAAGCAGTTTTACACGTGCGATGGGCATTTGCGTATTTCCTGGGAATTGCTATATCGTGTAATATGACACCATGTGAACGACTCATTTGACCGGTTACACGGTGTTGTCATATTAATATTCTAAGTATTGTTTACGACGTATATAACAACTCCCCTCACAAAGAAAAAGTTGCTGTTTTACAGGAACTTTTCTAAAAATAGAATTTGTAAAATAATAAAATATAAAGGTTGTATACTTATGAAATTTGTAGAAAGCAAAAGTGAATAAAATAGCGTAAATTGTATAAATGAATAAAAATAAAAATATAATTAGCATTAAGTAAAGTCCTTAATAATAGAACCTAAAACAATACTTTTTAGTGATAACCTAAAAAAATAATTTTTCAAAATTATTTTGGGGTACTTAGCTCGATGTCTTCAGTTTCGTTCTATCGGAGGTTCGGTCTCAATCTTGGCAACAATTTTGAAATTCTGGATGTGGGAGATGGACTTTCACTGGTTGTATTGTGTTTACTCCAAAGCGTTTGTAGGACAAATACAGCGACAATTATTATAATGGAAAATATTGTCACGTAGGTGAACCAAGAAATGTTCTTTTTGACGAATGGCTGATTTATTAATTCGTCTAGGTCCTTTGAATAGTCGTTGAGTTTGTGGTTTGCGACGTTTAACTCCTCGAAATTCAATTCATGGAGCTTCAAAGGTTTGAGTTCGGGAACGACAATTTTTTCTGGTATGGTATCGCAGCAGTTGAAAGGGATAGTTGTCAAGGGTGTTGCTGCTTTTTGGGGCTTCTGCTTCTACTTTGGTTATCCCAATGAAGGCACTGCAAGCTTCCTGAAGTTTTAATAAAGAGTTAACATTGAGTGTTAAGGGTTTTGTATTGATGTCGGTACAGGTGATGGTAATACTGAGAGGCTCGGTAACCATAATTAACCACACGTTGGTTTCGAGTTTTTGAACGTGGTACCCTTGAGCAGAAATCACGGCACTATGACAATTGTCCGGCACTTTTTTTAAATTTCTTAAAAGTTGGGCCTCCCACAAAGCATTTGAGTCTATCGGATAGGCATAGAGTTCGGAACACAATTTATTTTGATTGTTCAACAGTTTGCACGCACTAAGGTCTTTTATCGGAATATACAGTAAAGAATCGTCGTTTTTTGCTATGTATTTATGAGTGAATGAAAGTACATGGTATAACCCAGTTCTATCATCATAGATTGGGATTGGGTATAAGCGGAGAGCAGTGAATGATTGCTGTTCAATAAGAGGAATTCTGAGTACAAATACAAGGTCGGAATCTGTTTGAAAAGCTTCTAATTCTCTAATTTCTAAGTATCGTGCAATACTTGCATATTTGACGGGCAAAGGTAAATTATTTTTCACGAGATTCTGCGATATTTCCTGTAAGGCGGCAATGAAATGTTCGGGAGTTAAAATTGAAGTGTGGATAATTTTTAGACGGGCAAAATTTATGGAATTAAGAACATCATTTAAGTTGTCTTCTAGAAAGAGATAATTTTCCATTAGTTTTTTCATCATTTCTAGAAATGAAAGTTTTGTTTCCACGTACGCCATTTTGTCGGTTACTTTACGAATCATATTTTCCATTTTTCGAATAATTTCGTTAAATATTTTCTCGTCGACCTGAATGTGTTGAATAGTCTCGTTAAAGTTCTTTATAACTGAGGTGGTTACACTGATTTGGTTTTTCAACAGATTTTCGATCTGCAGTTGTCCTTTGTTTAAACTATTTATACTGTTGGTGAAGTACTCGCCGTAGGCGGCGTCTAAGTTACCAGTTATGGCTTTGAAAATTGATCCGGCGCCATCGATTAGTCCATGTTTGTACCTTCGGGTGTCCATGTGGATTTCGGTGAATTTGTTTTTGACAGAGTTTGAGATTTGGTTAAGTAAGTTGATGTGTGATTGAACGTCAGCACGGAATACGTTGGTTGGGTGGACGTTAGTTTTTAGTGATAAAGTTAGTGCATCGAGAATTCTGTTGTTGGTAGCGAAAGCTTGTTCTAGAGCGGAGAGATTTCTATGAACTAGAAGAGTCCATTTGTCATTTGACACGGCTATACGTGATTCTTCATGATAATAAATCCCTAGGGTGTTATTGATTGGCTTTATTTCGAATTGGGATGCTGCCGATCCGAACAGCAGGATGACCCTGTAAAGAAATCAGTCTTCTGTGAAAGGTTTCATACGGTCAAAGTTTACTTTGTTTTTTTGGTTAGTACGAGAATTAAGTAAAGTAGCTGAGTTTGTATGTAGTTCTAATATTTGAAATGGTCCGTTAAATTTGATTTGTAGTATATCTTTGAACTGAGATTCGCGTACGTAAACCTTGTCACCTACTTGATAATTTGGGGTTTTGTCGGAAACATGTTTACCGAATCGAATTTTGGCTTTCTGTTTTTGAGTATCGGTTCTTTGCGTGCTATTTTGTAGTACTGTGAAATGCGGTTATTTAATAAGTCTCTGATGTATTTAGAAATCAAGTCCTTTTCGTTATGGAGGGTTTCAGGGGGTCGGCTAGACGAGTGCCCGAAAACGAGTTCATAGGGTGTGAACCCATGAGTTTTGTTAGCGGAGTTATTGTAAGTAATAATTGCGTATGGCAAAATATTGAAGGGGTGTTCGTCAGGGTGTTCGGCTTTATGAATACGGATCATATCTAACAAGGTTGAATGAAAACGCTCTAATGAGCCGTTACATTGGGGGTGTCCTACACTAGAGTAGGAAAGTTTAATATCGAACAATTTGCAAAGGTCTTTGAGGAGTGCATTGTCGAATTCACGACCGTAGTCGCAGTGTATTCTCAGAGGCGTTCCGAAGTGTTGGAAAAAAACCAAGAGTGTACTAATGACAGTTTTAGCGGACTTGTCGCTAATCGGGTAGGCCTGGGAATATTTAATTAATTCGTCTCGGATAGTAAGGGCATAATTTTTGCTAGGAACTTCGAGAATGTCGATATTTATTCTTTCGAAAGGGATTCTTGGGGTTTCTGTTACTACTAATGGATTGTCAAGGTTTTTACGGAAAGCTTTAGTTGTCTGACAGATTTGAGAGTTTCTAATGAAGTTTTCTACGTCTTTTGTATTACCTTGCCGTTATATTTTTCTTTATTTCGTCTAATAGTTTCGTTGATCCCTCTGTGTATGTTGTTTTTACCGTTATGGAATTGATCTAGTATTATTGGCACTTGATCTCTTCCTACTGTTTTTGTTATGTTCTGACAGACTTTCAACTTTATGTCTGTTTCTGCGAATATAAACAAAAGCATTTCGAGTATAGGTAGTTCTAAGTTATTTTCAACGCAGTATAGTTCAGAGTCAGTTAGAAGGTCTTTGCTCTTGTAAATTGAGGCAAATAATACCTCGTTCACAGTGTCGAAAACAGTCGATAGGGATTAATGTAATATCGTCTTTTTCGAACGCTTTTACTATTGAAAGTATTGATTTTTAATTGCTCGAAGTCGGCGTTCTCTTCGAAGATATCCTCAAGAATTTGGTTATGAAAATCTTTTAAATTGTCGGATTGAAAGAAAACTAAAATATTTTTGTTTTCTCTATCAAGGAGTTGACAGTTGGAGTACTGAATTTTACTATAGTCGATAAGTGAGACGGTCTTATACCGTTCTACGAATGTCCGAAATTCTGAAAAAATGCAGTTGTCCTCGTTGTCGGTTCCAAGTTGTTCTGTATCACTGTCTTCGTTTTCGTTTAAGGGACTTATCGTGAAGTGTTGGAGTTTGGTGTTTGATTGGAAAGTTATACATTCATCAAAATTGTTGATTCGAATGCGTGAAAGGGCGTCTGCGTTCGTATTTACTTTTCCCGGTTTGTATATAATGTCATAATCGTACTCCTCGAGTTTGAGGCGCCATCTGGCAAGTCGACTACCTGTATCTTTAATAGAAAAGAGTCACGTTAACGGGCGGTGGTCGGTCAAAAGTTTAAACTTTCGTCCAAAAACTATTGGCCTGAAGTGTTTAACGGCCCAAACAATAGCTAGAAGTTCACGCTCTATAGTGGAGTATCGAGTCTCAGCTTTGCAGAGGGTCCTAGATGCATATCCAATTGGCAGATCTTTGCCTATTGGTCCCTGTGAAAGCACAGCGCCGATTGCAAATGCGCTAGCGTCAGTTGTCAAAATAAAGGGCTCATTGAAGTCGGGATAAATTAAAATTGGTGTCGAAGTGAGGGCTTGCTTTAATTCATTGAAAGAATTAACGCATTCAGAACTGAAATAGAATGAAACATCTTGCAGCAATTTTGTTGGTGGTTTTGAAATTTTAGCAAAATTGAGTATGAATCGACGATAATACCCGGCTCATCGCTGAAAGGATTTGATGTCTTTTTGATTTTGGGGCTGAGGAAATTTCAATATACATTCTACCTTTGATGGATTGGGTTTAACTCCATCTTTGGTAATCAGATGTCCGAGATAGGCAACTTCTTTGCGAAGAAATTCGCACTTGTCGGGTTTGATTTTGAGGTTTGCCTTTCGTAGGCGTTTAAAAACATCAGTAAGACGAGACAAATGTTCGTTGATAGTGGGAGAGTATACGATTATGTCGTCCATATAGACGAGACAAAGTTCGTTTTGAATTCCTAAAAGAATGTTGTCCATAACCCTCTGGAATGTTGAAGGGGCATTCTCTAGACCAAAGGGCATCCTTACGAATTCGTAGTGCCCATTCTCAACGGTAAACGCGGTTTTGGAAATGTCTTTTGGGTCAATCTCAATCTGATGGAATCCTGAGGCGATGTCGAGTATTGTGAAATATTGGCATTTGCCAAGTTGATCTAATAAGTCCGAAATGTTAGGGAGAGGATATTTGTCATCAACCGTTAGTTCGTTGAGTTTTCGATAGTCAACTACAACGCGCCATTTTTGCTTTCCTGAAGCGTCCAGTTTTTTCGGTACTACCCATACAGGGGTAGTACTAGGGCGAGTTTGAATGGCGTATAATACCTTCGTCTAGCATTTTCGTTACTTGGGATTTAACTTCCTCTTTATGAATCTGAGGGTAGCGATAAGATTTCGTGAAAACTGGTCTAGAGTTGTTAGTCTCGATGGTATGTTTAATTTCGTTGGTAAATGACAGATGGTCTCCTTCGAGATAAAATATGTCAGAGTAGTCAAGACATAGTTGCGATATTAAGTCGGATTCTTCTTCGTTTAAGTGGTCAAGTCGAAGTTGATTGAAAATTTGTTCTTGTCGTTCTAGTATGTTGTTGTCTGTTGGCTGGGTTTGTGAAATAGAATTCACACTGAAATTTATAGTTTTAGGGATGGCATTTGCATTTAATACGGATGTCAGAAATTGGCCACTACTATCGACTTTTACTATAGCATTCGGAATATGGACTTTTTCAAATTCTATGCCTGTTAATAAGGCATCTGTATCTCTAAGGTTGCAAGTAAGTTTACAGATTTGCTCTGTACGTGGTTGAATGGAAATTGTGTTGACGGGGTTACATGAAAAGTTTTTAGGGGTATCTTTACTGATTATATCATCTGTTACTTTATATAGCGGAAGTGTTTTGAAGTTGGTTACTAATTGCTTTTTATGGAAATAGACGATGCAATTATAATGTTCGAGGAAATCGGAACCTAACAATCCGTCGAACTCGATATCGATATTGCAAATGTAGACCTTATGAGGATCATTGATATTAAACGGGACAAGAGTCAATTCGTTGATATGAATTTTCACGTTAATTATTCCCTGGATGACGACATTTTCTGGGAACCTTTCCCTGAATCGTTTGCAAGTTTCTGGCTTAAAAATGGAGAGTCCTGCACCGGTATCCACAAGAAGTTTGTAAGTGTTGGATGCATCGGTGATGTAATATAAGTTCTTAGAGTTTACGGACAAGAGGGGTCTTACAGAAATCTTTGTTCGAAGATATTCAGGTTGGGGTCGAAGCTGTCTAAATTCAAGGTTTGAATGTGGGTTTGAAGGTCTCACATATCCGGGGGTTCTGTTTGAGGGGTAGTATCCTGAAAATTTGTAGGAGAAATTTCGTCGTAGTTTTCAGAGTAATTTTCGCTCTCGAAGTCTGTTCTAGAGTAATCGTTAAAATCATTCTGGGAATTGTTGTAGGAGCAATAATCGTTATAGTCGAAGTCTGTGTATTGGTACTGGTTGTGTGTTGGGTTCGAATAAGTCTGTTCACTTCTATGATTTTCGAACTCATGATGGTTGTTGGCGGTAAAAATTAGGGTCCTGTTTAAATTGGTCCGTATTTGGGGGTTGGTTACTTGTTGATGGGCGTTGTTGTTGGAAACTCCTTTTGGGAGGAAAGTTTGTTTGGCGAGATTGTTGATAATTTTGTTGATTAGAATTTTGGGCGAATGGATTAGGGCAAGGTCTTTGAAAGTTTTGCCCAAAACCTTGATTTTGTCCAAAGTTTTGGTTCTGTTGGAATTGCCTCGATCTAGTGATGCATTCATTAACTGAATGGCCCATTCTCTTGCAGAATGTACATTGTTTTGGAGGTGGCCTTCAACGTTTCAGTCTATTCTGACTTCGTTGTCAATGGCTTTATATTTATTGACGTAAATTGCAAAATGAAAAACATAACGCCATTGACAACGAAGTCAGAATAGACTGAAACGTTTGGTTTTCCTTCAATATACGTCGTTTTATTTCGATTGTGGTGTTATTGCCCAAAAAACATAAAAGTAATAAATACTATGCCATAAACAAGTTTAGAAGACCATTTGTTTTTGATGTCTGGTCAAGGCAGGGGTAGTTAAGAACTAAAGAATAATTTGTTAAGGATAAAACTAAATTTTCTGCCAGCTTTTTCCTGGTTTTATAATTCAGTATATGCCGACTTCTATACAGTTGCTTTAGTCTGACAAATCTGGATTTTATTATGTTTGTTAAGTGTTCTGTGAATCGTAATTTTGAATCTATTGTAACACCCAAAATTTTGATATTATCTACTAAAGGGATGATGGAATTTTTATATTTAGTTCGATGTTCCTGGCTGCTTTGTCGTATAAATTATACTGAACAAATAGGATAGTTGCGCTTTTGTTAGGATTAATTTCCAGATCATGCATTCTAAAGTAGGTGTGAGTATTTAGTAAGTCCACATTTACTTTATATGAGACTTCTTTCAGATGAGCTACATCAAAGGAGTAATATAGTTGCATATCGTCGGCGTTTGTACCTTACAGTGTTCCAAGCTTGTATGTAAATCAAAAGTATATGCAACGTACAGTAACGGACCCAGAACCGATCCTTGTGGTACTCTGGATGGTACATACCCTATATTAGAAACACCTTGAGACGTTTTGACTGTTTGCTTCCTATCTGCAAGGTATGATCTGAAGAAACTCAAGGGGACATCAGCTAATCCATAGTACTTTAACTTGCTTATTAGAATACTATGGTTTACCATATCGAATGCTTTCGAGACGTCGATAGTAGCCAGTATAGTGTTCTTGTGGTTATCTAGATTACGTATGATGTTATCTGTTAAATTTATTAAAGCTGTAGTTGTGCTATAGCCTCTACGAAACCCTGATTAATAGTTAGGAAATGTATCATCTATTCTGAAGTAGTTAACTAACTGCTTGTATACAGCTTTTTCTAAAATTTTTGAGAAGAAACATAAAATACAAATTGGTCTTAAGTGCTTGAATTCACTGGGGTTACTGGTTTTGGTTCGGGGGACAATGACTGATTTTTTCCAATTATGAGGAAAGTGACCTGTTTCAAGACATACATTAATAATATGTGTTATATAGTTAATTATGTACGGTAGGCATAATATAACCATGTCCTTATTAATATTATCTGATCCTGACCTTGATGATTTATCTGAGGAGGCTATATCTGTTATTTCGTTTTGATCCAATGATCGGAGTTAAACTATTCAGGTGATAACCTTCATTGAACCTGTTAACGGTATTATTAATTATATAGTTTTTATCACTATTGTACCTATAATTAGATAGGAAATAGCTATTGACTACGTTCGGATCCAGGAAGTTAGTAGGTATGTTAACATTAGCTTGAGAACAGACATTTAAGCTTCTTAGTTTACTCCATGCTGCTTTAGAGTTAAGGTTTCCGATGTGAGATAGATAGGCTTTCTATTCTCTTCTAATAGAGGCTAATGCAAAATTTCTCAAACTTTTGTATCTGACCCAATGATTATTATTTCTGGTCCGACGGAACGTAGATAAGGCAGTGTCTCGCTCATGTAGTATGAGTTTGAGCACCGGTGTTAACCACGGGGCTGGTTTTTTGGTTATTTCAATTTTTCTTACAGGAGTATGGTCATTAAATATTTCAGATAATTTATCAGTTAAGTACCGTACTTTAGTATCAATATCAGGCTGATAGTATATACTATCCAAGTTCAAGTTAGACAATTGATCTTCAAAGGCTACAATGTGTATGTTCCTCAAGTCTCTATAAGATAAGAAATTAGGTCCAATCTTTCGTAATTCTGTACGGAGTATGATCACTGATATGGTCTACCTTCAATGTTGCTGTTTTAATTACCTTATAGGAATTATTTATAAAGATCAATCAATCAATCAATCAATGTAGTACTGAATTAAGTTATTCTGATGGGTGCATTTACAAGTTGGGCGAAGTTGAAGCTATCAAAACATCTATGTTGACGTCCCCGAGTACAACAATCTCATCAAACTGTGGTGTGTAAAATGACAATAGATTTTCCACATAATCGACGCACTCACAAAGGGAATAGTGAGGAGGTCGATACAACTCAGCGATAAATAAAGTACTTTCATTTATTTTAAGTTTACAGGAGAGAGATTCTAATGCATTGTTGTTTTATATGTTGAAAATGGTTTGAATCCCAGTGATGTATTTTATAAGGGTAAAAAACAATACTCAGATATTAGTTTTTCGTAAGCAGTGAGAAGTATCAAATTTTCTACAAAATGTTCTTTTGAGTAGGTGAAAAATTGTCAGTGAAAACTATCTTGCAAATTATAATTTTTTGATAAATTTAATTTCTTGCCTAGTAATTGTTTTCTCATTTTGATCTAAACTCGTATTTGGGCAACATTACTCAAACAGATATTTTATACTGAATAAATAAAAAAAGTGGAAAAATAAAAAAAAAATTTCATGTCCTGTCAAATTTAACCAAATGAATGGTATATATACAAATTGCAGTTGAATTTAATAACAAACATCACCTTTTACTCTATATGTGCTACATTTATGTATTGCATAATTTCAAAAAGAATATACTGCAATTTATTAGTGTCAGTTCTTTATTTTTATAAAATTTTAATTTTTTAATAAATAGCAAGTTAAATATGAGATAAATATTTATTTGACTGATCCTGGGGGTTTCATTTCCTCACAGCTATTTTTGAAAAGTAGAAGTCAAATATTTGAAAATTAATGTAACGAGGGCGATTTATCGAAATTGGTGTGAACAGTACTTGCCTTCTTATAGAACAACTCCCTTTAGAGAAAGCAGGAGTGTGGATTTGACGTGACGTTTCAATACCTTTTTTAGAATATTGGCCTAACAATGTTTTTCTAACGTCTTTTGCAGCTAATATTCGCTTGACTTTTCGAAATTGTCAATATTGTTTGACAATTTTGAATATATTGTTCTTGACTAATTGATTATGAAATTTCCTTTTTCATTGGACCGGATCTGTTGCTATTATACAATTATCTGTATAGAGGGTGTCCCAATTTCTTCATTCTTTAACATTTTCTTATTGTGTTATTCTTCAAGAAATATCTTCATCTTATTCCTTGCCATTTTGTGGGTATCATTTTCTATTATTACAGCGTTTGTCATTCTTCATCTATCTATAGGTCTTCCCAAAAAGTTATATTGGGGGTCTTTTTTCCTTACTTAGATAGTCTGGATGTTTCACAATTTTTGAAACAAGGACAGTTATGGAAATTCATGTGTCAGAAATTACGCTTTTTAAATTAGTCGGTATATAGTTATCCTACTTATATGAATATGCAAACGTTAGCTCAATCAGACAAGTGGAAGCAAGTTAAAGAAAGCTTCTGAAAACGTTGTCAATAAAATGAAACAGGAATAATTTGTATTTACTTATAAGTTCATATTTATTTTACACTGTACAAAATATAAATCACAATTAAAAGATATTAATATTTCTTATATTTTAAAATACGAAAGCCACAATTCGAACAGAATAAATACTGATAGTTTCTTGTTGAAGAAATAGGGGTCTCTATTTTAGTCTAAATATCTACACATTTGACAAATGTAAATTCGCCTCACAAACCAGTCTAATCTCACAATATTCCTCGGAAGAAATGATTATTATTGCAACACTTTGCAAATTAACAATTTTTTTAGCAGTATGCTCACCCGTTCTGTTTTCCACTTTAACTCAAAACTTAATAGAAGCTATAAAATTATAAACCATAACCATACCACAGTATTTAAACAGCTTAACCAGAATTCCCCTACGTTCATTTTATATTTAGTTATGTACAGACGAAATGGCAGTTAAGCTTAAAAGAAACCTTATGTTGTTATCTTTTAGAACTAAAATTATTTTTGATCACTTGATGTTTGGTTCCTGAACTTAGCAAATTTTCCACTTTCTGTCCTTCACTACGAGCAACACTTTGAATTTGACGTGTTTCTTCTGAGACCATATCTTCACTTGAATTAGCCTAAAAATATAAATAGGGATTTAAAATGTAAATAAAAATAAGAGTAATGATATGGTTTAATTAGCCCAAACCGTAGCACAAACAAAACCTGGGTCTATGTTAGATATTATTTTTTTCATTTACTGATTTTCGGAAAAATGGCTTTAAAAGACGAAGTATCCCTTGACATGTGTGTAAAAGTCACACAAATATTAGTATCATTGATGCTGATTCATACTTATTTACTACTTTCTGCTGATTTTTGAAGCGAAAGCTTCTAAACAGAGGTCAAGACTTATACATATGAAAACAGGCGAGTATGGGAATAAAATATATCTTGAAATTGCATTTGTTTCGACATGTTCCGACCGACAGCACACATTATCTTGATCTTGAAATACCTATACGCATACAATTCAGTTCTCTCTGTAAGAAACATGGACTAGGTGATATTTATATTGAGAGTCCCGTCATTTATAAAATAACCATAAATTATAGGAAAAAATAAATCTAACAACCAGTTAATATACAACGTCTGCACAAAATTTGCTTTTCGTTCTAATAAACATTCCAATTCTCTCTTTGCCGTATATTAGATTAGAGGCTTGACATACGTTACGTTGGGTGGTGACTAGCTTCATATTATAAAGTCAACATTTTACATTAAGACTATATTAAGCTATTAGGAAAAGATCACCTTTTACGAAGCAATTGCATATGGCTCCAAGTGTCTCATATCTGCATGCTGACTGCTATACATGATTACTCATCCTTATTCTACACGCAATATTACGACTAACAAATCAATTTTCAAAAAAATCTATCATATGAACAAAATGCAACATTGATATATTCCTTATATTTACAAATGAATAATAATGGTGCCATAATTTCAAGTGAAATAAAGAGAAAGAATCCAAAGTCTCAAACAAATAAAAAAGAAGCATTTAAAGCCCTTCTTCATTAAACATTTGTTGGATTACACACTGAGAGATACATATTTGTTACTATTTTTAAAAAAATTGTGTCAACTGTATGTGAAAATTGTGCATTTAAAAATTTACACGTCATATGTTCCATTGTAAATATATTTAAATTAAGAATTAAATAAAATATATTTGGGATAACGAAACGAACACATAATGAGAGGAGGCAATTGTCAAGAAGTTAAGCGTGAATGTGTGGGATAGATTTGGTGATTGAACAAACAAGTGTCAGATTTATGGAATAATTGCAGCTTGAAATTGAAGAAACTATCTTAATCGGGAACTATCATTTTAAATGCAAAACAATATATAAATTTCAATAAAACATTTAAAACAAGTATAAGCGACTTCCAACTATACTTAAAGAATTGAAACTAACTATAATAATTAAAACAAAATACAACTCTAGACAATAAATATCACATTCAGTGTTGCTAGGTACCTACCCAGAAAGTGAAAAATGTAAACATTAAAAGGTGCGCATTCGGTACAAATTAATTACCTACCAATCTAGTATATTTCTGAAGTCGTTGACAAGCAAACTTGATTGCTGCTTGGCACACATAGCATGCCTTTAGGGGAAAATTCACTAAACCCCAGATATCCTAGATATCAAAAGGGTTTAGCTCTGTAGGAGCCCTTTCCAGTTTTTCAGGCCCGTGGTTGGAGTCATGGTGGCAGTTTCCCATTAATTTCCTGACCATCCGGGCTGTTCCAAACAGGACGGCTTTTTGTATTTGTTGGTAAAGATGTTCGTCCAGACCCAAGTATTTTAAATTGTTTAAATAGATGTTTTGGGACTAATCCTGTTGTTGACATAACAATTGGTACAGTTTGTGTGTTGTTTATGTCCCACTGAGTCTTTATTTGAAATTCCAAATCCCTATATTTGGTTATTTTCTCAGCTTGTTTGATATTTATATTATTGTTGTTAGGAATTCCTATGACAATTAAAGTTGTTTTCCGAGAGACTTTATCTACCAAAACTATATCTGGTCTATTGTGAGCAACAGTCCTATCGGTCAGTATCGTGCGGTCCCAGTACAGCTTGTACTTGTTATTTAAATAAAACAGATTCTGGTTTGTATCTATAGTAGGGTATTCTTATCGACTGTGACAGTTCAAGTTTCAGTGCTAGTTCCTGGTGCAGTATTTTTGCCACAGCATCGTGTCGTTCTTTGTATTTAGTTGCAGCGAATGCTTGACAACCTCCTGTGAGATGCTGGATAGATTCTGATGTTTGGCAACCGTACCTGCATCTGTCGTTGTTAATAGAAGGGTCTTTAACGATGTACTTTGGATAGTTCTCAGTTGGAATTACTCGATCTTGGATTGCCAATATAAATAAAGCCTTCCGTTTCAGGAAACATATGACCAGAGATCAACCAGTAGTTCGACGCTGCACTGTTGACATAATCTTGGTTGACGTCATTTATATGTCTTCCATGAAGGGCACGCAGTGGTGTTGAGTCATCAACCTGGCACATGACTCTGTGTACATCAGAAAATTCTGCGAGTTTCTGGAAATGACTACGCAAAATAGAAATTTGTTGATCTAATAGTTTGCTTAGATCTGTCAATTCTTTTCCTCCTTCGTACCGTGGCAAAGTTGTATGTTCGACAGAGCTTTTTGCATGGTGATTTTGAGATTTTGTTAGTAAAACTCTAACTTTTCGTTGTAATTGTTCAATGTCAGTCTTGTACCAATTAACTATACCGAAAGAGCAACTGAGCATTGAACACGCATAGGTGTTAATAGCCCGAAACAGATATTTACTGTTTAGTTTGGTTTTTAACAGTCGTCTTACCCTTCTATAAAAGTCTGCTGTTAGGTCCTTTTTCATGGTCAAGAGATCAATACGTTGAGCCTGCTTTATTCTAAGGTATTTATAAGTATGACCATTCCCCATAGATTCAATTGAGGTGCCATCTCCCATTTCGTATTGTCCCTGCTGTATTTTGCCTTTAACTTTGTTAATAATATGGCAAATAGGTCAAATTTCATATGGATGTCAGTAGAGAACCCTTCTACTATTTCGAGCATATATTGCAGCTGTTGTTTCGTAGCTGCCATCAACTTTAAGTCGTCCATGTATAACAAATGGTTTATCTTTAGTGCTTGTACGTTGTGTGTTGGAGACTGAACCCAAAATTAGAGTTCAGTTTGTTTGAGAGAGGGTTGGTTCATGGCAAGGCAGAATCACAGCGGGCTAAGAGAGATTCCCTGGAATCCCTTCTAATTGGAATGGGGTCAGTTTGTATCGAACAGTTGGCTTTATTCAGTGACATTTTGGTTTGCCAGGTGGACATGGCATATTCTAAAAAGTTAATAATGTAATTATTGTCTTTATAGAGTTTCAGTGCCTTAGTGAGCCAATCATGTGGAACTTAATCAAAGGCCTTTTTGTAGCCAACATATCCCATGAGATTTTGTCGTTTGGCGTGGTCTTGATTGCAGACCACGAAATCAATTATCAGTTGTTCTTTGCACCCCATCGAATTTTTTGCGCATCCCTTTTGTTGTTCAGTTCACAATGTTGGAAAATGCGATGATTAATGCGCGATTTTATGTGTTTGTATAAGTTTGAGAGGCAAATGATTGGTCGGTACTGGGTCATGTGTACATAGGTTGTCCTTTGGTAAGAGGTGTGTAGCCCCATGCGTAAGGAAACTAGGCATCTTGTGTGGGTGAGTAATTAGTCATTTATAAGGGCTGTTAGTGTTTCGTGGGTTGTGTACAGTTTCTTTATCCAGTAATTTTTCATTATTATTGATGTCGTTAATTTTCTGTAACACCATTTTTCTGATTGTGGGAAAAGTGTGTTTTCTAGTTTCTGTTGGTTACTGGTTTTGTACCTTCTCAATCGACTTGTGTAGACGGAGAGCTTTTGTCGTGGACTGTCCAGACCTTGCTGAGATGTGATGTTTTCTCCATCCCACTTTCTATTCTGTTGTTCCTGACTCCTCGTTGGTACTCGGTCAGTCTTCCAACGTCTTTCCGAAGAGAATTGATTTTTCCTTCAAGCCTTCTTTACCAAGGTGGTATTCGAGGTGTTTGTCTAAATTGGGGAAGGTCTTGCTTTGGTCTGATTGCGATTGTTCTGCAGATGGAAGTTGCAGCACAGTAAATGATTGTGTGTAGCGACGGTTCCCAGTTTCTTAGAAGATCTTAGTTTGGAAAAAGTTGGTCTAGTTAGTGGATCTGTCTCACTATAATCTACAAGACCTCCTTCCATTTTTGCTTGTATCTTCTCAAGGAGGTCAGCGTTGGTTGACTGTTCTTGTTGAAGTTCTTGACTTTCGTCCGCTCTTTGTGCCAAAGGTGTTTCAGGCTCTGCATCGATTGTATTTCGATCAAGTACTTCGCGCTCCACTTCGATCTTTATTGTTTCCTGTTGTTTAGGAGAAATAAGGCCATTTCTCAAGATAACACGATATTGATCTGCGACTCCATGTTCGGTAACTTGAAACTCTGGGTACTCACGACAGAACCTTTGATGGAGTATTTGGCGATATCCAGTCTTGTCCTGGCCAAGGTTAGTAATTCTGTAAAACGTGCCCATTACCAATTCATTCATGGCGCTAGCCCATTTCATGCGTTGTCTTTTCAGTCCCGCTTGATTGAGCGCTGGCTGTTCCTGTGCAACACTTTCTACTAGTGGAGTTCTCGTTCTCGTTTGACTCCGTTGGTGATGGTCACGTTGTTACTGTGCCTGTATTGGTTAGTGTTGTTGCCACCCTGCCACCGACGTCCCGCATGCTGTCATGTCTAGCGCCGGCTCCAGACATGCCCTGCCGATCCCCAGGCAGCAACTCTTTTCCGCGGCATAATTAAACACCCTGTGTATAATCAAACCAAATAGCCGTTTAGAGCTTGACATATGTTGTCGCTGAAGTTTCTATTAGGCCGGGAGTAGGTGACACCAAAAGCAAAGTCTTTGCAAAATTGAAAAAATTACATTTATATCGGTATTTGCCAGGTATACAAACAAAATGAGCTTGGTACTCATTGATTTAAGGAGCCGAAAATACTATACTCTACTACCTATATGCTTGAGATGTACATAGAAAATTTCCAAATTCGTAATCAAAACTTCTAGTATCTACAATTCCTACACTATTACATTGGTATCAAAATATTTATGAGAAAATGTCCGTTATTTCGGATTTTTTGGCGATTTTTTGCAAATAACATGTTGCACGATATCGAGAACTATATGAGACCACCTAGGGATTTTCCTTAATAGGTTACACTTTAAACAACTATACACATTCATAAAATGTTTTGGAAAAATTGATTAATATGTTTGGGATATTGGTCGGGTTTGGCATGTGTGCATTCACAAATTGCATCAATTTACCAATAGAAGTCTTTTCCCCATCCGGATATATACTTTAATAAGCAAGACCATATTCATTCAAATGGGTTCACAACAGGAGAACAGGTAACATACATACAAAAAAAAATAAGCGAAGAATTGATAACCTTCTCCTTTTTGTCGATTGATTAATTACACATTAGGATTAATACTTGAGCCGTAACAAAATAGTGACAATTATTTTTTAATTTATCTGAAATTTATATCCATTACCTAGATTGACACAAAGAAGGAGAAACACAGACAGTGATATTACAAGTGACGCTATATTTTGTATGAAGCTTTCGCTTCCATTGTTCAGTCCCAACTGACTGCCCATCTTTTAAAATTGGAATTTTAATGTAATTTTAACCGAGTTCAAAAAATGGGGAAATTCTCAATTCGGTTGTTTTTTTAGTGTTTCTTACCTCAGTTACTCTGGCAACAATGAACCGAAGTCAATCATTCGTCTTTAATTTGATAGAATAGACTTTTTTTCAATGACATGGAATGGTCCATTTTGCAAAAAATCGAAAAAATCATGTAACCCACTTCATAATATATCATAATATATGGCGGGTGCGTTGGTATTAAAACATTATAATTATTCTTATTGGAAATCTAGGATGACATTAATTGAAAACAGATTTGAATTTCATCAAAATATTTGTTATTTAACCGCTTTCCAGATGTATGTTTTCAATTTGTCTGTATATACATATATAGGGTGCACTTAAGTTAATAGTATCGAACATTGTATTATTAATAATATTTAAAACATAAAAAAATTCACAGTTTGAAACTAAAACGAATTCATCACATGTTACTTTTATCAATAACTGAATACGAGGCATGTCAAAAAAGATGCATTTTCTTTAATCAATATCGAAACCGATTATGAATTAACGTTAATTAACGTTTTCAAAGAAAAATAAAGCGTCAAACATTTGAAACTGAACGATGGAAGCGAAAGCTTCTTACGAAATATTCGTCCTTTCTCTCGTTATCTCACTGTGTCTATTTTTCTTTTTTTGTGTCAGTCTTTGTAATGAATATAAATATCAGTAGAATTAAAATAATTGTCACTATTTATTAGGTCACAAGTATTAATCCTAATATATATAATTCTTATTTTAAATATATCTGCAAAGAAATATAAGTTTAGATATTCAGTAAGTGTTTGTAAATAGTTTTGTTTTTCTGAATAAGCATTAGAAGACAAGATGTCAAAGAAAAATTCGTTTTGTTCTGAGCTAACATCATTACAAACACATAACATTTATACAAAGCAGTAAATTATGTACCTATATATTCAACGGTAGCAAGAATTTAAAATTTTTAAGTTCTGATTCTATATAATATTAAAATGAGTTTTATTCATTTTATGTGAATTGAAAATAGTACATAAAATTAATTTATAATGAAATAATATTAAAAAGGAGTGTTCTCGGTTTCGAATACGAGAACTTTGGAACTGCATCCGTGCAGTTTAGACTCTTGAACACTTGTCTTTAGTTCAAGTACATATGTTCATCAGAGGATATAACCGTTTTGCCGATTTCAAGATGGGTAAAAGGTTTCGAGTCGCATGTTAATTTGAGGCACACATGAGTTCTCTGTGTCGCTATCATTTCCTGCCATTACTAGCGTTATCGTGATACAAGTTTTTCGTTAACATTATACAAGATGGATTATACAAGATGGTTAAAAAAATATTTTATGTAGCCAATAATTACATAAATTCGTTGAAATATATGCCGTTGTAGACTTATAATTGTACAGGATGGTTTAAATACCTTAGAAACTAAATGTTATTGGGTGGCCCATAAGCAATTGCATATACAGAGATGTTAGAATATAGAGAGAGGTTGAAGTATATTATGAAGTGAAAATTACTACAAAAAGTTAGAGATCTGAAATTAAACTGATTAATTTCGTGTTAGGATAAATTTGTTTACATAGCATATTTATGTACACGGTGTTCAAAAAGTTCAAGTACGTCTGATTTACTCAGTGGGAAAGCGTTTTAGAGGAAAAAGTTAAATGGATAACTTTTATTATTTTTCCCCGGCTATCCAATGGCTATGTCCATTTTGACTTTGACTATGACCTTTTTCACATGGGGACCCAATTTTTTATGTCGGAAATGAAAAGAGCGAAAAATTTCACGTCCGAATGTGGCCTTGACAATTTATTTGACATCACCTTGATGATCAGTGAAGGTTAGATTGAGGTAAAGCATGATTAGGCTCCGAGCCACGAGAACTATGGGGGAATACGGTGAAAAATTAGTTTCTGAGGTTACTGATGAAAAATCTGAATTCATTTATAGAAAACTCATCAGATTTGTCACCAGCAACCTTAAAAACTAATTTTGCACTGTATTCCCCCATACTCCTCGTGACTTGAAGCCTAATCATGCTTTACCTCAATTTGAGCTTCCCTCATCATCAAGCTGATGTCAAAAAAATTGTCAAGGCCAAATTTGGAGGTGAAATTTTTCGCTCTTTTAATTTCCGACGTATAAAATGGGGTTCCCATTAAAAAAAAACTGATTTGACCTTGATATGACCCTACAGGTCATACTCAAGCGGATATAGCCATTAAGTAGCCGGCGAAATATACTAAATGTTATCTATTTAACTTTTTCGTCTAAAATGCTCTTCCACTGAGTAAATCAGCCGTACTCGGACTTTTTGAACACCGTGTATACGTATCCACATTATTTAGGTAACCTTGAAATTACGAGTCAAGTTTTGTTTACTCTCTTCGACATGTCATTTTGTACGCAAGACAATATATATGTATATATATATATATATATATATATATATATATATATATATGTATATATATTTTGTTTCTGGTCGGGAACCTTCATCAGACACGCTTCCCAAAATAGAATGTCCTCTCGAACACTTATTTACGTATTTGATACATAACGGTAAATTTGTAGATGCGAGATGTAAGGCCGACATCTAGGATTTTCGGGGAAACTAGCCCACACAGGTTCCGTCTCTGGAGCCATTTCGTATAATTGCTGTTCTCCCCTAAGTCCTAGGACAGAATGTCACGAGAAAATTTTCGGGTTACTTCACCTGTAAAAGATATTAAATACTCTCTTCGAGGTGTTATTCTTTTGTACGCAATTATTTCACATTTAAACCACAAACAAATCTCATTTGTTTTGGCTAGTCTTTCAATTAGTGCTCATCAGTAGCTTTACAGTCCAACAGACTACTCTGCACACCAAATAACATACCTTTTATTTTTATATCAGCACACATTTCCCCTAGTAAATTTTGCATTTTATGAAAACCAATATTATTCGTCTGTTTCTTTTAAAACAGTTCAACAAGCAGTTCCTGCTAACGGAAACTACTTGCCATTATGAAGCAAAACTGCTCTTAGGTTTATTTTTGAACCATCAACAAACAAATCCAAGATTTAATAGAAAATTGTCAACTACGCATCAGGGTTATCAATGATTATCAAATTTCTCACCATCGTTATGTTCATCGCTTGGTATCTTCACTTTTTCTATACGGAATTTATAGTACTTTTTGATGCTTGATTTTCTTTGAGAATTCTTTTATATCTTCCGTACGTTACTAGATTCGTGCCACAGATAGTCGTATGGTATATAACTGTAGTCGAAATTGTATATACGAAGAGGTTGAAAAAAGAATTTAGATTTGTATTTTGACATTTATATTTTTAATCGAGTGTAAGTTGTAATCTTGTTTTTGAAAGTAATTAAAGTGAATTAATTTTAAGAAGTGTATTTTGTGAAGTACATCAACTTCTAGTAGTGTGAATTTAATGGTGAAAACTAGATCTGAAGAAGCAAATATGTAAAACAATAATGATAGAAAAAATTGCACGACGAAAATACACTCAAATAGGGATCAAGTTGGGTTTAATAAATCCATTAGATGAAAAACAGAAAATCGAATTACAAAATTTAATTAATTCATTAAATAAGAACCACAAGAAGAGTAATAAAATTTTATAACTCCATTAAAAGAAAAAACACACAATAGGAAGAATTAAAAATCGAACGAGAACACTTTTAGCAGAAATTTCAATTAATTGAACAATTTAACGAAATAATTAAAAATGGAAAAAACTAAATTACAGTCAGACATTGAGTAACTACTAAACTTCAGTGAATACTAGTAAATTACATTAATAAAAATAAATGTTTAATTACAATATTACTGTTGTAACTGGTGAGATGAGTGATATGATTTTTGTTTTGCGCAACCAAATTTTAGTGAAACAACGGTGATCTCAGTATTCAGTGATTAAACCTGACAACAGGAGAAAACTTATCATTTGTTTTTAGAATACCATTATATTCCTGTTCAAAGTTTATTATCTCAAGATTTACAAGCTCGCTTACAGCTTGCCATATTTTAGCAAGATAAACAAAAAATAAATCAAAACTTACTATTCTTTTACACACAGGACAACATGTACTAGACAAGGAGTTAAAGAAACAATCATTTTGAAAATTATCCTGCTACATGAGAAAGCAAATTTCAACATAAGTTTAAGGTTAATATTTAGTTTTGAACAGAATTAAATGTATCTGTTTCCTTCAAGAACTTTTAAGCGAAATACTAGAGGATATATATTGCGCCTTAAGATCGAGAAGTTATGATCATAATTGTTTGGATTTTTAAATTTGGTCGCAAATAAAGGAAACAGTATGAAATGTGATGGAAATAGTTGTAATTTAAAAAAGAACCGACTTCAGATGACTTAAAATATCATCACTGCTTATGCTTATATAACAAATTGTTCTACAGCCTGAATAACAATAATTTTACCACATCCTTACTTCAAATACCTTGTCTAAGCAACTACTTATTATACTCCACATTATTTTTCAATCATCCTGTATATTCAACTGCTTCTGACAATTTTTAAAGGCTTTTGTATAACTGTAATTATTCTCCGTCTTATAACGCAAATATCCACTCTGTATAACTATAGTTTTGGTTCACTCTTATTTCAACCACCTGGTATACGCAACTACTTATGTCCCACCGAATACCAACCTATATAGCTAATTCAGTTCCAACCGTCCTATGTATACAACTGCTTATTTACCACCTAATATTACATGCACGCACGCACTCACCTCCAACCGTATACCATATTGAAGAGAGTTCGCCGACTTATTAAATTTTCGTCTCAATAAACTAACGGAATATTTAAATATTTAATATTTAAATTGCCAAGCTGTTTTTGAATGATCGCTCGTCATACATAAAAAAAGTTGCAGACGAATTGATAACCTCCTCTTTTTTGGAAGTCGGTTAAATAGACGAAGTTGCGAATGAGATCAAAAATAAAAACGAGGTTTATTTGATAATTAGATATCTTTGAGAAAGTAGATTGTAAAGTGTATTTGAGTGAAGGGGGCGAATTTTCAACAATTACTTCAATAAATATTTTTATTGTTGTTTACTGATTTGTTATTGTAACACATTGAGAGAATAAATATTAATAAAATCAAAATGCATTTAACTTCTTAAAAGCTAATAACTCAAAAACCGATCGAGTTATGTGAATCAAGACCACCTTTTCTATGCTTTAATTTACTGAAGTAACAAGGTGTAACTAGCACTCTCTATTGAGAATGCTACATTGGAGTTAATATCAAAATCCACCCGACAAAAAACCCAGCATGACCAATTTTCAAGTAGAAACTATTAGAACACACAAAAATATGGCGAACTTTTATCTTGAAACATGCAATATTGACTCAAATATCATTTTTGGCGTATAGAATCTAGTTTAGAGATTGGACATCTTTAACGAATCACCATGTTCGTATATCATAGGTTGCAAAAATATAAATATTTTTAGTGGAAGTTTAAAGAAAAAAGATAATTTGTTTATTATAAAAACTTACTTTTTCCACTATAAAGCTACTTGCAGCACCTTGGAGACCTTTCTCATAATTGTTGCTGTCTATTCTATCCTCAACATATGGTACCACGTTTTCAACAACATTTGAAGCAGAACTTGAAGAGTCTTCATCGTTAGAATTGGCTTCAGCAGCTTCTACAAAAGCAGATGAAAGATCGCCGCTTAATTTGTTTACTGTTTGTGTAGATACGTCATACATGAATATTTCTTTTTCTTTACTTGATGGATCCTGTGGACTGAAAGAGACAATTATATAATATAATAGTTTGGTGTGGGTACATTTCAGTTATTGAAATAAAAGTATAGCATTTTTGGTAAGAATGATGGGTGGTCCCTTAAGATTCAGTGATTTATAAATAGATAATATCTATCTGTTATATTCAAGTCAGTATAACAAGTATTTTAAAGTTACGAGGTATGAGTATAATGTTTGTGATAGACAAACTTGTGAAAAATTTACAATATAAGTAGGACTACTTACTCTGCAACCAGAAGAATTACAGATTGTTTGTCAGTTTTTGTCTTGTTCTCGATGTCTAAAAACTTTTTATAGTTTTCAAGGCTGGGATTTGCTAAAAGATCTTTCAACGCAGTCCCCTCTATTAATTCAACATCAGTAGGTTCGTTTGCTGCTTCTCTAATTTTTCTCTCGGCAGAGAAGTCGTAATTAACTGGTGCAAGTACAACAACACTAGAAATTTTTCTCCCTTTCAGTTCCGGCACGTCAGGAATTGGAAATTGGGAACCATTCACTTTAAGAGGTAAATATCTGGTATACGATTCATCATTTAAAACAACAGGACTGACTTGTTTAGCCTCTTCACCACTAATGTAGGCTTCTTGAACTTGCTTTCCTTTATCTGTTTCTGGATCATAATGAACAACCTTTAAACCAACTGCTGGTTGGGTACTTTCTGACCTTGATATAGAATCTGGAGCACTGACTGTGATTTCTTGTATATCTGAAGCTTGAGCTTCTTGTTCCAAAGGATCATCCTGAATTCTCGACAATTTTTCAGGTACTATAGCATTTCCATCTTTGTCAACTATGGAGGCTACAGGTTCGCTTCCTGAAAAGTACAAATAATAATAGAAATTAGTTAGACTTATTTTTGACATATTTTAGTGGCAAATGAAATATATTTATATATAATTTCAATAGCTGAATAACACTGATCGACACTTCTGGTCTCAAAATCGATAGCACTAAATATTTGTAGTTGCTCGGTTTAGATGTTCCCGGTAGCTTCGCAATGTTCGGTTTAGCTCTTCCCTCTAGTTGACCAATATTTTCTGTAGCTGTTCCCGGTAGCTATGCAATGATCTGTTTTTTGAAGGGCCTTGACGTGGCGATTCGTGTACGAAAGTGGCAGTTTTTATTTTTTAATTTTGATGTGTTTTACCTAGTTTTTTTTTAAACCACCAAATAAAAGGAAACAAAAATTATTTAAATCATTTAAGCCGTTTTTAAGTTTTAACGAAGCTAACAAACAGCAATTGCTTTATATATATATATATATATATATATATATATATATATATATATATATATATATTTGTTTTTTAACTTTTCGCGGGCACTAAATGTATTAGGTGGTTTCCGGGAGTAAGGAGTTCGGTACAATTACTAAGGGAAAAAAAACAAAATAAATATACTGAATCAGATTTGATTCTCACATATACTGATGATTTTTAATTTTAACTGTAATTTTGATTTTAAACTGTCTACCTGTTTGATATGTTTTTGACTTGTGTGCAGTAGGTACTGTAACATTTCTTTATATTTAAAATTTGACCAACTGAGGAAGTACGTTTTTGAAACTGTAGTTACCTATCACCCAGTATATTCGAAATGGGAACGGCGTGCACATTTCGAATACTTATATTTTGGATTCTACAAGTTGTAACTTGTAGAATAATTTTCTTGAAGAGGAAATTCTACAAGTTACAAAACTACATGTTACAAGTTGATTATGAAACAGGCCCCAGATTGCTTGAAGAGAAAATAGGAAGATGGATTGACTAGAATGTGAAAGGCAAAGTAAATAAATCGCAAAATTAACAAATTGAGATGACGTTAGAACGAAACGAGGTATCATCGAAGGGCCAAAAGTCAGATACTTTTGAAGTGGAGCAGGGACAGGAGCTTTATTCAAAAATGAACAGCAACATTTGCGGATGACGTAACTATAATAGCAAAAATAAGAATGAATTAATAAGGGTGATAAGAAGAATAGGGACGGAGACTAAGAAGTATGGTTTGAAAATAAATCAAGAGAGAACAATATATATGGTAATGGGGGATATGGAGAGTAACACGGAATCAAAACAAGAATAAAAATAGAGGATGAACAAACATGTACTTTCAAGAGGGTGATTGATTTTACATATTTGGGGGTCAAAGTGGAAGATAATGGAAACAAGGACCCGGAGATTCAAGCAAGGATAGCAAAGGGAAGCGTGAAATATGGAATGCCCAGGGTTTTGACGACATCCAAATTTATTTCAAGAAAAACCGAAGAAAATTCGAACGACAGCTACATATGGAAGTGAAACATGGATTCTTAATAAAACAGAAGAAGAGAACATCGAACGATAAAAATGGAATATGTTAAGGAACATTTACGGAGTCATAAGAACTGAAAGTGGGTGGAGGAGGAGAAAAAATGAAGAACTAGAGAACATATATGGTGTGTGCAAAGTATCTACTTTTGTAAGGCTAAGATGGCTAGGACACTGAGAGCGGATGATGAGAGACATTATACTTAAACTAATCATAAATAGAAAACCGATAGGAGCGAGAACAAAAGGTCGATCTCGGAGAAGATAGCTGGATAATGTAGGAGCAAATCTGTGGAGTATGGGTTGAGAAATGAAAAGCCAGGGCTACTACTAGAAATGAATGGAGATATATAGTTAATGAATCATTGTGTATATTGTAAATAAAATGAAAATTGTTAAATAAGCCTGTTTTGCGTAATAAATAAAATAATAGCCAAGGTTGCAATTTCCTTTCCCCTTTAAATATGATTTGTCAACTAAACTCTGAATAATATTGCAACAGAACTATTTATTTATGATAATATTTTATTAATTTTAACATTATACTTTCAATTTAGATTATTTTTATTTTTACCGGATAAGTTTCATAGAATTTAATTATTATTACAAAAATCGGGGAAATTATGTAGGAACCTTAAGATTTAAGATAAACAGTTAGATCTGGCAGACCTTATAGTAGATGACAATAGCTCTAATTTTCATAGTCGATATAGCGAATTTGATTTGAATTTTGACATTTCATAAAATTGTTAGCCGTCAGGTTAAGCTTAAGTTTTCAATTCACTTAGAAACGATTTCAACAGATTTTAGGTATTATTTTATATTAATTTACAGAAGGAGCATATTTTATTATAATTTCGATGCGAAACAGGAACAGTAATGGTTTGCTATAAATTAATGAAATTATATTGAATGGTCGGAGGAAAAAAACGGCGTTAGAGCAGGCCAATCAGCAATTGATAACATATTTTTTTGTCCAAATAATACAGAAGAAAACCATAAGCTACTGCTGGTTGATCTGCAGAAAGCATATGACACAGTACCTGTTTCAATACTATGATGAGTTCTAGGAATAACTAACATAAACCTAACAATAATAGAAGAATGAATAGTATTGAAAATCGACAAGTACGTTGGAAAATATAAATCATGTTACATACCAGCAATTTGTTGTGCTCCTCCAGCGTTGAAGAAATTGGCTAATTGATCTGGTGGAAGGGCTGAAAGGGGAATATCACCTACTTTGTCGTAGTCTAAAACTGATATGTCAGCATTGTTCAGAATACCAGAAGACAAAAGTTGTTCTCTTAGTTCTGGTGGAACTTCATCGGGAAGCTGGGATTCCAAAATTTTTGGATCTTTAGTTGTTGTTGATGGAGACGTCGCTTCAGTAGTTGTTTTACTAGTAGTTTGCTCAGTAGATTGTTGGTAGTATGTTTTAGGAGTGGTATTCCTATAATGTGACTGCTTTGTTGTGTGGTAAATTGTCGATGGTCTTGGACTAGTGATAACTATTTCATGTTGATTGCTATTCTGACGGGCAGCTTCCTGTTGTAAATAATACTGTCGAAGCTGGTCCTGTTGCCTCTGTTCCTGTTGCTTCTGTTCCTGTTGTCTTTGTTCTTGGTGCCTCTGTTGATTTTGCCTTTGCTGTTGTTCCCTTTGTTGCTCTTGTTGTTGTTGTTGTCTCTCTTGATGTTTCTGTTGCTGACTGATATAATTTCTTTGTTCTTCCAGAAGATTTTGATGTATGCTTTGTTGACGGGTTAATAACTCTTTTGAATTTTGTTCTTGTGAATTGAACTGTTCTAAAAGTTTTTCTTGGTATTGCTGTGGCGATAAATTTGGAGTTGGCCTGACAACAGGTTGTTCGACTGTCGAGAAATGCGATTCATATTTGGGAAGTGCCTGAATTAATTCACCCCCTGGTGGGATTGAATCAAATGTGTGCTGCAAATTAGGTTGTTGCAATGATTGTTGATTAAAATTGTTTTGCTGAAAGAAATTTTGGGATGGATGGGAGTGAGTTTCTTGTGACTGCAGATTTGATTGTTGGTTAAAGGTTGCATGTTGGAAATTTTGGGATTGAGGGTTTTGGAACTGCGGCTGTGCGGATATACTGTTATGTTGGGAAACAGTTGGATGATGTTTTTCAAAATTTGCTTGTTGTTGACTTAATCCAGAAGGCTGCGGCCTTGTGAATTGTGGCTGTGTTGGTCTTGGTCCATCTTGTATTCTTGGAAACTGTGGTGAATTGTGATGAATTCCTTGGGCAAATATGTTTTCTTGTTGGATATTAGGGAGTTGCTGATGAGCGAAGTGTGTTTCAGGTCTAAATGGTATTTGTTGGTGGTGGTGCGCGTTTCCACGGTTTGACTGTGAAAACTCTTGTGAAGGCCTGTAGTTATCGAACGGTTTATATGGAACAGGTTGCCTTGTTAAAGGCGGTAGTATTACATTTTGAAATGCTGTTGGTGGAGAATGTGATATTGAGTGAGAAAATTGTGGAGGTGTTTGAGGTGTTAATTGAGGCGGTCTTTGTGGAGGAAAATTTGATTGTGGAGTTGGCCTTCCGAAAATTTTATAATTAGATTGCGATGGTGAGGATGGAAAACTCACTGGCCTATAAGGTTGTCGCGGTCTAGATTCCGATCTAATTCCTGGGCCAGTATTAAAACTTGAACTAGATGGTGATGGAGGTTTGAAATAAGCATTTGAGAAAGAATTTAGTTGCCTTCCTGTTGGCTGTTGTGGATCATTTAATTGTCTTCCTTGTGGCTGTTGGTGAGGTGTAGGTGCGAATTCTTCAGGTTTACTAGAGCGTTTTTCATAGTCGAATCCTTCTTTGCCAAATGTAACTTTTATTCCACTGGGACCGTGATATGTTTCAGAATCAGGTCGAATAACAGTTCTAAGGGTTGTGCTAGGTGGGGGAGGTAAAGTAATTGTTTCGGGATGATAATTATAAGGAGCTTCTTCCACTTCCTCTTCTTCATCTTCAGGTAGCTTAGGAGATATTGCTGGTATGGGTTTGTCGTAAATGATACTGTCTTTACCATATTCACCATTTGGGTTCTTCTTATACTTAACGAAAAATACTTGAACTGGTTCCTTCTTCTTTTTTGGTGGAGGTGGTGGTGGAGGGGGTCCTGGCAGACTTATATTAGACTCTTTGATTATAATTTCAATAATAGGTTCAGGTTCTTTAATATATACTGGTTTTTCAATAATCTTTGTTTTATATCTAATATATCCTCTGCGCTCGGCTACATCTTGATTTACATGATTATTCTCAGACAGCAGGTCGTCGGTTGACTTGTCTACAGGTAAAACTTTAGTTTCATAGAGAGGATCTCTTTGAGAATAATGGACTAGCGGTTCCATTTGAACAGCATAAGGAGGAACAGGATAAGACTGCGGTCTACCTTTTCTGTGTGGGTGTGAAAAATATTGGACATTGGTTTGGAATCCTTGTAAACCAGTTGATATCCTTCGATCTACTCGATATGATGTCGGGTTGGTATAGTGATGTGCAGTCTGATATTCAAGATTACGCTTTCCTCTGTCATCCTTCTTGACAGGTCTCTTCTGTTCACCAGCTACGATAATAGTAATGCAAGAGAGGAGAACCTGCAAGAAAAATAAAAATGATGTTATTACACATTAATAATGTTTGCAAATGAAGAAGCAGAATAAATTTTAACAATATTGCACTTTTTAGGATTATACTTTCATTTACGACTGAACGTATTGAGTGACATGAAGTAAATACTTTTTCTACTCCATTGCTATCCAACTGGTCATAAAAATTGTATACTGCTCAAAAATAAATATTTGACTTAGTTTCTTTATAAGACGTCTTATTATGGACGAATTCAAGTTATTAATTTCTTCTTAAGAAGTTATGGCACCCTAAAGAAAAAAATTAAAAGATGTAAAATTTTGTTTTTTTTTCAGTAATCATCAAAATTAATCAACCAATTGACATTTTGAAACAGTCAAGCTATAATATTGTATAAATTATTTCAAACTGCATTCTTCGACAAGGATTCCTCATAAGGAATCGAAACGTCTTATCAGATAAGTATCTGCGAGAGAGTTTTTATATAAGAAAACAACTAGTGTTCAGGGCAGTTTCTACAAACTGCTGTTAGATACTACACTTTGATTTTCAATTACTTTACTTATCTGTGTTATTTCAGAAACCATTGTGAGGAGTGAAAAGCAAAATAAATATATCATAAAGCTCAACTACAGTAGCAAAATGGTAAAATATGGAAGATTATGTAGGAAAAAAATTTGCCGAGAGCAAAGTCTAGTGAATCAATTTTAAGATTGATCGCCATGTTGGTTACTGAAAAAAACCCATAAGTTACATCTTTAATTTTCTGCTTTAGGGCGCCACGACTTTTTGTGAAAGCACTTTCGTACTAAGGTATGTTTGGTAATTCGTTTCATAGCTCTAATTTGACATGAGAAAAAGTAGTTTCCGCAGCCAGAAATTTTTTACGGGAGTAGGGATGACGACTCTTACAATTTTTGTTTGAAGATGGTTGAAATGATTAAAACCGCAGAGGTTATTTTCCTATTCATGTATTTCCAGTATATAAGAAAAGTAGATAATAAAAAATATATGAAAAAGTGTTAACTCGTTAAAATTGAATCTTCAATGCCACTTTTATTAAACCAATAAGAAAATTGCCTCTGTGCCGTTGTGGCGTTTGTTGTTGTTAAAGTTTGTGATATTTTATAAACGACAATGGAAAACACGGAATACTCGCCAATAAAGATGTACACTTGAAGCTGGGGCAAAATTAATATTTAAAAATGGATAGTGCCATATGACAATGGTGTTGCAAAACGTGTCTCCTATAATTGCTAAGTAATTTTAAAAACTTTTATTGGTGTAGACAATAAACTTACATTATTCTAGTCACATTCAAGAATACGCTTTATCTTCTATGTAAACATATATGATGCATTTTACAGCATTTTTTCAGTTTCATTACTGACTTAATTCGGTTAGTTTTTTCTGAAAGACAGTTGTGGCATCTGGCACAATTGTAGGAAAGCCGGTATATTTCAAATAGTTTTTTTCTCAACAGCCTTTGTACACTCATCTACAAAATTACTAAAAATTTGCATTCTAGCCTTTTTATATTTTCATTGTATTTAATTATAACATTATAAAAAATAGTGTTATGTTTAGTCAGGAATGAATATAGTTGAAGTACAGTTCTAAACTCAAACTTTGCAGGCGTATTTTTTATTTTTACTCACAAATAAGTATGTAAATGAAAGATATAATGTCACTAAAATATTTTTTAAAAGATTTTCTATCACATAATCAAATTTTTATGACCAAGATGTTTTATAAATTATGTTTTATAAAAGATTTGACAGTGTATTAGCGGTCTTAAACATTTAATTGGCCATCATCCTGTAATAATTCTACTAAATGTTTCACATCGAACACTGAAAACGGACTAAATTTAATATACATATTCGAAAAACAAAGTATTGACAGTTACAGAAAATATATTAACCATTTCTAGTTTTCTTGATGCGTTTCGGTCAATGTAATATAAGTCCGTTAATTAATGTAATTCAGTCAGCAAGACTAGTCGATTCGTTTTTCTGCAACCTGATCAGTTCTTCATAATTTTTCTTACATTTCAAACGTCTTCCCTGTCACAGTTGTATTTATAGAGAATATGATAGAACGTACGAGATAATAACAGTAACATATATTGGTAAATAGGGATATTAATTATGATTTGAAAAAAAATTGATTTATTGTTTTATGAATGTCTTTCAGGTTTATAAATAATTTAGGGTATGCACCGGTTTATTGGCCAATAGTCAAGAAGGACTTCAAAATCTTATTGAAGCTGTAACGAGAGAGGGAGATGCCGTAGGTCTTAAAATAAACATCTTAAAAACAAAAACAAAGGTTAGGTTAGGTTAGGAGATGCCGTAGGTCTTAAAATAAACATCTTAAAAACAAAAACAAAGGTTGTTTCCAAAAACACAAATGTGAATACTAGAATAATTGTGTATAATAAATAGAACAAGTCAACAAGTTCAAATACCTAGGGTTTAAGATTTGAACCCGGAAACAGAAATACGCTGCCGTATAGAAAATGCAAGAAGTATTTTCATTAAAATGAAAAGTTTACTAAGCAACGCCAGACTATCGCTAAAAATTAGATATAGGTTCGTAAGAAGCTATATATACTCGATCCTCTTGTATGGAACTGAAGCCTGGACGTTGGAAGCCCATCCGATGCGACGTTTGGAAGCCTTTGAAATGTGGATCAGGCGGATTATGCTCAGAATACCATGGACAGATCATATTCCCAATGAAACTGTTTTAGGAAGAATGAATGTGGACAGAGAAATCTTAGGAATTGTTAAAAACGAAAAACAAGTTACCTAGGACATATTCTATAGAGGTAGAAAATACGACTTCATTCGACTTATAAAGGAAGGCATAATCGAAGGAAGAAGAGGGCCGGGTAGAAGACAATATTCATGGTTGAAAAATGTAAGAGATTGGACTGGTTTAAATTAACTAAATTTATTAAGGATAGCACAAGGCAGAGAAAGATTTGCTGAACTTGTAGCCAACCTTCTATGAGAAGGCGGCACTTAAAAAAAAGAAGAAGAATGAATGTCTTTCAACGATCCTGATACTAGTCCATAGAACAAAACTGAAGGAATCTTTGGATATCAAAAATAACAGCAATTTGATTATGCCATCGCGTCAGTACTAGTTTGTAGGGGATAACAGAGATGATTTTAACAGCAAATTATGATTTTTTTACTTATATTATGAAATATGTGGAACGGATCCTAAGGCTGTCAAAAGAAAACATGTAGAAAACAATAAAACCTTTTAAATGAACAAGTCGGGCATTTTTGACTGAAAAAGTGCCCGACAATTAGTGTTTACCTTATTATTCATTATTATTTAGATGATTTTTTAACAAACTTTACAGTGTGGATTATATGTGGAAGTGGATTTTATGAACTTTTAAAATAGCTTTGATATATATCGAGAGAACGATCATGGTTAATGCGATGCTTTGGGCAATTTGTCTCTCGATTTTACCTAAATTACAAGTATGTAAAAACAATTTAATATAAACTATCGATGTTGAGGTTAAATAATCTTAACATCATTTGCAATCATTTTGACAAAGATTAATATTCCACTTTTTTTCTCGGCGATAATGCTTTTACCTTGATATAAAAGCCCTTATTTTGTAGAAATGTTTACTTTGTGCAACTTTTGCAATGAGGTCATTAACATCGCTTCATCACTTTTCGTAATGCAAGGGAAAAAATAAACTTTTGGAGATTTATTTTAAATAATTTACTTTTACTAATGTACCTAAAATGAGGGCATAAGCAGTTGCTAGTAAAGTTTAAGTTACTTAAAAATCTCTGTTCACTAGGCTATTTCTTTATAAATTGAAATATTCAACCAATCACAACAATCTTTTGTTATAAATATATATAAATTATTTTTGTTTCAATTACATTACATAATTGTTTCTGAAATTCTTTGCACTAAACTGTATTTTATTTGTTGATATGTTCTTTATTAGATATTTGGACTTCTTAAGAAACAAGGACATCATGGCTTTAAGTCAGGAGCCGCTCCTTATCATTGCTGTTATTCCTATATTATAATTACCTGAAAACGGTTTCAAAATAACTGAACCTGTGAAAGAGAATTTAATACCCACTTTTTTGAGGATTATTTATTGCCCCTTAGGGCTTAATTTAGTTTATCAAGTTTGCAAGACGGTATGTAGTCTAAAATCGATTGCAAAATTTATATCGAATATATTCACACTGGCAAGTTCGTATTAACGAAACTTATACCCACTACAGTGAAGTTAAATTGAACATATTTTTTTTATTTCCATCCATTACACTTTTTTGTAAAGCTGATTCTATTGATCTATCTTGTGTACATCTTGTGGCATTTTGTCAATGTTTAAGCACTTTGTGGGAAATAACACTACAAATCCTGAAATTACTACATATTTTCGGGGTGTAGGTGTAAGAAACTATGATTAAAGGCACATTTCTAAAGTTTTAAAATATTGTTATAAAATTTATTTTATGCCGCAAAAAAAAATGAATTAAGAAACATTCTAAATTAATCGCTCCGATAAAAAAACACGCAAACAAGAATCTGATTAAACAAAAATAAGAGGAACAACACAACGGCTATCCTGAAAATTCAATTAATGTGTATAAAAAGGATTACTAAGAGATCGCTTCGAAATTTCGATTAGATTCAGGAAATACACTCTGGCAAAGGAGAAATAACTATGGCTTTCGAGTATATTCAACACTACCTTATAAAAGGCGACGGTCATACAAGTTGAACAGATTAAAATTTGCGACGTGTGAAGAAGTGAACAGCTGTAGTATTACTGTATTGCTAATTGTGTTTGAAAACAGTGAGTTTACTTTGATAAAAGTAAAGATGTTGAAAGTGAAAGTGAATATATTTGTAAATTTTTGGACCCACATAATCTATCGCAATATAAATGTTTGAAAATTTTAGGAGTTTAACAAAATCGAATATCAATCGATCGCTAACAACCATAACCAAACTTCGCCACCAACACTGGCTCCCATGATAATCACATTACTACAATAACTATACCATACATACAGGATCTCTCAGAATGACTAAAAACAGTGGGCAAAAGATATAATATTAAAACATTTATAACAAGACATGCAATAAAATAAAAAAACAAAAACAAGAAACAAAACTCGAAATATAAAAAATTGCATATATAACATTCCTTGTGAATCTAATAAATCTTATATTGGGCAACCTTCTAGACCTCTAAACGTTCGAATAAACGAACACAAAAATTACATTAATAAACGACACTCTGAAAAATCCAAAATTTGTGAAAATCCTTGGGACCTAGGTCATAAAAGACATTTTCAAAATTAATTTATATTACACAAAAAAGAACACGACACGAAACGAAAACTAAAAGAGTGTGCGTTAATTTTGTTAAATTAAAACGATTGTATCGTTATTAATTCGGTAGAATTGAATCGTTTCTGGTTGCCTATGATTAAGAAAGAAATTGATAACATTCATGTCCTTGTGAACAACCTAGTATCGGGATAGTTTCCATTGACAACGGGGTCTGACCTAGACCCCCCGAAACGTTCGGAAATATACAGTAATCTCGTGATATGTGATGATATTTCCCAAAGAGTGCTTAAACATCAAATAATGAAGTGTCGTGACAACCAATTAATTTTTTCTAATCCAAACAGATCAGTCACACAGATTACTAACAACAATTACTCATCGGTATTCTCATTAACAACACAATGCAATATATTTTAGACGCTCCACCTTATTCAACTTTCATTTTTACAATCGTCATAGTTGTTTCTTTGGTCGTCTTAACCTCTTTTCACATCCGTATATATATTATGGAAATGTATGCGGCAAATTTTAGGTAATTGTGTGAATAGCATATTTAAAATTTAATTGTTTATCCAAAAAAGGAGTTGTTGAAGTATATTAAGAGTGAATTCGGTATTTTGATATTTAAAAATATGTAATTTTTAAACTGAATACTATTGATTTCGGTAACTCTCTAAAAATGAACTTTCAATTTTAATGTTGTACGCTTGGGCGGCTACTTTTTCATATAATGCATTAATTTTATTTATTTATTAATATAATTTTTGGCAAACATTTATTTAAATTATCTTCTATATTCATGATAGACCACGATTAAGGTCACTCTCTGTACTAGTATAATATATAGTATACGGAGAGAGAGAGAAAACCATATACTATATATATTATTTATTTATATATTTGTTTTATGAAGAGTGATGGCTTTGGACATATATCACTGAAAAAGAAAAATAGTATCATGACTTCATGGACAGACCAGCCGAAATAAACAACGGAAGACATATGCAAGACCAAGAATGGGATGATAGAAGAATGTTTAGGTTAGAAAGTTTACCTATCGAATTAATTGACCATTACTATTATTAAATTTCACTAAATATATAAAATATGAAAATTCAATTTGAACAAATTGAGAAAATATTAAGAACTTGCAAACAAACTTTTTGATGATAATATACAGGTTATTAAAAACCAATCTCATATAAAAACTTCAGAATTTCAAATCTGTTATGCCCTTTAATATATAATTTTTTATAGCCAAGAAGCGCTTTTTAAGTTTAAGTTGTCAAGAGAAACCCATGATCAAATAAAGGTAGTGAAATCCAGATTTTTATCAAATTAATATAGAGTTTTATACACAAAGAATTACCTGAAAACACTAAAAAGATCTAGCAAGTAAGAAATATCAAACTTTCCTGTAAGATGCCAACAAAGTCGGGGTAAATATAAATTGAATTCACAGAATGTAATCATGACTATGTCAATACTGGTTTCTAAATTGCTTTGGAAAAGCATCGTCAAAAAGGAATGTGAAAACAGTGCAATCTTAATTTTATTAGATGATACAATTTCAATTTCTCCTCTCTTCAGCTGTAAAAATGTATAGGTAGCATTCTACGAATAAAGTGTTGAGTAAATACTTACAATTTTGTTGTGGTAGTTTTTAGTGTAATTCTATTTTAATTCCGTTACTGACAGTACCATATTCAAAGTGTAAAAAATTCAAAATTGTTTATTATTAATGGTAACAAAGTAAGTATCGATACTAAATTTGCAAATTTGTATTTAGTATTTCACCTCAAAGAATTACATTGGCAAAGATTTACAACGATAAATATGGTATCGGCTTATTTATTTAAGTAGGGAAAATAAGGCTTTGCATTTTTCTTAAGTGGTTATTTCTGTTTCTACGTCTCTATAAAATCGCACGAGCTTTATGTTAAAACTAATTACAAGTGTATCCCATTTATATATTATAAATCGCTTTTTAGATTCGGTTATTAATTTATGCATTTGCTGGATGTATTTTTGTGTTTCTGAGAGATGTTTTGATCAAAGATAAAAAAATGTGCGTATTTTTTGTGGTTTTAAATTTTCAAAAACTTAATTTTGTGACATTACTCTACATGTTTATAAAAAAAGTGTTTCAAATTTGTATTTGAATTACAGAATAGCTTAGCAATTTCGAAAAATTTCGTGCAATACTGATTTTCTATTAAAAAGTGAAATAAGTGAATTGTTTACTAGTAATGCATTTCTGGTGTGATGACGTTTTGACATCAATTCTGGTTTCTTCTTATGGTTTAATTGGGAAATAACATCACATTTTCAAAGTCTTTTACTGAATTCGTTGTCAATGGCATTAAAAATAAGAATAAAAAAATTCTTAGAAAACGAAGGCAGATTAAGGTTTTGAAACGTTTGATTTTTTTGGAATATACAACTTTATCTCAAAGGGCCGTTCATAAAATAAATCACACTAAATGTTGACTTTTTGGAAACACTCCTGCGACCCCGTATAAATATTAAGTAACAAAAGCTAACTTTTGGTACAACTCATTTCTCACAGATGTTCATTTTTCTAATACATTATCTGTTAAATCTAAAAAATACTAACGTATACTGAGTATTGTATGTAAAACCGAGCATAAAAATAAAAGATGTAAAGAGTCTCTATGTTTATTGATTGCTCAATTACAAGAACTTAGAAAAATATATATAGCACTACATCTATATATAAATAGGAAAAGGCAAAATGGTTAGGTACCATTTTCTCCTCTGTCTCTCAACCGATTTTCTTTATTTTTGGTTTGTTTATTAGCTATTGACGACCTTCAGTGCAGAATGCTAAAATTTATTTAAAATATTGCAGCATTCATTAAATAAAATGTAATAAAAAACATTATTTACGTCCATACTGTCAATGCCAAAAAGATAACAGTACCAGTGTAGCCAGATTGCTTGGAGGCAAAATTGTAACATCAGTTGACTCGAATATGAAAGACGAATTAAATTAAACTAAAGGTAACAAATTTATATTACATCATAATGGCCATTCAATGGGCTCTCACAAGTTTGCAACTTTCATTGCTTTGTAAATATGGTTTGTCAACTAAAATAAGAAGTATACTGCAATTGATGAATTTATTTCTGATAATATTTGAATAATTTTGATGTTATACTTTCCATTTAAAAATTCTTTTAATTTTTACTGTATAAATTTCATATAATTTGAATAAGATTACAAAAATGTGAATTAATGCACTGATTGTAATGTTCAAGACAAATAGTTAGATCTGGCAACCCTGAATGCTGTCTTTGATGTAGCGCCTTGATTTGAATTTTGACATTTCAGAATATTGTTTGACGTAAGTTTATAGCACAATGGTAAAGCCGGTAAACGTAATAACAGAGCGGGAAGATACAAGTAGTGTGGGACAATACTTATTGAAAGAAGAAAACTTTCAGCAAATGTTAATCTTCACTAGAGCTGAATAAAGCTTAGAGGTGAGTATTGCTACGAAATTATCAATTTGAAGTTTCAGTGTAAAATGATTACGTCGGTACAAGAGTCTGTGTCAAATCTACTTGGTAAAAATGATTCCGTATAAGTATGTACATTCAATACTTATTTGTTAACCAGTAGATCAACTGATCAAATTGTAGATAATTCGCTGTCGCAGAAATATCTGCCAGGAAGAATTTTGCCTTGCTATAATTTGATTTAGTTATAAATTACAAATTTTTATCTGTTACACAAAAGTGGTGAGGAGGAAAGTTCTAATGATCAGATAAAGTAGTCAAATTTACTGACGTGATTTTCTTTCATTTCTACCAAGAATTGTCCATAATTTATCAACCTATAATGTTCTTTCTAGTATCGCACGTTGACTCAACGAATGTGGGTGTACTTTGGCATAATAAATTACATCATATATTCAACTTTCAAAATTTGAAGAAATTGCCCGCTATTAATGTTCGACATTTGAGTAAATTGGTAGGTTTTATTATAGGCGTATTTAAATTTAGCATTTTTAAAGTTTGTGCAAAAATTCTGTTGGTGAATTATTATGTAAAGATTAAAAAGTATTTCTCTGTCGATATTCTTGTGACATTTAATGCGCTCCCTGATTCGGTATGTGGCAGTTTTTCCGATGAGTTTGATAAGTCCACTGTCCAGTTCTACCATAGTTAATCCTAATAACATAATTAATCCCAGTTTCTCAGATACATTAAAATAGGAATCGATATGTCTTGATGTCAGGGAATGCTATTTCTGTAAAAGCTCGTGAACATTGCTTAATCATGCTCATACCAATATATGGTTTTACTTTGGCTAATTTTTGACTCGAGGAGGAGCACTGCAAAATAAGTTAGTAATTTAACCTGTGTATTTAATACAGAAATTCAGGATCACTCAGAAATAGGAACTCTTAGCAACGGATTTGGAGTAGACAGCTGATTTTTAACTATATTTATGGATGACCGTAACTTTTGCTGTATATTCCAAACGTTTCAATGGTTAAGAAACTACGGATTAAAAAGGCACAAGTCTAAGATGTAAATTAAAACATTTGACAATGTGTATTATTTGATTTTTGACGTAACTAAGAGAATTTTATTTGTAATATATAGAGTAGCACAGAAATTTCTAAAGATTATGTAATCATAAAGTTTCTTTTAAATTGGAAGAATTTGAAAGGAATATCTTCCGAATTTTATGTGGCGCTTCTAGGTGCGACTTTGTTATAAGATTGTGCATTCGCCAAAAATGCGACCAAAGAACTTTGTTGATTCAGTGATCCTATTAAAATCATAAGGAAAAAACCTTATGAAACGTTTGGAATATACAGCAACTTTCTTTAAACTGTGGTGTTATATCCCAAGAAGCACTTAGACATTGAAAAATATGCCACAAGTATCATTCAGAAAAAAGCCAAAGGCTGAGGTTAATCGAAATCATACATTAGTGTAAAAGATTCCATTCGTCGGCTAACTGGTACATTCCTATACAATGTATTTTTTTAAATTTTGGTCGTGCAAATTTTCATTATTACTTCAATCATCTACATTTTCATATATTTTACCAAGTATTTAGTTTGTTGCATTTTTCAGCGTCATGTAATTTGTGAAATAAAACTGTATATATTCAAAGTTCGCTGAGTTACTTTGAGCAGAAAGAAATATATTTAATAACTGGGCCAACAAGTTCTTCAGAACATTCAATCATACAACATTTCTGAGATCTGATATGTAGGCATTTATGGATTTACATCACTTGTATATGCCACATACAGCAGCAGTAGATGACGAGATACAAGTAACATAGACTGAGATTTGTCAGGACGATTTGTCGGTCCTTTTTAAGTATATTTCTAGATTGTACGACACCCTTTGAAATTTTCTTTAGATTACTGGCACATCATTTAGTTACATTTTATTTCCTGAGGAGTGTGTATTGTAACTAACATTATTGCACCGATCTATGAACCCAATACTAATAGAGTTTGAATTTATATGAAGTACAGATGAGTTAAATTATGTGATTTATGATGATTCAATATATTGTATGAACGTCAAACAAAGTTTGATAGGAATTTAGTGGACGATACTGACTTTTCATAAAACAAATAATGTTATATCCTCGATGTATATATAAATTCTTCATGTATATATTTTACTTTCAAATAAGATGTATGACATGAGCCATCAACAATGGAGAAAATTAACTCATGTGACATTTATAATTAGTTATAATACGTTTACCTATAATGTAAAAATTGTTCACTCTTTAATGACGTAACATCACTTTTTCTTTTGTGTAATGGTTCCATTAAATGACAACAAACATCTTCACAATTAACATTAACCATGAACAATAATAAATTTCTCTCTTAAGTGATAGTAAAACGAAAACTATAATTGTTATTTGTTTATACAAAATTATATGATTTATTTAATTAATACATTCTATATAAACTTTCAAATATTTTCTCAAAAAACCGGAATGCACTGATAGGGACCATTTTGATAAATGCTGTTGGTGCTTTTTTAAACATAATTGAAAGTTTTGGGGTGGTAACTAGGTGTTATCGCAGAGTATATTATCAGGCACACTAGATTAATATGAGTTATTTTCCAATAGAGATCTTAGGCACAACAGAGTATTGTTAACTTTTATGTTTTTTTGGGGAATAACACCACAATAGAAATAAAACTACGTATATTGCAGGAATACCAAACGTTTCAAAGTCTATTCTGACTTCGTTGTCAATGGCTTTATATTTATTGATGTGATTGCAAAATGAAAATTTGATTTGACATTTAAAATTGACATTAGAAAATTTGTTGTTTTTAGATATACAGGTAGCACAAAAAATTCTAAAGATCATGAATTATAGTTAACCAGCTTTCAAATTAGAAGAATTTGAAAGAGTTGTCTTTAGAATTTATATGTGGCGTTCCTAGGTACGACTTTGTTATAAGATAGCGCATTCGCCAAAAATGCGATCAAAGAATTCTATTGTTTCAGTGATCCCATTAAGGTCATAAGGGAAAACCTAGGAAAAACCTTATGAACTATCCCGATATTGGGTTGTTCAAAAGGAGGTTACCATTAATAATTTCTTCCTTAATTGTCGGTAACCAGATACGATTAAATTCTACAGAAGTAGAAGCGATACAATCGTCTTCATTCAAAAGAATTAAGGCAGACTCTTTTATTTTTCATTTTGTGTTATGTTGTTCTTTGTGAAGTATAGTGGAATTGTCAAATTGTATTTTATGGCCTAGGTCCCAAGCATGTTCACAAATTTTTGATTTTTCAAATTGTCGTTTCGTTATGTAATTCTTGTGTTCATTTATTCGTACGTTTAACGGTCTCGATGTTTCTCCAATATAAAATTTATTGCATTCGCAAGGAATCTTATATATGCAATTTTTTGAGTTCTGGGTTTTGTTTGTTGGTTTTGTTTTCGATATTAAAGATTTAAGTGTATTTCTTGTTTGGAATGTTGTTTTAACATTAAATCTGTTGCACACTCTTTTCAATCTTTCTGACAGACCCTGTATATATGGCATAGTTGTAACTGTAATGTTGTTGTCTTGAGTAGTAGTAGTGTTAAGAGAAGTTCTGGGTTGATTCGGAAGGTTTGTTTTCTGTTCAAGTCTGTTTAATTCTTTGTTGATAAATTTTGTGGGGTAATTGTTTCCAGTGAGAACATTCTTTATAATTATTTTTTCTTTGTTGAATTTATTATCATCAGAACAGTTGGTCTTTGCTCTATCATATAATGACTTAATGACACCTTTCTTTACTGTATTCGGATGATTTGAATTGAAATTTAGGTATCTGTTTTTATGAGTTGGTTTTCTATAAACTTCTGTTTCGAATGAAGATTCTGTTTTTGTTATTAATATGTCTAAAAAAGATAGTTTGTTATTTTCTTCAATTTCTAGGGTAAATTTGATAGTTGGCTCTTTATTATTTATATCATTTAATAATTTATCTAGTTCTTCAAGATTGTGTTCCCAAATTACGAAAATGTCGTCAACGTAACGCCACCAAATTAAAGGTTTATTTTCTTTTGATAAAATTACTTGCTGTTCAAAGTTTTCCATAAATATGTTACTTAATGCTGGTAAGAGACAAGAACCCATGGCCATGCCAAAATCCTGTTATATTGGAGAAACATCGAGACCGTTAAACGTACGAATAAATGATCACAAGAATTACATAACGAAACGACAATTTGAAAAATCAAAAATTTGTGAACATGCTTGGGACCTAGGCCATAAAATACAATTTGGCAATTCAACTATACTTCACAAAGAACAACATAACACAAAACGAAAAATAAAAGAGTCTGCCTTAATTCTTTTGAATGAAGACGATTGTATCGCTTCTACTTCTGTAGAATTTAATCGTATCTGGTTACCGACAATTAAGGAAGAAATTATTAATGGTAACCTCCTTTTGAACAACCCAATATCGGGATAGTTCATAAGGTTTTTCCTAGGTTTTCCCTTATGACCTTAATGGGATCACTGAAACAATAGAATTCTTTGATCGCATTTTTGGCGAATGCGCTATCTTATAACAAAGTCGTACCTAGGAACGCCACATATAAATTCTAAAGACAACTCTTTCAAATTCTTCTAATTTGAAAGCTGGTTAACTATAATTCATGATTTTTAGAATTTTTTGTGCTACCTGTATATCTAAAAACAACAAATTTTCTAATGTCAATTTTAAATGTCAAATCAAATTTTCATTTTGCAATCACATCAATAAATATAAAGCCATTGACAACGAAGTCAGAATAGACTTTGAAACGTTTGGTATTCCTGCAATATACGTAGTTTTATTTCTATTGTGGTGTTATTCCCCAAAAAAACATAAAAGTTATCAAGAATATGCCACAAACAACGTTTAGAAGACAAAGAGTATTGTTATTTTACAAAGTTTTGCGTGATTTTGAATGTAATTAATTGCAAAGTAATATTGGTAGTGTAATCAAGAAATTAGGTTTTCCACGTGAAAATATTAATATAATTCATGCTGACTGACGAGAATATTGTAGAAGTAATTGATTCAATTCGAGAATATTCAGGAACGGAACATTGGGTGTTGTTCTTGATGACTGGACAACAAAAATATGTTTGAAAAAACGTTTTGAACAAATTTCTATAAAGTGTATATATTTTTGGATACTGAAAGCGTATTTAAGAGCAGTATTATTTTGTCACTCACCCCTTTCTTACTGTATGAGATCGATTATATATTTAAAACATAACAAAAATTTAAAATACAAAGGTTCTTTTATTTAGATACATCTTTTTCTTACAATATTTAATTACTAAAATGTGAATATTATATGCTCATTTTTCTATATTTCCTCTTTTTTTCTCTGTAAAGTTTCTTGGATAGCTTTGTCGCCGAAGAGATGTTTTTTGTTGTTCTCTGTGAAGTGACCAGCAGTAATCACCCATCATTTTGATATTTCACCGTCCGTGGTATCGTTTCTTCAACTCTTTTATGTCCTTTCTTTCACTCACGTTATCTAAGTTTTCAACAAAAAAGTTAAGATGGTTGTGCAAGAAGTGTACTTTAAGGCTTATCAGACACACAAATATTTGAAACAGTCACTAACTTCACGCAAAAATGTTACCAATTGTTTCATTAGGCCCATCTTGGTTTTAACTAAATTTTTATACAAAACGTTTTTCTCGCCATATGTTAAAGTTTATCTTAAATGCCATTATTAAGTTGACCAATGTTGATCCCTTGTTCTGCTATTCCACTCACATATAAATCATTTGTTGACCAAGGAGCATGGAAACAACTTTTAAGTCTCTACATAGCCTTTAACCATGTAAAATGCTAGAAATTGGTGGGTGGTACGACTTTTTTTTCGGTATACCGAAATACAAGGGAGTTAGTTAAAATTATTGAATAAGTTTTTTTCATTGTTGGCCGGTGTAATTGAATATTAAAGAAATCACGGACATGAATACAGGGTATTCCATCTCAAACGAGCCACCTTGAATATCTTTGTTATTTTCAAAACTATTGCAATAAGAAAAAACAGGTCGATTTTTGTTTCGAGGGGGGACATTTTTTGAGGTAAATTAGCGCTTGCGCGCATTCAACATAATCAGGCCAATTCAATGACCTTGAGATTTAAGATAAGGAAAATAAGTGTTGTCGTATATCATTTGAAAGCCGTTTTGAGGACTATAACGTCGTAATAAAACTTTTAAATGCAATCTCTGTACATATAATAATAAAAGAGTATTAAAAAAAACGAATTTACATTACAATACAATGCCTTTAAAGGAAATGTTCAAAGTGTCTTCCACTGACTTCCATATAACAGTACAACCTTGACTGAAAGCCGTCCCTGACATGGTTCAGCATAGTCGGTGTTATCTGACCACATTCCGCTATAATTCGTTGACGTACTCCAAATTCTCAGGCTGTCCTTAAAAAAAATCCAGGGAGTTCAGATCAGGTGATCGGGCAGGCCATTATATAGGACCTCTTCTTCCAATCCAGTGACCAGGGTATTCCAATTCGAGGTATTGACGAACTGGTGCGGCGTAGTGAGGAGGATCTCCATCTTGTTTGAAATGCAATTGCTCTTCATGTAGTAGAGGATCATTTTCTAATTTTTCTATTATCAGTGCATTAATTTAATTTTCCAATATATTGTGATAAATTTTCACCATTTAAATTACCAGGAATAAACAGGGGTCCAATTAACGTTTAGTTTTATCGGATGTTGACTGTGAGCTTCTCGAAATAAATGAGGATTTGTAACACTCCAAAATCTACAGTTATGTCGGTTAACCTCCCCATGAAGTGAAATAGTGCACACATCCGAAAAGCAAACATTGTACAAGAAATTCGGGTTTTCTATCATATGCTTGGTCATAATTTCGCAAAACTCTTGCCTTCGTTCCCAATCAATCCTTCTACGACGGAAAAATGTTACACATTTGGGATAATACAAACCATTTTATTAAATTTTCCACTGTTCTCATTTTCATAAAAAACTAAAACAGAAGTATGTGAATTGCCTATAAAACGCTAATTCGTTATGGAAATTTAAAAGATTTTACCATACCTATTCGGTATTCAGTCATAAAATTGGTGTAAGCAGGCCGAGTTAAAGAAAGTGCTATTAACATATTAATATCTACAAATTTATGTTTTTGGTAGTTTATGGAATATTAAGAATTCGGTTGTGGGTTAATTCATTTATTCATTCATATATATAATTTGATGATAGAGAAAATAAAACATCGTGAATTACTATAAAAATGTTTTTTCAATGGTCATTTCTATGTTCCAAAAACATTAGAAAATATTTTAAATAAAGCATCTATGAACAATCTATAAAACAAATTGTATCTGAAGAGCCAGTTATTAATAGGTTCGTTCAAACACGAACAAACAAACGAATTACCGATAATCTTCGTGCGCGGTGACGAGTTACCGTTTCCAATGATGCGAAAAATATACAAATAGGTGTTAACTAGGTAAAGAGGGGTAGTGTATCAATACATGCCTTACAATTATGAGCCTACACCTGCAAGTTTATCAGGCTTGCCACGCCGAATCCTTCTCGAAATTAATCATTTGTAACAGAAACCATCTAAGCAAAATAAGAAAATACCCACAACAATAGTTTCCTGAATTAACGATTGTTGATATAAGCTTATTACGGGAACACTCGAGAGTGAAAGCGATGGCCAATATGTGGCGGTCAGATAGCAGCAGTGGAGTTCAGTAGATAACTAAGTAGTGGAACGACTGATATCGAAGAGTTGATATAGGTAGTCTATAGTAAAATTTAAGTGTGAATTTGTGACTGAATAAGGACAATTAATTTTTAGTGTAATTGTTTTAAACCCACGAAGTTCTCCGCAATAGAATTTTGGTTACTAGATGTGTAGATTAGTTCAGTGAAAGAATCGTAAAGTAGTTGGTGTAATTCCCGAAACAATTGAGCAGATTTAAAGATATGAGGAAAACAACTTTTCCGTAAACTGGTACAAGGATTAAAATAACGGTTTTTAATAAAACTAAATCTGTTTTTTACTGTACATGTACATATCGACTCTATAACAATTTGAGCCAACACCCTTTAATAAGTTTTCCCAATGTCCACCAATGTCCAAAAGTCCAAATTGCAGAGACAAGTTCCCAAAATTTTGTGTTACCTGACCCAAATATTTGAAGAATTGTCTGTGAACTAACAAAAAATCTGACATGAGTACCATCAGTTGAGAATTATAATGATTTAAGGCCCAGCATTACATTCATCCACTAATCGATGAATGTTGGATGACCAAATGTGAGTGGAGTGGTGTTGGCTGCTATAGTCACCGTTATAGGTAACATATAGAACACATATGGGTGAAAATAGAATCCGCATGGATTTGAAGGACTTGTTTATAGGTTATGGGTTTTTGCTGTGCATCATAATGGGTTTCGCGTGTTATTCCTGCTTAGCAAAGAGCAATTATTAAGTATACCTAAATCGTCATTATTTAAGTAGTAGAAGTTCTGTAAATCAGCTAAGTATTTTGCTGCATATGTGGGTATACATGGCAAAAAAAAACAGGAAAACAGTTAGCGAATATAGAAAGAGAGGATTCTCGAATACTGTGATGTTAGACGGATCAGTAGGCCTATAAAACTTTTACAGAACATTTGAGGGTACTACCAGTAGAGAAAAGTCTGAAAGGACCACGCACCCAGTTTATGGAATTTTGGTTCCCCATCGAATTGGTTGGAATTGATTTTTTTAATGGTCACAACGTCCATAACAGCCTCCTACAGGATGTGGGTGGTGTGTAACGCAGGGATTTTGGATCCCCGTCGAATTGGTTGCAACAGATTTTTTTCGATAGTATTTGCCCATTTGATAAAAAGTTCTCATGACCGCAACGCCCGTGAAATCATCCTAGTAGGTCTGACAGGGGTGTAAGTATGATAAGTCCCTGGGATAAAAGTCGACAAAAGCTTGAAAGTATAAAAGGTATGTGATTTCGCACAAGGTGTATCATCATACTTGATTATGATAAGCAAGGGTATTTGGGGACGCTGCTTACAGATCCAAGGTCAGCTAACCTCTATCATGTCAGTTTCAAGGTCATCTCAATGTCGAACTTTGAGAAAACCGTTAGAAAAAATTAAACAGCATGTGCATAGGTTTCTGAGGTCTCTGAACACGAATATAGGGTTCGGTTAAGTTTACATGGTTACTTAGAGGTCATTCTAAGTCATTACAAAGCCAAACTGGCAATAATTAAGCCCACCTGCGAATTGAATTTAGCGACATCAATAATCTCTATGACTACTGTTCATGGATTTGTTCAGCGACCCAAAAACTCCATGTAGAATGTGATTTGAATCGATAGCATGATTTTTATGAGTATGGCGAGTCCCACATTACGCTGTGTACACACTCAGGGTGTGCGTAAATGATTTCCTCATCTAATAAAAAAGTCTTATTAACTGGTTAGGTTATTATAAAGTTCAGTGTCACTGTAAAAGTCAGATTCAATATCAGCATATAAGTTATTTCAAGTATATCCCAATTTTTTTATTTACATTTTGAAATATCGTGTTGTTCTTAGTAAAAGCTTTTGTTCTCAGTTTATCCTTTATCAAGATGACTTACAAATGACCTCTAGGTAACCTTGTAGGCTAAAGCGAATCTGACATTTGTATTCAGCGACCTCAAAATCCTATGTACCTGCTGCTTCACAAATTTCTAGCGGTTTTCTTCACAGTTTGACCTTGAGATGACCTAGAAGCTGACATTATAGAGGTTAGTTAGCTGACGCTGCATCTTTAATTAGCGTCGGCAAATAGTTTTGTTTACCTTGTGCGAAATGACATACGCTTCATAACTTCAAACTCTTGTCGACTTTTAACACCTGGACATTAATATTACACCCCTGCCAGACCCTACAGGCGATCTTCATGGATGTTGTAGTCATGAGAACTTTTTATAAGAAGGTCAAATACTATCGGAAAAAATCGGTTGAAACTAATTCGACGGGGATCCAAACTCCTTTATACTGGGTACGTTACATACCTGCCACATCCTGTAGGAGGTTTGATGGGTGTTCTGTCCATGAAAAGTTTTTATCAGGAGGTCAAATACTATCGAAAAAAATCCCACAAACTGGGTGCGTGGTCCTTTGACCTTCCTATGATTTGAAGAAATGGAGTCGATCAAAACAAACGTAGCAAGTCGAGATATGCTGATTTACTCTTTTCAGAACGATGGGTTTCTCTTACCAGAGATATACTGACCATAGATTTTTACCAGCTTCCAGTGTCCTGTGAAGAAAATTATTGTCACGCTGATTACCTTTCTGATACAAATAATGACGAGATAGATTATGAGAGAATAACGCCATTTCCTCCTAATCGCATCAATCAAGTAAGTTAACGTAAACTCACCTGTTAAAAGAAACTATGAGTCTTTGAAAAGAGTTCCTGAGTACCAAAATAACCTCTTACCATGCAAGGAATAAGGATTAACTATGCTTCTGTTCTGTAATAGACAATCCGTTTCTTTTAACTAAAGTAAACATGAGAAGTTAATAAAATGCGTCGGAATACTTTTTGTATGTATGCTCATTGATTACCCTAAAACTGCTTAAAAAATTTGTACAATTTAAACTGCTTTGTATTAAGGCATATCAGAGAGGTATATAATTTTATATAGTGGCAGAAAAAACTATTAACAATTGGCACCGTTCAATGAATACCGAAAATCGGAAGAAAGGCAGAAATCCGTAACCATCACATAATTTTGCTCCATTTAAATCATGTCTGTCTTACTCAGTGTTGCGATTATCTTGAGAGTAAGCCACTCGTATATGTTCGATGTTTGCTACATAAATTTCCATTTCTGATATGTCAGAAAATAATTAGTGATCGCACATGGTGTTTGTTTCAAATTAATCTATTTAAAGAGGATTCTTTTTTTTTAAATAACTTAAGTCAATCTATATTAAAGACTTCTGAGAAATATGAATTTTTATTTTTCAGAGGTCCGAAGATAGAGTTTGGTATCTGCACTTTTTCACAATGAGAACCAATGCGGTTCCCTAGCAATTGTTCACTCAATGAAAATGAAAGTAGGATATGACACTCGAACCTTGTCCTTAGGCAGAAAGCTGCACAAAAGATCCTAATTGTCTCTACCTTTGTGAGAGTAAACTGCAATACTGGGCTAGAAAATACTTACCCAAGGGAGAAAACATTGGCGTTGTGTCCAAAATATACAATCAACGCTTCCTTAGTTATATATCGAGCTAGGACTAGTGAAGCGGGGTGTAAAGGCAATTGATAAGAATGAATTATGAATCCTGTTTTCTTAAATTTTAAAGCTGAGATGTAAGTTTAACTGGTAAAGCAAATTTTTAAAAGTTGTGTGAGTAACAAGAGCATTAATATGAAGTTTTTAGAGTTTTTTCCAGAAAGTTATAAGACACCAGTAAGGTATATGGGGAAAGATTACTTTGTGGTTATTGATATTCCACCATTGTCTCTGATTTATCATCCTCCATTATTTCTTTATTATATCTTTGGTAAACAATAGCTTTTTAAAAAAAATACCGACTTCAATGCATAGTAACAAGAATGAGACTACAAAGTAAAAAATAATTCAATTGCATATTTAAGACGAAAAATATTATATGTTCTATAAAACTGTGTTTATGCAGACAAATTGAAAACGTACATCTGGAAAGCGGTTAATTAACAAATATTTTGATGAAATTCCATTCAATTTTCAATAAATTTTCTCCTAGATTTCCAATAAGAATAATTAAAATGTTTTAATACCACCGCATACGCCTTATATTTTGATACATTAAGTAATCGGTTACACAATTTTTCAGTTTTTTTGCAAAATGATCCATTCCATGTCATTGGAAAAAAATTGAAAAAACATCGGTACCAAACTTGAAGTCGATTCTATCAAATGAAAAAAGAATTATCGAAATCGGTTCATAGTTGCCGGAGTACTGAGGTAACAAAATCAAACAAAAATACAACCGAACTGAGAACCTCCTTCTGTTTTGAAGTCGGTTAATAATTTAATTTATTTTTAATATAAAACCAAGAAAAAACACATCACTCACGTTTGTGATATTCATACTGCTTTAGCAAAATAACGTCCGTATCATTTTATATATAATTTATAAAATTAATTACTACTTATATATCTAATTTTAATAATTTTAAGCTTCTACATAAGCACGGTTCCTTTCTAAATAGGTAATTTTGTTCCAGATTTTTTTTAATTGTATTTGAAATACGTTTTTAGGATTCCGTATATACAATATACGGATAAATGAAAATTAAAAAAAAAATTCAAACGTATCATGTAATACCTCAAATGAAAGCTCTTATTCTGAGGCACACATATATATTTAAAAAAGTTATAACGAAAATATACTAAAATTTACCCATTCTCCCCTTATCTCCGAAACTATAAAACTGAAGTTAAATGGAAAAATAAGGAGAAACCTGTACTTTTAATTTTGGGAGGCAAATTACAGAATTAAATGGAAAATATAAAATTAAAATTGATTCTAACCCATTATGTTATATATCAAATGAAAGGGCTCATTATGACGAAAACAAATATATTTTTTTCATATTTTTAAAATAAATGAATTAAAGATATTAACAAAAATATAAAATAATTTGGTCAAGTGCGAGTTGGACTCGCATACTTAGGGTTCCGTTCCACCTTCAAGATTCGAATATTCCAGTTTCAGACAAGCAGGGAATGAGTGCATTTTCTTGTACTTACCCTTATATCTTTTAAAGGAAGCGTTTTAAATTTATAAAAAATATACACTTTGATTTTCCACACATAGACTTTTTATTTTATCTGCTTTAGGTTTCGCTTGATTTTTATCACAATACATATGTATTTAATTTTCTAATTTGGCCTCCAAAAAGTAACATTAGAGTTTTATTTTATTAATAAACTTTCAGAAATGCCTTTTATAATATATTGTCTGATTTTTGAGGCTCTGTAGATTGGAAGAAAAACGGCAAAATTGGTCAAAAATTAAATTATAAATTATTAAATCTGTTATTCAAATTATTTAAAAATGTAAATAAAATATATTTTTCAAATTTTAAATAGTGTAGTTTCTAAAGTGGGAATTAAGTCAATGTTTAATATTTTTAATATCTTTTATACAAATGATTTAAAAATATGATATATTTGTAATTCACATATTGAGCCTTTATCTGATATATTACATGATGCGTTTGAAAATTGAATCTTTATTTTCCTTTTAATTGTATAACTTGTGCCTAAAATTAGTATGGGGGTTTTCTAGTAATTTATTTTCCGTTTAATTCTATTATTTGGAGGCCAAATAATAGAATTAGGTATTTTATTTCATATTTTTCCTATAAACAAAAAAAAGAGGTCTTAGAGTTTGGGAAAAAACGGGGACAATGGGTAATTTTTTAAAATATTTTTTAATATATTTTAAAATATATTAAAAATTAAAAAAATATATTTGTACCTATTCGTCATAATGAGCCCTGGGATTTGATATATTACATGAGCCGTTAGAAACAATTATAATTTTTTATTTTCCATTTAATTCTATAATTTGCCCCCCAAAATGAATATTAGGGGTCTATTCTTATTTCTCCAGTAAAGTTCAGGTGAGGGGCTATACTTCCAGTTTTTCAAAATTTTTCAGTTTATGGTTTCGGAGATAAGGGGGGAATGGGTAAATTTTTTTATATTTTTGTTAATAGCTTTTAATTAATTTATTTTATAAATATGGGAAAAATAAAGTTGTTTTCTTCATCATGAGCCCTTTTATTTGATATATAACATGCTGGGTTAGAAACAATTTTAATTTTATATTTTCCATTTAATTCTATAATATGCCCCCCAAAAATATATTAGGGGTTTTTCCTTATTTTTCCAGTAAAGTTCAGGTGAGGGGCTATACCTCCATTGTTTTTTCAAAATTTTCCAGCTTATGGTTTCGGAGATAGGGGGGGATGGGTAAATTTTATTATATTTTTGTTAATATCTTTTAATTAATTTATTTTAAAAATATGAAAAAAATATATTTGTTTTCGTCATAATGAGCCCTTTCATTTGATATATAACATGATGGGTTAGAAACAATTTTAATTTTAATTTTCCATTTAATTCTATAATTTTCCGCCCCAAAATAAATATTAGGGTTTCTCCTTAATTTTCCAGTAAAGTTCAGATGAGGGGCTATACCTCCATTTTTTTTTCAAAATTTTCCAGCTTGTGGTTTCGGAGATAAGGGGGGGAAGGGGGGAATAGGTAAATTTTTTTATATTTTTGTTAATATCTTTTTAATTAATTTATTTTAAAAATATGAAAAAAATATATTTGTTTTCATCATAATCAGCCCTTTCATTTGATATATAACATGATGGGTAAGAAACAATTTTAATTTTAATTTTTCCATTTAATTCTATAATTTGCCCCCAAAATAAATATTAGGGGTTTCTCCTTAATTTTCCAGCAAAGTTCAGGTGAGGGGCTGGGCTATACCTCTATTTTTTTTTCAAAATTTTCCAGCTTATGGTTTCGGAGACAAGGGGGGGGGAATGGGTAAATTTTTTATATTTTTGTTAATATCTTTTAATTAATTTATTTTAAAAATATGAAAAATATATATTTGGTTTCGTCGTAATGAGCCCTTTTATTTGATATATAACATGATGGGTTAGAAACAATTTTAATTTTATATTTTCCATTTAATTCTGTAATTGGCCCCCCAAAATTAAAAGTAGAGATTTCTCCTTATTTTTCCAGTAAACTTCAGGTCAGAACCTATAAATCTAGTTTTTTTCAAAACTTTACGTTTTATACTTTCGGAGATAAGGGGGAGATGGGTAGATTTTCGTATATTTTCGTTAATATCTTTTTAAATAATTTTTTTTAAATATGAAAAAAATATATTTGTTATCCTCAGAATGATACCTTTCATTTGATATATTACATGATGCATTTGAAAAAATTTTTATTTTTAAATTTTTATTTAATTCTCTAATTTGCCCCCCAAAATTAACATTAATGGTTTCTCCATAATTTTCCTGTAAAGTTCGGGCAACGCTCTATATTTCCTATTTTTTCAAAATTTTAGGCTCAGTAGTTGTGGAGATAAGTGGGGTGTGGGAATGGGTAAATTCTGGTATATTTTCGTTAATATCTTTTTAAATAATTTTTTTTAATATGAAAAAAATATATTTGTGTTCCTCAGAATGAGACCTTTCATTTGATATATTACATGATGCGTTTGAAAATTTTTTTATTTTTAAATTTTTATTTAATTCTATAATTTGTCTCCCAAAATTGACATAAATGGTTTCTCCTTAATTTTCCTGTAAAGTTCGGGCAACACTCTGCTGGAAAATTTATAAAAATGGAGGTATAGGCTTTCACCTCAACTTTACTGGAAAAATAAGGAAAAATCCATAATATTCATTTTGGGGAGCCAATTAAAGAATTAAATGGAAAATATAAAATTTAAATTGTTTCTAACTTATCATGTTATATATCAAAAGAAATTATGACGAAAACAGGTATATTTTTTTCATATTTTTAAAATAAATTAATTAAAAGATATTAACAAAAATATAAAAAAATATATCCATTCCCCCTCCCCTTACCTCCAATACCATAAGCTGGACAATTTTGAAAAAATATGGAGGTATAGCCCCTCACCTGAACTCTACTGGAAAAATAAGGAGAAACCCCTAATATTCATTTCGGGGGGCAAATTATAGAATTAAATGGAAAATAAAAAAATATAGTTGTTTCTAACGGATCATGTAATATATCAAATCACAGGGTCCATTATGACGAATACAAATATATTTTATTAATTTTTTTTAAATGAATATTTTAAAATATATTACCCATTTCCCCTGTTATTCCCCAAACTATAAGACCTACATTTTTTTGTTTATATGAAAAAATGAAGAAATCCCTAATATTAATATTGGGGGCGAAATAATAGAATTAAACGGAAAATAAAAAATATATTTTTTAAACGCATCATGCAACACATCAAAAGAAAGGGCTCATTATGAGGAATACAAATATATATTTTTCATATTTTTAAAATTAATTGTTTTCAAGGTAATAACATAAAGATATAAAAAAATTCATTTCTTGCTTTATTTCCGAAACCATACTACCTAAAATTTTGAAAATAATTAGGGGTTGTGGGGCTCACTTGAAATTTATAAGAAAAATTATTAGAAAACCCCCATAATAATTTTAGGGACAAATTATACAATTAAATGGAAAATAAAAATTTATTTTTCAAACGCATAATGTAATATATCAGATAAAAAAGGCTCATTATGTGAATTACAAATATATCATATTCTTAAATCATTTGTTTAACAAAACTATTTAACATCGACTTAATTCCCACTTTAGAAACTACACTATTTAAATTTTCAAAAATATTTTTTATTTATATTTTTAAATATTTTGAATAACAGATTTAATAATTTAAAACTTGACCTATTTTGCCCTTTATCTTCCGATCTACAGAGCCTCAAAACTCAGACAGTAGATTATAACATACTTCTCTGAAAGTTTATTAGTAAAATAAAACTCTAATGTTAATTTTTGAGGGCCAAATTAGAAAATTAAATACCTATGTATTCTGATAAAAATCAAGCGAATCCTGAAGCAGATAAAATAAAAAGTCTATATGTGGAAAATCAAAGTGTATATTTTTTATAAATTTAAAACGCTTCCATTAAAATATATTAGGGTAAATATAAGAAATTTCACTCATTCCCTGCTTGTCTGAAACTGGAATATTAGAATCTTGAAGGTGGTATGGAAGCCTTAGTATGCGAGTCCAACTCGCGCTTGACCAAATTATTCTTAAGTATGTAGCTTCACAAAAGTTTATAGGGGCGATATTCAATGATATATTTCTATTCATCTACCGTAAAAAATAAATGAGATGACAGGAGGGTACTCATTTTGATACCATATACGTCGTCTTATTTAATTATTGATAAGCGATTCAAAAACTTAATGAACTCTTGTAAAAGATATAACTACTCATCTCAATATGTATTGTTTTGAAATGAAGATTGATTCCCGAGTTTTGATACTGACGGTAGGGTTAACATCGTTCCTCCAGGGTGAGTTTTGAAAATTGAATGTCCCGTTCGACATAAATGTTGCTTAAACTTGAAGTTGATACCAAAATTCTTTAAAATCTCTTGTAAATTTAATATTAAAACGAGGTAGTCTTAAGTTCAAGAGCCCAGAAGAAGGTAACTTCTATGGGTTTAAGCCCCAGAGTATTTGAATGTAATAGCACAGGAAATATGTGTTTAAAATTATGTTTGGGTAAATTTAGTACAGGACCGCCCTATTTAAGCTTGAGGTCCCCCTGTGGAAGCACATGTCTGTATTTGCTCCTGACTCCAATTTAATAAAAATGATCTTTTCCTATGTCAATATTTTGAAATATTTATCCAGGGTGTGTTTTTCACATAAAAGCTTTAAACAGTTCTGTAAACTTTCCAGTATGTTTCGTGTGATTTTTAACAAAGGGTTTCTTAGGGTAACTACAACTAGTACAGCACCCGATTTTGGGGACTATAATGGCTCCTTTCGCTGTTAATCAATTCGTGTTTAAATATCCAACTTTTGTAAATTTTGAATTGAATTTGTTTATTGGATCGTTTATTAGATTCAAATGCTGCTTCTCTGAAATTTCAATTTCTGTTGCGTCTTAAACACACCATTTCACCGACATGCTTATTAAGTAACACCAAAAAGAAAATATTAGCTGTCTTAAAGTAGTATTAACGAAAGATTGCAAAATAGACAAATATGGAAGATTTGTTATATATTAATCGCTCAACAACAATAGATCATTGTTGACTTAAGTTTAATTAAAAGTATTACTAATTAAGGTATAAAATTAAATATGTTCAAAAACATATTTGTATCATCATGTATGAACATCGCTTTCATTTCCTTATTCAGTTCAATAATGATCTGTTGTTCTATATTTATTAATAACATTGTGAATTGCTAGAGTAACTTTTCCGAGACACTAAATATCAGTTGAGTAACCAAAAGGCGTGTTAAATTGTTGACGGATAATTAAACATCTTACATGAGTGCTTAATTACCCATGAAATCTATAATTATATTAAATTCAATGTAACTTATATGCTTTAGTTCAGTTTTTTTCAATATATAATTTACTCCATTGATTATTGTCAAAAAGATTTTCCCCTATATTTCATAAATTAGTCCCTATCGTTCACCAATAAGCTGAATATAATAATTCAGCAGCTAGCCAAAATGAGGGCCCTGTGGCGGTATTCTTTTAGTCGTTATGAGTCGAAACGAAACGGAACAGTCTGTCATTATGGATAGTGCATATGGTGTCAAACAAAGTGAGGTTAACCGTGATAAATTTAAATTATTATTGTTCCTTTTCAGGGCGAATATGATGATGCTCAACAAGAGCTACGGACGTTGGCACATGTATATACTTAATACTAATATACTTATAGCAGAGTCTACAGGAAGGCGCAAATATCACAGTCCAGACGGATATATGTCTATAACGTTTTACTGTACTTCGGGCGCATGTTCGAAAATACCCCACTTGGCTCTTCTTTTGTTGGTTATGTTTTCTCTCTGTTTGATTCTTGGCAACGCTTGAGCAAAACAGTTTAGGTACAGTAACACGGTATAAGCTGCTGTCTCACTTACTCGGTGACCCTTCCGCTTACGGGCGATAGCAGTATATCAGTATAAAGTATATGGGCACATGAAATACAGATACAAATAATGGCTTAGAGGTTTCCAAATTCTGCAGAAGTGGACTAACATTTGTTAATGGGGAAAGGTCCATTACTGAAAACTTCGCCCAATTTCAGAACATGTATCATTGCAAGTATTTTCAATGTATTAATGCAATTAATATACCATCTCAGTTTAATAATGGCAATGATGCTAGGCGTTCCACGACCTCTAGTGTGCTACTGCCCTACTGTGGACTTTGGAGAAGTAACAAGTTGATGTTGTCTCTACTGACTTCTTCAATAAAATTGCTTTCACGTCGAACGTCTCTCAGGATAATCGTTATTCGGGGGCATAGTTGAGTAGTATTTGTTACCATCTCACTGGCGTTGACGGGATATTCTCAAACTTTTATCTACATTTTTTAAATGTTGCAGCTCATGGTAGATACATCCGAAAATTTTCGAGTTCTCACAATGTATTATTTTTATATTTTAAATGTTGCCTGATATTATACATTCAATAATCAGTCATATGGAAATTTAAAATAAATGATAATATATGTTCATTATAAGAAAGAGGTGTGCTTATTTGGTACTTTAGGGCATACATGGGACTTAGACGAAAATCATCTGGCAACCCTGGTCGTACATAAGAACAGTCGATATTCATATCGAAACGTTATGAACATAAGGCTTTACAAAATAGGGCTACTGAGCTAGGTTCCGGGTGAGAAACTCGTCTAAATTTATAAAATACAAGATGATTAGACTCCTGATTTGGAGCCATTATTAATAGTCCAAATGGAAAACACAATGAAAATAACGAAAATCTGATTACTCCCAGAGTCCCACTAAAAGACTACTTCAAAGAGTTTCAGACTTTAGATCGAGCTCGGGATCTCAATCTGCGTACGCACCAAGTCTCACTAGAAAACTGAACTGAGTTTGAATATGCTCTATTTTGTTTATTTATAGTTGTTGGTAGATTAGAAGACGATGTCCGGTGATTAGGGGCTTTGTTTTCATTATGGGTGGTGAATTGTTTACTCTGGCCATTACGGAGCCCCATGCTGTAGGAGCGCGAGTGCTATCATCGCGTCGATTAAGGCAGGTGTGCCGATTCTCTATTTCTATAGCTTCGCGAGTAGTGGATGTTCTAATGGAACTGAGGTTTGTGATAGGCCCACTGTCCTCAAGTTGATTAGAGTATCCTGCTTGGATATGATGAGAGCTGAAGTCGCATATTTTTTGCCAACTGACAAAGAGTGTTCATCTACTCGATTGTTGACGCGTCTGTTGGTATGACCGATATAGCGTTGTGGGTAATCGCGACATGGAATTTCATAAACTGGAACCTTGTTAGACCCTTTGCTTTTTGAATACCCGGTGAGGTTGGCTATAGTTTGATTGGTGTTGAATTCCTCTTTATTGTTGGTCAGGTTAGAATGTGTGATATTTTTTAGTCACTCCTCGAATGAATGGAAGGAATGCTTTCCGGTGTTGTTAGTCTGTTTCTGACGGAGTTGGCTTATTCGGAGGTTGTTGAGAGTGATGTTAGAAGAGATATTGTATTTTGTTTTTAGAATTTTAATGTTTCTGAAAGTGGGTGAACAGCGATACAACATCGAAGTTAACTAGGATATTATTTTCTGAAATTTTCAAGCACCTAACATATCTGAGAAGGAAGAAGGGTGCTTTACGTACGAGGTTGCTTACTCCGCTAGAGGTATTGGAGGATTACGGCTAGATATCGAGCTAATTCTTGGGTGGCAGATTCTACCGAACTGACAGTGGGCGTAATAGGAATGTCCGGATGATAAATTTTAGGTAGTCCATAAATTTTCGAAATTTCAGAAGATTTTTCACGAGGAGTGATGACCTTTTCGACTTCAATAGGAAGATCAGTACTGTCGATGATTTTCTTTGTCTTTTTCTCAAGGTAAGTAGTCGAATAATTATTAGTTATATTGTAGTCTGCGAAATTTCATCTTGTGAAAATAGTTGTTACTGTTGAGCACAACGGTCGCGTTAGCTTTGTCAACAGGAAGAACAGTTACGTCTTCATTGCCACCGAGTTTTTTTATGCATGTCTTTTGTTACAAGTTAGGTTCTACTTTGGAGTCTATGCTGGGTGGAGTACTGTTCCAATATCTTGATGAGAATCTTTAGCCTGAACATCTGACAGTTCAGCCATATCTACCGCAACTTGAGAAATGATTCTTTCCTTTCGGGTAGTTTTTGGCGTCATTGTAAAATTGAAACCTTTAGATAGAATTTTAATGGGAAGTCAGAAAAGTTGTTGGCGGTTATCTGAGGGAGTAAGGTGATAATGTGTTTCTTTTTTGTAGTAAGTTGTGCTGGTTTAAGTTTTATCTTTTGTGTCAAGTGTTCAGCTTTATCGCTACAAATGCGATCAAAAGTTCAAAAGGATATCTTACTAAGTAATCTTTAGCATCAAGAGTTCCACAAATAATATGGAACCCAGTAAGAGTCAAATATGAATATTATACATTTAAAAAATTTACGCATTTTGTGATTATTGGTTCCATAATAATAATAGTAGGATGTTATCTAATAATCTAAAAATATTTATAGAAAAAACCCTTATTTAATTTCTTTTTTCTCTTTAAAAGGCTTGAACGAGCAATAAGTAATTAATGCTAACATAAATATATTTAATATGAGAATTTCATTTGTAACGTTAAACTAGACAATACAGCTCTCAAAATTATTATGGTTTTTGTTAAACAATTTATTACTTGAGAACAATAGATTAATAGAATATGTTTATCCATTTCTTTCTTAAGTGATTACGAAAATTTTGGAGCCACAGAAGCTTCAAGTAAAGGAGTCAATTATTCAATTTAGCGGTAGTCGTGGATTCAATGTTATATTGTAAGCTAATATGACTTTTCCTTCTAGCGAAAAAGAGTTTTCAGAAACGCCTTAATAATTAATTGGTTAATTATAAACTCAACCTAAAACAGCAACGTTATATTGATTCTATAAAGCGATGTAGATGTGCACAATTTATGTTTTATTATGCAGAGGAACTATATTATATTTAAATCACTAAATAATTTAATTAATGGCGTAGGGATTGATTTAACACAAAATATGTGCGTGGGAATTTTACAAAATAATTTTCGTTTAAGTTTTACAGTAAGCAAATTAGTATTGTTTGGTATGGATGGGAAATAGAAACAAAAATTCTTCTTCTTTTATCCTTCATCGACTAGGATTTGCCACTTTCGAAACTAGAGCCACCTTTTTATTGGTCTTTCCAGAGTTCTTCTTCCCATGGTTTTGTAACTTTTTATTTGTTGTTAATTTTATTATTTATGGAATACGTATGAGGTTGTTCACTTATATCTATGTTTCTTATTTTATCTCACAATGTGCAGCTTTTCGGTATTGTCCAGGTCTCATAGTAGTAGAGGCGTTGCCAGTATTTTTAGAGTTGTTTTGGGTTTGACTTTATTTCTTATGGATATGTATATTGCTCCATATATGTATTGGTATTTGTGGAATACATCTAACAGGATACGTTCCTTTAAAGGTCATATATTTAGTTTATTGCTGTATATTTTTATGCTATTTATTTGAAACAATAAGATCAATACACCAAATGAATGTTGGTGTATTGATCTTATTGATTTATAATCCCGGTTTAACTACTTTTTCCATTTTCTCATATGTTCAATAAAGATAAACTGCAGTCGTGTTTGAGACCATGGGTTGTATGGAGGAATCGTTCTAAGGCTGTTTGGTTTATTATTTATTTCACGAGAGTTTCTATACCGGCATTTCATTGATTCAGTTAGATGTCATGTCAATGTTTCCCAAAGCTTATTTCGATTGACTCTGTCGAAAGCTTTCGCAAAGCTTCAAAACCTAGCTATATTTTCAAATTTAATTGTCTGCGTTTCTCTATATATTCTCTATGTTTGAAGGTCAGTACGGTGTAATTACATGATGCTCTTTTTCGAAGGTTATTTTGTTTTTGTTCGTGTGTAATTTCTGTACTTGACCTCAATCGTTCATTCATCATCTTTGTAACTATTTGTAAGAGGTGTTCAATAAGTTAATACTTTTATAAATTTAAAAATTATTACAGCTTTCCTTTCTCTTCCCATTTTATTTATTTACCAGCATATATTTTAGAGATGAAGTGGTGTTGGATGTAGTGGTATGCCTGCGATTTCAATAGTTATCTATTCATACCATCAGACATTCTAACTTTTCTAATTTTTGGCTTTTTTAATCTTTCCTGTAATTTCTGTACAGATATTGGGGTAGCCGTCTGTTTTTCTTTTCCATTCATGTCTCATATGTGTCCATTATTCTTTAAAATGACTATTTCATGGATTTTCTTTGAGCGATGTCAATTGTTTAACACAATAAGTGTACTATGTATTAGTGTCCAGTCAAAGATACAGTCCATTATAGTGGTTTTAGAAGATTAAATTAGACATATTTACCACATTAGGTACTCAGCTCTTGCTATTAACTGATAATTATGCTATTTACGTTAATAGTAAAACTCACGAAATTTGTGGTTTGCTAATACTCCGAAATACTAGAAAATATTTTGACATTTGGTACTCTTTTGTGGGGGAACTGGTGTCGATACAATCGTAAAGTTTCACAAGCATTCCCGTCCCGATGTAATGTTGTCAGCACATTTCATGTTAGGAAAGTAACAATTCCATAACATTAGTAAAGGGGTTCAGAGGTTTGGATGAAACTAGCGAAGAAATCTATGTCTGAAGCAATGTTCTTTGTTTGATAAAGTTAACAGTAGTTAATTCCATCACTGGGAAGGATATGCATTGTAAATTTCTTTAATAATGTTTAACCAATATACCTTGTTAGTGCTTTTCGTAATTGCTCAGCTACTGAATGAAGAACGGGACTCAAATAGAAGAATGCTTTCTGTCAGATTCTTTTCCAGTACTCACGGGCTTAAAAACTAGAAATTTACTTGCTACTAAGTATATAAATTTAAATATTTTTCATCCAGAACTCGATAAGTTAACTTTGAATGCATAAAAAAAAACCTTGAGTAGATGCAAAGGAAAAGTGTTGCTTGTTATAAATCAAAACAGGTGATTCTAATATGAAAGTAAAATTAAATGTTATTTAACTTAGGTCTAATTTGACCCTAAATGTATTCACCTATAGCAGTTTACATCAATACGGTACACCCTATATAAAAAGATGCATTTTTTAATTGTGTAGTAAAATAGAATTAGAAAAACAGAAACCCTGATTTTAGCATCAGTAATAAAATGAAATTGAGCAAATTAATGAAGAATAGTAAGTAGCGTTAAAAGTATCATTTTGCTTTAGCATAGAGTATTTCACAAATCTATAAAATTGAATCTTAATATTGCCTCAAACAATTGATATAGAAACAAATAAGTCAACATCATTTGTTAATGACCATAAATTTGTAGAAATTTGTCACTCAATTTTATAGTTTTATTACTGAAGTTATGCTATCATTCAATATCTGTTTCTGCTTTAGCCATTATGTAAGTACGAGAATTTTGTTTGTCAATTCTCAACTGTGAAGAATATAACATACACATTTGTTCATAAGATTTAACTGCTCAGAGCTCTTTATAAATTATATCGCGTACTTTTAAATAATAATACTTTCACAACTTTATTTGCTTATAACAAAGACGTTCGACGAAAGTATTCTTGTTCGATAAACGATTGCCTAACGCAGATTGAGTACGTACGTCGTCCTCAAAAATATAAACACGAAAGTGAATGGAAATGGGTACAGTGTCATTTATTTAGTTTTTATAATGTTATGTAGTTCTTCATTTAAAATGATGATTCTCAAAATGTGGAAACAAGTATCATATCTATAAAGATTTCTGCGGCGATTACCGAATTTCATCATATAAGGTTGAACTTCGTAATATTCTTGTTTTTAATAAAAAAGAAACCATTAACCACTTAACAAACACTTAAAAGATAGTAGATTGGATTTATAAAATTACTTGGTAATTTAGGTGAGTGATCAATGATATTTATCAAAATTTCTCAGTTCTAAACATCTAAAAGAAAGTAATGCTCATATTTTTCTTGTTATTTGTCCTGGTAAAGTAGTTAACAAGTTTACATCAAACAATAATTAAGCTAAAAGGTAAATTCTGTAAAATTAAAACAAGACCTATATATCAAATAGGGTTGAGTTTTATATAAAACAAGGAAGATCGCAGGAAACATGACATTTCGGAGGTTGTCAGCACTATTATTTTCATTATGTCTTGGTAAGTATAAATTACAGATCCATTCTGTATTATATTCAATATCTTACCATTACAATAACTAAAAGGAAGTATAACTCCTAGTATAGACTTTTCACCTGCTATGTCCATATTTTTACTTATTGTTGTTATCTTTAATATTTAACTATCTGTCATAACATAGCTGTTGTTTCTCTACCTTTACTTTTTGTGTTTTATCGCTCTACAAAAAAATTGATTAATTTGATTTTCAATTGTTTTACTTCTTTACTGTGGGAATAATTAGAGTAACTCTATTTGTATAGTATTCGGGTACTCCCGTTCTTGAAATTAGCTAAATTTTATTGTGATGTTCTCATGTCTTTTAGTGTGGCGTGGTTTTGTATTTACTAGCGTTGATGTATATTATTTCCTGTGGTAGGCACTATTAGGTTAGTTTTTAACAAATGGTGGACAATTCTACCATTTCATTCTATTCGTAATTAGATAGCCAATTACTGATCTTTGTTTTCTCGTATTTTGTATCCAGGTATATGTGCGCCTCTCTTTTTGTTTGAAATATCCGTTCATTATTCCAAGTGCGTGCTGTTAACATACATCTATTAATTTCGCTCCATTATCAATTCTGGTATTTTTACCACACTTCATGATAGGTTCTTTCCCAATTCTGGCATTCAGATTACCTAATAATAATATTTCTCTTTTTACATATTTGGAATATTATCTGATTTAGTAATTCACAGTTTGCTTCTTCCCTTCTCTTCTATTGGCGTGCCGTCATTGGGGTCAATTCTTATTGTTTTGTCCACCTTTAAATTTACGTTAACTTTTAGCAACCTTTCGCTTAGTTCTTCTCAGCTCAATATGCTCTTATATTCTTTTTATACGAGCCGCGATACTCATCTTTTCTCGCCTTCCTCTATTTTAACTCCACCATATTTTTTAGTCAATCTAGTTGCCTTGTTCTTTTTTCTTTGTTTTGAATAGCGCCATAAAATCTCTTTGTCATGTAGGATATTCCTGATATTTGTACTAATCTATGTATTTTATACGTTCCACACATCAAAGTCTGCTTTCGTGGCCTCAGTTCTTTTTCTTCGTTAAAACCTTCCTTATTCCCTGGCCTGTGAATTTTATATTTTTTGAATTTTACGAGAGTGTGTTGATGGCCCATTGCCCAACCCCCTAAATGGCCCGATTAGGTTTTTTCATTCATAGAAAACATTAATAATCCATACCACATTCCAATAAGTCATTCGAAATGCAAAAAGATGATTCTGAAAGTAGAAATGTGATGAACATATGTTTTGAAGATCTTGAGAAAGATAATATTGAATAGTAATAAGAAATTTTAATTCATAATAATCTAGAAATATATTAGGACATATTTGGTTATTGAAATACCACGGAAACATCTGGAAATGATACAAAATAATTTTAAGCTATGTAACTCTAAACTAATATAATCAGTAAACAGAGATGTTGGTTTTTACCTTTAGAACGTTAACGTCTTCCTTAAATTGAAAATGTGAGTTAAATATTCAGTAACTGTATAATAGCAGGAATTTTTTATATAGAGTTTTTTTGTATGAACATTTCCAAATTTGAAAACTACAGTCAAATTGAACGTTTCAACTTTATCTCAGATGTTTTTGAATATATTTTAAATGAAGATTAATTGTCAACACAAATCATTGTTGAAAATGAGGAGAAACTTTTAACATTTTTCCGTTAATTCTCGTAATTTCTTGTTTTTGAAAACACAACTGAGTGTCTTCTAAATGTTATTTGTGGCATGTTCTTGATTATTTTAAGTTTTCTTTGTAATGACACTACAATTGAATTAAAAAAGCTGTATATTGAAAGAAAATACCAAACGTTTCAAAGTCGATTCTGACTTCGTTGTCAATGACTTTAAAATATTTGCAATATTGAAAGTTTGATTTATGATATTTAAGTTGGCATACGGTTTTTGTTGTTTTTAAATATACAGGTTGCACAAAAAATTCTATAGATCATGTATTAACTAAACAGCTCTTAAGTTTGAAGAATTTGAAAGAGTTGTATTTAGAATTTATAAGTAAAAAGCTGTATATTGGAAGAAAATACCAAACGTTTCAAAGTCGATTCTGACTTCGTTGTCAATGGCTTTAAAATATATAATGAACATGTAAATTGCAAAATTCAAAGTTTGATTTATGACATTTAAGTTGACATACAATTTTTGTAGTTTTTAAACATACAGGTACCTAGGAACGCCTCTTATAAACACAACTCTTTCAACTTCTTCAAACTTGAAAGCTGTTTAACTTAATATATGATCTTTAGAATTCTTTCTGCTACCTGTATATTTAAAAACAACAAAAATCGTATGTCAACTTAAATGTCATAAATCAATCGTTCAATTTTGCAATTTCCATTTTCATTATATATTTTAAAGCAATTGACAACGAAGTCAGAATCGACTTTGAAACGTTTGGTATTTTCTTTCAATATACAGCTTTTTTAATTCAATTGTGGTGTTATTCCTAAGAAAACATAAAAATAATAACTGTAGTATCTTTAGGAATATACTCTTAATTGTTATTACCTAGAGAGAGCTATAATGGTTTAAATAAATATTAACCTTATCTCTTCCGCTATAATCAAGTACATATTCTAACAAGAATGCATTGACCTTTAGACTGTTTTGTCATTATTTGGTAGAAAAAAGCACAATGCAAGGTCGCACAAAGTCTACTTTCATGATTTATTAATTCGGGTCTGTTACTTTAAACTTTTGCTATAAATACCTTTCATGTTGTAAATTCCAACAACTTACATCTTCCATGTGCATCGTTTTGTTATATAACGTTAGTAATGCATATTGAGGACACCGTCAGATAAACTCACCTTAAAAAAATTTCAGTGAAAGTTGAACTTTGTAGACAGGTTATGCAGTTATGTGTCCGTACTTTTATTTAGTGATCATCCACTAATTGATTAAACTTGGCTTTATAAGTTTATTTTATAATGAATGTGGATTGAAGATTTTATTTTGTGCATTAAAAAAGATCCTATTAAACATGTGAAGTTAAAATATGGTTGCTACCATAACAATTGTACCCTTTTTCTCATGATCATATATAATATTTATCTACAAGTAGCTTATGCTTCAGTTTAGACACAATTAGATTTTTGGAAATACTTGTACCGAAAATTAATCTTCATTACTTGAATTTAATATTTTACCAGTTCCTGCTTTTACATCATTGTAGTGCATGTTTGCAATTTTCTAAACTCTAGAACGCATTCATATTATTTTTATTCACGTCTCAGTTTCAACAACATTTCTAAGGATTATTTGGATCGTTATGGTTGTGTACATTTTGGTCCTATAAATTCAAATATACATTGTTAATAACTATTTTACATTGTTTCACTAGTCGAAGTACACTATGAAATATTCTTTCTTAAATTATTATCAAATTACACATTGTTTTGATTGTACCACTTTATATGGGAATTCAATGTTATCAGAATTTACATCTTTGTTTCAGTTTCCCATCTATATCTATTCAGTTGAAAACGCAGTTTTTCGAGACCACAGTGTTCTTGTTCTTATTTTTATTGATCTATTGTCGGTGAATTAATTGAGGGAAAGTTCGAGTTCTACTAAAAGAAGCTCAAAATCAAAATCCAAAGAGCTTTGTCGAACGTACAACTTTGCCAAGGTATGAAGGAGGAAGAGGATTGTCAGATATAAGAAAACTAATAGATCAACAAATCTCTAAGTTGCGCAGTCATTTCCAGAAACTCACAGAATATTATGATCGACACCGCGCCATATGCCAGGTTGGTGACTTAACACCACTGACTGTCAGAATAAGTCCAATTACTGCATCAGTCAACTGATCATAAACTGCTCAAATGAAACGAGAAATCTCTTCATGGAAGACATAGAAATAATGTCAACCCAAAATCAACTAATCCCAACTAAGAACTATCTAGTACATCCTTAAAGAGACTTCTATCAGCAACAGATGCAGATATGGTTGCCAAACATGTAAAACTATCCCGCTCATCACAGGAGGTTGTGCAGCATTTGCTGCAACTGAATACACAGAACGACTTGATGCTGTGGCAAAAATGCTGCACCAGGAACTAGTATTGAAACTTGAACTATCACAGTTGATAAGATATATATATATATATATATAAACCACAATCTGTTTTAGAAAACTACAAGCTGTAATGGGACCGCACGATACTGACTGATCGGACTGTTGCTCTCAATACACCAGACATAGTTTTAGTAGATAAACTTTCTCGAAAACAAATTTACTTGACATAGCGATCCTAACAACAATAATATAAATATTAAGCAGGCTGAAAAAATAACGAATTACAGGGATTTGGAATTTCAGATAAAGAGAGTGGGAGATAAACAACACACATACTCTACCAATTGTTATTTCTACAACAGGAGTAATCCTAAATCATCTATTAAACAATTTAAAATACTTCGGTCTGGACGAACATCTTTACCAAATAATACAAAAAGCCGCCCTGTTAGGACATGAGAAACTGTCACAACGCTAACCACGGGCCAGATAACATGGGCTAGGGCTATCTAGTATATCTGGGGTTTAGTGCGTAACTTAGAGGAACTGTACCTGCCATATATTGTATGGTCAGTCGAGGACTAGTATGGGAACATTTTGAAACTAAGAAATGAAAATACACGGTTGACAGACAATAATTCTTGTGGACTTATATTATTATTACTTTAATATTTATTAGTGGTTAACAGCATAAAAATATCAGAGTGCTTCTTGGGAAATAACACCACAGTTTAAAGAAAATTGCTGCATATTCCAAACGTTTCGGGGTCTAGATCAGACCCCGTTGTCAATGCTTAAGAAACTACGGATTAAATAGGCACAATTCTAAGATGTACATTAAAATATTTGACAATGTGTATTATTTGATTTTTGACGTAACTAAGAGAATTTTATTTGTAATATACAGGGTAGCACAGAAATTTCTAAAGATCATATAATCATAAAATACAGTTTCAAAATTCAGTTATATTACACAAAGACGAACACAACAACAATGATATAAGAAAACTAAAAGAGTCTGCTTTAATTTTGTTAAATAAAAACGATTGTATCGCTACTACCTCCGTAGAATTCAGTCGTTCCTGGCTGCCGATGATTACGGAAGAAATTGCTAATGGTCATGTCCTTGTGAACAACCCAGTATCGTGATAGTTCATAAGGTTTTTTCTAGGTTTTCACTTATGATTTTAATGGGATCACTGAATCAACAAAGTTTTTTGGTTGCATTTTTGGCCAATGCACTATCTTATAACAAAGTCGCACCTAGGAGCGCCACATAAAATTCTGAAGATCTCCCTTTCAAATTCTTCCAATTTGAAAGGAACTTTATGATTATATGATCTTTAGAAATTTCTGTGGTACCCTGTGTATTACAAAGAAAATTCTCTTAGTTACGTCAAAAATCAAATAATACCCATTGTCAAATATTTTAATTTACATCTTAGAATTGTGCCTTTTTAATCCGTAGTTTCTTAACAATTGACAACGGGGTCTGATCTAGAACCCGAAACGTTTGTAATATACAGCAATTTTCTTTAAACTGTGGTGTTATTTCCTAAGAAGCACTCAGACATTGAAAAATATGCCACAAGTATCATTCAGAAAATAAGCATAAAATACTTTTGCATTTTCATAGTTATTATTTTGTATTTATTTATTATTATTATAGGGACGTGCTATCTTCTCGTTATGAAACATTCGTTAATATTTAGATTGTACTTCCAATTAGAATTCTTTTTCATCGAAGTAACGTTAGCAATTTTCAATATTCTTTTGATTTTCAGTAGTTCAAAGCTACCTTTTTTATTATTTAATTATACCAAAAAACACAATAAACTACTTTCCAACATTTTAAAATGTAAATAGGGCAGAATCTGACAATTTTTGAAAATTACAAAATTATAATGTATTTGCAGGGTTTTGAAAATAGTTGAAATAATAATAAAAGTACATACAAGTATTCTTGTATGTTCTGAGATCATGCATGGCAACAATTACTAACACAAGGTGTGGTTTCAATTTCAGAACATTACTGTTTTCAGTTAAATTTAGAAAAATGCTTCAGGTAGAGCAAAAATTAGCCTGCGTTTATTTTATTTTAGTTACTATAATTCTCACAGAGTATCAGAAATAACTTACAAAATATAGAGATGAAAATTTATAATTAGGTTTCTTAATTAATTGAAATTTTGAATTAAACAAATTTTATTTCTTGAATTATTCTAAAAATAATTTTGTTGATAATTAAATGTCAACTCTAATGACACAGAAAGCACAAATGAGAAAATGAGACACAGGCTGAATTCGGTGAGTGAGTGAAAGTTTAATAAATTCTTTGAAAGTCTATACGAGAGACAATTGGTATTTGACACTTGAAATTAACATTTGAATTTGTCGAAATGTTCCCGGGAATCTAATTAATCTTTGGGATACATGTTTTTAATATATGTTTGTGACTGTCAGCTCGATTTTTCAATTATCGATTTTATTTTGTTGACTGTTCTTAATCAATTACACATGTTTCGGAAAAGTATTCCAAATTATTTTTTGACTCACTGTATATTTTGTAATCCTCATCCTGGGTAATAAAAAAAATCACATTCACTAACACTTTACCGGCTACCGATTCAGCACAAGTATATTGTCCGCATAAGAGTACCAATATTCGAAGAGTGCTGCAGGAGAAGGATCTGCGAAAGACGATCACTTCTTGTGTGTAGAGAATGGTAGTTGTTTGAGGAGAAAGGGGCGCTCGAGAAAGTTGCCCCGCCGCTGGCTAATACTATCGACAAAGAAGACCATGATGGTGCAGGATGGTGCTTCTATTGTAGACACGGTGGACGCGTATCCGATGCGCCAGTGGTTAGGTAACAGGTGTCAATGATGATAATGTTCCTTGTGTTAATTTAAATGCTTTCAGTGTACAAATTCTTATATAAGCTAAACAAATCTTGTCATGCAAGTATTGAAGCACCTTAATCATAACGTAGGAATGTATAAAAATTGCAAGATTAAAAAGAAAAAAAAGTAAGGAGTTTGTGCAATTTTAAAATCATTTTCACGTCTTTATATTCACTGTGAACCTTTCAGTGACATAAAACATTTATCCTGTTGATAGTACCTAAATACTGGCGATGCTATTTTAATATAAATAAATTAAAAAAAAACACGAAAAAGCAAGTAGTAATATTTTCCTGCATTAATTAAATGCAAATTAATCAAAAAATATACCTATCTACCTAAAAATTGAAAACTTATTTATTTTATGTTTAACTTGGCAGAAAATTTTCAGATACAAAAACGAAACCCTCAAAAAACGAGTACCAGAATTATTACAATTATGGTGATCATGAAAATAGATTATCAAGCCATGAAGATCAATACCATCGGGTTACTATGATAGATAGGAATAAATATGATAGACATTCTACTTAATCCGCGATCGGTTCCTCCATGACACAGGAGTTTCGTTGCATATATTCGACGTTGAAGGTTTAATACCATTTTCGGGTAAGAATAAAATATATAAACAGAAGAATTGGTAATTCCTTCTTCGGTTAAAAAAACTTTAATTCCTATAAGTTTTCATAGAATATTTCCTCTATATTCAAAATCAATAACATTATTATAGGTTTCTATTGTTATTAGATAAGCTAAAATTCCAAATTGGACAATCTGGGCGGTTCGCGTCGTCGACGGCGTTTAAAGTTTAAAATCGGTAGATAGTTGTTTTCGGTGGGTTTCGGTTTTTCCCGGGAACACTTGTTAAAGCATTTGAAAGCTTGCACAGTATTTGTTCCCAGTACACAACAGTGTTCGATTAACACATGAAAATCATTATTATTTATTGCTTAAACGAGAGCTACCAAAAACAAAAGCGGCATGGCATTTCTGGCTCCATCTGAGTATCAGTCCCGGGACTGACACATGTAATAACTCTTTTATGTAAAAAACTACAACTTTCATTATTATTAGGTGTAACGATTCATTTTCTAGGTCATTTTGTATACGGTTACGATGCATATGTTTAGAGACATTAACTCGGCTAAGGATAACGCATGGACTATTAATTATCATAGACAAACTGAAACCATTGTCTCGGTAGTGATTGAGATTTCTCAAGTTCTCCTTATTGGTTGTTGATATTTTCAACAAATATGGCGACAGTTTGTCTAAAGTCTGGTCTGATTGAGGTCTTTTAAAGGTAGTTATTGACTTAGACGTAGAGAAAAATTGATATTGATAGTTAATCTATTCCAAGCATTTAGCATAAAATTTCATTAAATTATTTGTTTCAGTCTAAAATAACGCAATATTGGGTCTGATGTGTTCGCAACCAGCCAAAAAATGTCAACAAAGAGAGAATATTTTGGCTACTCGTTTGCAAAAATCTAAGCGTGGCGTTAATATATTATAGAACTGATTCAATTTTAGAATTGTGTGGGCCGCTGCAGAATTTTCTTAAAAATACCTGACCTGCATAAATTTTAGAGTGAATGGAAATTAATTAGGTTTTAGAAATATTATATGTAGTTAGTTGTGTGATTTGCATTTAAATATTATACTATTACAATCCTTCAGCTTCAGCAGGGACAATACCTCTATTGCTTTATATTTAGAAGATTTTGTGATCCTAGAAAGTTATTTTTATTTTATGGGGAATAATACTATAAATCGATGATCGATAATCAAGATAATGTAGAAATCAGGGCGTGATACTTCAATCTGTCATAGTTTTGTTGTTTTGATGCAAAATATTGGGGCCACTCTTGCTTATATAAATATTTCGGAAAGTAAAATAAAATTTTTAAAATCTATTTAAATCCTCAATGTTTTCTGTAATATATTACAGCTACAGGTAAGGAAGCAGTTACAAACATATATATATATATATATATATATATATATATATATATATATATATATATACGTTTCGACTCCTGCTTTGAAGCCATTATCAAGAGACAAAAGTGAAAAAGAGTTTCAGAGTTTCGATCGAACTCGGGGCCTCAATCTGCCTACTCCTCAAGAATCACTATGTAACTGAACAGTTCAGTTACCTTCTATTGCCGTCGTTGATGTCTTGGGAAGGTTCTCCGGGGGAGCCAAAAGCTAAATCGCAGGATAACCGCAGCTCTTTTCCAAATATGAACCTGGCTGGAGTCAGGCCTGTGTACGGCTGAGCGATATGCCCACAGGAATAGAGGAATATGCTCATTCCAATCACGCTTGTTATTGCTGACGACCTTGGATAGGTATTGTTCCAAGGTCCTGTTGAATCTTTCAACCATACCGTCTGACTGTGGGTGCAATGGTGTTGTTCTCGTTTTCCTGACCCCCAACATCGTGCAGACCTTCTAGAATACATTCCATTCGAAGTTACGTCCCTGGTCTGAATGTAGTTCCATCGGGAAGCCAAACCTGCTGAATAGCTGTTCTACTAGCACCGTCGCTACCGTGGTTGCCTTTTGGTTGGGTATCGCATATGCATTAGGCCATTTGCTGAAGTAATCCATTGCGACCAGAATGTATTCTCTCAAAGGGTACGCCCACATTGTACTGCTGCATTCTGCCCTTGGTCCGGGTCTTCGGGCCCTTACTGGCTGCACAGGTGTCACATTTCCTGCACCAAGCTCTGACATTACCCAGTAGTACCGCTGGCGAACTTTGTCTAGGACTTTATTCATATTCAGATGAGCCCCGATAATTCCATCATGTACTTCGGTCAGGATGGCTGGTACCTTTTTCTTTGGAACTACCAGTTGGGACTTGGTTTCTCGACCGTCAGTGCTTTCCCAAATTCGCTAGAGCGTACCATTCTCTACTCTTACAGAGTCCCATCGGGCCCATAATGATTTCAGGACGCCCCAGTATCTAGCTACTTCTTTTTGGAACAAGGAACACTTCTTCGGGTTGAGTCTCAGGTTGGCGTTATTAATTCTGAAGAATACTTCGCCCAAGTTCTTCAGATGGTTGTCGAATGTCTGACCCATGACCAGAATGTCGTCGAGGTATACTAAGCACCTCCTCCAGGACATACTCCATTAGCCTCTCGAATGTTGCGGAAGCATTACATAACCCAAAAGGCATGACCATGAACTGAAACAGCCCTTTACTAGTGAAGAACGCTGTTTTCTCTCTGTCGTCTTCATGTAGACCAACCTGCCAATATCCACTCTTTAGGTCTAGCGGGGAGAACCAACGGGAGCCTGCTAGTGTGGTCAGAGTGACATCAATTCGGTGCATTGGATAGCTGTCTTTCTTCGTGACGTCATTCATCTTTCTGTAATCCAAGCAAAATCAGGTGGTTCCATCCTTATTTTTAACTTGCACGACTTGGCAGACCATGGGCTGATGGATGGCTTAATAACTCCATTTTGTAACATGGACTCGATGTTTTTCTCGACTGTTTGTTGTTGCACCAATGGTAGTCGTCTAGGTGATATTGTCATGGGTTTACTGTTAAAAATTTGACAGTGATTTGTGATAAATTGCTTAGCTTTCTTCTGGTTCTCTGGTGTCAGGTGTGTCAAATGGTCAGCAAACTGTTGAAGGAACTCTTTACTGGGCCTTGTCTCCTTCACCGACGTCTGGTACTCTTCTTCGCAATACTGGCTCGAAACAAGCTATCTCTTGACCATTGAGAATTCTGATGTCGTGGTTGGACAAATTCATTATTCTAATTGGTATATCTCGTCCGGTTTTAACTATAGCCCGTCCAACTAAGTAGTAATGAGCTGATTGTACGGGCTTAACCATTCCAACGCAGCTCCCAGCTCCCAGGATGGCTGTCTAGCTGCCCATGAATAATCGGTTCCGTTCGACCGGGAATTCTGGCTGAAGACTTTGCCACAATTTTTATGGAAGTGACTGAACTGTTGACGGGCAGTGTCAAAACAAATTCCTGATTTAGGAACCGAAGAACATCATATCTCGGGTCGAACATAAATCCATGCTGGCTAATTAGGTCCATACCCAGTATAAAATCGTCCTCAATATTCGCTACCAGGACCCTATGCCGGATCATGTTGTCCCCTATCTGTAGCAGGACATCTGCCTCACCCTGTATTGACATGGTACTCGCCAGTGACTGTTCTGAGCTGACTGTTATTGATAACTGGCCGAATTTCTGATGCTCTCAAAACCCTGGACTTGGCAATGAATACAGCGGCTCCGGTGTCGATGGTGGTGGTAATTGCTCGACCATTGATTGTGCCTCTGATGACTAGGTTGCTGCTATTTCGGCAAAATCCCCGGATGGAAACTGTCCTGGGGGCTGGTGGAGTGTTAGCCATCATTCACCCCCTTATGCTGACATATTGGAGTTTCCCTGGTTGGTGGGGTTGTTGTTTTGGCTACTTCTGTTTGGTGTTCGTTTAGGTAACCTCACTCTGCAGTCACGTTGAAAGTGTCCTGTCCGTCCACACCGGTAGCATGCTCCTCTGTGGTCAGTTCTTTGTTTACGTTCTAGAAGTTTATGGATTCCGGAAAACACTGCCTGGAGGGATGGTTCTTGTTAGTCCTGGCTGAAGGAAACTGCTCGCACTCTTGGTTTGGACATCTTCATGATTGCATCTACTTCCAAGGCTCGAAGTAAAGCTTCATTACTTTTCTTGATGCCACTAAGTCTTAGATTTCTTTGTACTTCCACATCCCTGATACCGTTTATGAGACTCTGTGTGGCCAATTGGTCTTTCGTTTCCTCGGGCAAGTCTGGGTAGGATAAGTGTCCTAACCGTCTGATCTCTGCTTCGAATTCTTGAAGGCTCTCTCCGGATTTTTTCGTTTTCCTACTTAATTGCACCTGGTGTACTTGGCTCAGGGATTGATTGTCGTATCTCTTGTTCAGGGTGGCGATGATCTTGTCGAAATTGCCTTGTTCATCGACTGGAATGCTTTGGAGGAGTTCTAAGGCCGGACCTCTTAAGGAAATTACAAGAGATGTCGATTTTTCTTGGTTATGCCATCCATTAGCTGTAACCACGGCTTCAAGTTGCCGTTTATACATGGGCCAAGATGAGCTGCCATCAAATGTGGGTGGTTTACTAACGGAACCTTTGGTACTCACCGTGTTATTGTATTTTCCTCGCATTTTTTTAATTTCTGATTCTACTTTTTTTTGGATGGCACTGATTTTATTTTGTACTTCACTTTGTACTGTTTGTTTAATGGAACTGATTTGGTCTTGAACTGTGTCTTGAATTGAACTGATTTCAAATTTTATCTGGCTTTGGATGGAATGTTTCAAGAGTACCACGGTTTTTTTTATGGTCTTAATATCATCATTTAGCTCTTTTATGTCTGACTATTTCCATTCTTTCATTAACTGTATCTTTAACTTGCCCTACTATTTGCATTAATTGTTCAAATTGCAGTTGTCTTTTTTTCTTTTATATTTATTTTAATTTCATTTTGTCTCGTCAATTCAGTTTAATTTTGTTTTTCTACAAATTTCGAGAATAATCCTTCCATTAAATTTTGTTGTTATTCTTCCATGGTAGTGTCAAGATTTTCTAATTCTATTTTACGTTTTTCATCAGAAGATTTTACTAACCTTTGTTGAATATCTTCCTTTCCTCTTTTTTGTCACGTTTTTCCAGAATCTGGGCTATTTTTTCGTCTAGTTCCTCCGTAACCTGCTTGACTATTTTTTACAATCAATCATCAATTCTACAGCTGCCGAGCCATTTCGAGAACAATTTTTTTCCTAAAAGCGATCGGTGTCGTACTGGAATGAAACCACGGCCGGCTTAAGGAAATTTTGTTACAATATTTACAATTAGTTTTTAGGTTAAAAAAGCTTTTGCTTTATTTTCAAATGTAATTACTATAATAGTGTGCTGTTGCTTAATTGGAAAGCTGCGACTTTCGCTGAGACGGCCTAATGTTTGATAAATAAATAAATAAATAAACAAATATTCCATGATGTTTTAGTTTCGAAAATAAAGGGAGAATATGTAATTTTTTATTATATTTTTTGTTAATATCTTTAAAAGTATTTATTTTAAAAATACAAGAAAAATTATGTTGTATTGCTTATAAGTATTATATTTAGCATTTTATTTTCCTTTTTAATTGAATAAATTATTCCCTACAATTAATAATAGTGTTTTCTCCTTATTTTTTCTGGAAAATTTAAGTGAGGTCCTATTCTTTTATTTTTTTTAATTTCCGGTCTTATATTTAGATTCCACAATAAAGGGCGATGGGATGGGTATTTTTTTAATACTTTTGTTAATGGCTTATAAAAAAATAATGAGCCCTTTCCTCTGTTATATTATATGATGCGTTTAAAAATATATATTTTTATTTTTCATTTAATTCTATAACTTGCTCAAAATTAATATTAGGGCTTATTCCTTAGTTTTTCTGTAAAAATCAAGTGTGGCCTTACATATCTAATTTTTGTTTCAAAATGTTAGGCCCTACACTTTCGGAAAAAAAGGAGTAAAATGTTGTATTCTTTTGTTAATATCTTTTAAACTAATTATTTTAAAAATATATTTTTGTGAGTAAGAATGAGTCCTATTTATTTTTTATTTGAATCTATAATTTGTTACAGCATTATTTATAAACCCACGGCTTTAAAGCTTACGCAGACCATTCCTCTAATCTGTAGACGATGGTCCCGGTCTGCTAGCGGACCTGCTTAACTGTTTTGGGGGCGCAGGTTTGGACTAAGGTAGGATTTGCCACTGATTCTAGACTGGTCAACCCTCCAGGAACGGGACTCCCAGTCAGACACCTCAAACGGCCGTCGTCTACATTCCCACGCTGCAAGGGTGAATGCATCGTACGACCGACTAACAAGGACCCAGGGGTACAATCTAGTTTTTGCCATTACCCGTGCGAGGCCAACCCAGTATGAAGAGCCTCCGGTAACCTCACCTAGTGGAGACTTCTCTCCAACCGCACTTCCCATTTTGGTATCTTACGAACACCCCAGTTCGTTCAAGATCGTCCACGCCGATGGATGAGACGTTCGACTTACTACGAGTCTACCTCTTTTATGTTTCTGAACATCCGCTTTCAAGGTGTAGTTGTCGCTACTTGCGGGACGCTTTGGCCCAGTTTCGGAGGTAAGGGGTGGGAGGATTAGTAAATTTTTGTAAAACTTCCCTCCCGAGATTTTTCATTTACGACATGTTCTTCTGATCAGATCCCAAAACTATATACTGTACCAAATTTCAACCTTTTCTGTTCAGTAGTTTGGGAGAAAATTTACTGTGATATAACAGACTGACAGATAAGGAGTGATTTTATAAGGTTTTCCATATATTAAATAAACGGAACCATAAAAATAGTTGAAACTAGTATACATATTCATAGCTTGAATCGTCATCAATATAGCAATGTTAGACGAAATTACACACTTTGTAATAATAATAATCACAAGGAAGCGGCTTCCACCATAAATTAGACATAATTGATGTTAAGGCGTATAGTAACTATATAGGGATTAGTTGATATATAATAAGTTGGAGACCATGGAAGATAAGAGCAATGCTTAATAATAAATTGGAAAGAAGCGGTGAATTTAAACGCTGTATAGTTTATGCTAGCTGCAAAAGTTAAGCTTTAAAAATACCTTTTACAAACGTTGATGGTTATTTATTTTGGTTGACTTTAAAATGCGAAAACAACTTTGTGTAGGTTTTAGGAGCGGTGAAGTTTCACCTATAACTAGACAAGGAAAACATCCTAGGACGAGAAATAAAAATTGAAGCTGCAGTTTTTTTTACCCACGAAACTCTCCATCAATGCATAGAACATTATGTACAGCATTTTGAGCATTGAAAGAGGCTTTAAAAAGCATTTATTTACCTTATCGGACTTATTCAGGGTTAGAATTTTGATGTTGTAAAAATATGAAAATATGGTTTATGAAAACTTATCTAATCCTTATGAAATAAACAACAAAATATCGGCGAGCGGTTTTCTCAGGTATGTTAGGCCTCTATGTTACCATGTTTCAATTCAATAAGTTGATGTAAATTCTAAGAAAATACACATTTTTTAATGTATTATCGGAAAATCCATATGGTGCCTGGCATGCCTCCACAAACCTCAAATATTAATAATTAACAAATGATGACTTTTTTTGGAAATATGAGACACACTCACACAACATTACTTACTGATTGTACTGTTACAGCTAAGTGAAACTAAAGAAACATAATAATTAACATTGATGTTACGGACACCTAAGCAATTCACAATCAGTTCTCAATAGAAAAAGACGTATTAACATTACACGAGTATTATTACAATGTTCTTTCTAATACTATTGTTAATATCTAGCAAAGTGTGAATGTGATGTAACAATATATCAACAACTGAGATTTATGTGCACCAGGAGTCTGATAAGATTTAAGATTATATAATGAGGGTCTGATTAATTAAATTTGCTTCGTATAATGGTGTTCAGACGTTGAAACCATAATTGATGTTTATCAGAAATATCCCTAGCCTTAACTTTTGAAGTTGATTCCACATTAACAACACACACTTATATGTTTGTCGTTTCAAGTTAATATTCTTTTGTAAATAAATTGATGAAATACCATGTGTTTTAGAAAGTAACGATCAATTTAATAAGTCTTCTCTGCGTATTACTTGTTAACTCTTTGATACTGGTTTTGGCTTGTTAATATTAACAGTATTAATTAATATTAATTATTACTGTTTCTGCTATCTAACGGAATGAATATATCTTTAAAGCCGTAAGTTATATAAAAATTCTAGAGGTAGCATTGATTTTAATTAACAAACTCTCAAAGTCGTATTTTGTTTTTAATTTATATTTTGTATGTAATTTATTTGTTTATTTCAATGTAATTATAAAATAAATTCAGTTCTTTTGTTAGTTTGGTGTGAAATTTTGCATATATATCTAAATTGGATGATGGAGGCAACAGGTGGCTTCACCTGCTCAATAAAAAAAGCATTTAAAATTAATACAGGATAAAAATTTTAAAATTGTGTATTATAAAAAAATATATTTATTAAAAATTAATTAAACTTTCCAGTCTCGCCAAACTTCTTCTCCGATTACCACCATGTTTGTACGATATCGATAATAATATTTAACAACGTTAAAGTTAAGTTGCTTGTCTTCCTCTCTTTGTTTTGCGAATATATTCCAGAGCAATTTTTGGTCATCTTTCATCCCCTATCCTTTTTACATGTCCATACCATATTATTTATGTGAATTATTATTAATAATGCACGTCCTGCGTCAATGAATTAGATGTATACATGTATCTATAATCATTTGTCTAGACATAACATTCCTTCAATGGCTCGGACAACGGCTGACTCAAGCTCCTCTATGGTATTATAAGTAAAACAATAAACAGTATTCTTTAAGTACTTTAAGTATCCCTAAATACAAAAATCAAGAGGAGTAAGGTACGGCGAGGGAGCAAGCCAGGCAACCAGAGCTCGATTTCCAATCCAGTTATTTCCATATTGCTGATTCAAAAAGTTAGTTATGATTTTGCATTATGTGACGGTGCTCTATCTTGCTGGAACCACATGTTTACTACATCTTGAAGAGGTAAATTTTCTAAAGTATGGTGGACGAAATTATCAAGTTATCAAGGAGCAATCAATTGATCCTAAAAAAATGTAAAATAGTACGTGTTCGTTTATGATTCCTAGCCGTACATTAAAACCCCACCTCAGTTGATGGGGCACGTCATGACTTAAGAACGGATTTTGGTCTGCCCAATACACATTGTTGTGTCGATTAAATACTCCGCCACAGAACCTTAGGCGGAAATTGGGGACTATCTTGGCATTTTTATACGAACCATCTGAAAAACAATCTTCTCTTTTCTAAGTCAGTAACTGACAGTCATTGACTAATATGTTCAACATACGGACGATACTTGTTCTTTTTAAGAATTCTCAATATTTTCATTACACATTCTAATTCGATTCGGTTGTTAAAGAAACCATAGGCAAGTAAACTATTTCTAAGCAGTCTGAAGATCGAGAAACCTGGTTGCGGTCATATCATGGGTTTGTTCAGCGTTCCTATGCCACAAAATGAAACAATCATATATATTTACTTTTTCGCAATTTGAATACCTTTCCATATTTAATTTAATTGAAAAAATGCTCTACTAACTAGGTAAGTAAATAATAAAGTTTTGACAAAGAAATACATAGCAATGGCAACAAACACGGTATTTTGTTTCCCACCCAACTACGTGAAAAACATTTTGTCATTCAAAAATAGGTATATGGTTGAAAAGCCCTTTTTATGTGGTATATAAGGCCGTATAAATTCAATATGGCGGCCATAAGAAATAAAAAAGTTGGCTATGGTTGCCAAAAAAAAAAGGTTAATGTTAATCGATTGGTGGTAGTCGCTAACACTAAACACACAAATTTGTTAATAAGATTACGAAAAGATTGCAATTTTTCGAAAACCACAATTTTTGTCTTTTCTCGATATTCTGAAAACCCCTGTAGATATTTTTAATTTCGACACAAAAGGTGATTTCGCCTGGAACAGCACAACTATACATGGTGTATTGCTAGAGTATTAAATGAGTGAAGTGTGTTTGAAATATATAATTAAACAAATTTTACATTTTAATTAACTTACCCGTCACATGGTCCTTTGCAGTTATATTTAAATTAAGACTTAAATTACACATTAGGATTGATACTTCAGTCGTAACAAAATAGTGCCCAGTATTTTCATTTTCACAAATAAAGAGAAAGAGAGACAGGGAGATAATGAGGGACGGGAAGTATATTTCCTAAGAGAGCTTTCGCTTCCAACGTTGAGTTACAAATGCTTGCAGCTCTTTTATAAGTATATTTATGATTTTGCTTTTTAATGGAGAACTATTTCTGTTAATGAAAGACTTCAAGTCCGTTATTAAAAGTGGTACTAGATTACAAAAACCTGAACTCACAAAAAAATAATAAAAAGTAAATACTGAATTTAGTAACATTCATTTTATTTTATGTTATAAAGAATATAAAATGGACCAACTGTATTAAATTCCTTTCATAAAATTAATTTATACATTTTTTAGATTGTATTTATTTCTCCTGTAAATGTGTGTAATATGGCATTAGCAAATTTACACTCTAAGCCGACTATATGTCGATTAAAGGTGAAAACAGGCTATCGTCACGTCACGTGACCTCACATGCAATTAGGGCGCGCTCGAAATATCTGCAATACAATTTAGGCATGCTTTTGAATCAGCTAGAAGTAATATGGTCACCTCATGCAGTTGACGGCAAGTTATACGTGACAGCCTGAATTCGTTTCTAGAAATTTACATTTTCGACACGCGTGATATAGAGAAGCTAGTGTCGCCACTTTCGGTAATTTTGTAACTGCAGTATTTTTAAATTATTATAATTGAATTCATTTTATATTTCTATTAAAAATTAACTGCCTCATATGTTCCTTATATTGAAATTACGAATTAAATAGCACGTTAGGATTACTACTTGAGACATAACAAAATAGTGGCATTTAATTCTCCTGACATTTATATTCATTGCTAAAAATAGTACAAGTAAAACAAAACAGAGACAAGTCATAAAAGTGTTTATTAACATATAAATATAATACTAATCGCTCTTAGAAATTGAATATTTTGCCTTTTAATGTCTTCTTTAATAAGTAGGTTAAATTAAATTCAATTTTAGTCATCCTAAATTATTATTAACAGAAATTTAGCTACGTTTTCTAATTCTTCCTCGAACTCATGACACACAAAGTAAGATAACAAATGTGACGTGAGTAGTCTGTTTCTGCGACCTGACAGCATGTGAGATTTCGCTGCTGTGACAACTGAAGAGCTTACCTTTAGGCGCAAACAGACTATCGTCGTGATTAAGGTAACGGAGTGCATACGTCTCCACGAACAAAGACTAAACGTGAGCTCCTTGCATGTGCAGTAGCACCCCATATCATAACCCCTACTGTTCGGTGTTCATGTCGTTCAACATCAAATTGAGGTTGACGTCTTTCTCCTCGTCGTCATCTAATTCTTCTTCAGCCATCAAGTTCACCCAAGCAGAATGGAGATTCATCAGAGAAGACGACCTGATGCTATACTACATTCCAATGTTGTCGTTCTATGCACCACTTTACTTGTGCTGTCGATGCTCAGCGGTCAGAAGTAGCACAAGTAGGGGTCGATAATGCTGCAGTCCAAAAGATCTTATACGGCGGTAAACCGTTCTGATATTTACAAGATGGCCTTGTTCTCCTAACTACTTATTAGACAAATTACGGTCTCTAAAGGCCATAAGTCTTAGAAGTCAATCTTGCCCTTTATTTGTATCCCTTCAATGTCCGGTGCCTACTCTTCTCCGCGTTTGAGTATTATCAAACCACCGTTGACAACATCTCATAACAGTAGTTCGATTTCTTGGCATGCCCTAGCGATTTCTCGAAATGAAAAACTCGCCTTCCGTAAACCAATAATTCGATCTCTTTCAAATTGACTTAGTTGGCGAAACATTCGGCGTGCACTTAGTCTAGGCATTTTAAAATTACTAAACATCGATTTTGGATTCCATCAAACAGTTGGTTTTTTGGTCAATTAAAGAAAAATGCAAAAAGGACTACAATATTAATTGATAAAAAAGTTTACATGAAAAAACATTCACTAAACTTTACCAAATTTTAATCATTTACTCTTTACTATAGCATCTATGTTTTACCAAAATAATATTAAATTTGAGGCTCTCCTTTCGGGTGTTGCGATGTCTTTGTCAGTGAGTATACTATTTGATGTTGAGTTTTCCAGAGTGATCCATCTCTCACCAAAAATCAGTAGATTTTTCCAGAACTGTATTCCCTCGGAAGCAGTTAAAACCTTATAGCTTTTACCTTTGGAGCCGGCAATATACAAAAACGTGCCAAGCCTAAAGAGAGAGGGCAATAGATAGAACAAGAGGCTATTTCACTGAATGAATGAAAATGAATGTAATATGTCCAGCATGGAGTTCATTGACTGTTTGCATCCCCCAAGTGAAATAGGCTATTACTGTCTCTATTTCTCTCTCTTTCAAGCCTTGTCACGATCTTTGTGTATTGCAAGCTACCTCCATAAGTATAACTTTCCGTGGCAATATTATCAAATGTCATATGAGGATTAAGAATCGTGATTTATTTTTTCCTTGTGTAGATGTTTGGAGATAAATTTGGTTTTTTGAAGTCTGTGTAATATATGTGTACAATGTTTTGTCAATAGTCGTGGTGTGGTCGAAATGGGATAAAAATTTCGTTTCGTTTCTCATAGCCGAATTGGTAAAATGTGCATCTATGACTCACAGTTTGAAGGGGTTTTAGTTAAGCATAAGTAACATGTAAGAAAATATATAAAATGATTTCTGGTTACATAGAGTGACTATTGTATAGAAGTTTCTAAGTTCTGTTTTTCATTTGGTTTTAAGGCAGGAGCTATTATTCTGTTGATTTAAATGAGTTTCGTACTAGGCGTCCTTCTATGAAACAAAGGTGAATAGTTCTTTTAGGATAATAGCCTTTTGTTCTATGGCATACTTCACAAGTACCATAATTACTACTTTATAAATTCTAATATTATATTTCTCTTCTTTGTGATTTTGTGGTTGATTCTTAAGTTGGATTGTACCTTTTGGTTAAACGGTTTCCTTTCATACAAATGTTATGTTATACGTTTTATGCGACAGTATATACGAACAAGTGTTATTTGAGATGGTTCATGGTTTTTAGGTACGGAGTAAGGATAAATTCACTGGGTAACCTTTTAGTTTAACGTTTATGGTCAAAATCCTTACACATGATTGAGTATATGAATGGGCTATTTATGGGGTTTTGGTTGTGTCAGACTGAAATAATAAATAAGGCAATTTTGTATTGGATTTCCGATGTTGGAGATGGATAAAATTCTGAAAAAAAATTCAATGAATATGCGGGGATTTAGGGCATAAACCAATCGAATTTCTGGAGTTAATAATTTATCTTTGTCCGAAGGTCTCACTTACACTTTGAGATTTATTGTGATATTGATGATCATTATGTTGCGAATTAATATAATATATTCAAGAGCGTATACTAGTAGATAAATTATACAATATTCTACCCATAGGTGTTTTAAAATACTTTTGCTTGGATAAAATCTTGACTTGGAAGTGTTACTCAGTATTCTACTAACATGTATATTTTAGCTTTGAATTCAAGTCGTATTCATCTTTTTTAGTAAGTTTACTAGCCGTTACACGCGTTTCCACCCCTGTACGGAATGTACAGTTTTGTGCAAAAAGGAATGCCATACGAAAACTCATTGTGTTAATTAAGTTTTATCATTATAATGGCGAATGACACAGACTAATGTGAATCGTGCCTTGACAATTTTATAGTGAAATCGAAGTTTGTAGCATGTAAGCTTTGCAAACTTAAGTTTCACTTTGGGTATGTAGCCATTATGGAATCATGGCAAAAGCTCATAGGGGAAAATACCAACATCTTCTGGTTTTGTGACGGATGTAAACTGAAGTGCACGGAGTTTGTCGAAGAAGGCACCAAGCCTAAATCTAATGCTGAAACCTTGTTGGCGAAAGAAATTGAATATCTAAAAAAAGAAATCTTACTGAAAGACCAACTCTTAGCTGAGGAAAATTACTCTAGCGATTTGCAAAAAGGCCTTATTAGCAACTTTGAGGAAAAAATTGCTACTTACACGTGTAACAATATCAAAAATGGCCAATTGCAAAAAAGTGAAACATGGAACAGCTGTAAGCAGACGGTTCCTATACAACAGGGAAATAGTACTGCAAAGACGTATGCGACAACAGTTGCCGCCAATCCTGGGCCATCAACTGCAAAAACGCCATACGTCAACAGAAATTCCGACACCACCAATCATAAAAAATCCAAAAATGGGAACTCCAAGGCGCTCGTGACAAACAGTAGCGTAAATACGGCTGTCTTACAAGCCACCCAGCTGCAGGTCATGAAAGAAATCCAAAATCTTGAAAGTCCTATGCAGGACTTAACGGAAAGTAATGGTTTTGTTAAGCCCAGAAATCGAAGCAAAAGATCACGGAAATTCTTGGTTGGGAAACACGAAACCATCAAAAATGTAGAGGGGGTGCCTCAATCATTGTCTTTACATGTGTCTCGATTAAAACCAAACACCAAGCCGGAGGATTTGCAAAAGTTCTTAGCCCGAAACTTCCCAGAAGTTACCTGTGAGCCACATCAGTCTAAGCATCCGGACATCTATGCATCAGTAAAGGTAAATATTTGGAAAGAAAATCTAGCAACTGCTTGGAAAAAAGAGATATGGCCTAGTGGTGCAGTCATTTTGCTTTTTGTTTGGCAAGAAGAGGGCGCCAAATCAGGAATTGGGTACTCAATAATGACTACGAATAAATGTGCCATATACACCCCAACTGTAAATACTGCCAGTCCTGCTGGTGCGCTTACACTTACTGTGTACTATCAGAATGTTCGAGGTCTATCTGAAGAGTATGATGTCATAGCTCTCACAGAGACCTGGTAATGTGATGGTATCTATAATCCCGAGCTATTTGATGAAAGGTATGCAGTCATAAGGAGAGACAGGAAACGTCAAGAACTTACCAGAAGGGGTGGTGTCCTTTTTGCAATTAAAAAATAAATCTCCTATGAGGTAATAAACATTAACTGTGATAATGAAACTATCTTAATTAAAATTAAATTAAAAAGATCTTTTATATATTTATGTATTGTGTATATTAGACATAATAGTAGTACCGATTATCTGGAATTTTTTTTAGATATATTTGAGAATATTCTATCCACTCTAGATCATAAGACTTTAATATTAGGTGATTTTAATCTGCCTAACTTTCAGTTAGGTTCAGATGTTAAAAGTATTCTGATGCAGCAATTCTTGAGCCAATATGAATTGCAACAGCTAAACTCAGTTAAAAATTTTATGAACAGGAACTTGGATTTGGTTATCTCTAACCTCGAAGTTCGAGTAAAACGGTCAGACAGTCCTCTTCTCAAGGAGGATGCTTATCATCCAGCACTAAATATCTCATTATCATTGCAGAGTGAGCCAAAAGTGAGTCCCTTCCCGAAAATTTACAAATACAATTTCGCTAAAGGCAATTTTCTCTTATTATTTCAATCTTTTAAGCGATTGTGACTGGTCAGAGGTACTGGCATGTGAGATGTTAATAAAAGTGTAAATAGCTTTTACTCAAACTTGTAGAGATGTTTGGACGCATCTATTCCTAAATACATGGTGAGAAAAGCGTCGACGTTTAGAAAGTATCCTCCCTGGTTCACATACATGAGTACAGGTTATTGAGGTGTGATATTAAAAAACAGACCAGGACAGATTTTGAAAATTATAAAAAGACAATTGACAATAATATCAATAGAGATCCCAGTACCTTCTGGTCATTCATTCGAGGCAAATCACATGATGGTGGTTTGCCTCGGAGGATGAATTTGAATAACGTTAACTTGACCGATGAACAAAGCATTGCAGATGCCTTTGCACAATATTTTTATTCTGTGTTTGAACCAAGTACAATCGACCAGCAAGGTCTTTATTGTAGAGGGGGTTTTAGTTTTCCTGAAATAACTGATAATGACATTCTTTCCACCATAAAAAGTTTGAAGCCCAAAAAAACAACTGGCCCTGATGATATACCACTATATATCTATAAGGGGTGTGCCGATCTGTTGGTTACTCCTCTAAAATATATCTTTAATCTAGTCTAAAGCAATGATGGTTTCCTGATAAGTTTAAAGAAGCAATTGTAACCCCAATCTTCAAAAAGGGACGGAGGGAAAATATTCATGACTATCGACCTATCAGCTTATTAAACAGCTTAGCTAAAATATTTGAAAAAATTATATATAACTTCATATTTGTCCACATAGCTGACAAAATTTCAAAATACCAACATGGTTTTCTTCCTAACAAGTCAACAGTTACAAGTCTCTGTATCTTTTCTGAATATGTGTCGGAGGCAATTCTAAACAAACAACAGCTGGATGTCATATACACAGATTGTGAAAATGCATATGATAAGGTGGATTTCAGTGTCTTGATAAAAAAACGGTCGGTTCTAGGTTTGTCAACTGAAGTATTGTCATTCATAACTTCATACTTACTCGCACGAATCCAAAGGGTCAAGATAGGTACTGTCTTCTCCCATCATTATATTGCCACCACAGGAGTAGGTAGCATCTTGGGTCCTCTCTTGTTTTTGATTTTTATCAATGACTTACCCTATAGCCTGAATACCTGCGTTGGGTTGTTGTTTGCTAATGATTTCAAATTATTTAAATCTATTAATGGCATAAATGATGTTGTTGCACTTCAAAACGACTTGAATTTGGCGCTTAATTGGTTTAGAGAAAACAAAATGTTTGTTAATACCCAAAAATGTTGTGTTGTTTCCTTCTCCCGAAAAGTCAATGTATCTATTGAAGACTATTACATTGGAAATTGTAAGATTAAGAGGTGTAAGGAGGTTACAGATCTGAGGGTAGTCTTTTAAGATAACTTTAAATTCAATACCCATTTCAGCTACCTGATAAACAAAGCATACAAAGTTCTCGGATTTGTCATACGTAATAGCCAAAATTTGAGTGTAAAAACAACCATAAGACTTTATACATCTATGGTGAGGCCTCACCTTGAGTATCCCTCCAACATTTGGTCACCAAATTGTTACACTAAGAGTAATGAAATTGAAAAAGTTCAAAAACGTTTTCTGCGCTATCTCTATATCAAAAAGAATGGCATATATCTTATAGGTCAATGTTGGCAACCTTCCATCTCTGTTCTTTGAGCACAAGGAGAAAGACCCATGCTGTTATCTTTATATATAACATTCTAAATAACAGAAGATATTTCGATTGTGACTTGATCAATAGCGTTAAGTTTAGGCTCCTCAAAATTAGCTTAAGACTACTCTCATCTAATCTCTTCTACATTAACAACGGAAGCCCTTCGCCCTTTACTTATCTACTCAGTGTCTGCAATGGTATGCTGTCCAATAACATAGTTCCTGACCTATTTAACATCAAATTTGGTGAGCTTACGCGCATATTATTGCTGCATCAGGATGCAAGCCCTTCATGATATTGGCATGTCTGTGACTTTATCAAATACTTGTGAACTGTTTAACCCTTCACATGTAAGTAACTATTTGGTGTTTGTAAAGAGAATAAATAAATAAATAAATAACTGTACTTTCATCTATATTTACGACATCCTGTTTATACTGCTGCCAATTTGTCAATCATTATAACTTATGCGTCCATACGTTTTTAAACCATCCTATATAACCAGAATTTTATTCTACAAAATATTCCAAACAACCTGTATATGCATCTGCTTAGGGACCACCAAATATATATTTTTTAAGCACCTAACTATCAGTCTAATCCACCATATATTTCAATTATCTTATCCATTAATTTTTCTGATATTTTTTTAACTACCCTGGAAAGTATAATTTGTCTCCACCTTATATCTCAACCACTCCTTATATGCAACTTTTTCAAACATTGTTCTAATCACATTAGTCAACTATTATAACTTATTTATCTATCAGTTTTTGATCCATCCCGTAGAACCATAATTTTACTCTAGAAAATATTTTAACCACCCTGTTTCTGCCCAACTATCTTATAAATAAATGCAACTGAAAATGTAATTTGTCACCAGCTTAAATTTCAAACACCCCTTATGTACAACTTTTTCTAACATTGTTTTAATCTTAATGTGTAATTATAATTTAACTTCACCCCATGTTTCAGATAATTCATATATGCAAGGGCTCATGTTCTATCCTACATTTTAGCTATAATTCTATCCAGTATAAGATTTCTTGGCCCACAATGTTTAACTATAAATATAAATCCATCAATTTCCAATACATTTGACCAAAACTGCAACTGTTTATGAATCACAACCACCCTGTATATGCTGCTGCTTATTTTTTTACCAATAAACTATATTTCATCTATCCTATCGTGCAACTGACTATGAACTACGCTATTTCACAATGTTTACTCATATTTTTTCAAACAATCTTCATTTGAAACTTTTTCTAACCTTGTTTGAATCACACTGTGTAACTATAACTTTACTTCGGCCCGTATTTCAGGTACTCCAGATATGCAACTGCTCATGTTCTATAAAACAATTTTTTTCTAGCATATATTTCAACACCCTTGTATATGTAACTACTTTTGGGCCACCCAATATAACATTTTTGTACCGCCCTGTATATTTAGAACTCTACTCCACCCTTACAACCATCCTGTATATGAAACAGGGCTTGTAGATCATAACATTTCTTTGTAATATTTTTTAAACCCATGTATGTATAACTGTAATTATATTCCGCCACATTTTTCAACCATCCTATATAAGCAACTACTTGTGGATATTAAACAATTTTTTAAGCACCCTATAAACTATAATTCCACTCCATCTTAAATTTCAACAACACTTTATAAACAACTACTTCAAACATTTTTTCAACCCGTTTCATAACTATAATAACTCGAGAACAAAAATTCAAATACTAACTGCTTATATAACACAGTTTTGATACACCCTGTATAAATCCACTTCTTTGTACCCTTATTTCAACCACATTTTATATCTAACTATTTATAAGCCAAAGAATATAACATTCTGTTATCCACCCTGTATAAATATAATTTTTCTCCGTTGTTTTTTCAACTACCGGGTATATGCAACTATTTATGGCCCACCCAGTTCAACTATTTTAAATCACCCCGTATAACTAATTCCACTCCCCACATTGTATATATTCAGCTGCTTAAGAACCACCTAGTATAACTTTTTTTAAAAGACTGTTTAAACCCATTTAATTTTACACCGCTGTTCGGAACACCTTGTAAAATTATGCTAGGTATATCAGTTGAATTTTTTAAATCGAATCATTGGCATATGCCAAATTTTGAATAAAAGATAAGCTAATGCAAGTATCTAATCTAATCAAGCAGTCGGTCGGCACAGAGACGGTCACGTTTTACAAAGCTCCTGTAAAAATCATAAATATTTCCTATCAAATCTTAAATTCACCGGTTAAAAAACACATCAACCGTTTACGTATGGAAAAGTCAAAAGTGTTTTAAAAAATTACCCTATAAACTACGTAAATGACATCAAATTAATTAAAATAGTTTAATACATAGTAGTTGAACCTTCGTAGAGGCAAGTAGTGAATTTCGGTTCTCGCAACAGTGTGCGGTAATAAAGTCCCGAAGACTTAACAATAATAAAATACATCTGTGCTAACTATAAGAGCCTTCTAACATCTGTGAGTGTAATTTTTAAAGATCTTTAGTGGTGCATTAAGTTTGGTGCCTGTAAAGAAGGACAAGACCCTACTGGTCAATCGAAATCTACATATTGCTTAAAATTTAAAATTTAGAGTTTTACGAAAATAAAGGAAACTGAAAATGGCGGCTAAATCAACATGTAAATGCTGTAATCAAATATGTGAGAATCATTTAACGGTCACATGTAGTGTTTGTAAAAACAAATTCAAACACACTTGCGTCGATATATCAGCGAATGAAGTCCGTACTCTTAATGACAATAAAGGGTACGAGTGGTCTTGTGTTACTTGCAGAGCTATCGGCAACGACATGAAGGATCTCAAAGCATTGATTCTACAACTTCAAAGCGATATCAAGGAACTGAGAGAAGAAAGAAAGACGACGGACCCGAAACTTGATTTTGAAGAGATTGTTTCCGAAATTAACGAACGACAAAAACGAAAGAACAATCTAGTTATATTCAACGTACCCGACCAAAATGAAGCAGTAACAGACCAAATCAACTCTGACAAAAAGTTTGTTACCAACATGTTAAGCACAATCTCTCCTGAACTCTCTAATGTAGATATTAAACCACTTATATTAGGACGTTTTAGTGGATCTAGAATTAGACTTATCAAAATAATACTTGAAGGTCAGGATTTGGTTAAAAAAATACTAATCAACTCTAATAAACTGAAGTCAAAACAGCAATATAAAAATATCAATTTGTCAGCAGACCGAACTAAAAGAGAGTTGGAATATTACAAACATGTGAAGCAGGAACTAAATGAGCTTAACAAATCAGGTAACTGAAATTACAAAATTAAGTACATCAACAACATTCCCAAAATAGTTCAGGTAAACTAGGTAAGCCCAATAGTAGATCCGTTGAAGTAGTAACGACTTATTATCAAAATGTCAGGGGACTTGAATATAACATCGTAGCTCTTAGTGAAACTTGGTTAAAACCATCAGTGAACTCTTAGGAATTATTTCCGACTAACTACCAAGTCTTTCGTGGTGACCGTAAATTCGAGCAGTTAAACGTAGTTATGGGTGGAGGTGTTTTACTCGCGGTCGACGAATCTATAAAGACTGAAATTGTGAACACTCGTGAATTTGATGTTACTTTTCCACAGATTGATTACTAGTTTGTAAGTGTTCAGTAGCATATTATTTCTTTTATATAATGGTCATGTACATTCCACCTTCTTTATCGATAGACGTATATGAAAATTTCATGGATGCTCTTGCTCACTGGCATGTATTAAACCCAAATAAAGTACTAATTCTCGGAGATTTCAACTGTCCAAAATATACTGAAAATAGCCTAGAGGACGGAAAAACTAACATTATTGCCAACTTCATGGCATTACTAGATATAAATTAACAAATTCCTTCTTTTTGGTAAAAGATTGCCTCGGTGCATTTATGTATCCGTTGTGTTACATCTTCAATTTAATTTTTTCAAATTCAGCTTATCCTCAATCTTGGAAGACAGCTAAAATCTGCCCTATATATAAGTCAGGCGACCGTGCTCTTACCAATAACTATAGACCAATTTCTATCTTGAATAATTTTTCCAAAATTTTAGAAAGCATTCTCTACAATCGCCTATACCAGTCTGCGGAAAATTACATATCTACGTATCAACATGATTTTATGAACTCTCGTTCAACAGTTAGTAATCTGGCAGTCCTTGGGCAACATCTATGTGAAAGTCTAGATAGCGGAGGTCAAACAGATGTTATCTACACCAACTTCTCTAAAGCATTTGATAAAATCAGTCACAAGAGACTCCTTCTTAAAATGTCATGTCTAGGTGTTCCTAAAAATTACCTAAAAATTATTGAACTCTATTTGAATAATAGAACTCAATACGTTTACCTCAACGGGTTTTATTCAGATAAATTTCTAGTCACAAGTGGAGTTCCTCAAGGGTCGAATCTAGGTCCTTTATTGTTCTTAATTTACATCAATGCCCTGGCCAGCACGTTAAAATGTAACAGATTATTGTTTGCAGATGATCTCAAAATATATACTACAATCTCAAGCTGGAATGACTGTCTTGCTCTGCAAGAAGAAATCAGTATGTTGGAAGAATGGTGTATAAATAATAAACTTTTTTTAAACATTCCCAAGTGTAAGATCTTAACATTTAGCCGTACAACGAATACAATAAAATTTCCGTACAGTATAAGCGATACCATTCTTAAAAGGGTTGACTCCATAAAAGACCTCGGTGTTTACTTTGATTCTAAACTTACATTTCAGCTCCACATTAACCTCACAATAAAATCAGCCTTTAGACAATATGGATTCATCATGCGAAACTGCAAATATTTTAATACTTCAGTTTTAATATCTCTATTCAACTGCTTAGTTAGAACAAAATTAGAATATAGTTCTATAATCTGGAATCCTATATACGAGCGATACATTTTGGATATAAAAAGGGCTCAAAAATTTTATCCCCAAAGAGGATGTGAATATAATCTCTTACTACTCGAGTTCAATGTGATGTCCTTGAAAAGTCGCAGAGATCAGGCGTCAGTTATGTTTTTGTACAAGTTACTGAATAACATGATTGACTGTCCAGAGCTATTGTCTCAGGTTGGAATTGTCATTCCTAGGGTTATATCTAGGCATACGAGACCGTTTGAGTGCAAACGAGCTCGAACTAATATCTTATTTAAAGCTCCAATATATCTGATGAGTAATAATGCTAATAGACTCTCAGAGGTGTGTGATTTATTCAACTGCTCAACGTACGAACTGAAAAATAAAGCACGCTTGTACTTTTAGAGGACATTTCATTGAATATTTCATCCAGGTGCACTCATTGTTCAATTTTAAGTGCATATGTATGTATTTACTTTATAACTAATTGTTTCTTTTTCTTTGGTCTTTTTTTAATTTCTTTTATACATGTCTGTATTCCAATTAGTTTTAGTGTTAGTATAATTTTTTATATACTTTTTTCTGTCATCTTTATTTATTTTTTAATTACTCTGTAAATGGTTTTTACTGTTGGGTAATAAAGGCTTTATTATTATTATCCCCGACTTGACCATACAATGTATGGCATCACACTCCCTCTTAGGGGAAAATTCACTAAACCCCAGATATACTACATATCAAAAGGGTTTAGCTCTGTGGGAGCCCTTGCCAGGTTATCAGGCCCGTGGTTGGCGTCGTGGCTGCAGTTCCCCATAAATTTTCTGACCGTCCGGGCTGTTCCTAACAGGACGGCTTTTTGCATTTGTTTGTAAAGGTGTTCGTCCAGACCGAGGTATTTTAAATTGTTTAAGAGATGTTTTGGGACTAGTCCTGTCGTTGACATAACAATTGGTACAGTTCGTGTGTTGTTCATGTTCCACTAAGTCTTTATTTAAAATTCCAAATCTCTATATTTGGTTATTTTCTCAGCCTGCTTGATATTTATGTTATTGTTGTTAGGAATTGCTGTGTCAATTAAAGTTGTTTTCCGAAAGACTTTATCTACCAAAACTATATCTGGTCTATTGTGAGCAACAGACCGATCGGTCAGTATTGTGCGGTCCCAGTACAGCTTATAGTTGTTATTTTCTAAAACAGATTCTGGTTTATATTTATAGTATGGTAATCTTACCGACTGTCATAATTCATGCTTCAGTGCTAGTTCCTGGTGAAGTATTTTTGCCACAGCATCGTGTCGTTCTTTGTATTCAGTTGCAGCGAACGCTTGACAACCTCCTGTGATATGCTGGATAGATTCAGATGTTTGGTAACCGTACCTGCATCTATCGTTGTTAATAGAAGGGTCTTTAACGATTTAGGTAGTTCTTAGTTGGAATTACTTGATCTTGGATTGCCAATATAAAGCCTTCCGTTTCAGGGAACATATGACCAGAGATCAACCAGTAGTTCGAAGCTGCACTGTCGACATAATCTTGGTTGACGTCGTTTATATGTCTTCCATATAGGGGCTTCTCTTTCCATTTCAGCAGTTTCTGATCTGTGGTCTGGTAGTGTAATTGGATATGTTGTTGTGTCAGTCGCAGTGGTGTTGAGTCATCAACCTGGCACATGACTCTATGTAGATCAGAAAATTCTGCGAGTTTCTGGAAATGACTATGCAAAATAGAAATTTGTTGATCTAATAGCTTACTTAGATCTGTCAATCCTCTTCCTCCTTCATACCGTGGCAAAGTTGTACTTTCGACAGAGCTCTTTGGATGGTTATTTTGAGCTTTTGTTAGTAAAACTCGAACTTTTCGTTGTAATTGTTCAATGTCAGTCTTGCACCAATTAACTAAACCGAAAGAGTAACTGAGCACTGAAAACGCATAGGTGTTAATAGCCTGAAACAGATTTTTACTGTTTAGTTTGGTTTTCAACAGTCGTCTTACCCTTCTATAAAACTCTGCTGTTAGGTCCTTTTTCATAGTCATGTGATCAATACGTTGAGCCTGCTTTATTCCAAGGTATTTATAAGTATGACCTTCCCCCATAGATTCAATTGAGGTGCCATCTCCCATTTCGAAGTGCCCCTGCTGTATTTTGCCTTTAACTATATTAATAATTCGGCATTTGTCTAGGCCAAATTTCATATGGATGTCACTAGAGAACCCTTCTACTATTTTAAGCATGTCAAGCAGCTGTTGTTTTGTAGCTGCCATCATCTTTAAGTCGTCCATGTATAACAAATGGTTTATCTTCAATGCTTGTAAGTTGTTGTGTTTCAGACTGAACCCAAAATTAGTCGAGTTCAGTTTGTTCGAGAGAGGGTTCATGGCAAGGCAGAACCACAGCGGGCTAAGAGGGTCTCCCTGGAATATACCCCTTCTGATTGGAATGGGGTCAGTTTGTATCGAACAGTTGGCTTCATTCAGTGAGATTTTGGTTTGCCAGGTGGACATGGCATATTCTAAAAAGTTAATAATACAATTATTCACTTTATAGAGTTTCAGCACCTTGAGCCAATCATGTGGAACTGAATCAAAGGCCTTTTTGTAGTCCACATATTCCATGTAGAGATTTCGCCGTTTGGCGTGGGCTTGATTGCAGACAACGAAATCAATTATCAGTTGCTCTTTGCAATCCATCGAATTTTTCGCGCATCCCTTTTGTTGTTGAGTAATTATGTTGTTCAGCTCACAATGTTTGAATTATTATTATCTAATATTTGGTTGCAACAAAAAAATATGCAGCAAAATCAGTTCAGTAGTTCTTATGTGATGCCCGAACAAACAAACAAACAAACAAACAAACAAACATACAAACAGACAAACACACAAACAAACAAAAAACAAACAGACAAACTTACAATTTTTTAAGATAGATTTATAGATTATTGCTACTACCCCAACCAATATATCAACTTTTTATAGTGTATTTTAGTTTATGGTTATTCAATTGTTGAATTTTTCTGGATAAAGTTACGGCATTTGATGTGGACAAAAAATAGTAAAAAACTTTGAATTATGTCAAACTGTGCGTGGAAGGTATCAGAATTATTACTAATCTCTAATAGCGACAAAGTCTACTGTGATTGTGGAAAACGAAACTAACTGTATGTGTTTAATTAACAAAAAAGTATGTCAACCATTTCAAACAAACAAACAAACAAACAAACAAACAAACAAAAAAACAAATAGACAAACTACTGCTAGTTAGATTATGTATTCACTGACTTTGGGGAAAATATTAACCACAGAGTGAAGGTCATAGGGTTCTGGCGATGACACTATGTACAGATAAAAGAACAGGCCTGGAGTAAATACTTGGCACAGTTATGGATGCGAGCGAGGAATATAGACTCATCTTCGGTGTTATTCAGATCGCGAGGTAGAGATAAGTTACTTGCTAAGACAATATTAACAGCGATATATGTATAGTCACTTAACAAAATTGGTACCATCTAAAAATATAATCTTTTAATTGTTTAATTGACTGCCTAATATTAACAAACATTGTACTAATTTTTGACATTAGTTGTGTATTTACTGTGTTTTTTTAATCACTAGGTTCTGCCAGTTCCTTTAATTGTTGCGATTATTTTGATTTAGCCTATTCACATCTTCACACAAGTAGGTACGGATCCAGGACTTGTCTAGCTGTACCTTCCTAATGTTTCTATTCTAGCTTTTCAAGTTAGCTTCGAAACTTTTGTTAGCTGTTCTCAGTAGCTTTGCAATGTAGTATCATACTGTTCTACCACCCATAGGTGTTTTGCCTTGCCATACTCTCTGGGTTCTCTGGTGCTATCGTATCCCATTTTGTTGAATCCTAATATCATAATATGCCTACACGGGCTTACAAAGAACAACCCACCAATGTTTCATCACAATCTACATTTTAATTTTTATACACATAAATGACAAGTACCAGGGTCACCGAGCTTCGCACCTCAATTCAAGACTTTACAAAAATGTGGGTACATATGTCAAAATAATGAGATATTTGCTCTGTAAACTAATTTTTGGAAATGAATAAATTTACATTTAGCTGTCTAACTTTTGCGGAAACATTCTTTATAATCATTCTACTTAATAATATATTTCAACCACCCTGTATATGTAACGATTTGGACCATTCTTTGTAACATTTTTTTAACCAACCTATATAACTATAATTCCACTCCAACTTATATTCCAACATTCTGTATACTTTTTGATTCTAAAAGAACATTAGCTCCCTCTGTAACTATAATCCTACCTCCTATATTGCAACCATAGTACACATGCAACTGCTTGACGGCTACCCAATTGAACATTTCGTTTTCTAAATTTTTTTAGGCACCCCATATACCTGTAATTCCACTTCACGCTATATTGCGATCATCCTATATAAGAAACTGTTAGAAGGCTATCAAATATAATATTTTATTAGAAACAGATTTTGAATCACCCTGTATAAGTATAATTCTACTGTAGCCTACATGTGAACCACTTTCTATATGCATTTACTTATGCCTACCCAATTTAATATCTTGAACCTTCCTATATAATATAATTCCACTCCAGCCAATATTCCATTCATTCTGTATATGTAGCTGATTAAGGCCCATTTACCGAAACCAAAAATCGCAATTTAAATATTGTGCTGTTCAGGGCTCCTTAAAGACGAAAAAAACTAAAACAGTAAGCTTATTTAGGATACCTAATTGGCCGACAGGTATGTTCCGTATTTCTTCTATTTTTATGTCTATCAATTCTATAAGACATTTTTATGAGTTTTTATCATTTTGTTACTATATTGTATTTAAATTTGCTGTCCGGATTTACTGCGAAAGTAATGGCCGATTCCTGTTCAAGGTCACGAAATCTTAGCAACATTTATTTAAATGCATGTTACAATAAATAAATTTTCTCCTCTGACAATAAAACACAACAAAAAAAAAAAGAATTAGGGAAATTGGTCCAGCCGTTTACGAGTTTCAGAATTACAATCTGTCATTTGGGTTTGGAAATATTATTCGGACACTTTTTTAAGAGTAATAACTTTCTCCAACTTTCATTTTTCCTGTGGCCGCCATATTCGATTTTTAAATTTTTGGTAAGAGCCTAAAATTTCCAGTCTAGTGATGTCTCACAAGTGCATATAAGATTTCCTCGGAATATCACACTTGTAAAGTTGGGCTTTCATTTTTCTAAGTAGGTCATGATTTATTTGTGGCAAAATAACATTAATAGAAAAGTAATATATTAACGCATTGTGTATTACCTGACAACGCATTGATAATGCTTTGGAGGTCGAAGCCGTCATGAACATGTCCAAGACGAGCGTACGAGTAGTTTCCTTCAACCAGGAAGAGTCACCATTTCAAGCGCTGCTGGTTGGTATGAACAAACTACTAGAACGTTGACAAAGAACTGACACAAGAGGAGCATGTTGCTGTTGTGGACGGACAGGACATTTTCAACGTGATTGCAGAGTGAGGCTACCGGAACGATCACTAACCAGGGGTAGTCAACCAACCGACCTTACCAACCAGGGAAACTCTGATCAGTCAGCACCCTCCACCAGTCCCTAGGACAGTATCTATCCGGGGATTTTGCCGAGATAGTAGCCTAGTCATCAGGGGTACCATAAATGGCCAAGAAATCACGATCACTTTTGATATCGGCCCAGTCCAGGGTTTTGAAGTCATCGGATATCCGACCAGTTAACAACAATATCCACATCAGAACAGTCACCGGCGAGTCCGTGTCAATACAGGGTGAGGCAGATGTAGTACTACAGATAGGGATGCAACAGAATCCGGTATAGGGTCCTGGTAGCAGATATTGAGGACCATTTTATACTGGGTATTGACCTAATCAGCCAGCATGAATTTATGTTCGACACGAGATATGATGTTCCTCAATTCCTAAATGAGGAATTTGTATTGACACGGCACGTCAACAGCTTCGCGACGTCAATAAACATTACAGCAAAATCTTCAACCAGAATTCCCGGCCGAAGGTATTAGGTTATTCATAGGCAGTTAGAAAGAAATCCTGGGAGGTGACATCATAATTGCCAATGGTCAAGAAATAGCTTGTTTCGAGCCAGTAGAGACCATCACAGAAGAAGTTTACCCGACATAAGTGAAGGAGACAGGACCCAGTAAAGAGTTTCTACAACAGTTTGCTGACCACTTGAAACACCTTACTCCAGAGGAACAGAAGAAAGTCAAACAATTTATTCCAAATAACTGACAAATTTTTAACAGTCAAGATGGAACCAACGGTTGCACTAACATCATCCAGCACCGAATAGGTACCAGGAAGGCTCAACCCATCAGAATACCACATAGGCGATTACCATTGGGGTAACAACAGGCAGTCGAGGAAAACATCGAGTCCATGTTACAAAATGGAGTTATTGAGCGATCTATCAGCCCATCGTCTGCTTCCGTTGTGTTAATTAAAAAAAAGGATGGGACCACTCGATTTTGCGTGGATTACAGAAAGCTGAATGACGTCTCGAAGAAAGACAGCTATCCAATAGCCCGAAGAGATGTCACTCTGATCATACTAGCAGGCTCCCGTTGGCTCTCCACGCTAGACCTAAAGAGTGGATATTGGCAGGTTGGTCTACACGATAACGACAGAGAGAAGACAGCGTTTTCCAGCAGTAAAGGGCTGTTTCAGTTCACGGTATGCCCTTTGGGTTATGTAATTCTCCCGTTACATTTTAGAGGCTAATGGAGTATATATCGAGCGGTTTGACATGGAGAACGTGCTTAGTATACCTCGACGACATTCTTATCATGGGCCATACATTCGACGACCATCTGAAGAACCTTGACGAAGTATTTTCCAGAATTAAGAATGCCAACCTGAAACTCAACCCGAAGAAGTGTTTCATCTTCCAAAAAGAAGAACAGTTTTTGGGCCACGTCGTTTGTGAATCAGGAATCCGCACTAACGAAGACAAGATAAAAGCCATTCGTGATTGGCCAGTCCCAAGAGAGAAGCATGAACTCAGAAGATTCTTGGGTCTCTGTTCATATTACAGATGATTTGTTGAGGGATTTGCCACCATTGCCGCAGCTCTACATAGTCAGACCACTGAAAAAAGACCTTTCATTGAAATCAGGACTGTGAAACAACGTTCAGACGACTGAAGGCCGAACTCTGTTCCAGCCCAATCCTAGCGTTTCCTAAACAGTCCGGCAAGTTCATCTTAGACACTGGCGCCAGCAACACAGGTTTGGGGCCGTTCTATCCCAGGTGCAAGATGGTGAAGAGAGGGTGATCGAGTATGCCTGGCCTGTACGAAATTGGCTTGATGAGACATTTCCAGAAAAATGGATTGGAAGAAGGGGCGCTATAGAATGGCTAGCAAGATCATCCGACGCTATGCTCCGTGACTGTTATGGGAACATCTAAAAACTGGGGTGTATAAAACTCAAACTCGTGATATTCCTGAACTTAGACGTAGAATAGTGGAGGAGTGTGAGAGAGGATTACACCAGAGATGCTTCAAAAAGTGCGGGAGGAATTCGATCTGTTACTTTACCATTGTCTTAGCAACAATGGCGGACATTTCGAATATCTACTTTAAGTACAAGGTAATTTTAACGCCAGTAAATATTAATAATATAAATACAATGTAAATAATAATAATTATTATTTGTAAATCTAAAATGGTATTACTCTGTAAAAAATAATCTGATTTAAAAAAAATGACGTGTCAAAAGATTGGCAACAGAGACCTTTAAAAGATCATATCACATGATACCCTTTTATATTTAAACATTTATAAGTGATATTTAGGCTTAGGGGTTGAAACTGCAGGGTGACCGTTAAGTGTAAAATATGGCACCCGTAAATAAAAATTAATGGGTTTTTTGACTTTTTCTTTTAAAGATGTTTTAGAAGTTATTGTGTGTGGGTAGTTTTGAAATGGAGGCCCTATATATATATATATATATATATATATATATATATATATATATATATATATATTACTTGACTAAAAAGCATAAATAATAACTTGCCTTCATATAAAAGAAAAGTATGTATATTTAATACAATTACATTAATATAAAACTAAATCATTTCTTTAATTAAAGTTTTAAGGTGGTATTTTATTGTATAATAGATGTATTTGATTTTTCGAAAAATTCTTTGTATGTTTCTTTATCGTATCCTACTTACATATTCCTGTAGATTTTACACATATTTACGGGGTTCCATGGTTTTGCACAACATTTTTAATACTGCTTGTAATTCAAAACTGTGCTGAAAGCACGACCGAAATACTCATAGTAAAAAAAAAACAATTTACATTGTAGATAAACCAATATTATATATCCGCAACTCAACTAACTTAATTAATATTCTGTGTTTGTTTACACAGTGCATTTCAAGGTTTTCTCGAATCTGCCATAATTCTACGCCGGTATTTGTGTTAATAACGCGCAAAGAATTTAAAAAACTGTGTTAGCAACTTTTCCTTATTATGCTGCAGGCATGAAGAAGTCTTCAATGAGTTGTTACCTCTGCCAAGCATGCGGTTCATATAGGATAATTAAAAAATCATATCTTAAATTCAGCAGTTGATTTTTTATTTTACAAGAGAGAATAAAGCCGAGAAAGTGGTATGTTTAAAATCGAAGGTTTGGAATTTAGGCGAAGAGATAGTGAAGGTATTTTAACTAGTTTTTTTGTAGACTCTTTTGATTGACAGCAATCCTGTTATAATGAATGCAGTAATGTACTCGCATGATGTAATCGGCTTTTTAATTCCCTGTGCAGGTATTCGTCTATTGATATACAGATATATTATGCCAGAAGAACAATACATGATAAAATAGGAATTTCCAAATAATTGGTGAGGAGGTTCTTGATAATTCAGATAGTTCAATGTTATTTTTCACTCCTCACATATTTTGTATATCAGAAAATTATCTGAATATTTCGTAAAATTGCCCTAATGGCTGTTTATCATCTACAGAAAGTCTCCCTCACAGAAGTTGTGAGAGGAAGAAATATGTACAATATGATCACTTTTTCTGTGTACTAATATGTTGTGGAGACGTTTCAACTCCAAGTGTGGGGTCGTTGGTAATGAATGTTTTTATACTTGTACCATTGTTTTTAAATGTTGGCAAAATTAACAACTTTATGGGTTAGTCAAATCAATGTGACGTTTTGATTACTTGATAATGGGAGAACACCCCAATAATAAAAAAAGAATAAGATGTGATTTATATTATTTAAAGCCTAAGTACCTGGGTGACCGAGCTTCACTCGTAAATTCAAGGGTTTATCATAAACGTATCTATATCCAAATAATCTGACATTTGCTATGTAAACTAATTTAAACTTCCTAACATAATATTGTTTGCATACATTTCTTATTTACATGGTGTTACTACAATTCTACTCCCCCCTATATTTCAACCACCCGATATATGCAACTTCTTTTGAAAAATCTATCCAAACATTTTTTTCAAATATTTTTTTAATCACGCTACAATTCTACTCGATTCCATATTCCAACAACCTTGTATATGCGACCGCTTTTGGCCATTCTACAAATACTTTTGTTTCCAAATTCTTTCAATTATATTCTAACATTTTTGTAAACACTTTATATAACTATAATTCCGCTCCACCATATATATGCAACTTTTTACAGGCGACCAAATATAACATATTTTAAATCACACCGCATAACTATAATTTCACACCACCATATATTTTAACTACCCTGTATATGCATTTGTTTATGGCCACCTATTGTAATTTTATAATTATAATTCCAGTACATCCTATATTGCAACTACCCTGTAAATGCAAATGCTAATAAGCTAGCAATACTTTTACTCCGCCCTATATGTCAGGTATCATTAATTTCCAACTGCTTATGGGGTACCCTACAGAATTATTTTTGCTCGCTTTTTTCTAGCAATACTATAATTCCATTTGACGCTATTTTTTAACGATCCTGCATAGCAACTTTTATGGACTATCTAACATATTTTCATAGACCCTGAATAATTATAATTTCACACCACCAGTTCATAATATATGCATTAAATTAACATGCAAAATAATGAGATCTTACTCATCCAAAAATTGCCTACCGTGCCAATTTTTTCACCTTGAAAACTTAAAATGTTTCACTCTCAAATAGGTCACCAAATCACCCTGTATTAAAATAATTTTTACAACAGGAATCACTCTTACGTAGGTTACCAAAATCACCCTGTTTTGAACGCCTTGAAATTACAAAATCGCCGCCTTGATTGTCATAAACTGTCAATAAATTTTTTAATAATTGAATTTCTCAGTAAAACGATTTTTCCCAAAGATGAGACCCCCACCAATGGATTTCTATTCATCGAAACTTCCAAATGGGAAAATTTCATCGAAATCGTTAGAGCCGTTTTTCAGAATTCAATTATATATATATATATATATATATATATATATATATATACAAACATTGCTCGTATTATAGTATTAGATAAGAATATAAAAAAAAGTGTAATTTCTCTTTGTGGTTTGGAAACTACGGCCAATATAGGTTTGCTTGCTTTGAAAAGTTCTTTGAAGACTAATATCTACTCATCAAGAATAAATTATAAACATAAGAACTATAAGAGGCCTAGGTGGATTATATTTGGGTTATAAAGGTGGAAGCATTCATTCTTGCTATAAAAGTGAGATTTGTTGATAATTTGCCACGTTTGTACCGATTACAAGTAACAATGACCTTTGTAGCTTAAGTTTAAACCAGTGAGGCCATAACTGTCACGTTTTAACCGACTGAGATGTCAAGGCGGTAGTTCTTGCATCCATTTTATGGGTAAGTTAAGTTAAAAGTTATTTTGTAGCTTTTAACGATTGCGAAAAATAATAATAGTCGTTGTTGCTAATTTGATCGGTAGATTTTGTAGCGATTACCGATTCGCAAAGAAAAACATTGTCGCCTGGAACACGTCTATCTTACAGAGGTCATAACTGTAACTTTTGAACCAATAGAAATAAATATAATAATACTGAAACTCGCAGAATGTGATGTTATTTTTTGACAATTTGTTACGTTAAAAATAATTGTGTACCATTTACCGATTCATAGAAACAACGGCTTCTGCAATATGTTTAACGTCCAGAGGCCATATTTGTAATTTTCTAACCAATAGAGATATAAACATTCTGAAAGAGATAAAATGAATTACAATTTTTTTGCTAATTTGTTACGTTAAAAGAAATTATGTAGGTTTTGCTTATTCCGAGAAACAGTTACATTTAACTGAAACTTTAATGTAACCGTGTATAAGTTACAGGGTCATAGCTGTAACTTCTGATCCAAGAGAAATATTAAAATTCCGAGAACGGAAGAATTTGATGCTATTTTGTTGCTAATTTTTGGCTAAGAATAATTTTGTAGCTGGTACTATGGTACAAACTATAAATTGTATAATACGAGAAAACACCTTGATATAAGTAACGGAATGATCTAATTAATAAGTGCATTGAGTTTTCAATTCATAATTTAATGTGATATCGCGGGTGGATTTCAATATTCAGAAAAATGTTTCGGATAAAAATTGGGGGGGTTCAAGGGGATCATGAAATTGCCAATTTTACAACTTCTGGTTTGAACAGGAAATAGCATTTCCCACCGGAAGTTTAATTTTGTAAATACAAATGCTCAATAGAAAAATGATAAAAACATTTTTTGTTCTTGCCAGTTTTTTGATTCAATAAATATAATACAAAGGATGAGTTTTTTTTTTGATGATCGGTATGGGGTTCTCGGAAACTAGCGGAGATAGAGCAATGGTTAAATTGGGAAAGATTTGCAGTTTTACTGGCCCAATTTAATGACACTTTCGGATTTTTGTAAAAAGTTGTGGCTTATTAGATATTTTGAAAAAACGAAATTCTGTCGATTTAGTCAAATCACTCTAGCTCCTTTGTTTTTGATTTTATAAAAAATGTGTAAATATTAAAATTTAAGGGAATTGTATCCCGAATATGACTGTGATGTCCTCGTTTGCGTGACAGCTCTCGTTTTCGATATATGACAAAAACTTATCTTTTTTTGAATGTAAACCATAGTTGGCTATGACCTCAAAAAATTCGACATTCTTAGAGGTTTTCAACGATATAATACTTGAAAATAAAAAGAACGGAGTTATGGATGCTGTTTTCTCTTATTTTCACTTTTAACGTAGTTAGTCATGAAATAGATTGATTTATTAATAACTATTCCAAAAAACACTGAACGATTTTTTTATTAGGTATATCAGATATAACGAAAAAACTAAATAAGTAGGTACTTACTAAAAACTTAAGAAATTAAAGTTCATAATAATTGTTACAATTTATGTTCGAAAAGTCCACCATTGTTATTTAGACAAAAATTGCATCTTTTTAAGATTGACATTACAGCGTTCCTCATAGAGCGCCTATCAATTTCTTCAATTGCTTGTAATACCGCCTCCCTTAGGTCACCAACTGCCTCATACTTTCTTTTGTATACTTTGTTTTTTAACGTATCCCATAAATAGAAGTCTATAACTGCCAAATCGGGCGACCTGGGTGGCCATTCTTCCTATCCAAGAGTTTTGATAGATATTATCTAAGTGTTGTCTTACTAATAACGAGTTATGAGCAGGTGCTCCATCATGTTGGAACCACTCAATTTCTAAATAAGTTCTCAAATTCAAATTATGCAACACGTCTTGAAAAGTGTATTGCAAGAAATGCAAGCAGCGCTCCCCAGTAAGTGATTCGTCATAGATAAAAGGCCCCAGAATAGTAGACCCTACGATACCACACCAAACATTAAAAAAAATTTATCTGGGGCCGTCTTTGTTCTACATGGAAATGGTTTTGTTTAGCCAAGATATGCTTATTGTGTCTATTGAACATACCGCAGTTAGTAAATCTAGTTTCATCTGACCATAACACCTTTAATGGAAACTGTGGATTGTCAAGGCACATGTCTCTAAACCATGTACAAAATAAAATACGTAGATGTTCGTAACTAGCATGCAAAGTTTGAGAAACTGAATGTTTGTGCGGGTGGAAGTTGTGCGCTTTCAGTACCTTAACTACAGTTTGTTGAGATGTGCCGCAATCTCACGAGTTGATGTAGATGGATTTTGATTTATAATTGCCAAAATATTTGTTTGTGCTGCTTCGTTAATTTGATTACGTTCCTTTGGTGGTTTAGTAAAAGATCCATATCTGCGTAAACTATCGTAAAGCCTCTTAAATGTACATAGAGCAGGTTGACGACGATTAAAATATCTATGAAAGTATTCCTCAGCTGCACGAACTGAATATTTATGGCATTTGATATAGCATTCCTCCATATTCAGTTTTTCTTCATTAGAATATTCCTTTTTATCACGAAAACTTGTCAATATCGACTGTCAGTTCAGCAACACTAATGGAATTACTCTCAAATGAGGAAACATCAAAGTAAAAACAATCTTTTTCATGGCTACCTATGTTAAAAGTGAAATAAGAGAGAAAAGCATCTATAACTGAGTTATTTTTATGAATAACTATATCGAGTATTTTATCGTTGAAAAGCTCTAAAAATGTCCGATTTTTTGAGATCATAGCCAACTATGGTTTCCATTCAAAAAAAGATAAGTTTGTGTCATATCTCGAAAACGAGAGCTGTCACGACAACGAGGCAACAAGACAGTCATATTTGGGATACAATTCCCTTCAATTTTGATACTTACACTTTTTTTATAAAATCAAAAACAAAAGAGCTAGAGGGATTTGACTAAGTCAACAGAATTTCGTTTTTTCAAAATATCTAGTAAGCCATGACTTTTTACAAAAATCCGAAAGTGTCATTAAATTGGGCCAGTAAAACTGCAAATATTTCCCTATTTAACCATTGCTCTTTCTCCGCTAGTTTCCGAGTTCCCCATACTGATCCTAAAGAAAACTCACCCCGTAAAAAATAAAAGGTCAAATATTTTTCCCTGTAAAAGTAATTAATTTGAAAAGTGTTAACAATAATAAACAAAATTTTACACATGTATTTATGAAACTATAAGGCCTGCAATTTTGAAAAAGGACATATAGAGCCTCAGGTGAACTTTACCGGAAAATCAAGGAGAAACCCGTAGTATTAATTTTGGGGCTCATTTATAGAATTAAAAGGAAAATAAAAATTATACTTTTTTCAAACGCATTATGTAATATATCAAATGAAAAGGCTCATTATGCGGAATACACCTGTATTTTTTATATATTTTAAAATAAATTGTTTAAAAGATATTAACAAAAATATATAAAAATTAACCAATTCCCCAGTTTATTTCCGAAAGTAAACATGTTGAAAAAATGAGACATGTAGGCCCTCACTTGAACTTTACAGGAAATTAAAAATTTAAAAGTACTAATTCCCAATTATTTCCGAAACTATAAGATAAATATTTTGAAAAAAAATAAGGGTTTCGGGCCTCACGTGAAGTTTACAAGAAAAGAAAACCTTTATATTAATTTTGGGAGAAAATTATAGAATTAAATAGAAAATACAAATATATCTTTTTTATATTATATGTAATTCATCAAATGAAAGGGCTCATTATGGGGAATACAAATGTATTTTTCTCATACTTTTAAAATAATTTGTTTATTAGATATTAACGAAAACATAAGAAATGCTCGAAAAATATATACTTTGATTTACCTTCATTATCTCAAATCTTAAAGATGGTACGGTATGGGACCCCAACTCGCACTTGACCAAATTATTTAAAATTAATTTACTGTTAAGAATATTAAAATTATGAATATGCCCAATTTAAAAGTTCCGCGAATGTCTAACTTATAATACTAGTGCCACCATCTATTAGACGATCATGGAAGCTTATTGGCTGCGTGCTGCCAGTTTTCGTAATACGCTGTAGGTTTGACAGCCGCGGAAGACTTTACTTGCTAATTATTACATATGTATCAGTTCATCAATTTTGCTGTCGTGATTATGTGCAAGTTATTTACGTTTCCAGTAGTCGTCCCAAGAAAGTTTTTGTAATTTTGGGGTTATGCCAATCATTCGAAGGGTATTATCTCCTATAAGAAATATATGTTAATTATTATTATTGTTGTTTTATTGATATGTAAAAGTTACTATTTAGTAATTAGATTTTGCGTCACGGACAGACTACAATAAAAGCACAATAAACTGAAGAAGATCTAGAAAAAGCTATAGAAGCCGTGCAAAGTAGAGATTTGATGCCATCAGGTCCGAAACAGTGTAATTTACCTTTCACTACTCTACTTGAATTACAATTGTTTTGTATTTAATTCAGTATAATATACGTATTGTTTAATTGATATATTTCGGCAATCGCTATATTTGGAAGCCTAGATTTGTTGTTTCCAAAAGACCAGTAATGCCCCAATCGCTGACCGCCATTTCCCGTAAGGTGGGGGTTATGGCGGTAAGCGAATTGTTTCAATTGAGTATAAAAAAATATAAATGCTAAATAGTTCGGCAATTTGAAGTAAATGTTACTAAAGTCAACTAAATAAGCTATGTCTCAGATGAAATACTTTTGCCGCAAGTCCTTAGAATACTGATTTATTCTGATTACCGTTCTTGTGACCGCAATTGCCTCATCTTACCCTAAATTGCTTCAATTTGCAAAGTTTTGAAGATTTAATCATTTTTATTATGCAGAATTTAAAGAAAAATATCATGAATAGAAATAATCTTTCCAATTTAATAATCAGTCAATTGAATTAGCAGAAATGGATAAGAAATTATGGTTGGCTTCACGAAAAGCGAAAAATATACATAGTTGAGTCGTATCAATTTTTGGAGCATATAATAGATGAGAGGCTCTATCTTAAAGGGTTATGATTTGTACAGAAAGGGACACTATGTTTGAAATATTAATCCAACATTCTGCAATATTAGGTTTTCCTGTTGATTATACTTATACGAATAGACAGGTAGTGTAAGGAAGCCTATCAGTAAATCAGATTAAAGGTAATAAGAAATGTTCTGAAATTGTTTCTGAATAGAAAAAGAAGAAGAAATTACTTTCATTTATTGTATAAATTGGATTGTGGAAGTCGTCACTTTGTGATAGTACTTCCTAATGATCAACTAAAACTTATTCCTTCGTTTTTTACGACTGAAGAAATAAATTACGTGACTAGTGAGCTATTGCTTTAGAATTGGATTTACCTGCAGTAATATTTAGTTACTTATCTCATATAATTTTGTGTTTGTTGAAGTTATCATTGTTTTATATACGTTTTTTTGGTAAATAAATCTCCCTTTATGAAAGACAAAAAAATAATATTGATGATATTGTGACAAATAAAAGGTGAAAATATTTTTTGCAGTATCAATACTTTAATGGAAAACCGTATTAAATTGTATGCAAAGGAGAGAATAACTGCAAAGTTGAAAATACTCCAGTATGTACAAAAGGTTCAAGCAAATTTCAATACTCCTTGTAATTTAAACAAAGAAACTATAACAACAATGAAAATGAATGAGCCACTAATAACATATTTAAACATGGTAAAATATATGAAAAGTGTAACAGCTTCAAAAAAATTGATAAATAAGAGTATTTGTTATTTATGCGTTATTAAAGGAATTAAATACTCCTATAATGTGACAGATATTGTTATACAAACAGTTGATTTATACATTTGTGTCCTGTGTGAAGTCGTACAGTATCGGATTTTGTTGGAGTTGTTTCGATTTTTATAGTGTTTTTTTTTCATACAAATTTTGTATAGGTCACAAGGATTTTGCATTCGTCTCAGATCTTGTTTACGTTTTGTTATAAGTAACTCTTTTTAAAACCATTTACCTTCTTAATGGCTTCCTTGATAGTAGTATAATTACCGGTAATTATAACGCTTTCGAAAAGTAATGAATAAACTCTTTATTTCTGAAAGTGAGCGTTTTTCGAAAAAATCCTATTTGTTTTATGCAAAAGCACTTTTTGACAAACGACCTTTATTTGCGACGTAATCATTATTCGACATATGACGTCATCGATAATTTTTTTAAATGGTGTCACCCAATTTCGACCATGCTAATCAAAAAAGTGTGTAATGCTACGTAAACATCTTCAAAAATTAGCATTAGCTAGATTAGATAAAAAAATGAAAAAATGATTATTTTATATTTTATTAAAATTAATGTTAATAATGGTTAAAGTAAACCTGACAGTAAGCAAGACTATTAATAAATTCTTGTTGATCATGGTCAATAACTTCAGAATTCTCGATTGCAATTCTTCTAAATTTGCCAGTCTAATTGTTTTTTAATTACCCCTACGAAAAGTAATCTAGGGGTCTCAAATGTGGGGATTCGACTGACCACTCAAGTGGTGAGAAGAGCGGAGAGGAAAGTGGTGATCAAGAGTCGCGGTAATAATAGATCTGCAAACACATAGAGGAGCGTTTAAAAGAAAGATATGGATCTATTATTAGTAGAAAATTCTTTCCTGAAAATTTGGTATTTATTTCAAAATAAAAAGAAAAGAAGATGCAATGTATATCAAAGAAATAAAAGTATACAGTACACAGTGAATTCCATCATTTGTATGAAAAACTACGCCAACATCCCGAAATGTTTCATTCGTATTTTCGCATGTCTATTACAACATTGATTACATTATTGGAAAAAACATACATTATTAACTAAATGGACCAACTTTAATGATGTTCAGCATCTTTTTGATCAGAAAGTGGGTTTTTAATAAACAGACTACTAATCAATGTGTCAGTATCCAATTTTTGTCACAAATTCTATCAACGAGGAAAGCAGAGAAAACAAAATTGTTTGTACGCGCCGCTATCCTCTCTTTTAACAGCACTGTTCACCTAGTCCAGCCCACTCCATTATGTTTTATTCGAATGGATATTATTGGTTTATTTTCACCGCTTTCTTCCCCGCTCTTCTCTCCTGTCTGCTCGCAGCTTCACTATGTGTTTAGCCTTAAGATTCGGGAACAACTCATCTAAATAAGCACATACAGATGCTGTATAATTGGAAGGTGCACCATCATGTTGAGTTGTCAGTTCTCGGAAGATCACGGTCCTCATTTGGATATAAATTTAATATTCCTGGAATAAGGTTCTCTCTAAGAAACTCGCAATATCCTACACCAGTTAGGTTCAAGATACATGTGAAACAAATAGTGACCCAGAATTGTTGCCTGAAATTTTTCTTTATTCAAAGCCTGTATCGTAATACTATTCATATCTTTGGGATTCATGCATGGGATCAGTTTGTTACCAAATATTCTCTCAATATAATCTATCAATTTATGGTGATCGTTCTCAACACAGTCGTAGGAGTGCTAGTGTTCTTATATCACAATCTATTTTGGATGCTCATCTAACAACTTATTAATAGCCTCATACATAGGAATTTTTTTATTAGAATACAGTGTATGCACAATATACAACTCATCAGACTTAGCCTTGCTCAATAAGCGAATATCGAAATAACTAATGCCATTTTTGAGTTGTTCTTCCATATCGTATGTTTCAGTGACTGACCAATTTGGTAAAATATATTTCACTATAGGTCCCACTTCCTGAGGATGTTCAGTGGGACACTTCATCATAAATTGGGAATTGTCATTAGCCCAATAACGGCAATTCAAAAATAACGTAGCATCGTCAGAAAAAAATACGATTTTTATGAAATTATTATCATTCGTGATTAGCACTTGCTCGCGAAATTGAATTCGCTGATAAAAGTTGTCTTCAGACATACCGTATAAGGATGATACTTTGCTTTCTTCACAAATGTGTACGCTGCCATAATGAAATAAGAATCCACTTGGTTAAATGTTGAGTGATAATTGCCTTTTCTTGCCAACAAAACGTTAAGTGGATCTTCTCCTGATTTTGAGGGTCAACCAGATTTGTTTAAATCACGCAAATTTCCAAAGTTACGGTAAGGTTCACCAATATTGCTTACCATGCTTTGCCCAATGGGACGCCGTCCATGATGAGTTTCATTGAACAATTCAACTATTTCCTGTCTCTAAACCGGACCATACAAAGAATGTCAATTCGCTCTCGTTCAGTTAATTTCGTCTTTCTTTAAAAAAATGAGTCACTTCTCAATAAACAGTTCAAAAAGATTGTTTTTGCCAAACAAAATTTATGTAATCATACGCAATATAAACACAAAAAAAACATTCTCTTAGAAAGACACGCTTTTTCAATTAGCCTCGTCGAAATTGGGTGACGCCATTTAAAAAAATTAATGATGATGTCATATCTCGAATAACGATTGCGTCAAAGTGCCTTTCTTTAAAACAAAATCGACGTGTCAGAGGATTTTTTTGAAAGAAATGATAGTTTATGATATGTTTTCTAATCGCTCTAAACGTAAACGCTCTGGGTTGAGTAGTTTTGCTTAATGCGGTGTAAATAATTTCCGGCTGTTTTTGCAAAATTGTGTTTTTTTAGCTTCGATTTCAATATAAGTTTCGAGCAACGTGTTGAAATCTCTTCCTAATATGGCACAAAACTCCCGATCCTCCGTGGTTTTCTGATCGATAATTGTGGAGCCTCTAGTTTGTATTATTATGATTTCTTGGAGAATTGGGGATCATACAGACGAGGGGCAGTGTATAGAGGGATATTCGTGGTAGACGCTTCCGTTATTTGTGATAGGAGTTGTGTAAGTGGAAATAATTTACGTCATTGTAAATAGGTTTGTGATTTTATATGCAAACCTTGTACCGGTTTTGAATAACTTCAGCTCTTGTAGTAAATGCACACATTCTTCAGTATCAGATACTTTACACAATAAGTTACATTATCCTCAAAAGCTAGGTTTTTACTCTCTTCTTCTTCTCTGGTTCTTAGCTTGAGCCTTCGGCTTCAGTTCAGCATTTCTATGATGTGGACGTCCAGGAGTCGTTCCATTGTTTCAATAGTCAGTCTAAAGGTCGTGACGTAGTTGGCTTTCCAATGCTGATCTTTACGATTTTCTTAAATAAATCAGTGAATAAGCCTGCTAGATTTGAAAGACATTTCATCTGTTATGGTTTGCAAAATACACTATTTTTACTCTTTCTAGTTTTTTTTTGCTCAGGATTTTAAAGTGTACTTTAGAAGAGAAATTTTATGAAAATCGGTCATTATAATAAAAACTATTGAGCCAAACATTTTAAATAAATTAGGGTTCTTAAGGCCTCATTCAAAAACTATGGCATAAACAAAGCGAATACATTAAATTTGGGGAGCAAACTACAAATTTCCATAAAAAATAAAATTAAATGTGTTTTAAACGTAACTTATTAAATGCGATGAATAGAACGAAAAATTTCAGTATTTTTACTTTATATTAATATCACACTTGCGGAAAATGTTGTACCTTTCAGAACTTTCAAACTTCTCAGATCCCGTCATCAATAGCTATTGAGACAAAGAAAAACACGAATTGGAAGTTCTGGCAATTATATGAGTGGGGGATTGTGGCAGCTTTGTAAAAAATACTTGTAAGCAGTTTTCCATAATAGTTCATGTCTTACGGTCTTAGATATATAATAAAGTCATTACATCTGAAACTAGCCCATAATTAGAATACTATATATACATTGAAAAACAGTAACATTATTAAGCTGATATAAAATGAGTAATATTAGAGAGAAACCCTTTACTGGTACTTTATGACATGTTAAGCTCTAATTATGGTATATTTTGGGTGTATATAATAATATACTCACTTACAAAGAAATCTCAACACCCTGAAGGAGATGTTTAAATTTAATACTGTTTTGGTAAAACATAAATGCTATAGTATAGAGTAAATGTTTTTTTATCAATTATTGTTGTAGTCGTTTTTTGCTTTTCCATGTTTAGTAATGTTAAAATGTTTAGAAGAGTACGTGTACGCAGAATGTATCGCCAGCTAAATGAATTTGAAAGAGGTCGAATTATTGGTTTACTGGAGGTGGGTTATTCATTTCGAGAAATCGCTAACCGCACGAACAGTAATCCAACTACTGTTATGAGATGTTGTCAAGCGAGCTTTAATAATAACCAAATCGGAGAAGAGTAGGCACCGAACGAAAGAGCACTAATGAACTTTAAGTTCAACGCCTGAGACTTATGGCCTTTAAAGACATTTTTGAAAACTCGAAATTTTGCTGATGTGATTCTATCAGCTATATGTGAGTCTGAACTGTGAATCGCATACATAAGAAGTAGTTATAAAACATACCTTACATTTTAAAGTTTTAAACAAATTCATCATAAATATTATGCTATTCCAGTTAAAATAACAAAGTTATAGTCAACCACTAGTATAACTGGAAGTGGCAAACAGTTTGCAATTAATTTAGTGAAAAAGAACACTCTGGAAAACACTCTGAACAAAACATTTCAAATCTCAAACATTTATTTATACAAGAAGTACCTGGGCGACCAAGCTTCACTCATCATTTCAATGTTGCGCCAATCTATAGATGACATATATACATATGAAAATAGTTTCATCAAAAATTATCATAATCAATTTCATTTCATTTATTTATTGCGGCCGCTAAAAACTGATTTATCTTGTCTATTCATTGGGTTTTCTCTCCTCTTAATTTTTTCCTGTAACAGATAAGTATTTAAAAAATTATATATGTAGAACAAAGTGTAGTAAGGCAATTTTGTAAAATTGCCCGGATTACTGGCTGTTTGTACAGAGATTCTTCCTCACAGTTTTTGTGAGAGAAAGAGATGTCTATAAAATGATCAACCAGTATTCCTGTATATAAGTAATGTATTGTATATTGTGTAATACTTATCTGTGTATGGAGACGTTTCAACTCCGAGTCTGGAATCGTTGTCAATCGTTTAGTGTTGTTTTCGAGGTTTTTTTCTAAAAAATTTTCGCTTTGATTTTGAATTTGTTGTTTGTCAAAAAATTTGACACTGACAATGAATAGACAAAATAATTCAAGACCTCCTCAACAATCTTTTCGAAATTACTTACTGATTTATCTACCACAAAAATGAAACAATCAAGTGGTGAGTCATTTATTTGTAAAGTTACAAAAATACAATCAATACATAAATATTGTTGAAGTTTATAGCTAGTACAATTACTAATGATTGCTTTAATCTGTACCAGGGTGTACACCCTGATTTGTACCTACTTGTTTGAAAATTTATTTAATTTTATTTAAATATAAACATTGTTAATTTTTCATGAAAAAGCGAAAATCAAATTTGTTTTAGTGCAATTTAAAGCAATTAATGTATGTTACTACAAGTATGTTAAAATACACACATATATTCCCCCCCCCCGCCCCTAAAAATCTGGGAAGTGTCATATAATTAATACAAAAGATTTCTCGTTCTGGCCATTCACCTGGCCATCTGTCCCCCTTAGGAAAAATCCATCTATGCCTATGCCAAACACAATTTTCACTTACAAAATTAATAAATTAATATTTCATTTTCCATGTCTGACATTTTGGTCACTGAACGGGCTTTATTCTTATTTATGATTTTTTGTAGTTGAGCTTTTTATGTGGCACGAAAAATGGATTTTTTGTTTAAAAAGGGGTCTGATGCATTAAACGAAAAATATTCAAATTTAGAAAACATCTAGTTGTGGCTAAAATTCATTGCTATTCTTGAAAAACGGGCTAACGTTTTACACTCTAGTTAAATAAAATTGTTTTACAACACACATTTAAAATTCAATGGATTATCACAAAAAGGAATAAATTAAATTTGAGTTGCTTAATTGTAATTACACAGTGTAAAAGAATCATAAGTTGTTTGAAATTGTATAAACCCATGTATTTCTAATTAAGTTATCTATGTGAAAACAAACCTTGCATTTATTTATAATATTTCCTTTTCTCTATCAATTATATCTTTAGTATTTGTTACCAATTAAAATATATTAGATTTAAACCTTTTATTAAACTGAATCATTATAAATTTTTATATGAGAATAAACTATAAGTTTTGTAAAATAAAATACATCTCTAGATTCTGCAGATTTAGGTTTTTTAATTATGTTAAGCTGAATCTAATGATACATCACTGTGGCTTGAAGTTTCTCACATTTTCAATCATTATATTGGCATGTTCAACCTAAAATTATAAATCATATTCACAAACGTTTTAATTATTTGTTGACTATTTAACTTGACTATTTCTTCTAAACCTGTATATAAAGTGCCTGTTAACACTAAATAGGCCCAATAATAATAACATGTGAAGACATTGTGGCATTTTGATTCTCAAAATGTTGTACTTGCCAGCATTTTTCTCTACTGCGAATACAGTTAATACAGGGTGTTCCTAAATTAGAGGTACAAACGAAAAGGGGAGATTCCTTGAATAGTTTTAGGAAGAAAAAGTCCCATAAACATGAGTGTTAAAATTTCAATTTTTTTTTCTCATAGCATCTGCACTTCACAAGATATTCAAATGAAATTTGGCACAGATATTACAATTAAGAGTTTACACCTTGTGACATGCCAATTTCGATTGCAAATCTACAGGGTGATATTTTTTCGGGAACACTATCCACTGTTGTCCTTTAGAACTTTTTTTTGGTGAGCCACTGGTACTTTCAAAAATTGTAAAGAAAAGCTTTGTTGTTATAGCAAACTTTATGTTCTCTTGTAGTTTTGTCGTATCTACTACCGATTTCGAGAAAAAAAATTTGAATTATTAAACTAAAAATGATTCTTAAAGATTCGATAAACTGGTATAATCATCAAAAAAATGTATTACTGCAAGAAACGTACAACTCAAAAATTAATCATAATAAAAAACTAAATAACAACAAAGGGACTAAACTACAGCAATTGTTGAAAATGTCCTCCCCCAACCCTTATACAAGCTTCTGTTCTTCTTCTCATAGACGATCGAACTCTTTCAAACACTCCTAGAGTATTCCTAATTGTATCAAACGCGCCTATTATACGATTTTTCAGTTCGTCTACGGTATTCACTGGCGTTATGTACACTAGAGATTTCAGATGGCCCCATAGAAAGAAATCTAAACTATTTAAATCTGGGGATCTGGCGGGCCATGGCTGATGTCCACCTCGTCCAATCCACCTGTTTACATAATTTTCGTTCAAATACTCCCTAGCAAAAAGTGAAAAAGGAGCAGGAGCACCGTCGTGCATGAACCACATTTCACGTCGCATCATAAGAGGTATATCGTCCAATAACAAGAGCAAATCGTTCTCTAAAAAATGTCTGTATGATTGACACGAGTAAGTCGCACTGGCAAGAAGAAAGGATCAATCAAATAATCGCCAATATTACCACCCCACACATTTAATGAAAATTCCTCTTGAAAATAAGCTTCTGCAATTTCATGTGGATTCTCCTCAGCCCATATGTGTTCATTATGAAAATTTATGATTGAAGTCCTTGAGAAACAGGCTTCATCAGTAACAGGAATTGGCAATCAAAATGAGGATTGTTCAATAGTCTGTTGAGGTACCACTGACAAAAAATAATTCTTGGATGACAATCTCGAGGCAAGAGCACCTGCACCCTCTGAATGTGATAAGGATAGAGCAAAGAATCCCGCAAGATCCGCCAAACAACTTGATGACTTGTATTTAAGGTAACACTAATTTTTCTTGTACTGGTTCCTGAATGTTCTTCTATTTCGTTCAGCACTGCCTCTTCGAGTCGTGGTGTTCTCACACTTCGTGGTCTACCTGCATTAATATTTTTCGCAGAAAAAGATCCAGTTTCTGAAAGACACGTGTGAATATTAGAGAACATTCGATGACCAGGCATCACTCTATTGGGATAGCGTTCCATGTAAAAACGCTTAGCTTCTCTTGAATTACCATTTGCAAGACCATATATGAAATGCATGTCAGCCATTTCGGAATCGTAAAATTCGGCATGTTTTGATATTAAAATGCAACCATCTTTAATTTTCAAAACAAATTTATTCATTTACCACAGCCTACTTGGTAGGTAACTAGATTTCTATGACAATTCGGAATTTTTTGAGGATTTCAAGAGAATCATTCAAAATTTTTTTCTCGAAACCAGTAGTAGATACGACAAAACTACAAGAGAACATAAAGTTTGGTATAACAACAAAGCTTTTCTTTACAATTTTTGAAAGTACCAGTGGCTCACCAAAAAAAAGTTCTGAAGGACAACAGTGGACAGTGTTCCCGAAAAAATATCACCCTGTAGATTTGCAATCGAAATTGGCATGTCACAAGGTGTAAACTCTTAATTGTAATATCTATGCCAAATTTCATTTGAATATCTTGTGAAGTGCAGATACGATGAGAAAAAAACTTGAAAAAAATTGAAACTTTAAAACTCTGTATATTGAAAACGAAACGTTTGCGGACTCATGTTTATGGGAATTTTTCTTCCTAAAACTATTCAAGGAATCTCCCCTTTTCGTTTGCACCTACAATTTAGGAACACCCTGTATAATTGTCCGTGATTTGTTTAACACAAAAAATAAAACTTGTTTGACAATAATTCTTTTGAACATACAGATCTGTTCAACCATTTACGTGTAAATTGTCAATTTAATAAATGTAAGGTTTTTGGGTTCTGAGGAGCGAACCCGAATTTCATAAAGTTATTTGACAAAAGAGATAATCAATATGATAGTTATAATTTTTTATACCATTCACTTCGTACTGATTTATAATATTAATTTAAATCAACTCTCGCTCTTTATTTCCTTATTCATTAACCGTACTATGCACAATTAGTGTTCGCTTTTAAAAGCGTCGTGGGCCCACCTCTTTAATGCACCCTGGTTCAGGTTATAATAGTTGCCAAAGGCACCCTTTAGATGGCAGTTTTTCTTGGGCACTGTATAGAAAGCAGTTGGAAGCAGAGAACGGGATAATGCTGGGCACATCAATGTGGAGCCCTGCTTAAACAATTCATACAGTGGTGCAGAGAACGTCAATATACGAATGTAGAATGTCATCAGGTCGTCTTCTCTGATGAATTTCGATTCTGCTTGGGTGGATATGATGGCCGAAGAAGAGTTAGACGACGTCGGAGGGAAAGACGTCAACCCCAATTAGATTAGTTTGAGCGGCATTTACACAGAACAGTAGGCGTTATGGTACGGGGTGCTACTGCACATGGAAGTAGGATACCTGTAGTTTTTGTTCGAGGCAACCTGACAGCGCAGAAAGTAGTGCATCCGTAGGTACTTTCTTACTTTAATCAGCTTATGGATCCAAAATTTCGACAAGATAATGCTCGGCGTCATGTTTCTCGAGTTGGTTTAGACTTTTTTGAAGAGATCCATGTGATATTGTTGCCATGGCCGCCCAGATCTCCCAATCTTTCGCGCATAGAACATGTTTGGGAAATGATGGGTAAACTCTCTGAAATTTACCCCAGCCCCCATGGACTTTGGATTTTCTAAGATATGAAATACTGGTAGCCTGAAATAGTATTCCTCAAGAAAAAATAGACTATCTTATTGAATCAATGCCAAAAGTGGGGAGTATATAGATAACCGCGGTGGAGAAACACATTAAAACAATCTCAGTTAGAAGAAATTAACTCCATGCTATTTTTATTGGTAGTTTAATCATTTACTCTTTATTATAACAATTATGTTTAACCAAAAGAATACTAAATTTAAACTGTTCGGAGGTGATTCAACCTACTGAAAGTACACCCTCTATAAAATTTAAATGGCACCTCAACTGAGAATTATTTAATTTCATGCTCTAAATATTCCAAATATTTGGCACTTGTCAACTGTTCTTCAGAGAATGTAACAATTATCACCAATAACAACATAAACCTTTGTTGAAAATTGATTAAGTGTTCATTCTCTTGTATTTTGTCTCATAAATTAAATATTTCTGGTGAACCTTGATACGTTGGTAAAAAATATAAAATTGATAAATAGTCGGTCGACGGCAACATTTAACTTTAACTACATCACCTATATATGTTGATGCAAGTGTATTTGAATGAAATATAACCACATTTTTTTTAAATTTTTGTTATAGGAATGTTGATTTGCAAATTTTGAGATATTTCTGTAAGTGAAACTGTTTTATTAACTACTACCATTGGTAATACTTTGACTTCAGTATCTTCATTAATAATAAATTCTCGATTATTTGCCGCATTTTCTTTCTGTCGAAAATGCTGTTCTACATTAGCAAAATATTTAAAAAGATGATTTCATTTGGTAAATCTGTTAGCATATAACCTAGCTACATTCCTTGCATTTCTTCTACAATCCCCACATATTAACCAGTCATTCACATTTGTTGGGACACACAAAATTTAAAAAGATGCTTTTGATTTTCATAGGTAGGTGGATAAAAACCATCAGGTATGTGTAGTACTCGGAGTCTTTCACCATTATAGACTTCATTTGTTTAATGTATTTTAATTAAGTGGTATCTAAAGTGTAATGTTTTCTAAATCTACAATGATCATGGCCACTTAGATGTAAGAGTCAAAATTGTTGTAAAATTCTCCAGTTGTACTTTTAATATGCAATTTGTAATAAGAATTGACTCATGCATCTCGGAACCACCATACAGGGTGCACCATTTAAGATTTGACTTTTTGCATAATTTTCGTTTATACCAGAAGTGATAAGAAAGTACAAACTAACCATCCGGTCTTTGGATATCAATTCCAAATTCCATTAATGTTATTCTAAAACTCTAGAAGATATATAGCTTTTCGAATAAATGTTGTTATATAGTCCGTGGGTTTAATTAAAAATTATAAAACTAATATTCACTTTCACTTTTCTAGAACTTTTATTTAGATGAAATTATACAGAACAGCTGATACACAATAACATTACAATATACGCTCGTCCTCGCGGTCTAACTAACTTGCGATCGTGGGCTGCTTCCTTTTAAAACCAGCATGGAAAATTCTTGTAAACTCAATAATCAATTCTACAGCTGACGAGCCATTTCGAGAACCATTTTCCCTTAAATCGATCGGTGTCGTGCTGCAATAAAACAGGGACCGGCTTAAGGAAATTTCGTTACACGGCCCCCCCTTTAATTCTGATCGGCCCGGTCAGAAACATTCTCTCCATGGTAGGGAGCGTGTCGATCTAAATGGACCACCTTCAACTTAGCCCTGGGGTTTCGACAGATCCGGTAGACGACGTCATTAAGCCTCTTGACCACCTCGTATGGACCATCCCAGGTGGGTGTAAGCTTTGGGGATTTAGCCTTGCTTCGTTGGAGGTTGTACAGCCCGACTTTGTCCCACTCTTAAAACCCGACTGAATTGGCCTTGAGGTCGTATCGCGTCTTCATCCGGTCACTGGTGGCCAACATCTGCGTTCGGGCTAATTCGTGTATTGCCAGCATGTTATGTCGGAGCTGGTCAGCATAATCGTCGATATCTTGTGAAGGTTCTTCGGGGGAGCCAAAAGCCAAATCGCAGGGTAATCGCAGCTCCTTCCCGATTAGGACCCTGGCTGGAGTCAGGCCGGTAGTATTATGTACGGCAGAGCGATATGCCAACAGGAATAGAGGAATATGCTCATCCCAATCAGGCTGGTTATTGCTGACGACCTTGGATAGGTGTTGTTCCAAGGTCCTGTTGAATCTTTCTACCATTCTGTCTGACTGTGGTTGTAATGGTGTTGTCCTCGTTTTCCTGACCCCCAACATCGTGCAGACATTCTGGAATACATTCGATTCGAAGTTACGCCCCTGGTCTGAATGTAGTTACATCGGGACGCCAAACCTGCTGAATAATTGTTCTACTAGCACCGTCGCTACCGTGGTTGCCTTTTGGTTGGGTATAGCATATGCTTCAGGCCATTTGCTGAAGTAATCCATTGCGACCAGAATGTATTTGTTCTTCCTCTGGGGAAACGGACCGGCGACATCGATGGCAATTCTTTCAAACGGGACGCCCACATTATACTGCTGCATTCTGCCCTTGGTCCGGGTCTTCAGGCCCAAACTGGCTGCACAGGTGTCAAATTTCCTTCACCAAGCTCTGACGTCTTCAAAGTAATTTACCCAGTGGTATCGCTGGCGAACTTTGTCTAGGGTTTTTTTCATCCACAGATGGCTCCCGGTAATCCCATCATGTACTTCGGTCAGGATAGCTGGTAACTTTTTCTTAGGAACTACCAGTTGGGACTTGGTTTCTCGACCATCAGTGCTTTTCCACAATCGTTTGAGCATTCCATTCTCTACTTTTAGAGAATGGAATGCCCATAACGATTTCAGCAAGCCCGAGTACCTATCTACCTCATCCCATCGGGCCTGGGTGCCCGTCTCGTTTTGAGTGACAAGATTGGTTCGATGTCTGGATCAGCCATTTGGTCCTGGGTGCACTGTTCCGTTGTCCAGTCTTCATTGGCTTGCACTCGGATCTGTCTGATGGAGATACCCTCTCGCTGTTTCGTCTTCAGACTATGTCTGCATTCTGCTCTACAGGGTCTTCTGGATAGGGCATCAGCATTATTGTTCAAACGGCCGGCACAGTGTTCCACCTTGAAATCGTATTGCTGTTGTTTCTCCATCCACCTGGCCAGTTGTCCTTCCGGGGTCTTCATGTCCAGCAGCCATTTGAGGGCGGCATGATCTGTCTGGATTAAGAAATGACGACCATAAAGGTATTTGGGGAAATGGTCTACAGCCCTTATTATTATTATTGTCAGAAGTTCTTTTCTGGTGACGCAATAATGTCTTTCCGGTTTCGAGCACCCACGGCTGGAGTACTCGATCACCCTCTCTTCACCATCTTGCATCTGTGATAGGACGACCCCCAAACCTGTGTTGCTGGCGTCGGTATCTAAGATGAACTTGCCGGACTGTGTAGGAAAAGCTAGGATTGGGCTGGAACATAGTGCTGCCTTCAGTCGTCTGAATGATGTTTCGCAATCCTGATTCCAACGGAAGGTCTCTTTCTCAGTGATCTGCCGATGTAGAGGCGCGGCAATGGTGGCCGGCAAATCCCTCAAGAAATCGCCTGTAGTAGGAACAGAGGTCCAAGAAGCTTCGGAGTTCATGCTTGTCTCTTGGGACTGGCTAATCACGGATGGCTTCTATCTTCTCCTCCTTGGTGCGGATTCCTGACTCAGAAACGACGTGGCCCAAAAACTCTACTTTTTTTGGAACAAGGAAAACTTCTTCGGTTTGAGTCTCAGGTTGGCGTTATTAATTCTGGAGAATACTTCGTCCAGGTTCTTCAGGTGGTCGTCGAATGTCTGACTCATGACTAGAATGTCGTCGAGGTATACTAAGCACGTTCTCCATGTTAACCCGCTCAGTAAATACTCCATTACCCTCTCAAATGTAGCGGGTGCATTACATAACCCAAAGGGCATGATCGTGAACTGAAACAGCCCTTTACTGGTAGAGAACGCTGTCTTCTCTCTGTCGATTGCGTGTAGACCAACCTGCCAATATCCACTTTTTAGGTCTAGTGTGGAGAACCAACGGGAGCCTGCTAGTGTGGTCAAAGTGTCATCGATTCGGGGTAGTGGATAGCTGTCTTTCTTCGTGACGTCATTCAGCTTTCTTTAATCCACACAAAATCGGGTGGTTCCATCCTTCTTTTTAACTATCACGAAGGGAGCAGACCATGGGCTGATGGGTGGCTCAATAACTCCACTCTGTAACATGTACTCGATGTGGTATTCTGATGGGTTGAGCCTTTCCGGTATCTATTCGATGCTGGATGATGTTGGTGCGGCCGGTGGTTCCATCTTGACTGTTAAAACTTTGCCAGTGCTTCTCTGGTGTCAGGTGTGTCAAATGGTCAGCAAACTGTTGTAGGAACTCTTTGCCGAGCCCTGTCTCCTTCACCGACGTCTGGTATTCTTCTTCGCAATTGATGATGGTCTCTACTGGCTCGAATCAAGCTATCTCTTGACCATTGGTAATGCTGATGTCGTGGTTGGACAAATTCATGACTCTAATTGGTATATCTCTTCCGGTTTTAACTATAGCCCGTCCAACTAAGTAGTCATGAGCTGAGTGTACGGGCTCCACCATTCCAACGCAGCCCCCAGGATTGCTGTCTAACTGCCCATGAATAATCTGTTCCGTTCGACCGGGAATTCTGGCTGGGGATTTTGCTATAATTTTTATGGAGGTCGCTGGCCTGTTGACGGGCCGTGTCAATACAAATTCTTCATTTAGGAACCGAAGAACATCATATCTCTGGTCGAACATAAATCCATGCTGGCTGATTAGATCCATACCCAATATGAAATCGTCCTCAATATTCGCTACCAGGATCCTATGCCGGATCATGTTGCCCCTATCTGTAGCACGACATATGCCTCACCCTGTATTGACATGGACTCGCCGGTGACTGTCCTGAGCTGGATGTTGTTGTCAGTTGGCCGGATCTCCGAAGCCCTCAAGACCCTGGACCTGGCGATGAACACAGCGGCGCCGGTGTCGATGGTGATGGTAATTGCTCGGCCATTGATGGTGCCCCTGATGACTAGGCTGCTGCTATCTCGGCAAAATCCCCGGATGGATACTGTCCTGGGGGCTGGAGGAGGGTTAGTCAGCTTTCGCCCCCTTATGCTGACTGATTGGAGTTTCCCTGGTTGGTAAGGTCGATTTGTTGGCTACCCCTGGTTGGTGATCGTTCCGGTAGCCTTACTCTGCAGTCATGTTGAAAGTGTCCTGTCCGTCCGCAGCGGTAATTTTGTGCAGACCAGCCAGCAGCCCTTGAAATGGTGACTCTGACTCTTCCTGTTTAAAGGAAATTGCTCGGACCCTCGGCTTGGACATGTTCATGACGGCCTCTACTTCCACATCTCTGATGCCGTTTATGAAACTCTGTGTGGCCAACTGGTATTTCGTTTCCTCTGGCAGGTCTGGGTAAGGCAAGTGAACTAACCGTCTAATTTCTGCTTCGAATTCTTGGAGGCTTTCACCGGATTTTTGCGTTTTTCCACTCAGTTGTACTTGGACCTGGCTCAAGGATTGATTGTCGTATCGTTGGTCTAGAAAGGTGATAATTTTGTCATCGACTGGGATGCTTTGGAGGCGTTCTAAGGTTGGACCTCGTAAGGAAATTACAAGAGACGTAGATTTTTCTTGGTTATCCCATCGATTAGCTGTAGCCATGGCTTCAAATTGCCGTTTATACATGGGCCAAGATGAACTGCCATCAAATGTGGGTGGTTTGCTAACGGAACATTTGGTACTCATGGTGTGCTGGTATTTTCCTCGCTGTAAGTCCTGCTGCTTTTTTTATATTTCAGTTTCTACCTTGTTTTGGATGGCACTGATTTCAAACTCTACCTGGCTTTCGATGGAATCGAGGTCATCTACTTTGGTTTCAAGAGTGTCCACGGTATTTTTTATCGTCTTAATGTCATCATTTATTTCTTTTATGTCTGACTCAACTATTGCATTTTGTCATTAACTGTTTCATTAACTTGTCCTACTATTTGCATTAATTGTTCGAATTGCAGTTGTCTGTTCTTTTCAGTTTCGTGTCGTTTTTCTTCTAGTATTCTAAATTCATTTTGTCTCGTCAATTCAATTTGATCTATTCTATTTTACGATTTTCATCAAAAGATTTTACTAACCTTTGTTGAATTTCTTCCTGGTGTTGTTTCTCTTTTTTTTCATGTTTTTCCAGAATCTGGGCTATTTTTTCGTCTAGTCCCTCCGTAACCTGCTTGACTATTTTTTGGAAGTTTCGTCCATTTTTTCCATGCTACGGGTATCCATAAATCAAATTACGTTTTTAACTGCACTTAATCCTGCACGTCTGATCACCAAATTTGGTATATAGTCCTTGGGTTCAATTTAAAATTATAAAACTAATATTCACTTTCGAGAACCATTTTTTTCCTCAAAGCGATTGGTATCGTACTGCAATGAAACCAGGGCCGGCTTAAGGAAATTTTCTTACAATATGTTGAGAACCGGTACAATACAATTATTCATTTTCACTGATTGCCAATTATGCCTTTTTTTATATTGGTTTAAAATGTGTTTTCCTATGTATGTGCAGAATGACATGCAAGAAAATGTTCGCTTTTCCCATGAATTTTTCAACAATTTTACTATTCGTTTTCTCCATGGCGGCCCAACTCCACTCGTAGGTCCTCTTGCATTATGCAGGTTTTCATTATTCATGTTATGTTGCACATATTTTTCTCCATAAGAACATCACTCGACAAGAAGCAGATTTGTCGCTGCCTAACTACATTTTGCATTTAACTGCAAATATGCAATTTTACTGGGCTTTTTATGATGAGAACTATCAGTTATTAAATTCACAGCTATTAGAAAATCATAGCAATTTTTTTTGCACTAACACCTTATCATTTCAAAGCTTTTGACTCTTGTAAACCTTATGCCTAATCATTTTTGAATATAGTCAATATTAATACAAAGATGGCATATAGAAAAAAATCTCGCAAGTAACGTTGTTTTTGTGCAAATGAAAATTTTAATTTCCAATATATATACAGGATGGGCCATTTTAATCTATGCATCCGAATTGCTTCTTTCCTAAGAATTGTATAAAAGAAAGTTTATACAAAACTTATTCAAGGGGAAGGGGGACACCTTTTGGTGCCATTAATTTTGACCTTGAGCATCATTTTCAAGGTCATTGGCAGGTCAGGGTGTTTTTTTTAATGGGAACCCCTTTTTGACACCGAATTCGGGAAGAGCGGGAAATTTTACGTCTGCAGTGATATTAGTACACTTTGTTGTGATCTTCAAAAGGTTATTTCAAAGTCAAAAAACTGAAATGGCTATTTTTCACATTTTGTCGACTAAATAACAATGCCACAGGCACCTGAGTGATAATTACCGGAACATAGTAATAGAAAAAAAAATTTGAAATAAATTTTCTTGTTTTCTGAATAAATCATTTAAGATGGTTTTATGATACGTAATAATTACTGCTGATTTTGTGTATTTCGTTTAATGCTTCCGCTAATAATGTATTTAACATGGCGTAAACCCAGAAAACAATCTCTGTACACTTGTCCTATCAAAAATATTGGTAAATTGAATAAATCTATAGTTTAACATATTTCTTACCTCAAGGTTATATTCTGTAAAAATATATCTATATCACCTCGGGAGTAAAATTTCCCGCTCTTCCCGAATTCGGTGTCAAAGACACCCGTTGCCATTTAAAAAAAACACTCTAACCTTCAAATGACATTGAAAATGAAGTTCAAGTTTAAAACTAATTGCACCAAAAGGTTTTTAATACCATGCTTAGAGACGAAGCAATTCGGGTACATAAATTAAAAATTTTTGCACGGCCAATTCAATAAAAATTAATTATTAACTTCTAACAGATATTGGAACTGAAAGCCGGGCCTACGAGTTCATTGGATCACCTTTCATGCCAATTAACCGACACCATGTATATACTCAAACCCTCTATCGTAAAATTTTGGTGGCTTCTATAACTTATTATAGTTACTGAAACAGAAAACCGAGCTGACCGACATTTAAAGGTACATGTTAGGTAACTTCCCATGCAAATCTGTCGATAGCACCCTGTTTAGTGCTACTTACAACCTGTATAAAGGTGCTTTTCTTTGTATATTTTTTTAAGACTTTAGAGATACAAACACTATGAGATTGTGTATGTAGGTAAGACCAAATCAGGTGCCATCTGTATCGGAACATAGGGACATGTCAAGGATAAATAAACTTCTTCAGGAATGTCTGATCTATGTTAAAAAAAATTGAATTAGCCCGGCCACTTTGTTTTGTATAACTCGTTTGTGTTATATTATAACAATTATGTACTTAATTCAGTAAAAATTGTTTATTATTATACTTTGTGCAACCAGACTTCAGATATTCACATAATTCAGAAATCACTTACAAATTAACGTTTTGTGATATTAGAGATTAATATGACATTTTCATGTGCGTATCAAGATGTGCATTCAAATTGTATTTAGAAAAAGAATAAGTGAAAAATGAATTATTAGTTACATACTTCTTTTAATAAATAATGGAAAGTATTAAATGCAAATTTACCTACAGCTGAATATTTATTCTTTAATATAGTAAGAATTTTGAAAAAATGAGTAAATTAGTTCATGGTGCAAATCTTGGCAACTGTTTCTTACGCCGGTCCTGAGCTAGATTATATATGTGTATATTCGAAAAAATTTGGATCTATCAAGCAATCCTAGGGTCTACTATTCTTTGGGACACGTTCTGACATTGACAGTTCTCCTCCCTCCGTCGTCGTGGTAGTTTAACTATTAAGCGATGGGTGGTGTCATGCGACAGTTGGTTTGGTAAATACCGAATAAATTCATTAATATTTATATTGGTAATGGAAGTATTTATGTGTTAGAATATAGAAATTATAAGAATTTGTTGTTGAAGCAGAGAAGTGACTCTTGCGGACAAGCGTACTTAAATAAATGGATTGTCAGTAACGTAGTAAACCAAACATTGTATTTATGATTATAAGAAATAATTATTACGTTTTGAAGTCTGAACAATATGACCTTAACAGTTGGTGATCCACCTAGGGTGATCGGCCAGTAGTGTCAATTGTCAATCCGACGGCCGGTTTAGGGCTTTACTTATATGAGATCCGCAATTATTCGACTCGATCTGATGTCGAGCTATATCGATAGAAAAACAAACATGCTGTTCTTAATTTTGGTGTCTACGCTGGAGTCGGTCTCCCTATCCAATAATTCCCATACAATATTGAAGCGAAAGCTTCTTAACAGAGGCCAACACTTACAGATATGAAAATAGATGAGCAAGGGAATGAAATGCATAACTTGAAACTTCCTTTGTTTCGACCCGATCGATCGACACGATCGACACTACACACTACCTCTATCTTGAAATACCCATCCAATTCAGTTCTCTGTTTAAGAAACAGGGACCAGGTAATATACTAAGAGTCTCTTCTTTCAAATAAAATCAATAATAAATAGGAAATAAACCAATATAACCATCCAAGTAATATAAAAAACCTGCACAAAATTTGCTTTTCGTTCTAACAAACATTTCTCTCTTTGTGATATATTAAATTGGAGACATGACATAGGTCAGAAATGTAAAAGAAACCACACAACAAGGCAATTTGGCTTTAAAATTTCATATTATCAAACGAATATAGACTCATAGAAGGATACACATTAAGCAAAATATGTCAACAATAGAGGCACTGATGTATTACATACATCCGGAACTTTTATATCCTTTAAAGACCATAACTGAAGGAAAGAAACGAAAGGTCTAAAGCGTACAGAGAACAATTATAATTTTTTAAATATTATGTCATTATTAATTAATTTTATTTACTATTTTCAATTCACATAAAATGAATGAAACTCATTTTAATGTTACATAGAATAAGAACTAAAAAACTTTAAATTGTTGCTACCGTTCAATACATGTCTATAATTTATTGTTTTGTATTATTTTTATGTGTTTGTAATAATATAAGCTAAGAACAAAACGAACTTTTCTTTGACCATTTGTCTTCAAATACTTATTCAGAGGAACAAATCTATTTACAAACACTTACTCAATATCTAAACTTATATTTCTTTGCAGATATATTTAAATTAAGAGTTAAATTAGCATGAATACTTGAGTCATAACAAAATAGTGACAATTATTTTAATTCACCTGAAATTTACACCCATTACTAAGAGGGTCACAAAGAAGGAAAAAAGACTGAAGACTGAACGATGGAAGCTGAAGCTTCTTACGAATTTTACTTCCTGTCTCTTGTTATCTCCTGTCTCTGTTTCTATTTACTTGTGTTATCATTAGTAATGGTTAAAATTTTCAGGTGAATTAAAATAATTGTCACTATTTTGTTGTGACCTATGTTTTAATCTTAATCTGTAATTTAATTCTTAATATAAATTTATATAATTACAAGATAAAATTTGTTGAATTATTAATTTGCAAGTTGAAGCTCATATCCGTTGAATTGTAAATGTGGTAAAAAAATTAACAAAAGGTGTATGCAATTAATAGCGTTCTTTCTGACTTCTGACATATGTCAAGTCCGTAATGCAATATATCGCACAGGTAGAATTCGAATTCTCATTAGAAAGGCAAATTTTCTGCAGGTTTTATATATTAATTTGAGGTTATATTACTTTATTTCCTATATATTATTGATATTATCTAAAAGAAGAAGGCATAATGTATTTTACCTGGTCTGTTTCTTACACAGTGAACTGAATTGTATGGGCATTTCAAGATCAAGGTAAGTGTGGTGTCGGTGTCGGTGTCTAAACAAATGAAATTTCAAGTTATACAATTCATTCCCTTTCGCATTTATTTTCATATGTGTAAATGTGGGCCCCCGTTAAGAAGCTTTTATTTCAGAAATAGAGACAGTGAGATAACGAGAGAAGGGAAGAATATTTCGTAAGAAGCTTTCGCTTCCTTCGTTCAGTCTCAAATGACTGCCGCTCTTTTTGAATCCGCGGTCAGCGGTTACAGATTAGGTTTTTTTGTTATATCTCCAGTTTCTGTCAATATGATAAAAATATACGAGTTTCAAAATCTAATTATATGATTGTTTTTTCTAAAAACGCAACCGAAAAGTTTAAAGATTTTTCCAGAATCTGACATTGCATGTATTTAATTTGAATTTTTATGGATTATTTGTTTAATAAAGTTGATGTAGCAAGGTTTGGATGAACTCAATGTGGCTACTAGCGATAATAATTATTGTGTTCATAACACGAACCGAATATTCAGATATTGCCTACCTTTCATTTGTCTGTCATACAAATGATTTATTGCTCCCAGAACAACTTCTATCGATCTTCCCTAATTAGAAACCTCAATAGAGGAATTTCAGCAGTTTTTCTAAATATTGTCAAGTTTTTAGTGAATAATCAGAATCGAATTAAGCTCACCGAAGCAGTTTCCTATCAGTTCTGAATCCGCCATCTCTTATGCTTGAATAAAGAAAAGAAGAAAAAATTCGCCCCATATATCATATTTTATCGCGAAATGAGTATCGACATCTAGGAGTTTCAGGGAAATACCAACGTGTGCCGCTGCCTCAGTTGCAGATGAAACGTTTGGAAGAAATTCCAACCAAGCCCGTAAAACCCCGGTTCATACAGAGACACGTTTTTACTAAGATATTAGTGTCATTTATAAAGAAGTTAATTTCCTGAAATGGGAAACATGGCTGTTAAACAATTAATTTTTTTGGAACATTTTTCGCATATATTTAAGTAACTGCGATCATCGATTGTAGTTGACATTATAAACTGATGTGGTAAGTAGCCGGTATATTCTGTGAATTACTTGTTTTGTAGATTTTTGCTCCCACACAAACTAAAGAGCTGTGAAAAATTTAGCAATATCCTATTGCAAGAACACGGGTTACTGTTTTATTGTATTTTATGATGAAATATTTATTGCACTTCTGTCGATTTACAAGAGTGGAACTTAAATTAGGGTCAGTGGTACATGTGACGAGATCATCTTTATGTTAATTTCTGCCATTCACAGTAAGTAGTTTACGCTTTTGAAATGAAACTGTGAGTGATATTTATATTTGCTTGGATAAATTCAATGCTCTTCTAATAAATACATTGCAAGTATTTTGATCAATGAATAGAAGTTTCTAAGTTTACACAATAATGATGAACCTTACTTGAAATTAATTAACTCTGATTAGTTCAGAATATTGTGTTCGGGTAGTGATTTTTTCGATAATTTTAATAATATAGGTATTGTATAGTAGATCCCAAGGAAACTTGTAAATTCGAATAACTAATCTTATAATTTTAAAAATGCTAATTTTTTCAGTTGTATGAAGAATTAAGCAATGTTAATGAACCATGGAGGTATCTCTTTGGATGATCCACAGGATATTGTTGACGCATTTGCCACGTTCTTTCAGTCCTCCTATATAGTTTCAGCTAGGCTTAATACCTTAAAGTCTAGAATTGTAACTTGCCACTATTAACTAAAGCTGAAGTAGTAAAAGCTCTTAAGCGATTAAAATCGAAACATACCAGGGGTCCAGATGATATTCCGGCTGTTTTGCTAAAGAACTGTTCTCCTTTGCTGGCTAAGCCTCTTACCATTCTTTTTAATTTATCTTTTTTGTACCAGAACTTTTCCTAACCAATGGAAAATTTCAAAGACATGCCCAATATTCAAAAAAGGTATGAAAGCCGAGATTGGAAATTATTGGCCCATTACCATTTTATGTAAGCAAACTTTGCTCTGAGCAACATGAATTCTTTCCCGGTAGGTCTACGACTACAAATTTAATATGTTTTACACAGTATGTAGCTGAAAATATTGATGATGGCAATCACGTTGATGTCATATATACAGATTTTTCCAAAGCCTTTGATCGTTTACATCATGGTCTTTTGCTGCAGAAAATATCCAGTGTAGGTTCCTCAACACCATTCTTAACATTTCTTGAATCATACTTAACTGACCGAATACTAAATTTATATTATAAAGATTTTAAGCCTTTTGATATGATTGCTACTTCTGGGATACCTCAAGGATTAGTACTTGGACCTCTGCTATTTACTTTATCCATTAGCGATATAGTCTGTGGTTTACGATGTAGATACCTACTTTACGTCGATGACTTAAAATTGTTTAAATTGGTATCAGATAAAAGAGATTGTCACAATCTTCAAGAAGATTAAGATACAGTAAGTCATTGGTGTGAAGTAAATAAATTATCACTAAATAGCTTTAAATGTAATTACATGAGTTTTACAAAGAAAACTCCTCCTACCTATCTATTCCTACCATATTAATGATGAGGAAATCAGCTAATGTTTATCAATTAAATATTTATGTGTCACATTTAATACAAAGTTTTTCTGCCTCGTAGAGATTAATCAACAAGTAGCTATGCGAAATTTAAGATTTGTGATAAGGAATGGACAACAGTTCAGGAGCATAAATACAATAACAACTTTATTTAACGCGTTTGTGCGTACAAAACTAGAATATGCTTTTATTATCTGGAGTCCTTGTTAACAAATATACACTCAGGCTGTTGAAAATATTCATAGAAATTATCTAAGGTATTTATGGTTTAAGTCGGATGGTATAAATCTACAACGTGGCATTGCCCACGTTTTAATCTTAAGGATTTAGCCTGCCGTAGAAAATATTATTCTCTTATCATGTTATATAAGGTATTACATGGTATAATTGACTGACCTGATACCCTTGGTCGAATTTCGTTTTGTGTTCCAGATGTTCGAACTCGTTCTCCAGCTCTTTTATATATTAAAACTCCTAGAACAAATGTTTTAAATTATTCTCCCTTATATGCGATGTTTTATAACCATACTGACGTACCAACAGAAATTGATTTATTTAATGTTACACCTAAAGTTATCAAACTACAGATTTTAACATTACTCATTTATGTAAACTTGTGTATTCTTTACGTCATTTGTGTATAAATATGTTTTCTCGTGCGATTGTCAATGTAAGGTATATTCTAGTTTTATATTAATATGTTTGTCAGTGTACTGTATATTCCCATCCTATAAATGGCGGTGCTGTTGGATGGTGTAAATAAATAAATAGATTAATTATACAATCAATATATTTTATAACAAAATGGCATACTCAGAAGTTGGTTAACACTTGCATTTTAAGGAGACAACATAAAAATTGTTATTCTAATTCAAAAAGGTTGTGAACGATATCAGTGTTGAAGCTAAAAATCATAGACAATAGATTAATACAGGTTGACTAGTTGATGCAGATAAGTGACGGCACCATGTTTTTACCGTCGTCGTTCGTTTTATGTCTTATATATGGAGTTGACAGTTACTTCTCTTTGTGTTGGGAATACCCTGTCTGTAATATTCAACTGAGTTACAGAGAGATAACACAATCTTGTGCTGTCACTCAAATTTGCTAGCTCATTCTATGGTAATATATCTATATCTATATGTCTGTGATTTTTTTTCCTTAGCACTTAATCAAAAAACCCTAGATATCTCTACAGTTCTCACATGAATAATATAGGTTGAAGATTGAAGTATTCTCTGTCTGTATTTTTAAAGTACAACTGTGCCAGCGCCACCAGAAACCCATAGCAACTTAGAAAATTCAAATGTTATTGCAATGTTGTATTCGGCACAAACTTTTGTTAATATTTCCCTACTCTCTTCGAGGTGTCAATCTTTTGTACGTAAGACAATATATATATGGGATATATAGTTTCTGGTCGGGAACCTTCATCAGTTGCGCTTCCCACAATAGAATGTCCTCTATAACACTTATTTATGTATTTGATACATAACAGTAAATTTGTAGACGCGAGATGTAAGACCGACATCTAGGATTTTCGGGGAAACTAGCACACAGAGGTTCCCACATGGAACGGCTCCAGATTTGGAACTTCGGTGTGCTGGTTTCCCCGAAAATCCTAGATGTTTGTCTCACATCTCGTGTCTACAAATTCCCTACACCTGTCTCACTGTTGTTTTAACTTGTTTCGGATTTAAATTTAAAGTATTGGGTTGCGATTTTAATAAAGGATTTGGCTTACTTGAGATGAAAAAAGGCGCCATTGCACAGGCAGAAATATCGAAAAATAATTGTTTAAATTAGCCACACACTTCTAATGACAAATTAGATGTACAATCTACAGGACCTTCTTAATATCATCGGCGAACGTTGTAAGAATATGGATCTCAAAGTCAATACGAGTATCAACATAAGTCTAGTGATAATGTCTAAATAGAATGAGAGGGTTGTTATGAAGTTATGGGAAATGCACTTAACCCCTCAACGATTTTATCATCGAATACGAGCTTTCAGTTTAGTGTGGGTGTTTTTCGAATTACTGCATGTTTCGCCTTTATATTATTAGGAGAGATAGATCCGGTTTTTGCTTATCAAGGAAATGGACCTAACACATCGTATGAAATTCCAAACTACAAGAACGTCACGTTTCTGCGCAGGTGTCAGTTAGACCCGTAACCGAGAGTAGCTATAGAGGGTAAAAGTGTTTTTTATCTTCGTAATCGAGAAAACGTTTCAAACTGGGTTGTATCTGTATACAAATAAGATTGCGCTGCATTCAAGCAAATTCCCGAAGGGAGTCTGTCTATAGTCAGGATGGCGAACAGTGGTAAAGTTGTCAAAAATAAGGGTGAACCTGGGCATTGAAAAAATGGATACTATCTGCACCAGTTTTTTGTTTACACAAAAGAAATAATAATTAAAAAAGGAGGATAGCTAATTGCTGACAAAGTAAATATTACCCACCCGGTTAACTCTCGTTATCGAGAAAATTGACTCTTTTTGTATGTTACTTGTTTATACGTACGAAATCACAACCCAAGGAAACTTAATGGTGACGAAGAACATCTAAACGGGGTAAATTACTTCACACACCAGCTATAGATAAATCATATTAATTTATCTTTTGAAGGTAGGTTGCGTTTATTAGGGTTCCGTATATACAATATACGGATACCCTTATAATATCACTCAGGATTTCTGCCTCTGTCACATCACAGCAATTTTCTCCTAAACTACTTGACGGAAGAGGTTGAAATTTGGTATCAATGTATAGTTTGGTGACCCGATCAGGAGTACATATTGTAAATAAAAAAAATTTGCTTTTAGGGGTACTTCTGGGGGGAAAAACTAAAAAAATCGACCGTTCCCCCCTGATCTCCGAAACTACTAAATTATAGAATTATATAAATATATAAAAATAAAAAAAAAATTCAAACGCATCATGTAATATATCAAATGAAAGGTCTCATTCTGAGGAACACAAATATATTTTTTTCATATTAAAAAAAATATATTTAAAAAGATATTAATGAAAATATACCAAAATTTACCCTCCCCCCCTTATCTCCGAAACTATAAAACGTAAAGTTTTGAAAAAAATAGAGGTATAGGTTCTGACCTGAAGTTTACTGGAAAAATAAGGAGAAACCTCTATTTTTAATTTTGGTTAGCAAATTACAGAATTAAATGTAAAATATAAAATTAAAATTGTTTCTAACCCATCAAGTTATATATAAAATAAAAGGGCTCATTTCGACGAAAACAAATGTATTTTTTCATATTTTTAAAATTAATCAATTAAAAAATATTAACAAAAATATAAAAATATTTACCCATTCCCCCCTCTTATTTCCGAAACCATAAGCAGAAAAATTTTGAAAAAAATTGAATTATAGCCTCACCTGAACTTTACTGGAAAAATAAGGAGAAACCCCTAATATTTATTTTGGGGGCAAATTATAGAATTAAATAGAAAATATGAAATTAAAATTGTCTCTAACCCATCATGTTATATTTCAAATGAAAGGGCTCATTATGACGAAAACAAATATATTTTTTCAAATTTTTAAAATAAATTAATTAAAAGATATTAACAAAAATATAAAAAAGTTTACCTATCTCCCCCTATCTCCGAAACCATAAGCTGGAAAATTTTGAGAAAACAATGGAGGTATTGCCGCTCACCTGAAATTTACTGGAAAAATAAGAAAAAACCCCTAATATTCATTTTGGGGGGCAAATTATAGAATTAAATGGAAAATATAAAATTAAAATTGTTTCTAACCCATCATGTTATATATCAAATGAAAGGGCTCATGATGAAGAAAACAAATATATTTTTTTCATATTTTTAAAATAAATTAATTAAAAGATATTAACAAAAATATAAAAAAAATTAACTATCCCCCCCTTATCTCCGAAACCATGAGCTGAAAATTTTGAAAAAATGGAAGTATAGCCCTTCACCTGAACTTTACTGGAAAAATAAGGAGAAACCCCTAATATTCATTTTGGGGGGCAAATTATAGAATTAAATGGAAAATAAAAAATTATAATTGTTTCTAAAGGGTCATGTAATATATCAAATCACAGGGCTCATTATGACGAATACAGATATGTTTTTTAAATTTTTTAAAATGAATATTTTAAAATATATTAAAAAAAACGGAAAATAAATTATTAGAAAACCCCCATAGTCATTTTAGGGACAAATTATACAATTAAATGGAAAATAAAGATTCAGTTTTCAAACGCATCATGTAATATATCAGACAAAGGCTCATTATGTGAATTACAAATATATCATATTTTTAAATCATTTGTTTAAAAGATATTAACAAAAATATTAAACATCGACTTAATTCCCACTTTAGAAACTACACTATTTAAATTTAAAAAAAAATATTTTATTTGTATTTTTTAATAATTTGAATAACAGATTTAATAATTTATAATTTAAAACTTGACCTATTTTGCACTTTATCTTCCAATCTACAGAGCCTCAAAATTCAGACTCTAGATTATAAAATGCTTCCCTGAAAGTATATTAGTAAAATAAAACTCTAATGTTAATTTTTGGTGGTCAAATTAGAAAATTAAATACATATGTATTCTGATAAAAATCAAGCGAATCCTGAAGCAGATAAAATAAAAAGTCTATGTGTGGAAAGTCAAAGTGTATATTTTTTATAAATTTGAAACGCTTCCTTTAAAAGATATAAGGGTAAATATATGAAAATGTACTCATTCCCTGCTTGTCTGAAACTGGAATATTAGAATCTTGAAGGTGGTACGGGACCCTAAGTACGCGAGTCCAACTTGCACTTGACCAAATTATTTTAAGAAGGATCACTAATAAGATGTTTTATCAATTTAGTATAATATTTAATTTTTTATAAAATACTAGTTAAAAGTAGTAAAATTAAGTAAAAAATAATTTGTTAAATATTCTTATAAAAACCAAAATTTATGTTTAAGAATTTATTCGAGACTTATTATTAATAACACATTATAATAAATTAAATTTTACTACAAATTCTCCTTTTGATGTTAATTTTCAACAATTTGTTTATATTAATTAAGGTCTAATATATATGGTGAAACAAAAGGGGGTGCAAAACTAAGGAGACGACAATGTATAGAAATTATTAATTATTGACATATTTAGATGATTTTATTTCATAATAGTTACATAAATATTGAAATATTGCAAAGCGTTATAGACAAATGTAAGAAATTTAAAAATACATGTTAAAACAATTAAAATTGTATATACATTTACGTACAGATGTAAATTAATAAGTTCAAAAGAGTTCAAGATGTGATTCGTCCAGTCATTTTATAACGAAAAGTTCCTATAAACATATGTAAGCAAACACTTCGTTATCAATGTACAAGGTGTTCAAATCTTCAGATTTTTTCACTTTTCTTCGACTACTAAAGTTTTCGAGATATTTGGTTCAATTTTTGAGCATTAATGCCTCTATGAAGTCTTCATAATAAGATCACAGAATGTACAGGGTGGTGTTCTTTCTCCACCGACAACTTTTTTTCAGTACGCTTCTGGAAATTGTCAAAAATTGTAAATTAATCTCTCATGAATTTGCAATATTTTTATTTCTTGTGTTTTCGTATCTGACTTCTCGCGAATTTTCAACAATATGGCGGTTTAGTCAAACGCAGGAATGGCAGACAAGCATTTCGTTTCTCTAATGGTAATTCCTTAGAAGAGAAGATATGCTACCATGTATCCTCAACATGTAGCCCCTTATCGCACTTTGTTTCGACGGCTTCATCAACGACTAAGAGAAATAGGTAGCTTCAAACCAAGAAAACATGATTGTAGTGGCCATATTTTATTCACGGAAGAAGCAAGTTTTTCAAGGGAAGCCATTGTTAGTAACCACCTCAACCACATATGGGCGGAAGAAAATCGTCATGCCACCGTTAAAGCTCTCTACCAGTAACGATTTTCTTTAAATATGTGGATTGGAACGGTTGGAGATCACCCAATTGGCCCACATTTCCGTCCACCTATATAAAATGGAGATACATACACTCAGTTTCTAAGCAAAGAGCTACCAGTTCTACTTGATCCGATTCCTTTAGGTGTCATAGCGAGATTGTAGTTTATACACCATGGCGCTCCTGCCCATTTAGTATGAGAGCACGTCAATATTTGAACGAAACATATCCAGATCGCTGGAGAGGTCGAGGTGGACCTCAAGTTTGGCCAGCTCGTTCACCTTATTTAAATCCGATATACTTTCTAATATTCGGGACTTTTAAAAACGTTGATTTATAGTGGAACTTCTGTTTAAGTTCATAAGAGATTAATTTACAATTTTTGTCAATTGCCAGGGGTGTACTGTCAAAGTTGTAAAGGCAGAAAGAATAAGTAATCCCAGAAAAAGTACCACCTTGTAGATTTTCATGACCATTTCTGTGATCTTATTATGAAGACTTCATAGACATTAATGCTCAAAATTTGAACTAAATAATTTGAAAACTTTAGTAGTCAGAAGAAACTGAAAAAAATTTTCAACAACTGTACAGTGCATCCCATTTTGGTTGAGATTGCCAGGTTACTCGGTTGTTATTGAAGATAGAGTCTTGCGGTTTTCACATACCTGTTCTACTTTTTTGTGGAACTCAGGATGGCCATATCAGATTTTGCATAAGTGTTTCCCTTTATAAGATACAGGGTGATTTTGATAATTTATACTTTGTGGAACCCTTCTATATCTACGAAGTTATTAGAAATACTCTTGCGCTAAGAACTACGTCTAATAGAAAATTTTGCATAGAATCCAGTGGAGTACTCAATTTTTTTTCCGAGTATGGTTTTGAAGATACTACATAAATTTATATATTTTTAAATGGAACACCCTGTTTTTTATTATTTCATTGAATTCGTTATTTTTTTCCCTTTAAAATATTGTATAATACAATACACATGGTATTATTAGAAATGCTAAAAAACACTAAAAAGCTTAGTTTTTTGCTAGTAGGCCATGTATTTTCCATTTAAAAGGAGAATCAAACAAATAATTCCATTAGAGATTTTTTATAGGAGTTTATAAGCAAAGAAAAATAATGTTAACAACAATTCAATAACATGAAACACGAAATTTAGGTACCTAAAACCATACTAATAAATAGTTATACATCGTTCATTATGTATAACAAACAGAACAAGTATTAAAAATCAAATATCTATCTTAAAATTAATTTTGGACATTATTTATTACCTTATTGATTTAACTGTTCAAATTGTTGTCCATTTTCCCTAACACATAATTGGCAAACCTTTTCAATACGCCTGAGTGCATTTAAAATTATAACAGGTCGCCTTTGTAAATCCCGAAAAGCTACCTCCGTTGCGGCACGAAGTTCTTCGCGACTGTTGTGTCTGTTGGTATATATTTTATTTTTCATATAACCCCACAAAAAAAGTCCAATATAGATAAATCGGGTGATCTTGGAGGCCACCTAATTGGTCAATGTGTTCCTATCCAATATCCTTGAAAATTATTTTCTAAAAAGCGCCCAATTAATCTAGAATTGTGGGCAGGGGCGCCATCTTGTTGAAAGTGTATAGAATTGCGAAAGGCGAGGGGAACATCTTCCAATATAAAGTCTTCTAGGATTGTCAAGTACCTATTGGCGGTAAGGGTTCCTTCAAAAATGCCGTACTTTATTTTTGTCCCCAGTATGAAACAGGCTACATTAAAACCAAATCCCTGCTGTTGTCGCTCAAAAATTAAGTGCGGGTTCTCATCATACCAGTATCTTGTATTTTGCCTATTAAATATAGCGGCACTGCTTATATGAGATTCGTCTGACCAAATAACTTTCCTTACAAAATCATTGTCCCTTCGGGTTTGGTCTAAAAACCAATTGCAAAAATTTAACCGTCTTGCTGTACCACCAGGATATAAGTGCTGGGCAATATTGACTTTGTAAGGTTTAAATTTATATTTTTTTAAAATTCTTTGGACCCGTGATTGAGAAACTCCAGTGTAATTTTCTAATTTCGCACAAGAAGTCTGGGGATAGGCATGAACGCTAGCTAACACATTTATTTCATTCATTTCTCGATTTTCTTTATTATACACCTTTGATCGAGGTTTAGAATATGCACCAAAACTTAGTAAATTATTCTTTAGTCTAAACATAGTTGCTCGACTAGGTTGATGCCTCTCTGGATATCTGAAAGTTTTAAAAACGCGATTTCATGAAATATCTTATGGTAAAATACTTAGTGATGTGGCGTTATTAACATAGCTGCTATTAAACAACTATTATTTACTCGATAACAATAGCAACTGTTATTGCCGACTAAAAATAACAGATAACAGATATAAGTTTATTACAGCTTAGCGCTAATCAAACAATAACGTAAACAGTTCTAACCTCAACTGCCTTTTCGAATAGCAATAACAGATCGACCGAAAACTAAACGACTGAAAAAACAGTTGTTCTATTTCGACCGATAACGCACACAGCAATTTTCATACACAACGTTTCTGTTCGCAGTTGTTGAAAATAAAACGTAGGCTGAATACCAAAAGCTGTTAACTGATTCGTACTGAACGCGCTGAACGGCCAAGCAGAAAAACATTATTGAAAAATTTAACAGGAGTTTGTCTGATCCTGCAAACGTAATAATAGCGTTCAGATATACTTTCGTTCATCGTTGTCATTGCTGAAATCTTGACAATGTAATTATAAATGAGCGAATTTTAAATATATTATATGTATTAGAAATTATATTAAGAGTTTATATTTTATTATTATTATAATGGTTTATGTTATTGAAAAAAATATATTTAAATTGTTTCTAGAATATTAACATATAGAGAATTAGTTCTTTACATTAATTAACGAATTAACATAAGCCACAAATAAGACTATTCGTTATATTGACCATGGTATGAAAATGATGTACCAATCTTTAATTAAAAAATAGTGCTAAGTAAAAAGTAAGTAGGTAATTACAAATGTTTTAAAATCAACATTTCTTTGTTGATTGTTTCAGTGTCCACTTAATGAAATTTCATTGTTAAAATTACTTAAAAACAACAAACACCTGGTTAAATTTTCACTTTTTTATTTATTTTTAATTTGATATGTTTTGCCAAGTCTGGCTTCATTAGAAATTGGAAATACAAGGAATGCCAAATTTATATTTCTTAGAAAGAAAGTACAGATAGGGTAATAAAATAATTAAAGGTTTCGTCTTAATTTTGGGGATTTCTGAGGAAGTGGTTGTGGTGAAGCTCAGGTAAATTATACATTTATAAAACATTGTTGACAACAGATGTAGATAATATAATATTATTTAAAACTGCTTGTTCAGATGTATGATCTGTGGTTCAGATTAAGTAAGGGAGATGAATTGATATCAGTTTAAACATTCAAGAATTCGGAGAATTTTGTTTTTGCTCGTTTCCAGGGATTCATGAAGGTATAATTTTTTACTTTTGTTTTGTAAATCTAAATTTTGGGATATTTTTTGAGGTATATGGTTTTCTGAGTGTTCAGAAAATGTAATTTATTGAGCTCTCATTTTTAAAAGCATTAGAGTGTTCACGCCATCTTGAATTGAACGATCTTCCAGTGTGACCAATATAGAAGTTGGGGCAACTCCCACAGTTCAACCTGGTGACACACGAGTTAGAATTTGTGACTCTTATCTTTTTTGTTTTTTATATGTCTATATGTCTAGGTAAATTATTGTTTGTTATCAAGACTGTATATATAATCTTGTTCTGTAAAACAGATTCCATAGAATGTGAGAGTATGTTATAATTTAGGTATGGGATTGGGGTCAGTGGGATATATTTCTTTGTACTTTATCAGTAGATAACCGCCTTCTATGACGTGAGTTTTCCAGTTTTTGAGAAAAGCCTTTTGCAAGACAACGACTTAGCAACAGTTCCAAACAATCTCTTCCCATAATCCCTTCAATTTGGATAGTTAGATATATTCATTAATATAGTTGAGAATTACGCCAGGATTAAATATATAATATTTCCATAACAGCACTACCAAGCATAAAAAATAAAACGTCAGAAGATTGTTTGGTGTATTTTAATTTTTGGTTCTGAATTTGCAGTTTAATATTATTCTTAAACATACAAAATTGCAGGAATAATAAGAGTCTTACAAATATATTCTATATCGTACTAAATGCGAAGATCTCTATCATATTAGTAGCCAACCGAGATGAATTTTGCATATTTTAGTTTCTTACCAAGAGATGGCGACAGCAATTTTCAGTGTAAACAATGTAACTGTTATCTGTTATTTTCAGTTGTTATTTGCAAATAGCAATAACAATAGCAACTGTTATTTAAATTTATCAGTTTTGCCCATCTCTATAAATACTCGTACTTTATACCTGTGGAAATATAGTTCTAAAGCTTCTTCAACATTCTCATAACATTAGTTTTAAACCTTGTATCATATCGTATTTTTCGTTATTTTCAAAAACGAATTCTCTTCCAGCCATTATCAATTATCAACCAGCAAACTCACGAATAATTATTTATATAATGATCTTGTAAACTCAAACACAATAAAACACAATAGTTACTAACAATGAGAGCTTGATCAGATTTGCGTTTTTCTCTCCAGCGCTCACTAGATAAAATATTGTTCCGAAAGGCGGAATTCTATAATAATTTTAAATGGATTCATGCGAGATGGAAAGGTTTGCCAATTATGTGTTAGGGAAAATGGACAACAATTTGAACAGTTAAATCAATAAGGTAATAAATAATGTCCAAAATTAATTTTAAGATAAAAAAAAACTAAGCTTTTTAGTGTTTTTTAGCATTTCTAATAATACCATGTGTATTATATTACACATTATTTTAAAGGGAAAAAATAACGAATTCAATGAAATAATAAAATACGGGGTGTTTCATTTAAAAATATATAATGTTGTGTAGTATCTTCAAAACCAATCTCGGAAAAAAAATTGAGTACTCCACTGGATTCGATGCAAAATTTTCTATTAGACGTAGTTCTTAGCGCAAGAGTATTTCTAATAACTTCGTAGATATAGAAGGGGTCCAAATAGTATAAATTATCAAAATCGCCCTGTATCTTATAAATGGAAACACTTATGCAAAATCTGATATGGCCATCCTGAGTTTCACAAAAAAGTAGAACAGGTATGTGAAAACCGCAAGACTCTATCTTCAATAACAACCGAGTAACCTGGCAATCTCAACCAAAATGGGATGCACTGTACATCGGTAACGATTTACACCCTGTATTGTCGTTCATTTAATAATCATCATTATCTAAATCAAAATCATCAATGTCATTTTTAGACACGTCTTGTATAGTAATATCTCGAATCTATTCAGGAAATTGGGAGCCTTTAATCCATATAAACTTCTAATTATTATCACTAAGATCCCTTCAATAGGTTCTGTTGGTAGGTACCGCTTTATGGGTATTTAGCCAAATGTTAGTTACGTAGCGCACTGTCAATAGTTGCTGATATAATTCAGACCGACACGGTGGTAAAATCAGTTATTTTTTATTTTTACAAAAAATACTTCATCAATATCTCCTATTTTATATTGACGGTTGAATAGCCTGAATCCCATTTCATTTTCTACTCATATGGCAATTTTTTTGGTAGAACCGAAACCATGTAAGTGTCATTCAAATATTTTTAATGCATTAAACATTTCTCTGAGTCTCTGAGAGAGTACATTTTGATACTGTTCTGATTTGGCCATGATACTAAAAGACATCTTCTTGCCGTCTCTATAAAATGTTGGGCTATAATCAAAACTCGTTGTCCAATAAAATATAAAAAAATGATAAATCATCTTATAAGTGAGCTTATCTTAAATTAAAAGAACCTACGTTTGAAAGATGAAATTTACATTACATATCTGTGCTGGAGCATAAGGTAAATGACTGAATTTGAGGCTTACCCCTGGTAGAAGTCCTTCGACAATACTAAGCAGTCCGCCTTTTGAATTATGATTTCTTATATATATAGACAAGTCACTACTACAAATCGTGTCTATTTTCTCTATGACGAGCAAAACCAGGCTACCTCTAGTCAGACCCGTCGAACAAGTTCAACAGAAATAACTAATATACATATAATTTAAACATAATACCAGTCATTCAGATCATATCCCTCACAAGTATATAAATCTTCAAATCATATTTTTATCGGAAACCTTAAAGTTTTATTTAAAATCGTAAACTTTGTTCAGACTTATTATGTTAAATCGACTTAGATTTACGTTCAAGACAAACGAGGTACATCATACACATTGGAGGAACCATTTTGTTGAACTAATCTTACCGCAAATACCTTCATGTGGAGAACATCCATATAGGCAAACAAAAATTCTGTGATAGATTATATGAGTATTGAGATTTTGGTTATTTTATTGTTTATGCTTATTGAGATTGTTGTTACGTTAACTGCGTATATTGTATGTTGTATCTGATTTTATTGATTTCCGTAGTAGGTGCAATATGTCTTTCGAAGTTTGTTATATATTCTTATTGATAATTTGTATTAATATAGGTCCGTATATAAATAAATAAATCAGGTCAGATTCAAACTTTAAAACATTTGAATTTTAAGTATACAGTTTTTTGTGTTGTGGTCTTATTTTTCCAAGAAGAAATATATAATGAAAATGCAAATAATCTAACAATCCACCAATAGGATGAGTTATGTCTGTATTTATCATGTAAACTTCGTCATGACTATCATACAAATGTTTTCACAGACAAAAACGCAATCCATCGATAAATTTAAACATGTTTTTCATTTTTATCATGGGTACACAAGTCAGCTTTTAGTCAACATAAATGCTGCTGAAGAAAATCGATTTGTGAATTTGTAATGCTTGACCAACATTTTATGTTCCTCAAAATCTGCTTGACTTACAACTGTTGAATAGCTTTAAATCTGCTATCGTCATCAAGTGAGTGATGGGAAGTTCAGATTATCCGTCATATTTATACCCTTAACCGGTCACGTGTCGAGGGTCATGCTGATTGGCTTCCTTAATCCCTTATCTGGTCCAATCAGCGCCGCTACACCTGGCGGTTGGTTGTCGGTGATGTGTAGCGGCAGTGGTTGAAGAAAGGATTAAACGTTTTTTATTTGGACGCAGGGCTCACTAATTATATTCTCAATGGAGATTATGTATGCTGTCTCTATAAATATCCTTTTGTACCAGGTCTCTTCCTTGTGAAATACGCTGATCTGGTCCCAGGTGACGTTATGGTGTTCGCTCATTGCGTGATTAGCTAATCCAGACTTTATTAGCTGCGACCTTTGAGTAGCTAAGCGGTGCTCCATAACGCTGGTGTCCAGTGGTCGCTTTGTTTTCTCAATGTAGAGATTGCCACATTCGCAAGATATGCTGAATATATAGTTATTTGGTATTCCAGGAGTATGCGGCTTTGTTTTTGTAATCTTGCTCCTAAAGGAGTTGTTGCTTCTGAAAATCATTTTGGTTCCACATGTGTATCTAATACATCTAAGTTTTTCCAAAAAGCCTTTAGTGTATGGTAATAATAGAGTGTATGGTGGTTCCTTCTTCCTGCCTAGGTGGTTTCTACAGGTCCTCAAACTCCTTGTTAATGATGATTTCAGGATAATCATTAGTCTTTCCTAAGTTTCATTTGTTCTTCTTACAGGGCCTCTGGTGTGCTGCAGATATTTTTGACTTTATGGATTAGTATTTTGATGACGCTAGTTTTCGTTGCTGATGGCTGGTTAGAAAGTTAGGGTACGTTTAACCTTGTATGTGTAGCCTTCCTGTAGACTGTTGTTTGCATCCGGTCCTAGTTCTTCACATCATGGAATGGTAGGCACTTGGCACATACTGTCTTCCCTTTCCGACGTGAATCGAATCTAATGGATGGTTGGGCTCAGTTTAGTTGCTCCAGGAATGCCTGTAGTTCTCTATCTCACCCTGCCAAATAATGATGGTGTCGTCGAAATACCTCAACCAGTACTTCGGTTGCTTCTCGTACCCCTTCAGTGTATGTTCTTCGAACTATTGCATGTAGATGTTGGCGATGGTTGGCGATAGCCAATCCATCTTCTTGCATGAAGCAACGGTCCTTCTCCTGGAAGTAGCAGTTTTTGAGGCATCATTGTATTAAGTACGTGATTGAATCTACTGGCAGCTGTGTCCTCTCCATTAAGGTTTCCCCCTTAGTAAGTTTGAAGGAGGGAAGTCTAAAGAAACTTCGATGAACGAGTTACATTATATACCAGTTTCTGACAAACACTTTGTGTATATGCAAGCAGACTAATTTTGTTACAATTTTTATAAGATTAGTGCTTGGAGTTTTTTGGTATGATGAGAAAAGTAAACATCACCCATTCATCTCGAAAAATTCAAACAATATAAATCTTTTAATGAATTTTGTCCTCAGACATTTTCTTTTGCCATGAGCCGTGAACTTATTTGGTCTCAATGTTTTATTATTACCACCAAAATAATTACCTGAAGATCGTCGATACATCTTGTTCTATCGGGACGTTTATTTGAACTCAGAATGAGTTCAAGATGTAATATTGAGGGGCCGTGAATGTGTCCTTTATGTGATAATCTGAGTTACCTATCTGGTCATCTATAAAATAGCTGGTAAGTTGTCAAAGTTTTTATTTCTCAAAATGTGATTTTCTGTTGAACCAAAACACATAATATATTTGTTGTATTTATTTAATCGTTACACACATACACTGAAATATATATACATTTTAAAATAATTGCTATGTGCTATACTAATGATATTTATAACCATTAATGTACATCCAAGATCTTAAAGATTGCAGGTAAAGGAATCTTGTGCTTTTATTGAAAACAATGAAGAATAAGAACATAATAAATCCCTGCAAGGAAGCTGTAAAGCAAAATAAATACACGAATACCAGCGTACCTTTTATTAGCGATATAAACCCGAAGAACCAGGTTAAACCAAGCATTGAAAATAATAAAATAGCAAGTCGCCATTGAAACAAAATCTCGTAGTTTATTTGTTCTTTAAATTCTGTCTTTTTGTGGAATACATTGTAAATGATGAAAATAAATATGATAAAGTTAGTTGTTATTATAATTATTAGTGGAAGCCATACACCAAGATGAAGACCTACACCGGCTGGATAACAAATTCCCATAGAACTTTGCAGATAGTTATCTATGTCAAGAATAAGAATACAGAAAACAGGAAAAGTGGGCAATAGCCAACCACAAATGCAGGACTTTAGAATAATATATTTTGGAGGACCTCCAAGCACTTCGACAAATCTCTTAAATTGCAGTATTGCAATAATCAACATCCAACAAAATTCTGAAAGAACTGAATAATGTAAAACTGCTCCGCTGATATAGCACAAAACTTTGGAATTTGTCTTTCTGTCCACCAACTCACTGATATACAGCATCAATATTTTAATAGATATAGCTATAGAGAAGTTTATCAATATTTGATTTCCAGTGTTCTTCCTCCACTTTTCGAATAGAAAAGCTGTTAGTATTATCCCTATAATTCCAAATAATGACAAAAAACAATTAACTTTCGTTATAATATCTAATACATTATCCTGCAGAGTGTCATTTAGATCAATGCGGTTAGTTGCTAGGAGAAGTGCAAAATGGGTTAAATGTCCAAACTGACAAATAGCAGTAGAGTTCTTTTGTTTGGGCTTTGCCTCATCTTTCCAAAATCCTCGAACCGGAGAACTGTGGTTACTCATCTACAACAATTAAAAAATCTATAAATATTTAATTATGTGCAAAATTCTTTTGACAAAACTTACATGATAATCCCAATATGCACAGCTTTCAATTTCAAAAGATGAAAGTGTTTTAGTATTATAAATTGTATAAACCTCTCCTCTCAGGTATTTACCTATACCTGCGAATAAAAGAATGAAGTGTTCCATTAAATAGATATAAATTAAATATTGTGAGGACAAATATTTTTATTTGTTTTAAAACAAATTTGCGGGAAATTAAAAATATTTTAAAATCGTTAAAGTCGTATGCTATACCTATTTTAAATTTATATATTTTTGACAGAAGAATCTGTAAAATAGGAATCAACGATAAGGAGCATTTCTTGAGATGTTTTAGGATCGTTGAAAATTATTATCTAACGTATAGATGTGCATTATAAAATGTTTGAATAACTTATAAGTTACAATTCTCTAACGATACAGTTTGGTGGCACAGTCAAAGAGTACTTGGCGTAAAAAAAATCCTAGTTTGGGTGGTACTTAAGCTCAATGAAGGAAAAAACAGTACTGAAAAGAGAAGACTACCAGAGAATTATAGATTCATAATGTTATTGACTGTAAGGGTTAGGTAATTTTCAATGATACCAATTTCTCTGGTCTGATAATGAATTAATATGTCAAAAGAGCATCAACGATTCGGGAAGCACAAATTAACACTGGACGATGTCTTCATCATTAGACAAGTAACTGAATGTGCAATGTCAGAATCATGTGCTTCTTGCGTTCGGTAGAAAAAGATTGGAAAACATCATTGGAAAGTATAGAGGCCATCAAAGAAAGGGAATGTACTATTGAATTTAGTAATGGAACAAATCATAACCAAAGCCAAAGCAGCAGGCAGTGAGTACAATCTAACAAAGTGAAAAGGCATAATAATCTGATACACTAATGTCCCTGACATTTTAGCACAAATGGTGAACGACGCAAACCTATACATGAAGGGAACGGCTGATCAAACTACCGCAAATCTCATTGCAAAAGCGGCGGTCAAATCCTAACTTGTTCCAGAGATCCAACTTATACAACAAATTAACAAGTTTACGTGAGTACAAATAAACGTAAATAGAATAGACTTAAGAAGGAAAAGTCTAAGCAATCATGGCAAACAGAACAGGTGGGCACTAAATATGAAATAACAACACATATACAATAGGATATGTCAAATTTTTCGAGTCCTTTCAATAGAAAATAGAGACAAAATTTATAGGAAATTTTCCTTGGTGTCCCATGGTAATACCTTAATCCTCAAGGTCATATCAGAGAATATATTTTTAAAGCACATAATAAAACGCGGCCAAGGTAAGGTAAAGGAACGCTTAACTAAAAGTGAGGTTTGCTTTCATATACTTTATCGTTAAGGTAATCCCACGAAAAATAATAGAACAGGGTAAAGAGAGGCGATTTGGTTGGCCATATGTTGCTCCTCCATAATGAGATGATGCACCGTCTTGCTGGAAGAAAGTGTGATCAAAATCAACGCCCACTATCAAAATATTCTGCACTGATCTGTCACAACATCATGTTATTGATGCAATTTCATAACTGTATGTGACAATCCTCATTGACTGAATGAGCAACATCCAACCGTTTTCCTTTTGTAGTTACTGTAACTGGAGGACAAAATTTACAAAGATCTGAAGCCAGATTTTAAAATTTCTGAAGTTTATAGATGGTGGATCCAACATGGCGGACATACATTGTGAAATTGTTCAAAAGTGTATCGGTAAAGGTCGTCACATTGGTTGGTGATTATGAACATTACGTCCGATTTTAAAGATGGCGGATGAAACTAACGAAAGTCAAGGTGAACGTCACGACCGAGCTCGCAGTTCGGTAGCCAGGGAAATTTCACCCCACTTTTATCTGAATTTTATTTTCGAGAAACGCCTACCTTTCAGGTCTGTCATTGCTTGACCTTGACTTGATAGTCCGAGGTCGGATTTTCGAAAGTTCAGGGTAGTATCTGAACGTATTTGCCTCCCTTTTCATTTTCAGTGTCAGAATTAATCTTGAAATGAGCTTGAAGGTCAAGAGCATAGTCACGACCAAGAACGTCACCGTATACCGAAGGAAATTTTCGACAACTTTTGTCTTAACCGTTTTTTAAGCGAGAATTACATTTAAGATGTAGGCTGAGTTGGCTCCCCACCCTTCTCCAGCATGACCACGCCCATGCATGTCATGTCTCAATCCTATATCATTTTCTGTTCATCCAAAATGAGGAAACATCTATGTGTTAATTTAAGCGAACGAGCCTGTATTCCAAATTTCAAACATATAACGACTTTGGTTTCCGAGATAAAGAATATCTTTAAAAATATGCACTCATTGTCCCATCTATTAATTGAGTTTCCCACAGGTGCCCAGTTATTAAGCGACACATATCTCAAACTCATTACATTCTCAATTATTTGTAGCTTTTGGTTTCAGCATCAGTAAATTTTGCACCAAAAGTTAAATATCTCGTACTCGTTATTGGATAATAACATTTTCAACTATCAAAAACTTGGCCTATTAACTTCTGGATGACAGTCTGTGGGTTAATTGTTAGTACTGTCATTCGAGTATCAAGAAACTGAACTTTATTAAAAAATTACTGACTGCTTTTTTTGCTTTTAAACGAAATTTACCTGTATGTACAAATATTCCGAATTGAATAATTTCTGTTTATATTTGTCAGTGTATCAGTTAGTTAGTTAGTTTCATATATAGATATAGGGTATCAATTAGAAAAGTTACATTCGGCCATATTTCCAAAGTAGGCCCTTCAACCCCCTAGATCTAATCACTAAATCTGAAAATTTTGATAGGCCACCTCCCGCTTATTAGATATCACTAGCTAACAGATGATAAACAATAATTTTAATAATATTTAATATTTTACGGCGTGAAGAATTAATAAACCTTCAAGAAGCTGATCATACTAATAAAAAAATGCGAATACGAAACAAAAAGAGCAACAACATTGACAGTCCCAAAAACTTCGATCAATGGAAAAAACTGAGTTTGACGTGATTTCGAAGTCGAATACCATATACACTAGTTGTCCAGAGATGACTGGAAAAATTCTCGAACAAATAAAACCGATAAAACACGCGATTGCTTTATGAGTAGCAGTTTGAGTTGGAAGTAGCGTGTAGCGTATCAGTGCTGATAGTATTAGTCACTTTGTTTTGTAAATAAGTGAGTTTATTTTGGTAAATTAAGTGAGTATGAACGTTTGTGCATTTGAAGCCAAGGAATCTACTTACAAAAAGAATTTATTCAAACGTCGTTCACCAAAAGTGTATAAAATGGTTCTCATTCTGTTAAATAATAAAATTGTTTACAATGAATGTTTCAATATTTTAAGGTTTCTATAATAAGGTCTGATTAGGTTTTTTTGAACAAGAGGACCCACAGAAAAAAATCCATTGGACTAAGGTGTGGTGATCTAGGAGATCATGGTGGGGCTTGACCTATGGGGCTAAAAAATCGTTATTGAAATTCTCCTGGTATTTTTTCGTTTTCTATATATACCCGATTGCAACTTTCCATAGTACATGTAGTCAAATATGTCTACTCACCAGTCAAGAGGATACCAAATATCATACTTGTTGACATATTTCCTTCTTCTTCATTAAACAGAGCATTATGAAAAAATATGGTAACAACTAATTTGGTTGGTAACTCACTATTCTGAACTTGGGCTGTTAAATTTTCGTTTAGCACAATAGCTGTTTCCGTCTCTTCGAGAAAAGCTAAATCGTTCAAAGTCGCATTTTGCAAACTTACGATAGTGCATTTTTTTGTAGAACAGTTAGTCAACTTGATGGCATTGATGTTGGTATCTTTTAAATTAAATAACGCCATCGTGATATAATTTTGAACTATAACTTCAGGTTTTTTAGTATGAAGCGTTAAAGACATTTGGTCTATATTATGGAGTATTCTATCAGTAGCGTTGTAATTTACTTGAGACTTGTGCAAAATTTTTCTGTTGACTTGAAGAAGTCCACTAACAATTTGGGTAACTAAAATCATATGTTTCATTGCAATTTGATGTGTTCGAACTCCATCTGAAAACGATAGAATAGGTAAGCGATAATGATAAACATTACTGAGAAATTAAATTAATGTATTTTCTATTTATTGGTTTTGAGAAATAACCCCATACATGAAAGTAATATAATTAAACAAATCCAAACGTTTTAAGGCGTCAATATGCCTACTCCCCCAGCTTATCTAAACGACAGAAAAATGTCTAAGACCGCACACAGGGCCTCAGCCGACCTACCCCAAGCCTCACTAGAATACTATTAAATGAATTTCAGATTTTAGATCGAACTTTGGGTCTCAGTCCTGCCTATTGCCCAAGTCTCAGTAGATAGGTGAACTGGTACGTGTTGGTTTTCTGTAAATACCTTTAGTAAAAATGCTGTTTAATTGCTCAATCAATACCCCCAAAAATGGAAGGTTATTTCCACTCTCAATTTCAAGAATAAATTTACTTGTTGGGTATTTACTTTTAATGTAGTCCAAAAGAAGTCTAAATCGTCTATACTATGCACCCACTTTGAAAAAAATTTACCTACCTTTAGATGTTTGTGTAAGTAAAGAAAAATATTTCCTGAAAATATTTCATACCTATATTTCTTACTATAGGTAATAGGTGAATAAACTGACAATATCAAAACTTTAAAAAATCTGTAATTGTTGTGTAAAGGTGAACTTATCCAACTTACAATGGGCCGTAAAGGTATCCAAATTTTGTGTAACTGTGGGACTCGTTATCTGTGAGCTCGTTTTCTGTGATGATGTATGAGTTGTTTTCTTTCTAAAAAAGTGAACCCCTTCCTAAACCCTGTACTGGTAAAATTATGGGCTCTTCTATGTTTGCATTAGGTTTTGGTCTACCTTGCTTTGGTACAACTCTCACACCTACTAAATCGTTGTATTTTTGCTCAATTTTGCTTATCGTGAATTGTCAAATGGGTGCATTTCATTGCATAGCCCGCAAATATCTTTTGTGTCTGCATTCTACCGTCTACACTACGACTCATTAAAACTTCTATCTTTCTTCTTTTATTAAGAAACGACTTTTGTAAATTTGAGAAGATTTAGATTGCTTTAACGTAACTTACATACCTTTAAAGATTTCAAATAGAGGATTTTACTTCAAGAAACTTTTGATGCCTATTCCATTGCTGGTAGATCACCATTTATATTTTTATTTGGAAAACAAAAAACAATTATTTGTTATTTAGGTTGTCCTACCAAGCTAAATTAAAATTTGAAACAGTGATAAAACACGTCAAAAGTGAAAACGTTTTCAAATGCCAGTTTCCGCAAAATTCAACACACAATTTTAGGTAAACCTTTCTGAGCAAAACTTTAAAAAAGAGTTTACTTTTAGTTAATTCCTAACAAAAATTTAAAAACTTACCAAGAATTTGTGAAATAAGGTGTATATCAATGGGGGTCAGTTTGCTGGTACTCCCAGATACAATGTTGTCCACCCGTTTTAATTTACTTTCTGCCGTGGCGGTTGACTGCAAAATATTTTCCAATGTATTTGTGATATTGAGGTTTTCATCTTCAAGTAAAGTAATATACGAAGTAGATCTACATTCACATCGTGATCCAGCAGCTGGCCCTTCAACATCCCAAAATCCCCTTTGGATTTCTGTCTCATTGACTATACTGTAGTTCCAAAACGCGCACTTTTCGTTCTTGTTAAAATTAGTGTTGTCATACAACCTAAAATTGAACTAATATACTGTCATTTAGGATCAAAGAGATCACAAAATTCTCACCAGAATGATCCTTCAGGTAGAACTTCATTATCTGATAAAGCAATACCAACAATATTTCCAGGGATTCTAGAAAAATTTGATAATTCATCATTGAAAAAATCGTCTTTGAAAAAGAATGTGACAATGAGCTTTGCATCACGCAGTTGTTGCTGTAATCTCTCATCTAAGTATATACCCGTTATCATTTCTTCGTGTTTCTCAAAATCTTCCATTGATATTTCTTTGATGGTCCTAATTGTTATATTGTCAAAGGTGTCTTCTAATACAATTGCCGCTACCTCGTTTGTTATAATAATAGCAAAGTTGTCTAATGCAAGATTATAGGAATCTAAAATAATTAAAGACTGAAAGTTATGGGATATTGTAAAATTTGTAAGCAGAAAACTAATCACTACATTAGATTGAAAATCGTACACTTACACGTCTCGTATACAGGGTGATTGAAGAAGCATATTTTATAATCTAGTTCTTAAAATAGCTTATTGCAGTTACAAAGCTGTTTAGAGTCAAAATGCAGAAGACGTGAGAAATTTGGAAGAATGATAATTATACTTTGAAATAAGACTTATAAATAATTTTTTAAATTTAATTACTACTATCTACAATGTCCACTATAATTTAATTATCAGTAACATTAATTATGATTATTACTTTTAAAAACTATTAGTAAAATTGGTTGTTTGCCTGACAATGCAAAAACGAATACTAATTTCTTCATGATTTCACATGAATGAGAATATGATGTTAGAATGTAATTCTGCGAAAATTTTGTGAACATATACGTTTCATAGCTATAACTAAAGTTGTAAATTTAATTTGAATTTTTATGAGAATACACTTGAAGTATGAGTGTATATAAAATGGGGTATAACATTGAATGAACTGAGAACGAAAAGGACGTGTGACAGGAAAATGTAATACGTAAAGCCGTATAAACACCACTGACATGAACAATGATCTCGAAGATAAAAGAAAATATGTAAAATACAGGAGGACGCTGAAATTCTGCGAACAAAGACAGAAAATGAAATGTGGAATTAAGTATGTAAAGAATCTGAAACTTCAATTGATGCATCCATTTCGAATTTCTTCAGCAGCAGCTTGAAGTCAGTGTCCAAAATTGTTAGTAACCGCTAATAATGCCACTGTGGTGGTGCGGTGGTTTATCCCAACTACTTGACAATGCAATGTATAGCACTTACACTCCCTCTAAGGCAGGATTATACTAAATATCAAAAGGATTTAGTTCTATGGTATGGGAGCCCTTGCCACGTTTTCAGGTCCGGGCTGTTCCTCATAGGACGGGTTTTTTGCATCAGTTGCTAAAGATGTCTGTCCAGACTTTGGGATTTGAAATTATTTAAACTTTTGGGACTACTCCTGTTGATATAACAATGAACATTTCATGTGTTGTTGATTTTCCATTGTCTTTTTATTTGAAATTCCAAATCCCTGGTTATTTTTCCCGCCTGTTTAATAATTAAATTACTGTTGTTAGAGATTGCTATGTCAATTTAAGTTGTTTTCTAGAAACGTTATCTACTAAAACTATTCTGGTATTGTGAGAAACAGTTCGATTCGTTAGTATTGTCAGGTCCCAATACAGCTTATAGTTATTATTTTCTAAAACAGATATTGGATTGTTTGTTATTATTATTACACCACCTGTTTCAAGATTAAATTAAAAATTAAGTTAAATCTAAGAAATAATGTTCTGCAGGTTTTAATTTTTAGTAATATGTTTTAATTAGTGAGAGTCGATTTTGATGTAATATTGCTTAAAACACATCTTTTGTGAAGTTGTTTAGCCTGTAGTAGACTGTTGTATAATTTACTATTATTACAGTATACTAAAACCTTGTCGGAGAAACTTAGACGAATTGCACACAGATATGGAATCAGAATGATCTTCAAAACAATCAACACTCTAAGGAGCATGATTACAAGAACGAGGCAGGACGCTTCAGCAATACCAAATAACTGTGTATACAGTATACCTTGTGAATGTAGCAATCTTTACATTGGAGAGACAAAGCGACCGCTGGACAGCAGGGTTAAGGAACACCGCACAGCTACTTAAAGGGCGGAGCTAACGAAGTCTGCTAACCACACGTGGACCGAACATCACAACATCACCTGGGACCAGGCTAGGGTAAATCACAAGGAGCAGCATTGGTATAAAAGAAAATTTATAGAGACATCATATATAATCTCGAACGAGAATATAATTAGCGAGCCCAGAACATGGCCGATTAAAGGTATAAATACCACCGATAAACTGAATTTCCCATCATTCGCCTGATGACGATACAGAAACAAAGCTATTGAAACGTTGTGAGATCAACCTTTTCAAGACGAAGGAAGTTCACGGAAACTTCGAGGGACATTCATTCATGTTACGTTAATTTTATGCCTAGCTATATACATTCTTTAAATTGTCATTTTATATAGCTTCTAGTTTTTTTTCATATTAGATTTAAGCCCTCAGCTTGGTTTTCTTGTTCCTATGAATATATACTTTGACTTTTTGGGGTTGTCTTGTATCCCCCATTTTGATATGCCCCTGTAAGTTTTCTAGGTCTTCTTTATCCTGTGCAAGTACTATTCGGCCATCCGCATAGTGTTATAAAGTTGTATGCCCATACCTCTACATTTTTATGTTTTGATTACATATATAGTAAACAAAATTTGGGACAAACAACAACCCTTTCTTAACCTTTTTGTTGCAGTGATATCATCTGTGTCTGTATTTCATATTTTAATTCTGGTTGTTGTATCTATGTAATTTTTTAATAGCAGTGTTACATAGATATTGTTATTTTCTAGAACATCCCATAGTTTTTGAGAGGCACACTATTATATGCTTTCTGCAGACCAACTTACAATAGGTGCGCTTCTTTGATTTTATTGTTTCTTTCTCCATTAGTTGGGCCGAACAGAAATTACTATCCATTATTGGTGAGTCTGCTCTGAAGCCGTTCTGTTCCTCAGACTCATATGACTGATATTCCTGCCATAACATCTTATTATTCTTCCATACAAGCTACTAATTGTACTGGTTACCTTATGCGTCTATGATTCATACAAACTTAAATATTTTCTATTTGTTTATGGTCCTAATCCACTTCGCCGTTTAGGTGTCTATTGAATCAGCTATGCATGCCCATGTTTTAGCTGTGCTATTCCGTTTTTTATTTTCTTTCGATTTTACAGTTTTTGGTTCTCTATGAATCGTATTGTATTCTGTTCTCTGTTCTACCAGCAAAGATTTGTTTTATTATTTTTCTGCCGGTATGGGTTTTGTTGTTATTTCTTCCTTCCTTTCCGATCTAAAGTTACTGCATACATTTCCATGATTTTCCTGATTGTCAGCTTTGTAAGAAACTATCTAATTCGTAACATTTGCTATCCCGGCTTTGGATTTCTCTAAATTCGTTCTTATCGTTGTCAGTTTTAGTATTTAATCATGTGTGATATAGCTACTGCTTCTGTTCTGTTATTTCGATTTTCAGTCATTTCATGGCTTATTCTTGTAATAGTAACTGATATAACTTCTGGTTATAAAACTAGCTAAATGGTGATGAAGGGCTATGATTTCTTTTAGTGTGGGATCGTTTTGTATTTGAGTTTGATATTTGATATGTATAAGTCTTTATTATTAAAAACATATGAAGTAACATTTTCCTGTTTTGTTCTAATGATTTGACTTGAAATTTTGATCGTACAGTTTTATTCCAATTACAAGTTTAAGTGGATTTCTTTCTTTTAAAAGTTCTCATAAACTATTTGTTATTATACACAAAAGAATGCAATACTGCAATCTGGAAGACAAATGGCAACCAAGGCGGTGGACAAGGGCCTATTTAAAAAGGGTCTGCTGTAATAGTGAACTTTATCTTTTTAATGAAGATGAACAACAAAAATTTTCGTTTAAAGCTTTCACTTCGTAAAATAGTGAAGCTTTCCTTTATTAAGAAAATGTATTCATACTAAAAAATAAATTGCAGATAATATTCTGATGTCGTGGTTGGATCTGTGTAAGGTTAATGTAGTAAAAATCTGTAATAATGATTATAAGAGTAAACCTGAACCTCGTTCTTTTAACATCACTAGACTACGCGAGGTGCTGAATAGGAAAACTCACAACAGAAAGAAACTATTAATGAGTCAGAAACCATTAAATGGATGTGAAAAATATGTTGAGGATTGTATTTCAAAAATTATATTAGAATGACTACGGGCTTTAAAATTATCAATCAGGATCAAACTTTTATAGTAAGATATTAATATTGCCCCATCTCATAATTTAAATCGAGACTCGAGAAAGTAGTCAAAGAGTTTGTTAAGTGTGCGAACAATAGAAAAATCGTTTGTAGAATCATGAAGTACAATCTGTTCCAGTTTTTTTGAATACTTCATATTTCAAAATGTAATTGGGTTTTAAAATTTTCTAAAATATGTTTAAGTCTACAAACTGATCAACGTGTATACTCAGAGCTTGCTTGGATATAATTTAACTTTTTAACACTTTGTTTTTTTGTAAAGTAGAGCCTTCTGCAAGCACTTAAGATAAGTTTTGACCAGAAATTTAAAGGAATACCCTAAAAAGTAGGATTTTAGGAGGACGCAAAGCTCCGAAACTAAATGGATTTATGTGTATCTGGAAAGTTTTCATTAATGGGATGTACAGCGGAAAATTTGCAAGAAGTTTTCGTGATTACATAAAAGTATCACAACATATGGATTAATTTGACTCACAGCTATTTGAATTAGCATTATTGTATGAAAACTTATTTTCTTGGGATGTCAAGATCTATGAACTATGTAGGTAAGTCTCTTAATGATTGATAACACAGGTCAACAGTTGAACTAAGCGGGAACACGGGATGCCTTATAGTATACTAGTGGTTTTTCGGATCGCTGATTACGATGAGAGGGTCGGTTGACCTTCATCACGTCAGGTTCAAGCGCTTTTGAAAGTCAAATCGAATTCTCTCGATTTGACCTTCAAATGAACTCTGGGAAAAAGCGTATTCAGCGACCCAAAAAACCCCTAGTACCTCATACGGCATGCCGTGTTCCGGCTTAGATCAAATGTTGACCTGTGTAATTACCTACTACTTAACAGAAAATACAAAGAGTAACCAATTCCAACTTACCATGATGGTAGTTTTTAGCTATTCGTTCCAAACTGTGCAATATATGGTCGGTGGCATTATAGTTTTGCTGAGACCTTATTAAAGTTTGACGTGAAATGTTCATCAAATGACTGATAATGTGGCAGAAGTATTCTAAGCTCTCTTTGTCAATTATAGTGAACTTATTCAAAATTTGTGACACTAGGCTTATGTGACATCCTTCAAACATACTGGTAAATTGTTCTAATAGATTTTTTGTATTTTCTAGTTTGTCAATAATGTCAGAAGGATGATCTCTAATATTTTTCAAAATCTGAGTAAGATTGATCGGATAGTTTAAGTCTTCACTGATAAGACCGTAATGTGTTGGACCTAGAGATAAACGATATTTGCAAACAATCCAGTTATCGGTATAATTGGTTTGTCTCGTCCACCATAAACCATAATTTTGATCATTAGTCATGAAATTCCAATATCCACATTGCTCTACAGATTTCTTAGGTGATGTCTGGAAACTTATGTAAATGTTATTTTGTATAAACGACCTGAACGGTGTTGTTGAAAAACCAATAACAGCAGAGCTTTGTTCATCATTTTCTGCAAAGAAACTATTTTTGCGAAAAACTGTTAATACTGACTTCATTGCTGGACCTTGTCTGTGATTAACGGACCATATGGGAGGTTGGAATGTAACTAATATCATATTTTCATGTTCCAGTTCGTCTGAATACTTATTGTTACAGAAAACTGAGTTTTCACTTATTGTGACCGAATTGCTTTCGTTCATTTGGCAAATCAAAAGATGGAAATTGTTACCATCTGTATATGAATATTCCCCAGGCAAACTTTCTGCTCGGTTATATAAAATTTTAAGTATGTCGTTTATACAATTTGATTCAATCTGGGCCGAACGCAGCAATGCTACTTCAATTTTCAGGATGTTATTTAAAATGTTGCACATTGAGTCTAAGCCTTCTTCATCAATATCTATACAGTTTTGTAGTACACTGGCAAGTGATTGTAAGTCTAATTTAGTAAAGATGTAGTAATAATGTGTAAGAAATTCAAGGCGAAGGAGTGTTTCTGAGTAAGAAAGGCGATTGAACTCGGCCAGAGATTTTAACTCGTCTGTGATATTAGGGTGAAAATTATCGTAATTAAGTACTGCATAAAATCCTTGATGAAAGTAGACGCAAGTGCAATCTTTTTGTCTAAAGTGACTATTAAAGTTCCACTTCCACTCTCTGTTGTTTAGTCTGCTGCAGTAGTTAACATTCTCTTCGTGATTAACGGTACTTATATTCACATACAATCTGAATCTATTTTTAAAAGTATATTCAGAGTTTTGTATTTGGATTCCATAGTGTTTGGAAACTGATGTTACCGAAATTTGATCAAAAAGAGCATTGTTGAAAAACACATAAAAAAATATTATCACCTCGGTATTGTTATGCAAAATTTCACTTACAAGTCCTTCACTAAATATAAATTCTACCTGATCTGAATTAGTATGTTCAAAGGGTTCATTTCCTTTTTCTAATACGCTAATGTTACATTCTCTATTGCAATCGGTAATTGCTATACCTCTAAATTGAGTGGTAATAGCATATGATGCGAAAAGTAAATTGCTTCCTTGAAAATCTATAAGAGTTGTTATTTTGTTATTTATGGCCATAAATGCTTCCAACAAGTTATGTGCAGCTTCAAATTCACGCTGAGCTGTTTGAATTACGGAGATATTAATATCCATCACAGCATCTACGATCATCATGCACAAAAATATTATCTCATCATTTATATGCTCCGTATTTGCAATTATATTTAATATGTTCGAAACTAGAGAAACATCAATTTCTTGAAAGACATCTTTGAATTCTTTAGTTGTGTTTAGTGTTTTTTGAAGTCGTGTTCCTACAGATTCATTGGATTGTAAAATGCTCTCTAACAAATATGTAACGTTGACGGTACTGTAAGATATTCCGATAAATCTAAAACAGAAAAAAAACTTGTTAGACCTCAATAATATGGTTTCGGTTATTTATGTGGTTTTATAAAATAAATACCTTTAAACATTTATCGTTACGTTGTGTAGTTGTTTCCTAATATTAGACAGGATACTGATATTAGCAGAATACTATGTATTTTGGTGGTTGTGGTTGTGTTTTTATCGCTAATTTTATACAAACCTTATAATTTTTCATTCCTATGGCAGCGAAACTCCTGCATAAGCATTAAGATAGTATAATTTAAGAAAACAATCCTATCAATGTCATATATTTTCAACTATCTTTCACAAATTGTTTACCACTAATATATACAGGGTGGGTCAATATTGAGTGGACGGAAGATTGTTGCTATACTGATATATATTTTGAAAAATCTGTGACCAGGGGAGTAATTCATATTGAAGTTACATTTTTGAAATGGAACTCACAGTATTATTACATATTTTGATTCCGTTCACAATTTTACAGAGACGTTATACATCATACATGTTACCTAAAATGCACTGTGTGTGGGTTATTCGATATTTTGTCAAAATGTTGATATCTAGAAATAGGTGAATATTAGAGCTGTATGATATCATAAGAGGCTTTGATTGGGAGAAACTATTGACCACCCTCCATACCCTGAAAAGCCAGAATAACAGTGATGAACTCTTTTTATTGTGCCAGATATCGTCACACCAATTTTGAAAAGTTTAACCATGGATAACTAAATTTTTTAATGCCACCCCCAATTTTTTCACGTTAAATGATAACTCAATTTATTTCCTTTCGTCTGATATAAGGTTAAGTTCTTGTGTTTCAAACAGTTTCTTCAGAAAACAAGAAATCAAAATGAGTAATGCTTGTAGTATTATTTCTCGTTACTCATAAAATATTTTTAATCTTAGAAGGGCGTTTAATGTGGAATGTCATTACCTTTCCAACATTATTATAGATTATCTATATGCAACACTCAGACGTTAAGCTGGTCATGGAAAACCAACAGCAAAGTGCTGTCTCCTTCAATTTGACAATAATTTAATTGTTCTCGATATTTTTGGTTTTCATTGTTAAAGTACGTTCCGGAAATGCAGAATTTGACTCAAAAAATAGTTATCGATACAGTTATCATTCTTGAAGAATGCTTTAAAAACCCGTTATTAGCAAGTTGACCCATGAGCATCTCCAAGGGAAGAGCCTTCTAAGAATGTTTTGGGAAGATTCAGTGCTACAAGAAGTGTTTGCTACTCTCAAAAACAAGAGAGGACAAAATCAGTTACAAACAAAGACAACTTGAGAAGGAGTTTGATATAACTAAAACCTCTATTAGGAAAAAATATCAAAGTATAACATCCTTATCATCTCTAATTATACCAAGAGATTCAAGACTTGGACATTCAAAACTCAATAAATTTTTGCAGTTGGGTAGAGCAACAATTCAATGGGGTTTTGACTTTTTTGAATGAAATTTTATTTGCTGCACTATTTTCATTATTATTCGGACCAAAATCCACATCTTTTCTACGTAACATATAAATATTCTGAATTTTGAATTCCAACATATACACAAAATTCTTCGATAACCATTTATTTCAACTCCTAAAAGATGGGCCACCTCCTCACCCATGTTGTGACTGCATGGCTCAATAAGCATTCCATTAAAACGGGACGGGGAGGGATGGGCATACACGGTCGGACATCGCCGGATATAACACTTGATTTTTATCTGTGGGACACGTTAAACAAAAAGTATATACTGAATAACCAACGACAGCTGAGACAAATGAGAATAAGGAATGTTTTCGCAACTATGACTTAAAAAATGTAAATAAGGGATCAGAAATTATTTGCTTATATATACATATATATATATATATATATATATATTATTGCCTAAGTTGGCCGGCATAAACATCAACTTCAATGGGCGGTTAATCTGGTGAGCCCAATGCCAAAACACTTAGTCAGTTATCTGTCACATGTCAAACAGACCCTTAAGGGTGGCATATTCACTAAGAAGTGACGACCATAAAGAAATTTGTGAAAATGGTCCATAGCCCTGACTACTGCTAGCAGTCCTGTTCTTGTGACTCAGTAATTCTTTTCTGACTTCGAGAATTCAAGGCTCTAGTATTAGATCACCCTCTCGTCTTGCCATCTTGCATATAAGAAGGGATGGCTCCCAAACAGGTGTTGTTGACGTCGATGTCTGAAATTGTCATACTGTGTGAGAAACGCTAGAATTAGGCTGGTTTATAATACCGCTTTCGGCCCGCGGTATTCGTTACCGTAGAGTTAAAAATGTACTGACCCTGTTGAAGGGTCAGGTATTAGGCAGAGATTAGTGAATTAGCAGTTTGGGTTTTCCCCACAAATTTACCGATAGTTTTTAAGTTTCATATATTAAGCCATAATTGTAAATATTCACAGTTTTGGTTTACTGGATGATGTTGACTGCTTCGCTGTTGAAACATGTGTCGAGTTCAAAATAAAAGTTTGGTGTTAGGGTACAAAACTTTGTGTTTATATATCTTAACTATAATACATTAAAGAACCACTTCTGGTAAAGGATTGAGTTTTGTAGGTGCTATATAGTATTGTATAATTAGTTGTTAAATTAAAAAAAAAATATTCAATTACTTAAACGCTGCGGGATATAAAATTACTTTTATGTATGAAAAATAGTGGAAATATATAAAAACCTATTATATTATCCAGATAATTAATTTTATAAGGTGATGCAATTACACTGATTATTTTTTCGAGAACTGATTTAAGTTAGTAACGGCGGACACACATTATTGAAACTCGATCGAAGTGGCGCTTGTTTGGTCAATTTATTAACAGAAAATAAACTCTGAAAGAAAGGAAAATTTAATTTTTGAATATATCCCACATGACACTAAAAATATACGTGTAGTGTCCACAGTGGCGGACTAAGACTATTTTTCAGTCATGACGCATGCTTTGCGTTTAGTAGTAACCTAATTTTCGGGCCCCAATAATTACGGGCCTTGGCACTTGCCTAGGTTACCTACGCCTTAGTCCGCCCCTGAGTGTCCAAGTTTATTTTTGTGGGTTAGTAAATGGACCATTTTATGTTGAGTCATTTGAGTCCCAAAATTCACGTTGGCCTTGCAGTCCAAACGTCGACAACAATACAAAAGTAGATCAATAACATAAGTATTCCCATATCTATAGGGACTTTTTGTAAAATAGTATTCTTCGTCATATTTATTATGTGATTGATAGGGGTATAATTTTACTTACCCAGATTGAACATTGCAGGAAATTGTATTATTATAACGGCTTCCTCTAAACTCTAGCCAGTTTACGTATTGTTCTCTGTCATTGCCGTTAACACATCTTAAATCGTTCGCTTGTTTTTCAATATTTTGCAAAAAAATCAGATCTACATTTGCACTAGGTTGCTCGCGGAACAGACCAGCAAATCTTGAAGAAAATGTTGTTCTGTTGCCAGGAAAAACAAAAGAGTTTTTCAGCAAAATTATAACATTTACATGTGATTCGAGGGTTTGTTCACCCGACCACATGATACATAATTCACTCCCTACGCAATCATACTTAATTTTGTTAATTTCACAAGTTGTTTCTTTACAAGAACCAACTTGGACATTATTTCCGTATTCCAGTTGGCTTACGTATAAATTTTGATAATGAAATTCCATTTTGTTATCTAGAGAACGAACCAGTTTTCCCAAATGTCTGAGCATTTTATCACTCGTTTTATAGTTATTCTCAGCAATTCGCATGACATGAGGCTGTATGTTCATTATTTCATTAAATATATAGAATACTCCATCTATTACTTCTGGTGTGAGTTTTTCTTGAAGAGTAGCTTCTATTATTTCAGTTACGTAATCAACATCTATTGCTTGGAATAAAGACAGGAACTTATTCACCAAGTCTTTGGTTTTATCTAATTTCTGCTGTAGAGATGACCTTTCATATAATATGCCCTCTAATTCCTCAGTGACATTAACATTTTTCATAAGCCCAAAGTGTTTGCCAAACGGAAATTCACAAATAATTGTACTATGATTATTTTTCGTGGTTTGGTTTACTGTTTTCCAAGTTACGTCTTCCAGAGGTTCAAAACTTGGAACGAAACACGTGTGGGCTACTTCAGCTGACGTTTTGTATTCTACACTTAACACCTGCGGGTAGGAATTTCTGATTGTATTCGTAGTGAAGATCTGAATAATAGGTGGAGAAAAGATTTTGAAGAAACCATCGCAGTTAAAAAAAGTGGGTTGATTAAATGCCAATATTGTAATAGTTGATCCTTTAAGTTGAATATCTTTAAAGGAAATTTTTACTGATAAGTTTTCCATGTTGGGTTTCAATTCTTCATCCCCTGTATAATGTACTGTTAAATTATAATCAAAATTTGTTTGAGTCCAGGTGATATAGTTTAAATTAGTTGTCGATTTTTCACCAAGGACTATAAGATTACTTTCAAAAATTTCTATAGACCCAAGTTTTTTTATTAAACCTTCCAACAAGCGAAGTATTTTTTCCAATGATTTATATTCAGTTTGACTACTTTTTAAAATATCTGATGGTATATCCATCAAGTTTTCAATTATTGTAACCCACGTTGTGTCAGTTAAAACCTGCTGTTGAAGCTGTTCCAGGAATTGGGTTATTAAATATATGTCAGCGGGTTCAAGAGAATTTCTGTTGATAATATCGATGACAGAATCTATGTGAGGTACTGGATTTTCTAGTGCAATTATACTTGTAAGGTTAACAGTTGCATTTGTATGCTTAACTATATCTGCACAACTTTCTGCCTGAAATGACCATACACCTCCTGTTGTAAAATTGCCTGAAAATAAAATGCAGTTATTTCAACACTCTTCTGTAAAATACAATGGTTTAAAATATAAAAGCTATTTTAGTTGTAACTCTAATGCTCGATTGCACCAGGGCCCCGATTCTTGAAATCATTCGCCTGCTCTACAAATCGACTGAGGGTGTATGCTGTACAAAAACTGACATAAATGAAATTTAATATACGGAGTGAACATCATTTCTGTCAATTTTCATACGAAACACCTCATCATTCGGGTGGTAGAGGGATCAAAAAGTTTTGTGAATAGGGGTCCAGTTAGGTTTAATTGTTTAGTTTAGCATATCTTCACTTAAGGTTAAGCTTACTTACATTAAATTGACTTTGCACCTCAAGTAGTTTAGTTAGATACCTTTCGAAAACGTATGTTGTTATATGATTTTTAACTCTCTTGTACAATTGACATTGGGTATGTGCGTATTACGATAAATAGTGGACAAGGTAAAAAGAAACCGGTCGGCTAAGTTTACATTTCATTCATGATCCATCAGTGTTAGGCAAAATTCCAACACCATTAATCTGTGGTCTGGAGTATGTGAGTCTTTTAAGATTAACAACTCCGTGTGGTGGCCGGGTTAGAATAGCACCATTGTATCTACCTAACTACTACTACCTAACTTTTCCATAACCATAACCCGCACGGGATGTTCTGGTTTAAATCATTTCATCTGGGAAGTGTCCCGAGTTACCTGGGTCACTAGGGACAATTGGTGACACCATCCATTAAGGAGTAGATGCCTCGGAAAAGAGCCGCTGCCTGGGTGTCGCCAGGGCATACCTGCGGCCTTTGCTGGACTTAAAAGCATGTGAGACGTCGATGGCATGGTGCTGAAGAGGCGGGCTTCTGCCGTCCAAAGAGCTACAGCCCAAAAACCAGAAGTACCACAACAACACTCAACAATACAGTAACAGCAACAACGTGACCATTATCGACGGTGTGAAACGAGAACTCCACCCACAGAAAGTGTTGCGCAGGATCAACAGCTAGCGCTCACTCAAACGGGACTGAAAAGACAGCGCATGAATTAATTTATAGTGCGCACGTTTTACAGAATTAGGAAATTCAAGTTACCGAACAGAGAGTCGCAGATCAATAATTGTACACAATAAAGAGCGAAGTGGAGTTCGAAGTATTTGGTCGAAATACAATCGATCCAGAGCCTGAAACGCTATGCCTGCCTTAGAGGGAGTGTGCTGCCATACATTGTATGGTCAACTCGGAACATAAATAAAAATAAATTGAATAGCACCAATGTATCCACCACCTGACGTTAAAGGTGATTAAAGGTGCAGCTGTGCGCTAACCTACTATCTACCCTTGTCTCCTTTCTCACAAAGATACACTGAAAATACGTGTGCAAGTTTAACGGAGTAATGAACCTTGGCCACATAGTTCTTCAGGGGTTACCGAGCGCTTCAGGTCAATGAACAGAGAGTCGGGAATCAGCATCGTGTCATCTCGAAAATTGCCTTATTTCGGATAAATGACTGGATACAATAAAGACTGAAGTATTTGGTCGAAATACGACAGTTCTTCTCTTCGCAGGGCTCGGGAACTTTTGGGATAAACAGCAGATTAAACTCAAGAACTTTAGCAAGAACAGCGATCTAACGCTGATCTGCTTGTGAAGATCTCATCCGAAATAGAGGGATCTATCGTAGATTACAATGTAATAGATCCATTGAGTAGACCAACTCCCAAAATAACAACTTCTGTTAAACTGGGTGGCGACTTAGAGGCAATGAATACATTTATCCTTGACTATGTTAGATTCGCTACACACAGTCATCTAGTGCGCTGCCATGGTCATTTGCAGGATAATGGAAGTTGCAGTAAGGTCAAAGCAAGAGAGTCCCTAATTCAATTTTCAAATACCACCTTAGCAAGGAAGGCTTGAGCGGCAAATCACTTCTCGTCGAAAGGACACCAAACACTTACATCTGAAAAAATTTCAAATGTAATAAAAAATCTTTATAAATGGAGAGTACCTGAGTCTGATGGTGTGCAAAATTACTGAATAAAGATACCGTAGGCAACCTACGAAACACCTTCATAAATTATCTAATTATCCATCCACACCAGATACCTAGTTTCCTGATGAATGATGCTTTTTACCTCTTACCAAGGGACAATCTATGTACCGAATATTCACTTGCCTCCCAAACTAATACAATCCTATAAGTCGAGCATTAATCATCGCCTTTTGAGATATTGTGAGCTGAAAAACAATTTCTGATCATCAAAGGGAGGTGTAAAAAATTTGATGGTGTGCAACGAGCAACTAATACGCGTTTTTGATATTTGCAATCAAGTTCATGCCGAATAACGAAATATTTACATGGCATATCTGGACTACAAAAGACCCTCTATCCAGAAAAGTGGGTGCAGATCATGCAAAGGTCAATGGAGTTTTCAATATGACGTGAATGACAGTTAGAAAGCCACTGTGTTTGATTTGCAATGAAACTATAGTGGTCCTCAAAGAAAACTAGAAGTTTGCGGACAGAAAAATTTGAGCTTAGAAGTGTTGATTGTAATCTCTTTCTTTACAAAAGTTAATACTGAAGAAGAGGTTGCAACTCATGACAGCTTTTGTGTGACTCTTGCAATTTGCTAAACGGGGAAAACCATTTACCGATGGAGAAATGATTTAAAATTGCGTATTGCAGAAATATTCTGGTTCACACGTACGATTAAGTGAATAAAAAAGTAGGAGTTCGGCTTTTTTTGAACATCTAGAAAAATATTGAAAATTTTGAAAATATGAAAAAAGATAAAAAAAAATCAGGAAATTTACTTAAAAAAGTTCCGACTGCCGGAATTGTACTTGCAATGTTTACAATTTTTACTGAGCCCTGAAAATAGAGCTAAATGCAGGAAGTCTGGCTTCCGCGCGCATTCCATCACTTAGACCTAGCAAGAAATATATTTAAACATATCAAATATGCATATTAAGAAATACAAAAATTTGTGTACTTTTAGGATACGTGAATAAACAATAATCCGCGATTTAAAAATTTGTATCCCAGTTTTTCCATTAATTATGCAATTATTAACTAACATTTTTTTCTACACTGAATGTTAACATAAAATCTCCGATAATTATTTAACTAATACCCCAGAATTGTTTTCACTCAGTGAAGCTATTTTTAATAGCCTTACAAATAGATTACCTTTTTTTTTAATTTTAAAATTTTGATTTTTCACTTTGTTATTAACATTTGAAAATTAACAAATGAGAAAAAGTAATGATTTTCTTTTAATTTCTGGATTTTTTTGATTTTTTATGGTTAAAAGCTATATAAAAATATTTTTTTCACTTTTTTACCATTGTTATTTGAATAATTGTTATAAACAAATTCACTGTTTATTAGTAAACCAAAAATATTTGTTTTGCAACACGTTCATTGATACAAATTATGGTTAAAAAACGGTTTTTTTTTTAAATTAGTTGTTGCTTTAAAGTGCGTTTGTTAATTGACAATCCTTTTTAGCGACTAAATATTAAAATTAAGGAACCGTTTAAACTCTAAAAATCGTTAATTCTTTTTCATACGCTCTTTGGCTTTTATAATTACAATAACATTTAAACTATTCCAGATACGACAATATTGCTTCAAGTCTTTTTTGTTTATTATTAATTAATTATCATTCCGAATGAAATAAAGAACTTTCATAATCCTATTCATACTGACATTGACATCCTAGCCTCAGAACTTCAAATGAAAATTCTTTAGTTATACGTCAAGTGATATAATTGAGAACAAATTTCAAAAGTCATATGTGTTGGAATTTTACAAGTGTCTTGCACTGGTACAATTTGATAATTTGAATTCTCTAAAATGAAGTACATTAAGAATATGTACATATCCATATTCACCGATGAGCACCTTAGATTTCCTTTAATAATTGCCATAAGTAAAATTGAACCACAACTATAAGCTACATAAATTTGATTACAACATGATAGTAACTGTTGCAATAATTAAAATGCATGGGCGTTATACAGAATGTTGATCACCTATTGAGCATAGTTTTCCGAGAATTCATCCGACAGCTGGTGCAAACGGCCATCAACCAATTCATGGAAGGGACATTATTCCGATTTGTTCTGGGAACCCGAAATGTTTGTCTCTCAACAGGCGGACCGCTGCCGTTACTGGGAATTCCCTTAAACTTCCAGAACATGAAAGAGTTTCCCGATGGTTCGTGGACGTACCAGACAATTCCAAGATAAATATATAAATATGAACAGCTGCGAGAGGAGGCATTCAGTTTTCGACGGTTGTATTGAATACTTAAGTAGATATAAATTCTAAATAGTTGTGTTAAAGTAGTGAAAATAAATATCGAGTGTGTTGGACTGTTTTTAAATAAATCCAAGAACTGAACTGAACCCGAGTGTGAAAATAAAAACATTACAATAGTAATAAGAACAATTGTTTTATTGGTCATATTTTGATTTTCGAAATGAAATAAAAGTTTAAAACAAAAATCACATAAAATTTCCTTGTTTTGTACATGCTTTAACTGATTATTCTAAAACAAATTAAATAATCTATGTATTCTTGGCAATTAAACATAATAAAATCAAATTAAATATATAAGAAAAATAATGTAAAATGTGAAATCTTCCTATGTCCAGACTATGAAACGGAAATGAGCATAATTAGTAACATTTTTATTGTAACAATTGCTGCTTTGAAGGCATTTTGAGATACAGAAACACTTTTATGCGAATAATTGGTAAGTTCGTTTGTAATTTGTATTAAATTAAAATTTTTAAAATAGAGAAACTAAATTATATTCTTCATTCAATAAATCAATAAAATTAATATTAAAATCATCCACACAGCACTAATAATATGTCCTTGTAATGAAATCCATAACCGAGAATGTTAAAAGAATCAATGTCATCATTTTCCGAAAGCCAAGTCGCAATGAGAAACACATATGAAAACTCAATTTTAAAGATTACATTAAAAAAACTTTTAAGGTAAACCTTATCATAAAATTTCAAATTTTAAACTTTAAGTTACTCTTAATATGTGAATTATAACATTCACTTTACTCAATAATTAAGAAACTATCGAGATATTTATCATCCTAAATAAAAACAAAACTTTCGACTGCGACAAGAAACATTGAAATAAGCAAGAGCAACCAGAAAGAGATTCCCGAACAATTCAGTTGATAGCAAAAGAATGCTTTTGATTTTGTTCCGGAATTCTAAACAAGACACGCTGGCATAACTGAAGTGACAACTGAAATCTCTAACTGGTGGCAGTATAAATACGGGATAAAAAGATACAGATTCGGGAAGAAAAACAATAATATCACGCTCATGTTATTAAATTAAAAGTGAACAACAAAATTCAATGGAACGATTATTTTCAAAATTACAAGGTGAGCACAAAATTTCAGAATAACAAAGGCAACATGAAACTAAAATATGAGAAGAAAAACGACACGCTGATGAATTAAATATGCAAGATTATTAAAAAAAAAACAAAAAGTACAAATGGAAATTAAGAAAATGCAACAAGACTTACAGAGCGCACAGATAAGAACACCGTAAGTAACAAAGGTTTTTTTATAAAACTACCCATTTTGGATGGTAGTAGCCACTTGAGGCAGTGGCCGAAATTTACAATCGGGATTGCCGAAAGTTCACATTTTTAGTAATTTCTTTAAGAGGTCCGCACTTCATCAGTGCATTCCAGTGAATGAACATGGTCACTTCGAAAAGTGGTAATTTTCTATCTCTCACACTTATAGGAAGGTTTCTGGATAAGTGCATCATACAATCCGAGAGGTAACTAATCCGTGGTTTGAGTGCTTTTCTGTTTTGGCGATTGAAAAAGTGAAGATATACTATTTATTTATTCACAAATTTTTCGTTACATAAATTAATTTATTTTTTTCTAGAAAATAAGTTTAATTCAGCTAATTTTGGCATATAATGCATCTCGTTTTACGCAAAACCGTCGCGCGTGGTTTAGGTTAAATCCGAAATGGCGCTTTTGAACACAGTGGCTCAGGATAATTAAGTACACAGTGGTTCGGTGCGAGATTGATCTAGTGTGTACTATACTGAAGAAAATAGTAACCTATTAATTTAATTTTAGAGAATTTGATAAAATTTTATAATTTTCATTAAGTTTTCTTTACAGGTTAATTTTTTTCATTACCTCCAATAAAAATCCTGTTGCATCGACTTCCGACATTGGTGATAAAATCTTAATAACAACATTTCTCCTTCAGTTCAGAGACCCAATAAAGGCATGATCTAGAAAATCTAAACGAAAAGCGATGAAATTAGGAAGAAGTTTAGTAGGAAGTAATACCTCGGAGAAACTGCAAATCGAAATGGACAAGAATTCGTCTAAAAACCAAAAAGAAGCTAAGAAAAGAAAAACAACAAAGAAAATTCTCCAAAGCGTTTCTGTAGAAGAAAATGGAGGACCTGTTGAAATTCAGTACCAAGAGTCCGATGAGGATAATAATTGGCCTCATAAAGAAATCGAAAATGATCCTCTCCCTGTCAATGCAAGTTATTTGAGAAGGCCAGTATCTCATATACCATAGGAAGGTGAATATGATCTGGTTGAGTTTTTTACAAAGAAAACAGAAATATACTATGCTGGAAAAGTGTTCGAAAGTCGTAATAGCAAGTTAGAATACTACATTAGTTTTCTATGTCAGAAGATTAAAAATAAATATCACATGCCAAACGAGCCACATGGTTTCATATGTTAAAGAACATGATATCAAATTGATATTAACAAAGCCCAAATTACTTGCAGCATATCGAGGCAGCAATCATTTTTATCTATTGCCATAGATTTATCGTTGCTCAATATTCGCTGAAAAATGTTTTCTATTATTTTATTAATTTTATTTTATTAAAAATGGTTTAGATTTTAGAGACTGAAGTAGTCAATTAAGTTGCCAAAAATCAATTTTAAGCATAAAGGAGTCAGTGATAAAAACCATTATTTTCTGGACTTTACTATTGATGATTCACTGTGGATCTGGCTTATTCACTGTTAACTGAGGGCCGATTGACCATCTCCGATCCCCAGTACAGAGTGGACCAAATTACTTTTTTTTTAAATAAATTTTATCTCCAAAAATATTACTTTCTTTAACTAAATTGATTAAAATAATGAATATGCATTGGCTATACTATACACTATGCCTTCTGCACCCAACAATATTAGTTACAAATTTGAGAATCTATCACTGAGTACTTAAGTACACCAAGTGCACCTGAGAAGAGAAACACAGGAAACCGGAGAAAGTTTACAAGAGTTTGAAGTCGACATTAGCTGTTTAACAAACTTGGCATATCCAGATCTACCAGAGGATGTTAAATTCCAATTGGCTACACAGTTTTACCAGTGGAATTAAAGATGGTGAAGTTCAACAAAACCTGAGACAGTTGATTAAAGAACAATACTGGAGCTCTGCGGCTTGCTTAGGAAGTAGACGCGATCATGAATATATCCAAACCAATGGTACAAGCAGTTTTAGACAGTCAGACAGAATCAGAGTCCGTCCTTCAGGGAGTCCTGTCGAGGATTAACCAAATAATTGAGATAAAGCAGAAACGACGAACTAGTGGCATATATTATCGCTATAAAAGTACAGGTCATTTCCAAAGTGAATGTAGAGTTAGCTGACCAAACAGATCACGAGTCATAGTTAACCAATGCAACTGTACCACCACCAGGAACAGTTAGCCAGTCAATATAAGGGGCCAATCGCACAGTAATCCACCACCAACCTCCAGTCAGTAAACATTCGACAGGTTCGTGTCCAGGTGAATGAAGATTGGACAAGAGAGCAGTTTGTACAGGACCAAATGGCCGCCCCAGACATTGAGCCAATTTTATCACTCAGCACCCAGGAGACGATGGGACGAGGTAGGTAGACACGGACCAGGGGCAGATTGCAGCAATGCAATATGGGCGCCCCGACAGAATTGCTATCGATGTCGGCGGTCCAATTCCAGAGTCCAAGATGGGAAACAAATACACTCTGGTCGCAATAGATTACTTCACCAAATGGTTTTAGGCATATCCAATCAAGAGGCAAGCACGGTGACTACGGTGCTGGCGGAACAGCTATTCAGCAGGTTTGGATCCCGTTGGGGCTACATAGAGGCCAAGGGCGTAACTTTGAATCCAACTTATTCTTGAAGGTTTGTACCATGTTGAGAATCAAGAAAACGAGAACCAGTCCTTTGCACCCTTAATCGGGCGAAATGATGAAAAAATGCAAAAGAACTTTAAAACATCAATCCCAGGTCGTCAGCAACAATCAGCGTGATTGGGATGAGCATATTCCCTTATTCTGTTGGGCTATCGGTCAGCCATGCACAACAGCAATAAACTAAGATTACCTTGTGATTTGGGTTTTGACTCATTAGAACTGCCCCAAAAAGTTAACGACTATGCTAACCAACTCCAACAGAGCATGATACCAATACACGAACTATCCCGAACGCAGATGTTGGGCACCTGCAATCCGATGAAGACTGGTTATGATCTCAAGACACATTCAGTCAGGTTCCAAGAGAGAGACAAGCACTTGCTATATTACCCCCAGAGGAGCAAAGGCAAGTCTTCAAAGCTTACACCGGGAAGATCCATCCGAAGTGGAATAATGACGTTGTTTATTGGATTTCCCGGAATCCCGGAATCTGTGAGCTAAGATAAAATTGGTTCATTTAGATCGATTGATTCCCTAACATGCATAGGCTGATCATGATGGCGACGATTTGAATTAAAGGGGACAGTATTATCAAATTCATTTTTCGGTGGCAAAAATTAAGAAACCTTTAAGAAATTAATCATTATAAATTAAAACTAAACTTGCAAATACGACAAAAACCAGTCAAATAAATAAGGGCAACAAGAAAGGGATTCCATAGCAATTGATAGCAAATACACGCTTTCTATTTCATTCCGGAATTGGAAATCAAACACGCTGGTATACGAGAAGTAACAAGCGAATTATCTTGAACTGCCGGTTGGGAGAGGCCTAAGTTGAGTGGAGCGGTACAGTGAAGATCTCTTCGATATTAGTCATCACTGATGATAAATAAATATTGTGAATTATTTCGGTTGAATAAAGACGTTTATAGTGAGTGAAACAAATTTGTAATTGAACCTAAAGAAAGAAATTACTACACTATTATTAATTATAGATTTCGAACAAACTGAGAACATTTGTTAAGAATGTCATCAAAATTTTCACTGAAGCCTGGCAGGTTTTGCCAGTACAAATACTTGATTCATAAATGGGTCTCGGATAGAATTTAAACTCATGTTTTCTAACAATATCCCTGCCCAATACGAAAACAACTCAATCCCTGTGAATCTGCTGAAAATACCTTTCCATCGGTTCGTCTTGATCTAATGACTCTGCTCTCTCCTTTGATCTCGACATATTTATAATGACTTGACTTTCCATAGCAAGAAGAGATTGTACTTATTTTGTCACTTAACCCTCATTTGCACCAGCTGTACTTAAAAGCTTAAGCTTAGTCTAAATAATACCACCACACAAAAAAATAAAATTTCTCTGCAATGTACATGCGACATATGATTTCCGATGTATTTTCTCCCGCTTAACACGAATCCGAATTGCTCCATCACCTTTCAATTTTCATATAAGATCTAACATTAGGGGACATTTTCATTTTTCAGAAGATTCTTCAGTGTTATGCTGAATTCGTGTTCAGCCGAATTCGTGTTCAGCCGGCGAAAGTACACCTTAAATCAAATGTCGCATTTAGTTAACTTTTATTTTGTATTATATTTTTGTTGAGGTCATTTGTAACCCTCACATTGTTTTAAAATGATTAACCGGAAACGTTAAGATAACGATGAATACCTTTGTCTTTCTACGAGAGTGCATTAATTGTTTTCTATTATAACTTTACGGGTGTTAATTAAACTGAGTGATATTCTTCCTATGAAAAATTAACTGACCGATTAATTACTACCTTATCCTTTATTAATCACATTCCCATTAGCTATTAGGTTTTCAAATCGCAAGTGCCACATCTCAAATTTGGTTTTGAGTGGAAATGTCAACAATCAATAATGGAAATACGTTTTGAGAACATAACTAAATACACCAGTCTAAAGAGCAAAGTTAAACTCATTTTCGGATATAAAATGCAGCCAGAAATTACTTTAACCATCACACTAGTAACTGTTTATAAAGAATAACTGATAAAATTTTAATATAAAATTCGTAGAAGGAAATTATTTAGATAAGAAAAACCCGCAAAAATGCAAATTTATTTTGTTTATTGCTTATATCAAGCAAAGTAATGAACTCTGACGATGGAAAATTATACAGAATCAGAAATCCTTCTTTGTGAGCGTTGGTTTACCCTGATTACAACATTTTTTACTGAGAAAAGTAAGAAAAACTGGTAAAAGGTGGATTTGTTTCAAAAATTGATAACTTACTGACAGTATACTCTGAAATATTAATCATCATCAATATAATAGCTTATCATATTAAATTTATATCGACTCTAGATGGATTTTGCATAGCCCACTGCAGCCCAGCTAGTCCAATCGGGATTATACTAAAGATGTTTGAAATTTCATATATCTCATTTCAATTTGTCTATCTTAGATTTTCCTTATAATGCCGGGAAATTGGTTTAAAATTATAGTAAATATTGCACTAAAAGTAAATATTGTATAGAAACTACGATTACGCGACAGTCAGCCAGCGGAGGACTGACAATAGGTACATGAGCGGAACAAGGATTTTTTGAGATGAGACCGTAAGATTAAAATTATGAAATGACATTCTTATATGTGTTTTCTCAGCAGTTAATTGGGTTTTCATTTACTTATCTATTATCTGCACATCTAGGTCTATTTTTCCATTAGTTTATTAGGTTAATGATGACCTGAATACTCTTCATTGTCATCAATGAAATGACGTTTTTCCACTGACTGGATTTGTTACTGGCACGACTTGTGAGCAAAAGTAAGGGTCGATCGTGTAAGCCAATATTCAGACGCATTATTAATACATTTTATTGCACTGTAATTAAAATCCAAGATATACAAAGTGAAGTACATTTTAAGTGTTTTCAAAAGAATTTTCATATCGCCATCGAACGATCGTGGTTAATTCCATAGTTCTGTAAACTATTTCTATAAATGATTTAAACTGAAAATCTGCAAGATCTGTTTGGCAGACAATATGAATCTTCATCCCAATTAATCTCAACGTTATAGACTTTCATTGGGAGAAATATTTAGGTTCCAGCTTTTATTACAACCAAGTTATGATTTTTTTAAAAGGAGTCACACTATAGCGGTTTCTCCGGCTGTTTTCTATGAAAAATGCTGCGAAGAAGACTTTTTTACAACATAAGCGAAAACAGAAAAAAAAACATCTGATGGCGATAGCAGATACAAAAGTATTGAAACGTTGTGAGATCAACCATTAAAAGATGATGGAAGTCCAAGGAAACTCGAGGTACGAGTTACATTGTCTACCAGCTTTAGCCTTATTATGTCATTTGTGACATTATGTAGTGAAGTTAATAAAACGAATAAGTTAAACTTTTTAGTTTCCTAGTGACAAATTGAGAGTCCATCATTTATTACACTTATACCAGGAGGGTGTTGACTTGTGTGAACCGGTTTCAGTTGAGCAAAGTTTACCCTTAATATAAGCTTAGCTAAGCAAAATCTGGGGTTTAACACATTTGTCTAGATATCGATACCTCTATTGCTATTGAAAAAACGTAATTTGAAAAACTGCTCTCTAAATTTTTCAGATGAATCGACGTAACCTATATGTATCAACGATAACTTTTCAATTGTAATATCTTGTCTTAATATATAAAAAATCCGTGTCACTGTGTATGTTCCGAATAAACTCAAAAACGAGTCAACCGATATTCATGAAAGTTGGCATATATATGTAATTTGGTCCAACTTAGATGATAGGATAGTTATTATTTAAATTAATGGTCTAAATAATTAATAATTAATAATAAACTGATCATCAACGTTGGCTGTTGTTCCATAAGTCAGGAACAGATGGCGCCTTCAGCGAATTTCTTTACAGAGAACTTTGCCCTTTGCACCTCATAGATGGCGCAACACTTGAATGTGATATATTTTCTTAGACTACACACTATAGATGTCTTATTTTGCCTATACCACTTAACATTTCTTCTTTCAAATCATTCTACATTTCGTCTTCGTTGCACACATTAATTCGAATATTTTTTTACAGCCAAATATAACCCACAAAACCAGAGAACAGCGAACATCAAAAATTTTTAGTAAAATGCCACCCAAAAAATCTAACCTTAATGCCCGTAGCATAATGGCTCGACGTGCACGCGTTGAAAGAGCTCAAGAATCAGTCGAACAGAGAGCAGAAAGAAATGCAGCTCAAAGAATTCGTACAGCTGAAATTCGCGCACGAGAATCACAAGAACAGCGTGATAATCGTCGGCAAGAAAATGCATTGAGAACCAGGTTGGCACGTCAACAACACATAGATTCAGTTAGACATCGAAACCAAGAAAATCAGCGGAGCTACCGCGCAGTAACGCGTATATCATTTGTTGGTCTTGCGTTTAATTATGAACCAGACTTTAATTATTCGGCTGATTCGAAAGTTACTATTGGTGCGATGGACAAAATATGCAACTATTGTCAGGCGTTGAAATTTCACAATGAAACGCCCGGCATGTGTTGCGCATCAGGAAAAGTTATATTGTCACCACTCCCTACTCCCCCTGAACCTTTAAAATCCCTTCTTTCTGGCATTTCAAATGAATCAAAATTATTTTTGCTTAAGACACGAAAATTTAAAGACCATCAAGTTTATTTGTATTAACAAAGGACCGATTGATCAAAAATATTGTACATCGACTGGCGCTTCATTGAACATTAACTGTGATTCATTACGATTAAAGATATTTAGAGTATATATACTATTGAATAAATGTTATTAAAATGTTATGTTAATTTGTGTTAAATTTGTCTTTCAAATCTGTCTTAAATCACTCAGCCACAGCAACGCGTGGCCGGGTCTGCTAGTTCTTTCTATATTTTTGTGTTCTAGTTCTAATAGTACTTGCTAAACTTAATAACATATGTTGCTATGCCTTTAGAGAACTCAAATTACTTTACGAATATTTTTCTGTTGCCTTTGTGGAATGTTTTCGAGTAGTTCTTAAACTGGGCCTCTCAGAAGTGACCATTATTATCCAATCCCCTTGGCTATTATATATTCTTGAACCAACTAATCCAATCCAGTTTTTTCGATTCGAACATTTTTTTCGATTCTGTACTTCACCGATCTTTCTTAAACTGCAGGTAAGTGGAGTGCATCTGAGGAACACTTCCTAATAATGTTATCATCAAAATCAATGCGTATTGATAAGGAAGATTAAATATTCTGTTGTAAAATTTTGTATGCATGAGACGAATAGGAACACTGGATCAATGTGGTTGCTATGCTCGAGAACTCGATTGTCCGATTTTGATAAAATGAATGTGATTGTTCATCACTTCAGAAAACACATTAAATAGGCCGATAAATCTAATAAAGAAATTTTCAACTAATTTAAAATTTATTTATTAGATCTGTCGGTCTGCTGCAACGTTTAATGTATTTTCAGTTGTTCAAGTCAAAGGTTACGAATTTAAAGAACTTAGGTTTTTACTGTGGAGTTTTAATTAGTTAAATAAATAATTTATTTAATACATTAATCGGTTTTAATAAGGTTTAATATTTGAACCGATAAGATTTTTATGATATTTTAACAAAAGTAAAACATTTCTTAAAGGTCCGGGTAAGGGACACTTAAATTAAATTCTCGGTACATTTGTTTTCTTATGTACGTAATTTCCTTAGTTTAAAATTGTATAGAGCTTTGATTTAAAAAACGTTAACCACATTTTTATTGAATATTTGTACTTACCTCCACAACCCATATGCAAAATGGCTCCACTAGAGTCTATGCAGAATCCTTCTCTGGCATTTTCCAGGGTTTTTCCAATTTTAATTGTTTGCCATGTTACAGCCTTGTTACCGATATTTAGTTGAAATCCAATGCATGCGTCAGCACTGAGAAATGATTCGTATTGAAAATAATGCAAACTGTTACTCGAGATATTTTGCAAAATTCCGTAATTCATTTTTGTCTTGTTTGCGGTGTTACTTAAATGAAAATTTAAGAACATTGTTCGATTTTCCTCAAAAACCTTTATTACTCCAAATATTCGAGGAACAAATGTAGATGCTTTTGTTTTGCTGTATTCATTTTGTAGGTTAAATTGATAACTTTTAAGAATGTCTTCGGTTATTGGGTTTGTAGAGTTCTCATAGGATTTAGATACTACTAATACATATTCTTCTTCATGAGATCTGCAACAAATTGCGCTGCATTATAAAACAATATGTTATTTGTATTTTATTTAAGTAATATAATGAAATAATAATTATTAATTTTTGCGTATTAAAATTTATTCATTCATATTTTCCACTATTAAATTTATAATTTGTGTTGGCGGTTATCAGTATTTTAATTAAAGGCATATTTCTATTTAACCGTAACTTTGTGGTTAGTTAATTTTTATCTTACTCATTTCACTAATTTATCAATTTCAAGAAATTATAAGTATTTGGTTTTTTCCAGTTATTAAGTTCACCTAAATCAGGTGAGTTCCTAAACTGAAAACTATACAAATCTGCGTTTTTAACGTATTGTTGATAAGAGTAAAAAATAAAAAAAATATTTTTTCAGGTTGAAATGTATATCTCAAGGAAAAACTCGAATTTGGCATTCCTTTTTAACTTTGGACTAATAATCTAATAATGCTCTAGATATTACGTTTTTAGTGGCGTATACAAAATCGATTGATTAATTCCCCCCCTTTATGTCAGAAACTATATGATCTAAAATCTTGACGAAAAGTAAGGAGAAAAACTTGGTATTAATTTGGGGGACCTATTACAGAATTAAATGAAAAATAATAAAATAACTTTTTCAAACGCATCTTCCAAACTTTTGAGCCTAAAATTCAGACAAAATATTAAATAGGGCTTCACTGAAATTTATTGGCTATATAGAGCAAAAATCTTAGTCTCAATTTTGGGGGCCAAATTAGAAAAGTAAATAAATAATTTCATAAAAATCAAGCGCATCATGTAGCAAATAAAATAAAAAAACTGGTTGTGAAATAAATGTGTATATTTTTTTATAATGTTAAAACGCTTAGTTTAAAAGATATTAAGGAAAATATAAAAAATGCACTCATTCTCTGCTTGCATAACACTTAAATATTTGAAAAAATTATACTTTGAGTTACCTCCATGGTATCAAATCTCAAAGGTGGTAAGAAACTCTTAGTATGCAAGTATAACTCGCACTAGACCAAATAATAGTCTTTCAATGTTAATATAGTTACGGGTTCTCCCTAAATCTATATTATATTATATGGTAATGTGTTGTGTTCGGTTGTATGTTCCAGCAAAGTTCTGTAATAAACTTTCTGGAGTAATGGGGTTTATTGTTCTTCTTCCTTTCTTTTCGATCAAATGTTTTTTATAAATCTCCATCATTCGCAGGACTGTTGACCCTTTAAGTAACTATTTCATTCCTGGCATTTGCTATACCAGCTTTGATCTTTAGTTTTTACCATAGCGGATATAAATCTGGCTTCTCTATATTGTTTGTGATCATTGTCCTCTCTAGTATTTAATTATTTGTGATATTGTCATTGTTTCTGTCTTTTCATATCTTGTTGTTTATAGTTCCACTAAAGTTTTTCGTTTTATGTTCTAGGGCTACTTTTACTGCTTTTTAGTTATTTCTTGTCTGTTCTTGTGGAAGCAATTTATCTACCCTCTGTTTGCATAGTATTCGTGTACTTTTGTTCTTAATACTTGCTATATTGCACTGTGATATTCCGATGTCATTTAGCGTGGCATCGATTTGTATTTGATTTCGTTGATGATTATTATTTCCCGTTGGGGCATTATTAGTGTATTTTTTAACAAATGGTGGTCACTGCCCCAGTCTGCAGATATGTATACTAGTTTATACTTATTCTGATCTCATAACTTAATGGTCGATTACAGATCTTCGGTTGTTTGAGTAGGGTCTATGTATATGTGTGAATCTCTTGGTGTTTGAAATAGTCTTTCATTAATGTAAGTGCATGTTGTTAACATACATATATGAAATTGGTGTGTTAACAATATGGGCCTACCTCATATTTAGTTTGTTTACAAATTCTCGCATTCAGATCCCAAAGTATAATTATTTCACTATTCTGGCCTATTGGGGACATCTCATTTAGTATTTCATATAGTATCTTTCCTTCCTCTTCTACTCGCGCCTTGTTCTTGGTTCCATAAGTGGTAATTATTTTATTTTATCCCCATTCAAGTTTAAGTTAACTTTTATCAATCTTTCGGGTACTGGTTCTCAGTTGGATTGTTCTTATATTTTTTTACAAAAGCAGGGATACCCTGCTTTTGCGTGTTCATCCATTTTACCTACATTATGCATGTGTATCGTATATTGTCACATTTTGCTTGCCATATCCTTTTTTTGTTTCTGGCAGATACCAAGAAAACCTAATCGAATTTGAGAGCAGAGAAGAAAATTAAGAAACAAATATAATTCTCTAATGTTGACGGAACTCTTTCATTTTGTATTTAAGAATAATATCTCGACATATATGTTTTTTTCTTCCACAGCTGATAATAATGCTATAGATTTGGGGGTTCAAATGCACAAATATTCACGTCTTTATTTTACCAAAATAAAATCACTTATTAACAAAACAATGTCACTAATACTATCGAGACAGCTGATCACATCGCCCTGTCGGTTCAATTCAGGTTGACTCAGTTCTTTTCATCAACTGTTCGGGCCCTTTGTTGTTACTCGTTTTATATTCGGCCGCTTTTTTTCACTATCGTGTTCGCAATCTTTTTCTTAGAATGTTCAACTTCTAGAAGGTTTCTTAATTTTTGGCGGCGTAAAATGAATGTTATAACAATATAACAATAATTTAGAACTATTTTTTTTTCTCGTAACTAATAACTATAATACACCTCGAAACCAAATGTATTATTATATTGATGAGTTTTCTTGCATTTTCATTTTATTATTATTACTTTAGTTTCCGTTTTAGGAGTATAAAAGGAGAGTTGGTTTTCTAAAATTAAGGATTATTAATTCCTTACTATTAGTTTATTAATTTCTTTTTACATTTTTTTTATATAAGTCAGATTGCTAGCAAGTTTCAAATTCAAATAACGTTGATATTGTTTTTGAGCGGTTTGATATTTTTTCCTTGCAGAACGGCAACTGAAACTGTTTCTAAATTCAGCAAATGAACTGTACGTATAGAGAGATCTAACTAAACTAATAAACACTACCAAACTTTTTTTTGTCTACAGAAATTTATAAACTACCCAATTGATGACAACATATTTTGCCTACAAATTAATATCCTGAACTCGGAAAAAAAATTTATATCAATTTTAGAAATAATGTTCACCCAAATCAAATACAAACCACAGTAACAAAATCAGCTAAACAATAATGATTATTCCAGGCATTTTGACAAAATGTTTGAATATTAAAATATACTTAGCTTTTTACTGACTACCTACTAAATGTAAAAGTGGGAACTACTTAAACAGTGTAAGTTGTAATTGAACATTATATTTGAATATATAATAGGGAAAAGATGGATTTTTAACTTAGTATTAGACGAAATCATTTACAACAAAATTTATGCATAAAAGTTGTAGCTTTTAAATACGATTATTTCACTTTTTAGAAATACCGCAAATATAATATGAGATTTTACGTTTTTGCGGTTTAGATACAGTTTTTCTTTTTGGTACACTGGTGGGTTTTATTATATACATTTCAAATACTCAAAAATATTAGAATCGTATTTCAGGCATTTACGAACTTTTGTCTTAGATATATGTAAAATTTGTCACCTTTTCAATTTACCTTAAAAGAATCTTTGATGTTTTAACCTCCAATTTAGGATACACAAACCCTTCACACCAATAATTTCCTGATCTTATTAGCAGAGGTTTGAAGGAATAACTCGCAAAATCGTCATTGATATTATTTTTCGTAATTTCAAGTCTATCGTAAATTGTATCTATTGAAGCATCTGTAAAACAAAATACTGCAGGAAATGTACCTGATTCTTCGACAAGCCAATGTGATGGATTTGTCAGTGTTAGGTTGAAAATATCTTGTGATTCATCAAATTCTATACTGATTATGGTATTCTTGGTGTTAAAGAGAGCGTTCTTTCTTGTTAGTGAGCAATTCAGTTCTGAATTTGTTTTTGCTAGTATCCAACCATCAGGTGACAATGCCCCAAATTTGTAGTCTGTACCAAAAGTGGCTTTAGGTGACCAGATGGTGTAATTTATTTCATTTGAATCTGACCACATGTATCCGTTTCCTTTCTCTAGGCCTATATAGCAAATTTCTTTTGTTAAGGCCTTGTAGGCTAAATTTTGGTAACGCTCTTTAAAGTAAGCTAACTCCGAACTAATGTTATTATTTTCATTTAAACATAAACAATTAGAAACAGAAAAGTAATCAGCTTGAACGCAGTTCTCGTATTGCTGGGTGCAATAAGTTTTACTTGTATTATTTCCAAGATGATTGTATGCACAAACTGCGTTATGAGTTGCAGTGCATGAACTCGTTTCAATAAAACTTGTGTTATGATAAATTACACAGTTGTCTTCAATGGAGTTAATGATAAATTGATAGTTATCTGTCCATAATTTGAACGGCAGTTTATAGTTGGGTCCTTTCTCGGTCCAATGAAAGAGCCCTAAAACAATATTGATAAAGTTAAATTATTAGTAACTTTACGATCTAACAAGTACTGATTTAAAAAGAAAGTTTAAAGTTTTTACCATATTTGTATTTAGCAAACTAATACTATAAAGACGAACTGTGGAGAAGTAGTAATATTTAAATAATTAATTAAATTCATCTTCTGAGTGCTTTAGTGGATGTTTAACATCAGTAATGTTTGATAGTTTGAAATCTCTAATTTGTTATGTATCGGCGACTGAGATTTAAGGATCTTATCAAGAAATAATTGTGATGATAAACACGCTCCAAGAACAAAGAAGTTCATTTTTTCACTCATGGAAAATCTCAGAATGTTAATTTCGTATTCTTCAGACAACTGTGTGCCCAGAAAGGTGAAAAGCAATTTCCTTGTAAAATGCTTACACCTTCAGTATACAGAATTACGACAAATAAATTGCAGAAGTAGTGACTGTGATTTCAGGCCAATTTTTTAAAACCCATTTATTACATACACTAAACCAAGTTGAGATAATATAATTCAAATTGATTATGCTATCCAAATTCAATTCGATGGCATTTCAACTTCCAGTTGCAAATAATGAATTTCATAAGACCCAGCAGAAAACTGAATGTATCTACATAACCGTTGACTTACATAATGGTACATTTACTATCAATCAATAGTATTCTTGCAACTATGACGAAGACAATTCATCCATTCACCGATGACACATACAAACATTGTAGTTCGCATTATTTTCTGGAATCGTTTCAGAAACGTAAATGGCAATTCTTCTCAAGAAGTTTTCTTATCCCCAATTGATTAAAGAGACGTTATTTAAAACGTCCCTATAAAATCTAACTAAATTACTATACTATCTTCCTTCCATAAAATATAAAATAATTAATGAGGTTAATTTAAAACAAATTAATAAATAAGACTTAAAAAGTACCCATAAATTACCTAGATACGTTAAGTTTTTCAAAGTATCCCATTTGATGTAATCTTAATATCGTATTTACTCACACTTTCTCAACGCGCAATTTCAATTTGTATGTGAAGTCGTGCAAATATTTAGCATGAAGAGAATGCATGAGATCGTGTTGATGGCACAAATGTATGTAACATTTGAAGAATTACTCTGACTGTCATAACATTAAAGAATTGTATTGAATATGTAATATTGTTAGAAGTGTTTTGCCCACGGTTTCACTGTTTTGTACATAATAATGGGACAATTGGGCGCTTGCTACAGTGAGGTGGAGAAAAATATAACAATATCTGGGTACATTAAAGAAATCGAATATGGTTAATTTGATGTAAATTCAATATTACAATTAACTTGTAGTAATTTCAACAGAAATTTTCATAATTTCTTTAAATACAGAATATTAACGTTGACTTTGAAACAAACAATAGTTCTAGGAAAGTTACTGAAAAGTAATAAATCGAATATTGATCAAGAAAATAAATTGTCAGTATACAAACTATTGTGTCAAAAAATAAAAGCAGGAAAGGATATTATAGAGTCATTGGAAATTAGTAAGCTTAAATATTCCGACAAATGTTAGTACAAATTTTTATACTTACTAGTTTCTCTCAATTATACCATAGTAAAACATAAATAGAGGAGCTTCTTGAAATACTGTAGTCAGTTATTTATAAAGACATTGAAAATACTGATGAGTTCAAGGTGACTTCTTGAAATCATTTGAGAAGATCATTTCACAACAAAAAAATCTTCAAGTGGACTACAATAAAGGGTGTCAGAGACTAATGCATTTTAATCAGTGATATAACGCGTGAAGAGAAACAATTGTTTCAATTCCCGTTTGGTCGAATACTCATAGATTTTAGATATTTCCTATATACATTTTTTCTGGATGGACTGTTTTAGGATTAAAAACTTTCAAACAGATATGTGTACGTTATAGTAGAATTTTGGATTCTTTCTTTAATTGTGGATCATGAGCCATATTATTCATTAGGCAAAATAAAAAAAGACACAATAGTTTAGATGTAGCGTTCTGGCAGGCAACGCTACTGGTCTCTTCCGTCCCATACATGGTCAGGCAAAACGCGGATTTACCCTATTTCGCACAATACATGGAACGTGACAAGGTACTCCATGCAATAGGTGATACATATTTGCATTAATTGTAAGGGACAAGTGCTCCAATAATAATCAAATAGCACGTCCAGCAGTATAGAAGAATGCATTGAAAATTATGTTTCTTGACTTCGCCATTATTTTTATCCGACCAGATAGGTGTATTTCCCATGTTACACATACATACTCTGGTTAATCCTGTCCCATCTATTGCCAACTCAAGAAATTCGCGAATTTGACGTCTGCTTGGTAAGTCTTCATCTTGCAAAAACTGGACTTTTGAACATGATATAGAAAGAGTTCTTGAAACTTTTTCAGACACTAGCATGAGAATCATGTTATTGGTATTCGAATCTTTTGGTACTAGTTCCTGGTTTCTTCACTCTGTATAAACATTTCGTATTTGCCATCTTACTAATACGTTCGACTTCTTAAGGGATTGAAAACATATTCTACAATTTGGTTAAATGTTTTCATCCAGCAAACGTTTAGAGCAAAATTCATGGGCTTGCTTATAGTTGTACTTAACGTTTCCATAGATTGACACCACATCAGTGTATTCGAAAACGTAACCATAAAAATGGTTATAAAATAATTGAAATTGAGTAAGGTAATGTTTTATGATTAATAAATAAATTTTGTTCAAAAACACTTATGTTTATTTTTGGTTGATTGGTGCAATTAATCAATCCGACATTAATATTTTTACAAAATAATTACTCGATTAATTAATCAATTTTTATAGTGAGTATGCGTAAAAAGTGTTAACGTTGTCTATTGTCTAACGAGCAGGTATTATTAGTTAGCAGTAAATGTTTTTCTGCACTCTAACATGCCGCTTGAAGATGTTATAATCATGTTTGACAAGACTTTAGGTCTTAAAAGCAAACATAACGATAAAAAAATGTATAAAGGATTATTTCTGTACAATTTTAAGAGCATTTGTGAAGATTGGAACATTGCAGCATTCAATATAATACATATCATTCTTTAGGAAAATTTGTAAAGTCCGTGGGTTCAATTTAAAATTATAAAACTAATATTCACTTTCACTTTTCTAGAACTTTATTTACATTAAAACAGCTGATTCAAATACAATAACAATCCCATATACGCTAGTCGTCGCGGTATAACTGAATTGGCGATCGTGGCGTACTTCCTTTATAACACCAGCGTCGAATTCTTCAGTAAAAATCATCATCACTCCTTCCGCTGCCGAGTCTATTCGAGAATCGTTTTTTTATCTTAAAGCGTTTGTTGTCATACTGAAATGAAACAGGGTCGGCTTTGGGTAAATTTCGTAACACTGCCCCCCCCTTTAATTCTGATCGTCCCGATCAGAAACATCCTCTCCATGGTAGGGAGCGAGTCGATCTAAATGGACCACCTTCAACTTAGCCCTGGGGTTTCGACAGATCCGGTAGACAACGTCATTAAGCCTCTTGACCACCTCGTATGGACCATCCCATGTGGGTGTTAGCTTTGGGGATTTACCCTTGCTCCTTTGGAGGTTGTACAGTCAGACTTTGTCCTACTCTTGAAACCCGACTGAATTGGCCTTGAGGTCGTATCGCGTCTTCATCCGGTCACTGATGGCCAACATCTGCGTTCGGGCTAATTCGTGTATTGCCAGCATGTTATGTCGGAGCTGGTCGGCATATTCGTCGATGTCTTGGAGAGGTTCTTCGGGGGAGCAAAATGCCAAGTCGCATGGTAATCGCAGCTCCTTTCCGAGTTGGACCCTGGCTGGTGTCAGGCCTGTACTATTATGTACAGCAGTGCGATATGACAACAGGAATAGGGGAATATGCTCATCCCAATCACGCGGGTTATTGCTGACGACCTTGGATAGGTGTTGTTCCAAGGTCCTGTTGAATCATTCCACCATTCCGTCTGACTGTGGGTGAAATGGTGTTGTTTTCGTTTTCCTGATCCCCAACATCGTGCAGACCTTCTGGAATACATTCGATTCGAAGTTACGCCCCTGGTCTGAATGTAATTCCATCGGGACGCCAAACCTGCTGAATAGTTGTTCTACTAGCACCGTCGCTACCGTGGTTGCCTCTTGCTTGGGTATCGCATATGCCTCAGGCCATTTGCTGAAGTAATCCATTGCGACCAGAATGTATTTGTTCCTCCTCTCAGACTCGGAAAACGGACCGGCGAAATCGATGGCAATTCTCTCAAATGGGACGCCCACATTGTACTGCTGTATACTGCTCTTGGTCCGTGTCTTCGGGCTCTTACTGGCGGCACAGGTGGCACATTTGCGGCATCAAGCTCTGGCGTCTTCGAAGAAATTCACACAGTAGTACCGCTGGCAAACTTTGTCTAAGGTTTTATTTATGCCTAGGTGGCCTCCGGTAATTCCATCATGTACTTCGGTTAGGATGGCTGGTACGTTTTTTCTTCGGAACTACCAGTTGGGACTTGGTTTCTCGTCCATCAGCGCTTTCCCAAACTCGCTTGAGCATTCCATTGTCTACTCTTAGAGAGTCCCACTGAGCCCATAACGATTTCTGCACGCCGGAGTATCTAGCTACCTCGTCCCATCGTGGGCTGGGTGCCCCTCTCATTTTGAGTGACAAGATTGGTTCGATGTCTGGATCAGCCATTTGGTCCTGGATGCACTGTTCCGTTGTCCAGTCTTCATTGGCCTGCACTCGGATCTGCCTGATGGAGATACCCTCTCGCTGTTCCGTCTTCAGACTATGTCCGCATTCCGCTCTACAGGGTCTTCTAGATAGGGCATCGGCGTTATTGTGCAAACGGCCGGCACGGTGTTCCACCTTGAAGTCGTATTGCTGAAATTTCTCCATCCATCTTGCCAGTTGTCCTTCCGGTGTCTTCATGTCCAGCAGCCATTTGAGTGCGGCATAATCTGTTCGGATTAAGAAATGGCGACCATACAGGTATTTGTGGAAATGGTCTACAGCCCTTATTATTGCAAGAAGTTCTTTTCTGGTGACGCAATAATTTCTTTCCGGTTTCGAGAATCCACGGCTGTAATTCTCGATCACCCTCTCTTTACCATCTTGCACCTGGGATAGGACGGCCCCCAAACCTGTGTTGCTGGCGTCGGTGTCTAAGATGAACTTGCCGGACTGTGTAGGAAAGGCTAGAATTGGACTGGAACATAGTGCTGCCTTCAGTCGCCTGAATGATGTTTCGCAATCCTGATTCCAATGGAAGGTCCCTTTCTCAGTGCTCTGCCGATGTAGAGGGGTGGCGATGGTGGCAAATCCCTCAACAAAACGCCGGTAGTATGAACAGAGGCCCAAGAAGCTTCGGAGTTCATGCTTGTTTCTTGGGACTGGCCAATCACGTATGGCTTCTATCTTGTCTTCATTGGTGCGGATTCCTGACTCGGACACTACGTGGCCCAAAAACTCTACTTCTTTTTGGAACAAGGAACACTTCTTCGGATTGAGTCTCAGGTTGGCATTATTAATTCTGGAGAATACTTCGTCCAGGTTCTTCAGATGGTCGTCGAATGTCTGACCCATGACTAGAATGTCGTCGAGGTAAACTAAGCACGTCCTCCATGTTAACCCGCTTAGTACATACTCCATTAGCCTCTCAAATGTAGCGGATGCATTACATAACCCAAAGGGCATGACCGTGAACTGAAACAGCCCTTTACTGGTGGAGAACGCTGTCTTCTCTCTGTCGTTTGCGTGTAGACCAACCTGACAATATCCACTTTTTAGGTCTAGTGTAGAGAACCAACGGGAGCCTGCTAGTGTGGTCAAAGTGTCATCGATTCGGGTTAGTGGATAGTTGTCTTTCTTCGTAACGTCATTCAGCTTTCCGTAATTCACGCAAAAACGGGTGGTTACATCCTTTTTTCTTTTAACTAACACATCCGGAGCAGACCATGGGCTGATGAATGGCTCTATAACTCCATTTTGTAACATGCACTCGATGTTTTCCTCGACTGCCTGTTATTGCTCCAATGGTAGTCGTCTTGGTGGTATTCTGATGGGTTGAGGCTTTCCGGTATCTATTCGATGCTGGATGATGTTGGTGCGACCGGTGGTTCCATCTTGACTGTTAAAAATTTGCCAGTGCTTTGTGATAAATTGCTTGGCTTTCTTCTGATGTCAGGTGTGTCAAATGGTCAGCAAACTGTTGTAGGAACTCTTTACTGGGCCCTGTCTCCTTTACCGACGTCTGGTACTCTTCTTCACAATTGATGATGGTCTCTACTGGCTCCAAACAAGCTATCTCTTGACCATTGGCAATTCTGATGTCGTTGTTGGACAAATTTAGGACTCTGATTGGTATCTCTCGTCCGGTTTTAACTATAGCCCGTCCAACTAAGTAGTCATGAGCTGAGTGTACGGGCTCCACCATTCCAACGCAGCTCCCAGGATTGCTGTCTAGCAGCCCATGAATAATCGGTTCCGTTCGACCGGGAATTCTAGCTGAATACTTTGCCACAATTTTTTTTGGGGGTGACTGATGTGTTGACGGGCCGTGTCAATACAAATTCCTCATTTAGGAACCGAAGAACATCATATCTCGGGTCGAACATAAATCCATGCTGGCTAATTAGGTCCATTCCCAGTATAAAATCATCCTCAATATTCGCTTCCAGGACCCTATGCCGGATCATGTTGTCACCTATTTGTAGCACGACATCTGCCTCACCCTGTATTGACATGGACTTGCCGGTGACTGTTCTGAGCTGGATGTTATTGGTAACTGGCTGAATTTCTGATGCTCTCAAAACCCTGGACATGGCAATGGACACAGCGGCGCCGGTGTCGATGGTGATGGTAACTGCTCGCCCATTGATGGTGCCTCTGATGACTAGGCTGTCGCTATCTCGGCAGAATCCCCGGATGGATAACGTTTTAGGGGCCAGTGGAGGGACAGTCAGCATTCGCCCCCTTATGCTGACTGGCTGACGGTCCCTGGACATGTGGCTGTTCTGTTGGTTACCCCTGGTCGGTGATCGTTCAGGTGGCCTCACTCGACAATCACGTTGGAAGTGTCCTGTCCGTCCGCAGCGGTAACATGCCCCTCTTGTGCCAGTTCTTTGTGACCGTTCTAATATTTTGTTCAGACCAGCCAGCAGCGCTTGAAATGGTGACTCTGACTCTTCCTGGTTAAAGGAAACTGCTCGGACCCTCGGCTTGGACATGTTCATGACGGCCTCTAGTTCCAAAGCCCGAAGTAGAGCTTCATTACTTTTCTCGACGCCACTTAGTCTTAGATTTCGCTGTACTTCTACATCTCTGATGCCGTTTATGAAACTCTGTGTGGCCAGCTGGTCTTTCGTTTCCTCTGGTAGGTCTGGGTAGGACAAGTGAACTAACCGTCTAATCTCTGCTTCGAATTCTTGGAGGCTTTCACCGAATTTTTGCGTTTTTCCACTCAGTTGTACTTGATATTCCTGGCTCAAGGATTGATTGTCGTATCGTTTGTCTAGGATGGCGATGATCTTGTCGAAATTGCCTTGTTCATCAACTGGAATGCTTTGGAATTTCGTAACAATATGAAGTAATTTGTTAAGTTAAATATAAATTAGTAGACATAAAAGAAACACAATGAGTTAATTATTAGTTCACCCTAGATGTCTACTTCTACTGAATAAATTTTTTTTGTAACCTATGTTAAAGTAGGATAATACACTGTATAAGAGAACTGACACAGTACCGAAATGAGTGAGAAACGCGTACATATATTACACTAAATGATTGAAAATTGTGAATTGCAGAAATTGTCAAGTTCAAGTTGATATAAAAAAGAACAAATAAACATCTCAAATATGTATATTGTATTGTCAGGTTTCAGTTTACGCTTACATTGGTTAGCATGCATTAAAAGTTAAAGAATTTATAGCATATACATATCAATAGTTAGCTGTTCGTTAAGTTTCAGTGTTAATTCCAGTAAGGGAATTACAATAAAAGATCCTGACTTAGATAATAGATAAGGGTAGGTCCTATATCTATGTCGGGGTCAGATCTAGATTATATTTGAAACTGAATAAATTGTATAAACTGGGTGGGCAAATAAGAATGGCTAAAATACATATTTCAGGAATCCCTTGTAGTACAGCTTCGGAAAAAAATTCTAGACTAAAGTGGCACCGAGACACACCTACAAATTATTTAGTGTCGTACAACGACAACTCGAGGGCGTAACTGAACACAAAAATTGCAAATCGCTCATTTTCTACGGGATTTACCTATTTAAAGTATTTCAAAAACTAGTACATCTTAACTTTAGAAACTTGGACTTTTTGAAATCGGCTTTTCTCCACTAACGTATCATCTATAAATTGAAACAATTCTAATAAATAATCAAGAAACCCAAGAGCGATCCATTTTTTTAGAAATCTTTTTTTTTTCGAAAATATTAATTACAAACATGCAGTTTGGACAACATAATAAGAAATAAGATAAGTATCAAGAATCCAGTGATAATCGCGTATCGATAACAACAATCCAGTGATAATCGCGTATCGATATCGTTATTCAATCATAAGATATGTTATAAATCTGTCGGTGGTGTGGATTTTCATTTATATTTCAACTACCCCGGTTTCTCCCAAAATTAGTGAATAAATTGGCTGCTATTTGGCATGTTGGGAGGAAATATTATTTCAACACCCTATAACAAAAAGGCTTAAGTGTCGGACGTCGCCCTCAAATAGAAAATAATTTATTAACTTGAAAATAAATTATGAATATATAAATAATTATGAAAAGTTATCGTAAATATAGATTAAGTCGATGCAAGTTTTACGATAAGTTTTCTGTTTTTGATTTTTATAAACTTTTATATTTTTTAAGCCCTTATAATTAACAACTTGTGAAATCACAAAGATCAAAAACAACTGAAGGCGTATCTCAACGCTGATCACATTTTATAAATTAATCACTGAGACCTCAATATTCTGACTAACTCAAAAGCAAAATATAGGAACTGATAACATTCAAAAAACGTGAAGGAGTATGCTGCCTTCCTTACCTCAATAATAACTGAAAGATATATACACATAAGTACGAAAATTTTTCATTAATTTATAATTCTGTTTGCATATAAGTTTATGTTTATGTCAAACTTGCGGAGTCATTCAGAAAAATATGTCGATCATATGATTTTTACCTAAATATTTTAAGTAGCAATTAACTATTTATAAATAAACAAATAAATAAAAAATTGCTTTATTGTCCAACCGTCTCCCATTTACAGGACAACATTGGGGTAGTAACTATTTGAAAATATCACAGTAATTGCATAACCTACTTGACCATACAATGTATGGCAGCACACTCCCTCTAAGGCACGCATTGCATATATTATTAAAATTATTGCACATATCATAAACTGGTGATTCCAACAAAATATTTGTTCTGGTTCTTGGTCGCCTTAGCGCTAGGTGTTTCCTTGAGTGAAACGTAGGTACATTAAAATTAATTTGATTTAACTATTCCGAATAGTCTACCATATTATTTACTAATTTAAACAAGAATACAATGGATACTAAATTGCTTCTTAATTGCAAAGAAGGCAGTTGAAAACGTTCACATACCTAATCATTAGGTATTATCCCTCACTTTTGAGAACCAAATATTTCAGGAATTTTCTTTGCACCTTTTCAAGACGTTTGCTCTGAATATCATAATATAGATACCAAATAATTCTTGCATATTCAACTTTAGAACGAACATACCCAAAATATTATATTTTCAATGCGGAAATATTAGTAAAGTCTTGGCAATTTCTCAATATAATTCCATAGGACTTTAATGCTTCATATGTTCTTACAGATATGCGCTCTGCAAAGTTTAATTTATCATCAAAGATAACTCCCAAATCCTTGATACTAGTATTTCGCTCCAACAGTGTACCTTCACTTGAATAAGGAAATTCGATGGCTGACGTTTTTCGAGTATATCTATCACTACTTTGCATTTTTTCGCATTTAGATGTAGATTATTTCTTTTGCACCAGTTTTCTATGGATACTAATTGACTCTGAATATTATGACAATCATTTACACCTTCTATTCTAGAACATATCTTGAAGTCATCAGCAACGCATAACTTTTTTGTCGATATTGTATTACATAAATCGTTAATAAACAAAAGAAATAACAGAGGTCCTAAATTCGACCCTTGAGGAACTCCTGATTTAGCTAAGTATGACTCCGACTTGAAACCATTATAAGTCACTTAATTATATCTGTCTGATAAGTAAGACTTGAGGAAATTTACTGCTTCAATAGAAAATCCAAACCCTGATAGCTTGTTTAACAGAATTCTATGATCAATTCTGTCAAATGCCTTACTGAAATCTGTATAGATCACCTCGACTTGTATGTTGGTGTCCAGTGCTTCTGAGATATATTGAGTAATTGCTACCAGGTTGGTTGTTGTAGACCTTATACGATGTATGTGTGTATGGTCGTTTTTGATGATATTACTATCGTACCAAGGAGGAAACCTATGGGGATAATTTTTGTGCATAAATCTTGTAAAAATTGTTTAACGTCGGAAGAGTTTTGCTTAATTATATTCCAGTTCGTTTCATAGATGGTCCTGTACATTGCAGGAAAGCCTGCTTTTTAAAGTTATAGCTATGAGTCTCTACCTATTGTTATTCAAAGAATTGACCAGCAATTGAAAGAACTAAAGCAATTACTCCTCCGATTTTTTTGGGAATTGATCGTAAAATTGCGTATGCGAATAGAAAGTATCATTCTGTTAATTTTACATATGGAAGTGTTAGTTGGCATGTTGAGCACATTAATGAACAAGGCCGGATGATCACTGTCTTCAGGAACCATATAAAGTCGAAAAGTGGCATTATATCTTATTTGTTTTCATTATGTTGCCAAATGAAAGCTCAAAAATCTATAGTAATTCATATGAATTACGTCATAACTATTGTGGTATCATTTATTTGTGTTTCAAAGATAATGATATTTTTTTAAATTTTGAGAGATCAAGTCTAATTAGTATTAAGACACTATGGTCAGAACGTTGTACTGCACTACAATCACTTACATTTTCTATTTTATCGAATTCCAGTTCGTTTTCACCGAAAATTATTATGAACATGTAATTCGAGTCGTAATTGCATCTAGTAAAATCCAATATCGCAAAAATGGTGATAAAAATATTTCGTAAAAAAGATTGGAGAAGAGGGGTTGTTTTCGGCATATATCCCGAAAATTACTGCAGATATTCGAAATAAAAAAAATCTTAGAACTTCCTACAAGAAATGCTACCTCCCGGAAGGGTACCATCCATGATTATAATTTTTAAATTTTGAAGGTAATAAATGATTATAATAAAATACAATTTCAGACAATAAATAACACATTCAGTGTTGTAAGGTACCTACACGCAAAGTAAAAAATGTAAATATTAAAAGTTGCTCTTTTTGTACAAATTAATTACCTTCCTATCAGGTATATTTTTGAAGTCGGTGCCAAGCAACAATCAGTCATGGAGTAGTTAATACGTACGCAATGCAGGATTTTAGATTTTAGATAGGTAAGTAATTAATTTGTACAGAATGAGCACCTTTTAATGTTTACATTTTTTTACTTTACGTGTAGGTACCTAAAAATATTGAATGTGTAATTTATTGTCTAGTATTTATATATTTTGTTATAATTATTTTCAACTTTTTGGTTATACTTGAAAATCGGTTAATATTAAAAACAAGATTTTATTTTCAACCTTTTAGTTTTTTTTTGAACCCGGTTAGTTTTTATTCTTAATTTTTTATTTTGTAATTATAACCTTAATAGATCGTGACTAGGTAACATCGAAAGCCAAAATAAAAAATGATATATTTTTATTTAAATTAACAGGTAAAAGCTATATATACAAAATGAACCCCATTACGTATGAAAATTAAGAACAAAAATAGGTAATATTTAGGCATAGGAATAATCAGCTGAACAATATTTTTTATGAAATTTTTCAATTATTAATGCCATCCTTAAGTGATTGGGATATGTGTTTGGATAACCTCCTCATGGTATACCGTGGGCAGCCCTGGTATTTATATCAGCAGCTAAAATTTCATACAACTAGAGAAGTGACCTAAGGCCACAAATTATTAAGTGGATGCTTATCAATGAGAAAGAAAGCTTATCTTCTGTATTTACCATTATCATTATACGCATGCTATGAATTCGAATCAGTCACTAAATTTCGTCGTTTAACTTATCATAGAGAGTATTTTAAGATCCAAATGCGACTTCCTTAGCCGCATTGCTAATGAAAATTACCTTGATATTCGGTGCATGCAAGACACATACGTCACTGACGAGGACTGGATGGAAACCTACAAAATCGCGCGATATCCAAACAGTACGGTTCAGCTGTGTATGTAAAAAAACAGAAACCTGGTGTGATCTCAGACATGACAGAAATGTTTGGGGCGAAAATGAGAAGGTCATAACGTTTAAACTGACTAGTGTAACGCTAACATCGGACAAGCCACCCGGAGCTCAATCTTTTACAAATATACTTGTTTTAACTCCACATCCCTCGCTGTACTTTGGTGAATTCAATAGCCATCACCAACAATGGGGTTACCTAACGAATGATAAAAATTGCATTGATCTCGTGATCGTAAGAGTTTTCGGTCGGCCAGATGGAAGTCAGAGACTAATCCTGACCTATTCTTTATCTCTTGTGACGCCTAGGGCAGACCTCTAACAGTCTCTCGAGGATACTTTCTTCCTTCTACATAGTCAACATAAACCCACTATCCTTGACACTGGAGTGCAAATACCTGTAGTATGAACGGGGCAGGTCCCACGCTGGAATTTTTAGAAAGCCAGTTGGGAAATTTTCCAGCAATAAGTGGATGAAGGAATTAAGGGTCTATCTCCCATACAACATAACTACATGGGTTTTGTTAAAATTCTTCAAGAAGCTACAAAAGCAAGTATGCCTCGCGGATTCCGTAGGCAATACATACGTGGTTGGTCTAATGAACTCGAGGATCCCTACTCCCGATACAAAAACAGTGGAGACCGAAAAACTAGGCGACCAAATCCTGTCTATGCTCGATGACGCCAGGCTGGGCCGGTGGAAGGAAAAAACAGAGAACTTAGACTACACCGATCCCAGTCGAGAAAGCTGGCCTTTGATTAGATGGCTCGGTTCGGGCGCCTCCCCCCTCCCGCTGAGGCAGAAGGATGTCATCGACCCCAACGTTGTGGCCCAGAGCCTTCAGAATAAGTCCAAGAGTGGGCCTGTTGGAAACGATAGTCTTCACCATTCGCCGCTAACGAGCTAAGAACGGCTATACAACAGCTAACGACTCGTAAGGCTCCAGAAATAGATTTGGTTCCCTCTGAGTTTCTAAAAAAATGGGACCGAAGCCTTGAAATGACTGGGAAGTTTCTATAGCAATATCCTTAACTCAGGTGAAATCCCAAACATATACAGAAAATCCAAAATCCAGGCTATTCTTAAACAAGGCAAACCTACGGAAGAGTCTTTAAGCTATAAAACTATAGCTCTGCTTTGAATTTGCTATAAGCTCCTGGGTAGACTAATATACAGACCATCAGCTGCAGCTTAAAAAATTATATACGCAGATTACCCAGCCTTATGCACGCAAACGAAGAAGTTCGAGGATGGAGAGACCTAGAGACTAATTTTGACTTCTTGAATTTGTTTCTAGATAACTATACGCCGTTGGAAAAAATTAAAAAAAGAATTTCAATATTTTTGCAGACAAAACACATTACAATGATGAGGTCCCTAAATAAAAATTTGAAATGATCTTTAAAACAATAAATACATTTCTTTATAACAATTCTTCAAACAATAACTGTAAATAATTAAAGAAAATCATTTTCATGTAGGTTTTAATGATAACAAGACGAATTAAATGGGTTAAATAATGTTTTTTTTGTTTTAGAAAATTTTCTACCACTTAAGATTTCCGACATCTTCATATTTCTGGATATTTGCAAGAAACAAACACCCCTAGTTTTTAATTATTTATATGTGTTCTTGGGAAATAACACCACAATCAAAACAAAAATCTGTATATTCAAGGACAAACCAAACGTTTCCAGGTCGATTCTGACCACGTTTTATATGGCTTTGGTATTGAAAATATAAAATCCAAATGAAAGTTTGATATATGAGTTTGATATACGACATGTAAGTTAACATAAGAAAATTTTGTTGTTTTTTGTTATACAGGTATCACAAAACATTCTAAAGATCATCAAGTTAAACAGCTTTCAAGTTGGAAGAACTTGAAAGAATTGTCTTTAGAATTTATAAGTGGCGTTCCTAGGTACGACTTTGATATCAGATAGTGCATTCGCCAAAAATGTGATCAAAGAATTCTTTTATTTCAGTGATCCCATTAACGCCATAAGTGAAAACCTAAGAAAAACCTTATGAACTAGCCCGATACTGAGTTGTTCAAAAGGAGATGGCCATACCTAATTTCTTCCTTAATTGTCGATGGCGGTGGTAATCTTTTTTCACGTAAAAGTATATGCATGTAACTAACTAATTCAAAATTTCACTCTTGGTGCATTTTTGCAAGGTAACATGATATATTATAAACGATTTGTTTACCCGCTACTTGTTAGTTGTATAAATCTCACATACTATTTGGAAATTAATTATTTAGCTAATAGTATTTGAGCAAATAATATTGGATTAGATGTCATCAATACATTCCATTTCCTCATTTCTAGTTATTAATAATAAAAAACGCATTGGTATTGTTGATAGTAAAATTTTTGTTAAATTGTTAATTACTCCTTTTCTGTGGCTAGCTGATAATACACTGGAACCAATGTAGTACATAGGTAAAATGTCTTAAAACTTATTTTCAAAATTCTTACCTATCCCAAATCTCCTATCTCTCTCGACAGGCATCCAAACTGGAAACCATTTTTTATCGATATTGTGAATATACTTTTCAAAACTGAGAATTTGTGGATTCGGACATTTCGGAGGGTATGTGCTATTTTCAATAATTGTATAACAAAAATCTGAGCTATTTGTAAAATCCATAGGGCATGGGTTCATTTCATTCATATTGACCTGGTAATTACTGCACTTGGGTGCGTCCTCCCATGTCCCTTCTGCCGAACAACACCTTTGTGATAATTCCTTTTTGTCATTAATGCAAAGGTTTACTGATACTGTACATGAATTTGATGGTGTTTCTGGCCAAATGTCGTGTATGGGACAGGATACCTATAAGGAATAAATATTATTAATATGTAAACCTGTACATTGAAATAACAAATTTCAATGTGAAATAATTTAAAAATTTATCAAAAATGTTAAGATTTTGTTTTATAACAATTATATAGACATTTTCAAATTTTGATATAAGTATATTTGCGATAAATCCAGATTTCATTAAGTTTTACAATATTGCAAATATCATTATCACATCTTATATAAATCTTATTCAAACTAGCAAATATAAATATCAGATTTAAGTTTAAAGACCATCTCACTATTTAGTGAAAATAGCTTAAGTATTATTGTAAATATTTTAATTAGCTTAAATTATCCATGGAAGTATTTTTAGGGTTCCGTATATACAATATACAGATACCCTTATAATATCACTGCCTCTGTCACAACACAGCAATTTTCTCCTAAACTACTGGACGGAAGAGGTCGAAATTTGGTATTAATGTATAGTTTAGTGACCCAAATACGAGTACATATCGTGAAAGAAGAAATTTTGATTTTAGGGGTACTTCTGGGGGGAAAAACTAAAAAAATCGACCGTCTCCCCCCTGATCACCGAAACAACTGAGCTTAAAATTTTGAAAACAAAATAGGAAATACAGAACGATACACTAAATTTACAGGAAAAATAAGGAGAAATCATTAATATTAATTTTGGGGGACAAATTATAGAAATAAATGAAAATTTAAAAATAAAAAAATTCAAACGCATCATGTTATACATCAAATGAAAGGTCCCATTCTGAGGAACACAAATATGTTTTTTTTTCATATTTAAAAAAATAGTTAAAAAGATATTAACGAAAATATACCAAAATTTACCCATTCCCCCCCTCTTATCTCCGAAATTATAAAACGTAAAATTTTGAAAAAAATAGAGATATAGGGTCTGTCCTGAAGTTTACTGGAAAAATAAGGAGAAACCACTACTTTTAATTTTAGGGGGCAAATTACAGAATTAAATGGAAAATATAAAATTAAAATTGTTTCTAACCCATCATGTTATATATTAAATGAAAGGGCTCATTATGACGAAAACAAATATATTTTTTTCTTATTTTTAAAATAAATTAATTAAAAGATATTAACAAAAATATTATCACAAATTTTACACATCCCCCCCTTATCTCCGAAACCATAAACTGGAAAATTTTGAAAAAAATGGAGGTATAGCCCCTTACCTGAACTTTGCTGGAAAAATAAAGAGAAACCCCTAATATTCATTTTGGGTGACAAATTATAGAATTAAATGGAAAATAAAAAAAATATAATTGTTTCTAATGGATCATGTAATATATCAAATCACAGGGCTCATTATTACAAATATATCTTTTTAATTTTTTTAAAATGAATATTTTAAAATATATTTAAAAAATGTTTAAAACAAATTACCCATTCCCCCGTTGTTCCCCAAATTATAAGACCTACATTTTTTTGTTTGCAGAAAAAATATGAAGAAATCCCTAATATTAATATTAGGGGCCAAATTATAGAATTAAACAGAAAATAAAAAAATATTTTTTAACGCATCATGCAATACATGGGCTCATTATGAGGAATACAAATATATATTTTTCATATTTTTTAAATTAATTGTTTACAAGATATTAACATAAAGATATAAAAAAATTCATTTCTCGCTTTATTTCCGAAACCATGGTACCTACAATTTTGAAAATAATTAGGGGTACTGGGGCTCACTTGAAATTTATAAAAAACCCCATAGTAATTATAGAGACAAATTATACAATTAAATAGAAAATAAAAATTCAATTTTCAAACGCATCATGTAATATATCAGATAAAAGACTCATTATGTCAATTACAAATATGTATAATATTAAACATCGACTTAATTCCCACTTTAGAAACTACACTATTTAAATTTAAAAAAATATATTTTATTTGTATTTTTAAATAATTTGAATAACAGATGTAATAATTTTATAATTTAAAACTTGACCTATTTTGCCCTTTATCTTCTAATCTACAGAGCCTTAAAACTCAGACAGTAGATTATAAAAGGCTTCTCTGAAAGTTTATTAGTAAAATAAAACTCTAATGTTAATTTTTGGGGGCCAAATTAGAAAATTAAATACATATGTATTCTGATAAAAATCAAGCGAATCCTAAAGCAGATAAAAAAAAGTGTGTGGAAAATGAAAGTGTATATTTTTCATAAATTTAAAACGCTAAATATAAGAAAATGCACTCATTCCCTGCTTGTCTGAAACTGGAATATTAGAATCTTGAAGGTGGTACGGAACCCTTAGTATGCGAGTCCAACTCGCACTTGACCAAATTATTTTATATAAAACATTACAATATTTTATACAGTCTTTCAGTAGACTTCTATTCTTCGAATTTAATCCGACTTTCTAAGGTTATTTTAGCGTTTTTAGCAAAATATAGAGCAAACAGATCTGAAATAATTGATAATATTGCTTGAAAACTTAACTTGCCCTGTACTAAAACCCTAGGAAATATGTTTACTAACCTCAATATAAGCTTTCGAAAAACCCTCTACTACGAAAACCCACTTGCACTATTAGGGGAAACATGTGAATATGTAAAAAAATATGAGTTGATTTTCAAGAACCAAAAAGCTACAAAATGTAATATCAGTGATTCAACTGTGAATTTATATAGTGACAAGACTGAAACCGATAGAAATAAATTAACCCAAGATTATTTTTAAAAATGTGTCAAGATAATATTTCATACAAAAGTCCACGACGTACGAATTCAGCGGGCGGGTGTTTTTGCACATTAAAATTTGGTTTGCACTACAATATTATCCAATAAAATGGAAATAGATTAGAGATTTTGATTTGGAACAAGTTAAGTAGACAAACCCTTTCAAAATTTAAATATATATAAAGATGTAAATATACGGATGTTGACTCAAACGATGTTGTAAAATGGCTGTCACACTAAAAAATATTTACTCTGCTTTGATTTTGTCTAAATTTCATGCGAAACTATGGCTAATTGGAAAATTTGTTCTGCTGGAAGACGATGACGAAGTCCGCAATGCACAGAACAGGGAGTGCCCTGAAAATAATAAAACTGTTCTAGTCTAAGTCCTCGTTTCCGCCTTCAGAATGTAGGAGATCATCAATGCATGAAATAGTATTAATGATTTTCAATAGTGTTACTAGCAAGGTTTTGGACGTCCTTTAAGTATATCTTTACCAAAGTACATTAGGTTCCTACCTATTCTTGTATACGCTTATAATTTCTGTAAAATATTTAGAGGACATTATTTTAGAAAATAAAAAAATGTATTACATTTCCATAAACCTCTTTCAATTACCCCGCTTTTTGTTTACCAGCTTTATTCATATTTATTTGTTTACCTTAAAAACCCATTGTACAAATATGCTGTGAGCCTGCTACCAATGAGAAATATCACAAGCTTTATGAATTTATTTGTACTAATATGATTAAAAAGTATATTCATAGTTTTCTCAGGGGTGTAGGCATGTGTACGCCCATTTAATATATTTTCAACCTTTAAAAGGACATAATCCTTTAACTAAGAGTATTTTTTTTATTTGATGTATTATTGTAATTGTATAAAACCTACATTTAACTATTTAACTGCTATTTAACGAAAAACTATTATTATTATTTGAACATAAAAATGTATATTATAATGGAAGTAAACTTTTTTACCTTAGTGGAAAAAGATTCGGAGAAACACTCGATTAGAATTCCAAGCAACACAAAAAAACACTTTTTTTCTTTCACCAAAGCAGGAGTTTCCATGTTAAATTGTGGATTTTGCTCTTTAACGAAATCCAATATTGGCCATGAACGGAAAAGAATAATCTTATCAGTTAATCGGGTGTTTGGGTATACATGATATTTGCACAAGTAATTGGCAAATTTGACGCTCATTATTAAAAATTAATGGAATTAATCAACCAAGGATATTTTTATTGAAGACTAATTGATAATAAATTATTAATAACTTCTACAAACATATGACATGTCATGAAGAACGCATATTTAGTTTACGAACAATTAGTAATCCGTTATTTATGAGGCCATTATTAAAAGGAATGGAATTTTGATATCATAAAGGTAGACACAATCAGTATTATAACAACTATAACATATACAACTTTAGTTATATTTTAAGTCCTAGAATCCTACTTTAAGCAAGTATGACTAGATAGATAAAAGTACCGAACTGGTCTAAGTGTGTCTAACTTATTTATACTGTGACTGGTATTACATTGCTTTATTCAAAGACATTGAAATAAACTATCTGCTTGTGAGAATGAGCTAGTGATAAAGAACTGTAGTGAGACAATCCACTGTTTGTTTATGTTAACTTTAGCTCCGATTCATAAATAACCACTTTCATCTATCCAAATTTGTTATATTTGGGGCAACAAAAGATTCTCTGGAAACTCGAAGACTATTGAATCATCAATACAGTTGTAAGGTCAATGAAGATGTTTGAATAGTTATAGCTTAAACGATCTATAATTTATAGGAAATACTTTGTAAAATGTTTAGTGAACTCAATAAAACTAGCAGCCTTTATATGATTATATATGAACTTCTATTTATAATTTTTTTTTCTGTTCTCCGTAATAATTGAATGAATTGAATATTTTCAACGCTATTGTCTACAAAGGGTGGTCCTCCGGTAACACCATCTTTCATATCTACTACGCCACATCGGACAACTCACATCAACAAATCAGGACCTAGAGCTAATTTATTGCTCTAAAGTAAAATTGGTTGCTGCAACTCATTTCTGAATAACAACGCATCCATGAAACATAGGTATATATCTCTTAGGGCCGGAACTTATGACTTAAAAATTGTGACTTTTGTCTTTTCCAAAATTCTGGAGGTCTTTTCTCTTTTCCAAATCTTTTGTGACTCAACATCTTAAAGAAATCTACTAAATTCTACTTGTCTCAGAGTACTTTCCCTGGCTGAAGAAGATGAACCGAAGTCGAAATATCCTTCAAACTTTACAGGTTTTCAAACCAAAGAATAATTTTGCTTCTTTGCATTCTCAGACTTCTGCTTTGAACAAAAGGAACCGCACCACAAAGTTCGTGTAGATTTGCGAAATTCCAAAAGTTGTATGCTTTTGTCATGGATCCGAAGCAGTAAACTGGGATTCGGGTTTCACCTAAACTCAACGATATTTCTTAGGGGTCTCATCAGTTAGGCGAAGAAGCCTAAGAGCTAGTGGTTATGTCAATAATTTTATTAATTGTGCATTTATTGCCCCAAATAAAATTTTATTGCTCCTACCCCGTCCAAGAAACTATGTCCGATGTCGCTTCAGAGTTCAAGGACATCAAACATAGATATATCTCAAAACTAAAAAGATTTCAATCTGTTCTTGGAACGGTCTTTATTTCTAATTAATTGCTCATTTATTGCACCAAAGAAAATTTGATTGCTAGAATTGCTTCGAAAAAACGGTGTCAGATGTTTTTAAGTCTTAAGCGACAAAAAAGATTTCAATCTGTTCTTGATGCCAGATTATATTGTTTATTAACTGCTCATTTATTATCTCAAAAAAAATTAATGCTAGAATCCCTTCTGAGAAAAAGTCATTTGACTTAATAGTTATTCCTTAGCTTTAATAGGGTAGCTAGAAGAAATTTTAAGTTATTCTTGGAGGCGTATTTTATTGATAATCAGTTGATGTGAAATCGTATTATAGCTTGTACCTAAAACTACCCCATTCATCCCAGGACATAAGCCGTACTTTCTATGAAATTTTGGAAAACTTTTAACAAATTGTTTTAATGCAGAAATCAATGGGAAAAATAAATTAATTAATGTACTTTAAATTAATACGTAGAAGGATTAGTAAACAACTATATTTTATTGTTGAATACATATTATATTGTATTAGAATAAGTCGTATATAAACATGACTTATATTAGTTTAAGTAACACATAAGGAAAAGAGAATCTTTAACATTAAATAATTGCATTAAGAAATAATACATTTTGTATTTAAAATCTGAGTACTGAGTACCGTCTGGTGGTGAATTTGCGTTGGCTAACATTACAAAAACACCTAAGTATCGCATGTGGCCAAACATTAGAGACAAGAAGGTGATCCTGTAAGGAAACGTAACAATATGCCACGATTTTCTCGCTTCTGCGAAGCGGGAGGATGTAAGTTGATATCGCGGGTAGTCGCCTAAAAAATGGTATAAGGTTTGCGAATGGCTAATGAATAGAAATATGTTTGTACAAATAATAATACAGAAAAGACCATGAAACATTTTTCAGAATAACTAGGATTTTATTCAATTTACAAAATATGAATACAGTGAGGGTATAAGTTAACGTCGCCAAAAGTTTTTTGAACCATTTCAGATATCAAGATAAAATTCTTTATATTTCTGCACATTTCTTGAAGTTTCTTGTGGAAAATTTTGGCACCTTGAAATTATCCATTGCCGTAATTCTTGTAAATCATTTTGATTGGTGGGAAAAACTTCAACTTTTATAACAATTTCTTTCAGCAAATATATTTTTTTAGCGTTCCGTATATACAATATACGGATACCCTTATAATATCACTCCGGATTTCTGCCCCTGTCACATAAAGCAATTTTCTCCTAAACTACTGGACGGAAGAGGTTGAAATTTGGTTTCAATTTATAGTTTGGTGACCCGATCCGGAGTACATATCGTAAAAGAAGAAATTTTGATTTTAGGGGTACTTCTGGCAGGGAATTAAAACAAAATCGACCGTCCGTCCCCCCGATTTCCGAAACTACTGAGCCTAAAATTTTGAAAAAAATTGGAAACATAGATCGTTTACAGGAAAAATAAGGAGAAACTATTAATATTAACTTTGGGGAGCAAATTACTAAATTAAATGAAAATTTAAAAATAAAACAATTTTCAAACGCATCATGTAATACATCAAATGAAAGGTTCCATTCTGAGGAACACTAATATATTTTTTTCATATTTAAAAAACAGTTAACAAGATATTAATGAAAATATACCCAAATTTACCCATCCCCCCGTATCTCCGAAACTATAAAACATAAAGTTTTATAAAAAATTAGAGGTATAGTTTACTGGAAAAATAAGGAGAAATCTCTACATTTAATTTTGGGGGCAAATTACAGAATTAAATATAAAATATAACGAGATTTACTGGAAAAATAAGGAGAAACTCCTAATTTTAATTTTGGGGGGCAAATTATAGAATTAATTGGAAAATAAAAAATTATAATTGTTTTTAAGGGGTTATGTAATATATCAAATCACATTATGACGAATACAAATGTATTTTTTAATTTTTTTTAAATGAATATTTTAAAATATATTAAAAAAAATATTTAAAACAATTACACATTCCCCCCTTTATTCCCCAAACTATAAGACCTACATTTTTTTGTTTACAGGAAAAATACGAAGAAATCCCTAATATTAATATTGGGGGCCAAATTATAGAATTAAACAAAAAAAAAAAATATTTTTTAACGCATCAAGCAATACATCAAATGAAAGGGCTCATTATGATGAATGCAAATATATATTTTTAATATTTTTAAAATTAATTGTTTACAACATATTAACATTGATCATTTATTTATTTATCAGAATGTTTACAATACTTATACATTAGGTATAATATAATTAACCCTGCAGACGTAACCTCAGTTTCCTGTTCGCAGGTCTGATAATCTTATCACTAACCTTAATGATTATTTCCTATAAAATCTTATTACTAATATCCTACAAATTTATTGTTGTTGAAATAATTATGTGATACTAATATATAGTTTAAAGAATTAGAACTTTTATATCGATTTCTCCCTATATAATTTACTATCCTGCTATTTGAAATTTTAAATATTATCCCAGATCCATGGTTTTATTTTCTTTTTGACAGTGTTAAGGCTTTTTAGAGTTTTCAAATCATTTGGTAAGTTGTTGAAAACATCAATAGGTTTAACATAACTATTTTTACTGCTTATAGTTTTATTTCTTTTTGGAATCATAATACATTTCTTGTGCAACTGTTGGATTTTATAAATTTATTTTTAAACATGTTATTAGTATTTAAGAGACTCTAAAGCAAATATTTGTTTCAGATTTGGTGTTTTTTTTTCATTAAAAGTTTGTTTTTTATATATAATTTGGAGTTTATTTCGTAAACGTTGTAATGAAACTTGTTTAGTTGAATAAATTCCTCCCCAAGCTATGTTACCATAGCAGATAATACTATAGAGAAGTGCATAGTATAACATTATCAGCGAGTCTCTCAACATAATTTTGGTAATTTTCTGAAATATAAAGACTAAGTATTTTGTTTTATTTATTAAATATTCAACATGCGTGTCCCATCTCATTCTATAGTCAAAACAAATTCCTAAGTATTTAAAACTTTCTGCTCTTCTTATTTTTTTGGTATTTATCTGAATATCTATATGGCGAGAAACACTATTGCAGTAGTTTCCAAATGTCATGAAAACCGTTTTATCTTCATTGAGAGACAATTTGTTTAAGGCAAGCCATTTATTTATCAAATTAAGGTTGTAATTCATTTGCGTTTCGACTGCATTCCATGTTTTTCCTGTTGATATCACAGCCGTATCGTCAGCAAAAGATAATATAATTCCCTCTGGTATATCAAATAGTTGGTCATTTACATATAAAATAAATAGTAGGGGACCCAAGATGGTACCATGTGGAACACCTGTTTTAATTTCACTGAAACCACTTAGAGTGTCATTTATTTTTACTCGCTGATATCTACTTGTCAAGTAGCTTGAAATGAGTTTGAACGCACTTCCTCTAATTCTTTCTATATTTGTATAATTTATCTAATAATATTGAATGGTTAACAGTATCAAAAGCTTTGGCTAGGTCAATGAATGTAACAGCAATAGGTTCACTTTTATCAAGTTTTTCACAAATTGTATTAGTAATAAAATTTAGACGATCTTTAGTACCAGTATTTTTCATGAAGCCATATTGCATTTTTGATAAGATTTTATTCTTTTTAATGAAATCGAGTAGTCTGTGGTAGATAATTTTTTCAAAAAAAATTTTTTGCTACGTTTGATATCAATGATATTGGTCTATAATTTGCGATATTGTCCCTATTATTAGCCTTATAGATTGGTGTAACATCAGCTAGCTTGAGAGCTGCAGGCCAAATTGCTTTCTGTATACTTAAATGTATGATGTGAACAAGTGGTAGTGCTATATGTCTAGATAGCACTATTAGCGTTTTTGCATCTATATTATCAACTCCACCATTTTTTAATTTCAAGTTTCCTATAATATTTGTTACTTCATAATAGTTTGTGGGTGCTAAAAAACAGTATTGGTGATCGTTGTGGGTAATTTAATGTCCTCATTTTGTGGAATTTTGAATTTCTTTGCTAAGCCAAGATCCAACATTACAAAAATATGAATTCATGGTATTTGCTATTTCATCTGGATCTTTAATTTCACGTTTGTTTTCATCATATATGTAGGTAACGTTTTTAACTTTTTTACTACTTTTACCAAGCTTTTGGTTGACATATTTCCATAATTGTTCTGGTATCATTGCTATTTTTTATAATTTGTTCACGATCATACATTAACTTAGCTTCAGTTATTATTTTGTCTAATAATTTAACATAATTTTTGTATGTGACTTTTATTATTTCATTATTTGGTTTTTTCTTATATATCTGGTAAAGTGACTCTTTTGTTTTGCAAGAATTCATAATTCCAGTTGTTTCTTGGTGTAGATTTGTAATTTATTTTCGATTTATGTCTATTATATGTAGATATTTAAAGACAATTCTTTATCATGTATATAAGTTCATTAGTAGCAGTATTGAGATCATCCATTGACATTATTGATGACCAGTTTACATTTTCTGCGAGTCTTCCACGTTTAGTATAGTTTATGCTATTAAAAGGTTTATTAGGTGAGACCTTAACAATTTCCTCCAATAAAACGCACAGTGAAAAATGGTCAGTAAAAGATATTGTATGTTTGAAAGTTGTAGTTGCAAGCGAATTAGTTGTGATAAAAATATTGTCAATACATGATCCTTTTTCAAGTAAATTGTTTAGATGTTCTTGGCTAATATTGTCCAGTTTCATTAAATCTATATTAAAATCACCAACTATAAGGTGAATTTTATATTTTTTCATATTTTGAAGAAAACTTTTTAAATTTGTAATGAACTCAGTTTTAGAGAGTTCGTGTGATCTATATAATGATGAATTAATTAATTTATTTGTATCATCAATTTGTATAATAGAATTAAGATTACAAAGCCTGCCAATATTTATAAACTCTGTAGTTTCATTAACTTCATCCCTTATATACATCACAACAAAGCAAAGTGCATGTAATGATCAAGTATGTGAGTTTCAGCACAAATACCAATTAATAGCTTAGTCTCTAAACTCTCAATAAATATTTGTAATTTATTATAATTAGCATTTAAGCTTCGAATATTTACATATGCAATACATTCATTGTGGGATGTAATATACTTATTGTGAGTATCGAGATTGTTAATTTTTTTTTCTTTTTGTACAAATTTTGCTATTTTTTTTTCTATTAGGTCTATATTTTGCTCCATGACTTTAATAAAATAATAAAAGTTATAAATTATTTACGTTGATTGGCTGCTCTATTACTTCTTGTTTGTATATTTGATGGTCTTGGTAAACTAGGAGGTTTTCTGTGAGTTACCGGTTTTACTTGGTTTCTTCCATCGTCTTCACATATACACTTTGCCTTCATCTTGGTTGACATGTGAGGACCAATATATTTTGGTAATATTGGTTGGATAGGGTAGTCAGTATTGGCAATATATACAGAAACTTTCTTTTTAAGTATTTCACATTCTTCGACGTCAGTAGCTGTATGATTCACATTATAATTTGTACCCTATTTTTGGTTTGTTTGCATATATACAGTTCGCGCATGCTTTAATTATCTGATGGTACTCATCTGAGCTGTGGTCACCATCACATAGAATACATTTTGGCTTGTTATTACATTTTTTCCTGCTGTGATTATATCTTGTACACTGTAGACATAGCGACACATTTATGACATCAAATTCTCTAACACACTGGTATCCAATGTATATGTTATATTTATTATTCACAACATGAGTATAGAGATTACCTGTAAGTTCAACAATTGCTCCTTGAGTATGATTTGCACAATTAAACGTATGTAATAGAGTACATTTTGTATTACATTTATAGAAGTTTCTATCATTTAAGTCATCTTCTATATCGTTTTTATCGAGATCTCTAGATATTCCTAATATTTTGATCTGTGGCTTAGTTAGTTTTTTTTAATCAGTATGTAAACATTTTACTATAGAAACATTGTTTTTGATATTGATAACTTAAATGGTACAACTATATCTTTTTGTAGTACTTTATTGAGATTTTTAACAGCTTCGTCATCACTTATTAATTTTGAGTTTTTAATTATCGTTATATCAGGTGTTTTAACTTGCTTTTTTGGTTCTTTTGAGGTTATTTGTGCATATGTAGGTCCATTATTTTTAATTATTTTAATAGTATTTGTAAGTAATTGATTTTTTTCTTTAAGTTCGTCCTTGATTTGCTTTAACAGTATTTTTTCTGTAGCAACTGCTGTTATATCCTTGTCGCTATTTTCCAACGATGTTAAGTTTTCTGTCTGAGATTTCGATAAAAACTGTTCCATTTCATTACGTAATTTCTCCTCTACAATTTCACACGATATTGTTTAGTAACATAATCCTTGTCAAAGCAATAGTAATAAGTTTGTTAGAAACTCCAGTGTCCATCATTACCGTACTAGGTATAATGATGAATACAGAGTAGAAAAACATAACACCACATTGTATGAGAATTCACCCTACTTTTTTGCCACAAAATTGTTTAATCATTTACCTAGTAAATTGAAAATACTCACTGGCAGGAAATTTAAAATTTACTTAAAAAAAATGTTGTTAGAAAAATGTTACTATTCTGTTTCTGACTTTTTAGAACATTCTATTATGTTCTAAATTTGTTTTTAAAAATTTGTTTTTAAAGTTTGTTTTTAAATATGTATGTGTAACTTGTGTAATGCTTATTGGTATATATGTGTATATATGTGTACATGTGTATGTGTATATATGTGTGTATATGTTTATATATACATTACAATTGTAATTAATTTTCTATTTGTCATGACGTGTATATCCATTTGTAATAGCTGAAATACAAAATAAATAAATAAATAAATAAACCTATTATTACATTTTTTTACCCTGTTGCACCAGAGAAGTCAATACTTTATTTATTTATAAATAATTCTCATTTCTTGCTTTATTTCCGGAACCACAGTACCTAAAATTTGAAAATAATTAGGGGTACTGGGGCTCACTTGAAATTTATAAGAAAAATTATTAGAAAACCCGAATAGTAATTTTTGGGTCAAATTATACAATTATACAATTAAATGGAAAATAAAGATTTAAATTTCATACGTATCATGTAATATTTCAGAGAAAAGGCTCATTATGTGAATTACAAATATAACATATTTTTAAATTATTTGTTTAAAAGATATTAACAAAAATATTAAACATCGACTTAATTCCCACTTTAGAAACTATACTATATAAATTTTGAAAAATATATTTTATTTGTATTTTTAAATAATTTGAATAACAGATTTAATAAATTATAATTTAAAACTTGACCTATTTTGCCCTTTGTCTTCCAATATACAGAGCCTCAAAATTCAGACAGTATATTATAAAACTTTCCCTGAAAATTAATTAGTAAGATAAAACTCTAATGTTAATTTTTGGGGGCCAAATTAGATAATTAAATACATATTTATTCTTATAAAAATCAAGGGAATCCTGAAGCAGATAAAATAAAATTCTATGTGTGGAAAATGAAAGTGTATATTTTTTATAAATTTAAAACGCTTCGTTTAAAAGATATTAGGGTAAATATAAGAAAATGCACTCATTCCCTGCTTGTCTGAAACTGGAATATTAGAATCTTGAAGGTGGTACGGAACCCTTAGTATGCGAGTCTAACTCGCACTTGACCAAATTATACAATTTATCTCATTAAAAACACATTCTCTCTGAGAAAAAGTCATTTGACTTAATAGTTATTCCGTAGCTTTAATAGGGTAGCTAGAAGAAATTTTAAGTTATTCTTGGAGGCGTATTTTATTGATAATCAGTTGATGTGAAATCGTATTATAGCTTGTACCTAAAACTACCCCATTCATCCCAGGACATAAGCCGTACTTCCTATGAAATTTTGGAAAACTTTTAACAAATTGTTTTAATGCAGAAATCAATGGGAAAAATAAATTAATTAATGTACTTTAAATTAATACGTAGAAGGATTAGTAAACAACTATATTTTATTGTTGAATGCATATTATATTGTATTAGCATAAGTCGTATATAAACATGACTTATATTAGTTTAAGTAACACATAAGGAAAAGAGAATCTTTAACATTAAATAATTGCATTAAGAAATAATACATTTTGTATTTAAAATCTGAGTACTGAGTACCGTCTGGTGGTGAATTTGCGTTGGCTAACATTACAAAAACACCTAAGTATCGCATGTGGCCAAACATTAGAGACAAGAAGGTGATCCTGTAAGGAAACGTAACAATATGCCACGATTTTCTCGCTTCTGCGAAGCGGGAGGATGTAAGTTGATATCGCGGGTAGTCGCCTAAAAAATGGTATAAGGTTTGCGAATGGCTAATGAATAGAAATATGTTTGTACAAATAATAATACAGAAAAGACCATGAAACATTTTTCAGAATAACTAGGATTTTATTCAATTTACAAAATATGAATACAGTGAGGGTATAAGTTAACGTCGCCAAAAGTTTTTTGAACCATTTCAGATATCAAGATAAAATTCTTTATATTTCTGCACATTTCTTGAAGTTTCTTGTGGAAAATTTTGGCACCTTGAAATTATCCATTGCCGTAATTCTTGTAAATCATTTTGATTGGTGGGACAAACTTCAACTTTTATAACAATTTCTTTCAGCAAATATATTTTTTTAGCGTTCCGTATATACAATATACGGATACCCTTATAATATCACTCCGGATTTCTGCCCCTGTCACATAAAGCAATTTTCTCCAAAACTACTGGACGGAAGAGGTTGAAATTTGGTTTCAATTTATAGTTTGGTGACCCGATCCGGAGTACATATCGTAAAAGAAGAAATTTTGATTTTAGGGGTACTTCTGGCAGGGAATTAAAACAAAATCGACCGTCCGTCCCCCCGATTTCCGAAACTACTGAGCCTAAAATTTTGAAAAAAATTGGAAACATAGATCGTTTACAGGAAAAATAAGGAGAAACTATTAATATTAACTTTGGGGGGCAAATTATTAAATTAAATGAAAATTTAAAAATAAAACAATTTTCAAACGCATCATGTAATACATCAAATGAAAGGTTCCATTCTGAGGAACACTAATATATTTTTTTCATATTTAAAAAACAGTTAACAAGATATTAATGAAAATATACCCAAATTTGCCCATCCCCCCGTATCTCCGGAACTATAAAACATAAAGTTTTATAAAAAATTAGAGGTATAGTTTACTGGAAAAATAAGGAGAAATCTCTACATTTAATTTTGGGGGCAAATTACAGAATTAAATATAAAATATAACGAGATTTACTGGAAAAATAAGGTGAAACTCCTAATTTTAATTTTGGGGGGCAAATTATAGAATTAATTGGAAAATAAAAAATTATAATTGTTTCTAAGGGGTCATGTAATATATCAAATCACATTATGACGAATACAAATGTATTTTTTAATTTTTTTAAAATGAATATTTTAAAATATATTAAAAAAATATTTAAAACAATTACACATTCCCCCCTTTATTCCCCAAACTATAAGACCTACATTTTTTTGTTTACAGGAAAAATACGAAGAAATCCCTAATATTAATATTGGGGGCCAAATTATAGAATTAAACGGAAAATAAAAAAATATTTTTTAACGCATCAAGCAATACATCAAATGAAAGGGCTCATTATGATGAATGCAAATATATATTTTTAATATTTTTAAAATTAATTGTTTACAACATATTAACATTGATCATTTATTTATTTATCAGAATGTTTACAATACTTATACATTAGGTATAATATAATTAACCCTGCAGACGTAACCTCAGTTTCCTGTTCGCAGGTCTGATAATCTTAGCACTAACCTTAATGATTATTTCCTATAAAATCTTATTACTAATATCCTACAAATTTATTGTTGTTGAAATAATTATGTGATACTAATATATAGTTTAAAGAATTAGAACTTTTATATCGATTTCTCCCTATATAATTTACTATCCTGCTATTTGAAATTTTAAATATTATCCCAGATCCATGGTTTTATTTTCTTTTTGACAGTGTTAAGGCTTTTTAGAGTTTTCAAATCATTTGGTAAGTTGTTGAAAACATCAATAGGTTTAACATAACTATTTTTACTGCTTATAGTTTTATTTCTTTTTGGAATCATAATACATTTCTTGTGCAACTGTTGGATTTTATAAATTTATTTTTAAACATGTTATTAGTATTTAAGAGACTCTAAAGCAAATATTTGTTTCAGATTTGGTGTTTTTTTTTCATTAAAAGTTTGTTTTTTATATATAATTTGGAGTTTATTTCGTAAACGTTGTAATGAAACTTGTTTAGTTGAATAAATTCCTCCCCAAGCTATGTTACCATAGCAGATAATACTATAGAGAAGTGCATAGTATAACATTATCAGCGAGTCTCTCAACATAATTTTGGTAATTTTCTGAAATATAAAGACTAAGTATTTTGTTTTATTTATTAAATATTCAACATGCGTGTCCCATCTCATTCTATAGTCAAAACAAATTCCTAAGTATTTAAAACTTTCTGCTCTTCTTATTTTTTTGGTATTTATCTGAATATCTATATGGCGAGAAACACTATTGCAGTAGTTTCCAAATGTCATGAAAACCGTTTTATCTTCATTGAGAGACAATTTGTTTAAGGCAAGCCATTTATTTATCAAATTAAGGTTGTAATTCATTTGCGTTTCGACTGCATTCCATGTTTTTCCTGTTGATATCACAGCCGTATCGTCAGCAAAAGATAATATAATTCCCTCTGGTATATCAAATAGTTGGTCATTTACATATAAAATAAATAGTAGGGGACCCAAGATGGTACCATGTGGAACACCTGTTTTAATTTCACTGAAACCACTTAGAGTGTCATTTATTTTTACTCGCTGATATCTACTTGTCAAGTAGCTTGAAATGAGTTTGAACGCACTTCCTCTAATTCTTTCTATATTTGTATAATTTATCTAATAATATTGAATGGTTAACAGTATCAAAAGCTTTGGCTAGGTCAATGAATGTAACAGCAATAGGTTCACTTTTATCAAGTTTTTCACAAATTGTATTAGTAATAAAATTTAGACGATCTTTAGTACCAGTATTTTTCATGAAGCCATATTGCATTTTTGATAAGATTTTATTCTTTTTAATGAAATCGAGTAGTCTGTGGTAGATAATTTTTTCAAAAAAAATTTTTTGCTACGTTTGATATCAATGATATTGGTCTATAATTTGCGATATTGTCCCTATTATTAGCCTTATAGATTGGTGTAACATCAGCTAGCTTGAGAGCTGCAGGCCAAATTGCTTTCTGTATACTTAAATGTATGATGTGAACAAGTGGTAGTGCTATATGTCTAGATAGCACTATTAGCGTTTTTGCATCTATATTATCAACTCCACCATTTTTTAATTTCAAGTTTCCTATAATATTTGTTACTTCATAATAGTTTGTGGGTGCTAAAAAACAGTATTGGTGATCGTTGTGGGTAATTTAATGTCCTCATTTTGTGGAATTTTGAATTTCTTTGCTAAGCCAAGATCCAACATTACAAAAATATGAATTCATGGTATTTGCTATTTCATCTGGATCTTTAATTTCACGTTTGTTTTCATCATATATGTAGGTAACGTTTTTAACTTTTTTACTACTTTTACCAAGCTTTTGGTTGACATATTTCCATAATTGTTCTGGTATCATTGCTATTTTTTATAATTTGTTCACGATCATACATTAACTTAGCTTCAGTTATTATTTTGTCTAATAATTTAACATAATTTTTGTATGTGACTTTTATTATTTCATTATTTGGTTTTTTCTTATATATCTGGTAAAGTGACTCTTTTGTTTTGCAAGAATTCATAATTCCAGTTGTTTCTTGGTGTAGATTTGTAATTTATTTTCGATTTATGTCTATTATATGTAGATATTTAAAGACAATTCTTTATCATGTATATAAGTTCATTAGTAGCAGTATTGAGATCATCCATTGACATTATTGATGACCAGTTTACATTTTCTGCGAGTCTTCCACGTTTAGTATAGTTTATGCTATTAAAAGGTTTATTAGGTGAGACCTTAACAATTTCCTCCAATAAAACGCACAGTGAAAAATGGTCAGTAAAAGATATTGTATGTTTGAAAGTTGTAGTTGCAAGCGAATTAGTTGTGATAAAAATATTGTCAATACATGATCCTTTTTCAAGTAAATTGTTTAGATGTTCTTGGCTAATATTGTCCAGTTTCATTAAATCTATATTAAAATCACCAACTATAAGGTGAATTTTATATTTTTTCATATTTTGAAGAAAACTTTTTAAATTTGTAATGAACTCAGTTTTAGAGAGTTCGTGTGATCTATATAATGATGAATTAATTAATTTATTTGTATCATCAATTTGTATAATAGAATTAAGATTACAAAGCCTGCCAATATTTATAAACTCTGTAGTTTCATTAACTTCATCCCTTATATACATCACAACAAAGCAAAGTGCATGTAATGATCAAGTATGTGAGTTTCAGCACAAATACCAATTAATAGCTTAGTCTCTAAACTCTCAATAAATATTTGTAATTTATTATAATTAGCATTTAAGCTTCGAATATTTACATATGCAATACATTCATTGTGGGATGTAATATACTTATTGTGAGTATCGAGATTGTTAATTTTTTTTTCTTTTTGTACAAATTTTGCTATTTTTTTTTTCTATTAGGTCTATATTTTGCTCCATGACTTTAATAAAATAATAAAAGTTATAAATTATTTACGTTGATTGGCTGCTCTATTACTTCTTGTTTGTATATTTGATGGTCTTGGTAAACTAGGAGGTTTTCTGTGAGTTACCGGTTTTACTTGGTTTCTTCCATCGTCTTCACATATACACTTTGCCTTCATCTTGGTTGACATGTGAGGACCAATATATTTTGGTAATATTGGTTGGATAGGGTAGTCAGTATTGGCAATATATACAGAAACTTTCTTTTTAAGTATTTCACATTCTTCGACGTCAGTAGCTGTATGATTCACATTATAATTTGTACCCTATTTTTGGTTTGTTTGCATATATACAGTTCGCGCATGCTTTAATTATCTGATGGTACTCATCTGAGCTGTGGTCACCATCACATAGAATACATTTTGGCTTGTTATTACATTTTTTCCTGCTGTGATTATATCTTGTACACTGTAGACATAGCGACACATTTATGACATCAAATTCTCTAACACACTGGTATCCAATGTATATGTTATATTTATTATTCACAACATGAGTATAGAGATTACCTGTAAGTTCAACAATTGCTCCTTGAGTATGATTTGCACAATTAAACGTATGTAATAGAGTACATTTTGTATTACATTTATAGAAGTTTCTATCATTTAAGTCATCTTCTATATCGTTTTTATCGAGATCTCTAGATATTCCTAATATTTTGATCTGTGGCTTAGTTAGTTTTTTTTAATCAGTATGTAAACATTTTACTATAGAAACATTGTTTTTGATATTGATAACTTAAATGGTACAACTATATCTTTTTGTAGTACTTTATTGAGATTTTTAACAGCTTCGTCATCACTTATTAATTTTGAGTTTTTAATTATCGTTATATCAGGTGTTTTAACTTGCTTTTTTGGTTCTTTTGAGGTTATTTGTGCATATGTAGGTCCATTATTTTTAATTATTTTAATAGTATTTGTAAGTAATTGATTTTTTTCTTTAAGTTCGTCCTTGATTTGCTTTAACAGTATTTTTTCTGTAGCAACTGCTGTTATATCCTTGTCGCTATTTTCCAACGATGTTAAGTTTTCTGTCTGAGATTTCGATAAAAACTGTTCCATTTCATTACGTAATTTCTCCTCTACAATTTCACACGATATTGTTTAGTAACATAATCCTTGTCAAAGCAATAGTAATAAGTTTGTTAGAAACTCCAGTGTCCATCATTACCCTACTAGGTATAATGATGAATACAGAGTAGAAAAACATAACACCACATTGTATGAGAATTCACCCTACTTTTTTGCCACAAAATTGTTTAATCATTTACCTAGTAAATTGAAAATACTCACTGGCAGGAAATTTAAAATTTACTTAAAAAAAATGTTGTTAGAAAAATGTTACTATTCTGTTTCTGACTTTTTAGAACATTCTATTATGTTCTAAATTTGTTTTTAAAAATTTGTTTTTAAAGTTTGTTTTCAAAATTTGTTTTTAAATATGTATGTGTAACTTGTGTAATGCTTATTGGTATATATGTGTATATATGTGTACATGTGTGTGTGTATATATGTGTGTATATGTTTATATATACATTAAAATTGTAATTAATTTTCTATTTGTCATGACGTGTATATCCATTTGTAATAGCTGAAATACAAAATAAATAAATAAATAAATAAACCTATTATTACATTTTTTTAACCTGTTGCACCAGAGAAGTCAATACTTTATTTATTTATAAAAAATTCTCATTTCTTGCTTTATTTCCGGAACCATAGTACCTAAAATTTTGAAAATAATTAGGGGTACTGGGGCTCACTTGAAATTTATAAGAAAAATTATTAGAAAACCCGAATAGTAATTTTTGGGTCAAATTATACAATTATTCAATTAAATGGAAAATAAAAATTTAAATTTCAAACGCATCATGTAATATATCAGAGAAAAGGCTCATTATGTGAATTACAAATATAACATATTTTTAAATTATTTGTTTAAAAGATATTAACAAAAATATTAAACATCGACTTAATTCCCACTTTAGAAACTATACTATATAAATTTTGAAAAATATATTTTATTTGTATTTTTAAATAATTTGAATAACAGATTTAATAAATTATAATTTAAAACTTGACCTATTTTGCCCTTTGTCTTCCAATATACAGAGCCTCAAAATTCAGACAGTATATTATAAAACTTTCCCTGAAAATTTATTAGTAAGATAAAACTCTAATGTTAATTTTTGGGGGCCAAATTAGATAATTAAATACATATTTATTCTTATAAAAATCAAGGGAATCTTGAAGCAGATAAAATAAAATTCTATGTGTGGAAAATGAAAGTGTATATTTTTTATAAATTTAAAACGCTTCGTTTAAAAGATATTAGGGTAAATATAAGAAAATGCACTCATTCCCTGCTTGTCTGAAACTGGAATATTAGAATCTTGAAGGTGGTACGGAACCCTTAGTATGCGAGTCTAACTCGTACTTGACCAAATTATACAATTTGTCTCATTAAAAACACATTCTCTCTCATGAATCTCTCTATTCATTTCGGAAAATAATGAAATAAATTGTATTTTTGGAGATTTTTTAAAAAATAATACAGGTTATTTTATAACACAAAATTAGTTTTCAGCTTGATCACTATGTAATAGCTATAGATACATTTTTAAATATTCCACATGATTGTTTTCAATTTTAAATAATGAAAAAATAGAGATTATTCTACTTTGAGTTTTCTTTTCAATGGGTCCGCAGTATCATCTGACATGTCTCAGTCACCAAAATTACTTGAAGTAGTAAACATACTATACACCATATACGCAATATTTTATTTTGATCTATCCAATAATTGGAGACTATTACTATATGCCCTCACACCCAATAATTGCGCCTAATAAGCAAATAATATTTCGTTCAAGTTACAAAGTCTAAATAATTCGAAATACCGCTTATTTAAGGCACCAACGTAAGAGAATGTTTTTTTCTTGATTTTACTGAGGCTTATGACTTAACATTCTGGCCAACAATGTTCCATTATATGCTGTTACCTAATTTAGCAAGTAATATTTCAGAATGATTACCGACGCTATACCTAATATTTAATTTCTTATTATTGCATATAATCAGATTTGTATAGTAAACGAAATATTTCAACAATTTAATGTGACGGCGATAATCTCCACGGGACTAATTTTATAATTTTAAATTTTATGGAACTAGTTAACAAATTGTCAATTGTTACTGGACCTAAGCTGTACTAACGGAGACTTATCGATTAAGGTACTACTTTCTAATTTCTTAGATCACTTGCTAAATTTTCATTGATAGATTCCTAAACAATACGCCATAGAGGAACAAAATTATGGAGAAAAATCATGAAGTTGAATTCTATCTATTATATAAGATCAATGACTAAATGTACCAGTAACGGAGAATATTAAGGAAAACGTAAATAGGAAGAGTATATGGAAATTTAGTGGTAAAACAGTGAGGGTTAACATCAGAAGCATCTGTCAAAAAGTTACTGTAATGTATCAAAAATAAACTAATGCCATTAGATGAGATTAGTTTTACCTTATTAATTACTGAGATAACTAGATATACTAATCGTTCACTGTTTACACCTGATTGGGTCCTTGCTCAGTAGAGCGAGATACAAGAGTTTTATAATACAGGCGTAAACGGTGATATATAAACATGATCCAAAATATAATTTAATAGTTTTTATGTTTTTCTCTTTAGATATTGTTAAGTTTGGAACTTTGTTGTTAATTAATTATTTCGAGTTCACCTATTTGTAATTTTCTATTTGTCACTGTGTGTCATCTTTATTAAGGGTTTGCCTTAGGGACAACCTGTAAGATGACCTATTGTATAAGTAAATAAATAAATAAATAAATAAATAAATAAATAAATAAATAACGTATTTAGCAAGTTTAAATCAAGATTTTCATATTTTTTGGAAATGTATAAACTTAAATTGCATTGGTTTCGAAATGGCGTTCCCACCGAACAACACTACCTTGATCTTAACTATACCCATAGATAGTTTTCGTTGTGTAAGAAACTGAAAACAGGGAATGTAATAAGAGTCCCTTCGTTTTTAGAAAAATAATAGTTTGTAGTAAAAAACACGTATAACATTCGAATAATGTACACCACGTCCACACAATTTGTTTTTCATTGTAATAAACATTCCAATTTTCTGCAATATTTTAAATTAGAGACCTGACATACGTCGGAATAGCAAGTTTATAAAGAATGACCAACTAGAAATCCGCAAAAAAGGTGAAGTTTGTCGATGGTAGAGACAAGGATGACAAACTTATATGGGGACTAAACTGGAAAAGGTTCCAGCTGGAAGCATTAAATCACGAGTTGAAGGAGTCACCAGAATGGAGTTGGTGTATTAAGGGGATATGTATTTCTAATATAAAATAATATTAATGTCAAGTCACCGGTTTTGTCATTTTTTCACTAAAGATATCTAATAATATATTTTAAAATGGTATTAAATTGTGAAATATTTTGTTTGTTAATTTTTACTTTGTACTAATACATTTATATTTTTATCTTATGTAGTATTTATATTTATAATTGAATTGTTATGTTTTTATGTTGTTTTTTTTTATTATTTTACCTGGTATTTATCTTGTCTTTCATTAAATAAATTAACTTGAAATGAAACTTTTAAATTTTCAATATTATTTTATTTTTAATTTCAATATTAACCATTAACATTATAAACTATATGAATCATGAACAATCAAATAATCAAACATAAGAACTTTATCTAACTATTATTAGAATCTTTATAAATTTTACTATATCATTGCTATTTAAATCTCCTCTATTAATCATTATTTATTTAATCACAAAATGTGGAGTTTTAAAAAAATAACTTATTATCATTTAAAATCTTACTACTAAATCAAAAAACATCAAAATAATAATCTTCATCAGAAATAATAAACATATATACAAATTTTAAATTAAACACACAACTCATCAGTTTTATTGAAATTGATTGTTTTTGTAGACACCTTTTCACTTTGTTTAAGTATCTGGGGTGTGTTCAAAACTTCCTTCACTCTGCTACTGTGGTTTCTGAAGATCATTTATTTGTAATATTTTGTGTCTGCTGCTTACTTTTTATTGTCTATTATTTGTAGTAAAACTCTGCTTCTGAATTCATCTTTTTTGACTGATGATTTTTTTTTATTTGAACGTTGAAATGTTTCTTGGATTAATTTTTATTCATTTTAAACTCCCCTCGTATAATTTGATTTGGGACGTCACGTGCACTAATAGTTCACTTTATTGAAACTTCTGCTTAAATATCATTTGACACTTTCAATTTGATATGGCGCTAATGTCAACGAATTTCTATTCACGTTTGTTTATTTCACTGTTAATATGATTAATTGAAAATTATCGAAGTGCATTGCTGCACTGTTGGATTCAGACTGTCCTTCTGTCACTTTCTGACAGGTAATATATAATAAATTTAAAACAAATGAGAGCTACGGCGTAAATTTACATTATTTGTATTATACATCATTAAAATCTAGAGAAAAAACTGGTTTCATTGATATATAACACTTATTTCACAATTCAGTCTCGTTAAGTTGATTTGAAATTCTAGGTTATCAAATCTACTTTCTTTGATTTCTAAATCGATTTCCCTTCAATTTTCTTTTGAAATCTATTTTTTTGGTCTTTCTACTCCTTTTGATGATATGGTACTCTTGAACATTTTTTATTTTTAATAATTTAATATCTCTTAAAAAATGACATTTACTCTTTTTCTCTATTTCCCCAAAATTTAAGTCTATTTAACTCTTCTTGTCCTACTTTTGATCACATCTTACTGTTTAACCCTTAGCAAGTATTTTCCAACTCATTTCCTAACCCTTTGCTATCTTATTTTAACAATTTTCATACTCGATAACTAAAATGGTTTGAACCTATCTTTTGAGTGTTCTGCCCCTTAATCTTTATCTATCTGCCTATAACTTTATCTATCTATTGATTCTTTGTCTACTTCCAGAATTTCATATATTTTACTCTATTAATGTTATTTATTTTCTATTTTGGTAAGATATACAATTGGCGCAGTCCGAAGGATTTTTCCAAAACGACTAGAACACGAGAATTCTAACTAGTCGTGGTGGTTTCCAAACCTTCGTGGGACAATCAACCTCTTGCTGGAGACACAACTGGAAGCGAGCTAGCACCAGGAACACACAACGGCTAACCAGTGCAGTCAACTTACAGAACAGTCCATGCCAGGAATTATATTGTAAGGATTACGTTATTATTATTCTATTATTTCCATTTATTGATACACTTAATCACCATTTCCATCATCAAAGATAAATCCTTTAATATTCCTTAAATATTTGAAACATATTACATCACTACCTTTAATACATTGTTCATTTATTTTGAATACAAGTGCAAGGTAAAAAAATATTTTTGAGCAATTTAGGGACATATTGACAAATACATATTAAACTTATACCATTATTTTGAACAACTTATAATAACTTGATCTAATTATTTTAATATCTATCTATTTTCACATTTAATTAGACGTTATTGCATTGTCAATTTGACAATATAATCTTATTGCGACTTTTAATATTGTGCAAATACTTAATTTTTAAAACAATATGACCACTACAAGGCAAGATGCAGCCACTCCAACTGTGGAGCCCAATAAAATTTCCGAGATTTTTGTGATAGTACCGGAGTACGACGGTAACCCTATCTTTTTAAATACCTTTATCACATCATGTAACACCGCCCACAGTATGGCGACCGATAACTAACAGGTCTTACTTATACTCCACATAAAAAATAAACTCCGTGGCAGGGCAGCAGAACTAGTAAATTCGCGAAACCCTACACAATTGACTGACATTGTAATTCTTTTAGAAAACCATTTCGGAGACCCTCGAGACCTATCGGCGTTCATTCAGGATCTCCAACGTATGAAACAATTACCATCCGAATCATCTTTAACCTTTTCAACTAGAATTCAGACCCACCAGGCAAAAATGCTGGCAGCGGTCACAAAACAAAATTTGACTGGTAAGGAAAAACAAGCCCAAATAGATTTAATTGAACCTATGGCACTAAACAGCCTGCTTACAGGCCTAGAGCCAAAAATGGAACAATTAATTCGAGCAAGTGACCCGAGAGATATTTTAACCGCGATCTGTAGAATCAAAAGAGAAATCCAATTGAACCATCTCGAAACTCAAAAATTCTCTAACTATATAAATAAATAAAAATATATTTTGTGAATTATTTCTATAAATGTAATCCAAATGAAATAATAGAGATAACAAAGGCCTGGCCTACTTTTCTAATTTCGCCTCCACCCTATATCTTATACAGACAAAATAACGTCAATAATGTTCAATTCATAATTTTAATGAATTAGGGTCGAATTTCGACCACTAGGCGTCCGCTAGAATATGAAAATGTTCAGAACCTGAATAATAATAAATTGAAAATTATGGATTATGGATTAATCAAAATAAATGTCAGTTAAGTAACCAAAAGTTGGAGATTCTCAATTAGTATCCATATAAAGTGTGCCTTCATAAGTTGGATTCAAACAAAAACTTTTGTTATGAATAATATTAAGAGAAAAAAAATTTTCATAAAAATATTTGCAGGAATCATTACATGTCACATTTTCAACTGTATAAGACTTTTCTTAGCAAATAAGAATTTTGCTTAAAAGTGATAATAAGTTAAATTGCTATCAAACAGAAATAATTAGAATTAAAAAATGCATTTATTTGTGCCATATCAGTGGATCCACCTAAGTTGGAGATATACATATTTTCAAAAAAATCTATTCTATTCAACAATCAACGAGATTGGTCAAAATAATAAATGTTGGTTAAAAGGAAAATACCTTACTTTAGACAATATCAAAAAACATAATTAGATTTAAAAACTGCATCCAATTTAGCCATTACATTAATAACAATTTTAAAAAATACATTTTTGAAAAAACAAAACCTACTCCAATAAAAGAAACTTAACTAAAAAGCAAAAGATAATTTATCCTGCATCAATTAAATACTTTTTCTGCACTCGCTGCCAAGTTAAAGTGAAAATAATTTATACATTTATAAGTTATTTTTTTAAATTTGCTGTTCAACTTAGAACCGACTTCAAAAAAATTATTTATCATGTCTGGGTTATAGGTTCATATGGTCAACCTGTATTAATGTGCCAGTGACAAAAATTTCAGCATTATAAATCAAAATCAAGATGTTGATGTCAAAAACAATTTAAAAAAAGAAACTGATCTACTTGTCCTCAGAAAAAATACCGAACGTGATTAAGCAGCTTAAAATATTTGTTAAAAGAATTTGATAGTGAAAGTCACGATATTCCAAGGTCGTGTGAAAGTACTCCTCTTCAAGTTTTATAAAGGCTTGTAACAAGTAAGTAAATAACTAGTAAAATGGTTTACGTAAGAGAAGACATATTCTGTTCGTATAGCAAAGAGCGGTTATAGATTTTTATACGCATTTGATTTATCTTATTAAAATACAGGGACATTTTTAATGCTGTATATTTATTTGCACAAGCTTAGTACAATGTGTGGATATTGTCCAATAATTTTGATAGATGACAATGATTATTGTAACATTTGTTATAATGTGTTACGAATTTATTTAATATTTTCACTTTTTCGCTGCTGTTGACTCGTTTTATGCTGTTTCATAATTCGATGTAGACTAATTATCTGATATCAAAATGCCACCTCTTTATTTAATAAGAAAATGGTTAAAAAATGTATCTTAATTTTATATAAGCGGAAGTTATATAAAATTAAGACATTTTTAAAACCGTTTACTGTTGATTGTCAATTATTGATGTCACTATCTCTGGTTTTTTATGGACTAATTAAGCATTTTGAAAATGTCATGAAACTTGATTTCTAGATTATAAATGGGTATATTAAACGTTAATGTCTTTTGAAAAAAACAATTTATTCATTGCTGTTACTTTCGAAATACGAAGCAGTTTGTCAAATGGAGCATTGTTAACGAACAGAACGTAGCAGATGAAGTTCTATGTTTGAAGACAGCTTAGAATAACCATGCCCATTGCTCAACTGTGCTTTAAATTGACGGTTCTCTTTCAAAGTATAACAACAAAATTATGAAAGCTGCCAAAGCGAAGCCCTAAAAAGGGTGTATGTTTATGTAAATATGCACGACTATCTTGTTGTACAGTATCCTAAAACGTGAAATTTGAGACAAGTGATTTGGTTTGGTTAGAACCATATTTCGTAATTTAATTGGTAATGATGCCTGTATTTTCAAAGTAAATGCAACTGATTCCACAAATGAAAAAATGCTTAATGGGATGAAACTTCTCGGAACTTTTATAATCCTCAATCGTGTGTTCGAATCGGCAATTGGAATATTTTGTAGCTCTACATCTGCTTCGCCTTGTATTGACCTGGAGTCGCCAGTGACTTTTATTAGTTGGAGATTTCCGATGATCTCAAATCTCTTACAATTGACACAGCGGCGTTGGTGTCAAAGTGAGATTACTCAGCCATTGAAGATGCCCTTTTTGAGTAGGCTGTTGCTATCTCGGCCGTATGGATACTGTCCTGAGGTCTGCTGGACAGTTGATAGTTTGTTTATTCCCGTCAACAGTACCTGAAGAAATGGTTCTGGTTCGTCCTGGGTGAAACAAATTGTTCAAAACCTTGGTTTGAACATTTATGATGGCTTCTACCTACATAACCTTATACAAGGATTTTTTGCTCTTTTTGCTTTTTAGGTTCCTTTGAACTTCACAACATCTCTGAGACCATTTATAAAAATCGGTCTGGCCAAAGGGTCTTTAGTCTCCTCTGGGAGATCTGGATAGAACAGGTGCACTAAACTTCTAATCTCTGCTTCGAATACTTGTACACTTTCTTGCATCTGTTATAATTGACTCAGTGATTGGTTGTCATATCTACTATTCCAGCACTGCAATGACTTTGTAAATCTTTTCTTGTTAATCTGCAGGAATGCTCCAGAGGAGTTTTAATGCTGGACCTTTTAAAGAAATTATAGGAGAGGTAGACTTTTCATGGCTATCCCACCCATTATCTGACGCAACTGCTTCAGACTGCCGTTTGTACATAGGGCAGAATATACTATCATCAAATGTGGCTGGTTTTATAAAAGAACATGTGGTACTTACGGCGTTCTAATTTTCTACCCTCTGTAGATCTTGTTGCATTTTTTAAACTTCCTGTCGTTCACTTTGATTATCTTTCTGTACTGGCCTTTGGTGAGTCACAGACGTATAAACACTAAGTTTTGTACCCTAACACCAAAACTTTTTTCACTGAACTGCGAAGCTGACATCAGCAAGCATTAAACCAAAACTGAAAATATTTACATTTATTCCTTAATATATAATAGTTAAAAACTATCGGTCAATTAGTGGTACCTAACCTGCCAATATTATCATGGTAATTGAGTCATTAAACACTTAAGTTCTTATAATATTTTTTTAGGTAATAAATTTACAAAAGTCCTATTTGGGAATGGACCTTTTCTGAATTAATAAGGTCATTAATTTTATTTAACATTATGATTTCGTACGAGCCTAGCTACTCGTAACGAATGTAAATCCTATAGGGTGACTATGTTCCAAAACATGATGTGCTACAAGGAAAATGAAATTATGGCTTGATAATAACCTACTTAGGTTTAAGATATCTAAGACGAATTTCACCAACGGTAAAGGATCAACGATCGTTAAATTATCGACAACTGCACAACTCTAATTGCAGCAGAGTACCCTGCAATTATCTATACTTAGAGAAAACAAAATAAGTTAAATATCTAGGAGTGTTAATCATCAACACGTGCGGTGGTCTGAACACATCACATATACGGTAAAAACATTTGGAGTGTTAATCCATAAATTCTATACTTTAAGAGATATTCTTACAGAAAGCAATTTAATGAATGTTTACAATACCTTAGCCGAATCAATAATTAGATATTGTATTGTGGCCTGGGAGGGTACTTTTCAAACCATCCTGCATAATTTTCAAGTAACTCAAAACACGTTAGTAAAAGTAATTCTTAGACACAAAAAGACTTTTCAACATTCCTGCTATAGAGATTAAAAAAACTAAAATTACGAGAAATATATATTCTATACTGCTTATTGCATATGTATGAGCAACCAAAATCTTATACAGTAACAAAATAAGCCCAACATACAAGAGGGGTAACACACCTAAACATATATACTCCTCTATTAAAAAAAAAACATTTCCCAAAAATCTTATTTTTATAACGGGCCAAAATTATATGAACTAATTCCGGCAGAACTAAAGCAAATAAAAAAATACAATTCCTTTACACTTGAAACAAAAAAAAAAAAAAATAAAATAAATAACCCAGAAGTTTTAATATTTTTTAATTCGTGCAACAATAACAGATCAACAGAAAAAGTGGATCAAAGACACTGTATATCCGTTGATCTCATGGACATTTCCACTGACAATCACTAACATGTAGGTAAATGTATGTATATTTCTATAATGTATGTATATATGTACACGTGAGTATATGTACATGTGTGTGTGTATATGTATCTATGTATTTATGAATGTAGGAGTGAATATGTATATATTTCAATAATTCCGGTATTGTCATAAAGGGTAGACAGTGACACAGAGAGGTGTATCTCTACCGCTACCGTATAGTAAACAATTGTAACCATTTTCTATTATAAAACAAAAATGTAGAGGCATACTTTAATGTATGTTTTTAATATAACATATAGAAGTAAATAGAATTTTTAAGAGAACTGTAACACGTAAACTGTAAGACTAAATAATTGTAAAACTAAGTTGTAAACTAAACTAAACAATAAACTGAACTAAACACAAAATAATATTTCAGATCACAGTCATTAGATTTGATCACATATATTCCCGACTTTCCGAAATCGCTAAGTTTATGTTTGGGATTTCTAGTTTTACTAGCCTATCTATAATATTTACTCGTTTGCTTGGGCCCGTGGGAATCCTCGCTTTTAACGAATGTTTGGCTTTTGCTACAATGTCCAATTTAATTACTTTGTTCAATCATGGAAAAAATATGGAACTTTTGGTGTGTCACAAACGTATAAACACAAAGTTTTGTACCCTAACACCAAACTTGTCTTTTTTTACACGTTTCAACAGCGAAGCTGTCATCAAGGATTAAAACAAAACTGAAAATATTTACTTTACAAATATTCCTTAATATATGAAAAGGAAAGGTTTGACGTTAGGGTTCAAAACTATGTGTTTATACATAATGCGTCCAATTGGTAATCTAACCTTTAGTATATGAATCATAAGAGTTTTCAGCACAAAGCAAATAGTAAATAAAGCAATGACATAATAATATTATTTAATCATACATAACGTTTATTGCTTATTCAGTTCTCTAATAAATATCATAATAAATTAATTATAAACCTTACTCAATATTGTTACTTGGTGTGTAGATAAACTAAATACTTTTAGATAATACAGTTATGGAAACGCTGTTAAGTATTCGGTATAATTATGGGGTATTGTGCTTGCATGTACGGGATAGCCATACTCTTTGTTCCTATTATATTGCAATATACTTCGTGGGTTCAATTGAAAATTATAACAACTAATATTTACTTTCACTTTTCTAGAACTTTATTTACATTTAAAACAGCTGATTCACAATACATTTTCATATAAGCTAGTCGTAGCGGTATAACTGCCTGGCGATCGTGGCGTTCTTCTTTTATATCACCAGCGTAGAATTCTCCAGTAGAAATCAACATCGTTCCTTCTGCTGCCGAGCCTTTTCGATAATCGTATTTTTTTATCTTGAAGCGTTTGTTGTCGTGCTGAAATGACACAGGGTCGGCTTTGGGTAAATTTCGTAACACTGCCCCCCCTTTAATTCTGATCGTCCCGATCAGAAACATCCCCTCCATGGTAGGGAGCGAGTCGATCTAAGTGAACCACCTTCAATTTAGCCTTGGGGTTTCGACGGATCCGGTAGACGACATCATTCAGCCTCTTGACCACTTCGTATGGACCATCCCAGGCGGGTGTAAGCTTTGGGGATTTACCCTTGCTCCGTTGGGGGTTGTACAGCCAGACTTTGTCCCTCTCCTGGAACCCGGCTGAATTGGCCTTGAGGTCGTATCGCGTCTTCATCCGGTCACTGGTGGCCAACATCTGCGTTCGGGCTAAGTCGTGTATTGCCAGCATGTTATGTCGGAGCTGGTCGGCATAATCGTCGATGTCTTGGGGAGGGTCTTCGGGGGAGCCAAATGCCAAGTCGCATGGTAATCGCAGCTCCTTTCCGAATAAGACCCTGGCTGGGGTCAGGCCTGTACTATTATGTACAGCAGAGCGATATGACAACAGGAATAGGGGAATATGCTCATCCCAATCACGCTGGTTATTGCTGACGACCTTGGATAGGTGTTGTTCCAAGGTCCGGTTGAATCTTTCCACCATTCCGTCTGACTGTGGGTGTAATGGTGTTGTTCTCGTTTTCCTGATCCCCAACATCGTGCAGACCTTCTGGAATACATTCGATTCGAAGTTACGCCCCTGGTCTGAATGTAATTCCATCGGGACGCCAAACCTGCTGAATAGTTGTTCTACTAGCACCGTCGCTACCGTGGTTGCCTCTTGGTTGGGTATCGCATATGCCTCAGGCCATTTGCTGAAGTAATCCATTGCGACCAGAATGTATTTGTTCCCCCTCTCAGACTCGGGAAACGGACCGGCGACATCGATGGCAATTCTCTCAAATGGGACGCTCACATTGTACTGCTGCATTCTGCCCTTGGTCCGGGTCTTCGGGCCCTTACTGGCGGCACATGTGGCACATTTGCGGCACCAAGCTCTGACGTCTTCGAAGTAATTCACCCAGTAGTACCGCTGACGAACTTTGTCTAGGGTTTTATTCATGCCCAGGTGGCCTCCGGTAATTCCATCATGTACTTCGGTCAGGATGGCTGGTACCTTTTTCTTCGGAACTACCAGTTGGGACTTGGTTTCTCGTCCATCAGCGCTTTCCCAAACTCGCTTGAGCATTCCATTGTCTACTCTTAGAGAGTCCCACTGAGCCCATAACGATTTCAGCACGCCGGAGTATCTAGCTACCTCGTCCCATCGTGGCCTGGGTGCCCCTCTCATTTTGAGTGACAAGATTGGTTCGATGTCTGGATCAGCCATTTGGTCCTGGATGCACTGTTCCGTTGTCCAGTCTTCATTGGCCTGCACTCGGATCTGCCTGATGGAGATACCCTCTCGCTGTTCCGTCTTCAGACAATGCTTGCATTCCGCTCTACAGGGTCTTCTGGATAGGGCATCGGCATTATTGTGCAACCGGCCGGCACGGTGTTCCACCTTGAAGTCGTATTGCTGTAATTTCTCCATCCATCTGGCCAGTTGTCCTTCCGGTGTCTTCATGTCCAGCAGCCATTTGAGTGCGGCATGATCTGTTCGGATTAAGAAATGGCGACCATACAGGTATTTGTGGAAATGGTCTACAGCCCTTATTATTGCAAGAAGTTCTTTTCTGGTGACGCAATAATTTCTTTCTGGCTTCGAGAATCCACGGCTGTACTACTCGATCACCCTCTCTTCACCATCTTGTACCTGGGATAGGACGGCCCCCAAACCTGTGTTGCTGGCGTCTGTGTCTAAGATGAATTTGCCGGACTGTGTAGGAAAGGCTAGGATTGGGCTGGAACATAGTGCTGCCTTCAGTCGCCTGAATGATGTTTCGCAATCCTGATTCCAATGGAAGGTCTCTTTATCAGTGGTCTGCCGATGTAGAAGGGCGGCGATGGTGGCAAATCCCTCAACAAAACGCCGGTAGTATGAACATAGGCCCAAGAAGCTTCGGAGTTCATGTTTGTCTCTTGGAACTGGCCAATCGCGGATGGCTTCTATCTTGTCTTCGTTGGTGCGGATTCCTGACTCGGACACTACGTGGCCCAAAAACTCTACTTCTTTTTGAAACAAGGAACACTTCTTCGGATTGAGTCTCAGGTTGGCATTATTAATTCTGGAGAATACTTCGCCCAGATGGTCGTCGAATGTCTGGCCCATGACTAGAATGTCGTCGAGGTATACTAAGCACGTCCTCCATGTTAACCCGCTCAGTACATACTCCATTAGCTTCTCAAATGTAGCGGGTGCATTACATAACCCAAAGGGCATGACCGTGAACTGAAACAGCCCTTTACTGGTGGAGAACGCTGTCTTCTCTCTGTCGTTTGCGTGCAGCCCAACCTGCCAATATCCACTTTTTAGGTCTAGTGTGGAGAACCAACGGGAGCCTGCTAGTGTGGTCAAAGTGTCATCGATTCGGGGTAGTGGATAGCTGTCTTTCTTCGTGACGTCATTGAGCTTTCTGTAATCCACGCAAAATCGGGTGGTTCCATCCTTCTTTTTAACTAGCACGACGGGAGCAGACCATGGACTGATGGAGGGCTCAATAACTCCATTTTGTAACATGGACTCGATGTTTTCCTCGACTGCCTGTTGTTGCCCCAATGGTAGTCGTCTAGGTGGTATTCTGATGGGCTGAGCCTTTCCGGTATCTATTCGATGCTGGATGATGTTGGTGCGACCGGTGGTTCCATTTTTACTGTTAAAAATTTGCCAGTGTTTTGTGATAAATTGCTTGGCTTTTTTCTGGTTCTCTGGTGTCAAGTGTGTTAAGTGGTCAGCAAACTGTTGTAGGAACTCTTTATCGGGCCCTGTCTCCTTCACCGACGTCTGGTACTCTTCTTCGCAATTGATGATGGTCTCTACTGGCTCGAAACAAGCTATCTCTTGACCATTGGTAATTCTGATGTCGTTGTTGGACAAATTTAGGACTCTGATTGGTATCTCTCGTCCGGTTTTAACTATAGCCCGTCCAACTAAGTAGTCATGAGCTGAGTGTACGGGCTCCACCATTCCAACGCAGCTCCCAGGATTGCTGTCTAGCTGCCCATGAATAATCTGTTCTGTTCGACCGGGAATTCTAGCTGAAGACTTTGCCAGAATTTTTATGGGCGTGAATGATGTGTTGACGGGCCGTGTCAATACAAATTCCTCATTCAGGAACCGAAGAACATCATATCTCGGGTCGAACATAAATCCATGCTGGCTAATTAGGTCCATTCCCAGTATAAAATCGTCCTCAATATTCGCTACCAGGACCCTATGCCGGATCATGTTGTCCCCTATCTGTAGCACGACATCTGCCTCACCCTGTATGGACATGGACTCGCCGGTGACTGTTCTGAGCTGGATGTTATTGGTAACTGGCCGAATTTCTGATGCTCTCAAAACCCTGGACTTGGCAATGGACACAGCGGCGCCGGTATCGATGGTGATGGTAACTGCTCGCCCGTTGATGGTGCCTCTGATGACTAGGCTGCCGCTATCTCGGCAAAATCCCCGGATGGATAACGTTTTGGGGGCTGGTGGAGGGCAGTCAGCATTCGCCCCCTATGCTGACTGACTGACGGTCCCTGGACATGTGGCTGTTCTGTTGGTTACGCCTGGTCGGTGATCGTTCAGGTGGCCTCACTCGACAATTACGTTGGAATTGCCCTGTCCGTCTGCAGCGGTAACATGCCCCTCTGGTGCCAGTTCTTTGTGACCGGTCTAATAATTTGTTCAGACCAGCCAGCAGCGCTTGAAATTGTGACTCTGACTCTTCCTGGTTGAAGGAAACTGCTCGCACCCTCGGCTTGGACATGTTCATGACGGCCTCTACTTCCAAAGCCCGAAGTAGAGCTTCACTACTTTTCTTGCCGCCACTCAGTCTTAAATTTCTTTGTACTTCCACATCTCTGATGCCGTTTATGAAACTCTGTGTGGCCAACTGGTCTTTCGTTTCCTCTGGCAGGTCTGGGTAGGACAAGTGAACTAACCGTCTAATTTCTGCTTCGAATTCTTGGAGGCTTTCACCGGATTTTTGGGTTTTTCCACTCAGTTGGACTTGGTATACCTGGCTCAAGGATTGATTGTCGTAACGTTTGTCTAGGATAGCGATGATCTTGTCGAAATTGCCTTGTTCATCGACTGGAATGCTCTGGAGGAGTTCTAGAGCCGGACCTCTTAAGGAAATTACCAGAGATGTGGATTTTTCATGATTATCCCATCCATTAGCTGTAGCCACGGCCTCAAATTGCTGTTTATACATGGGCCAAGATGAACTGCCGTCGAATGTGGGTGGTTTACTAATAGAACCTCTGGTACTCACGGTGTTCTGGTATTTTCCTCGCTGTAAGTCCTGTTGCATTTTTTTAATTTCTGTTTCTACCTTGTCTTGGATGGCACTGATTTGGTCTTGAACTGTGTTTTGAATTGAACTGATTTCAACTTTTACCTGGCTTTGGATGGAATCGAGGTCATCTACTTTTGTTTCAAGAGTGTCCACGGTATTTTTTATGGTCTTAATGTCATCATTTATCTCTTTTATATCAGACTCAACTATTTGCATTCTTTCATTAACTGTTTCATTAACTTGTCTTACTATTTGCATTAGTTGTTCAAATTGCATTTGTCTTTTTTCTTAAGTTATTTTAAATTCATTTTGTCGTTTTGATTCAGTTTGATCTTGTTTTTCTACAAATTTCGAGAATAATCCTTCCATTAAATTTTGTTGTTCGCTTTTCATTGTAGAAACTAGATTTTGTTGTTTTTCTTCCATCGTGGAAACAAGATTTTGTTGTTTTTCTTCCATCGTGGAAACAAGATTTTGTTGTTTTTCTTCCATCGTGAAAACAAGATTTTGTTGTTCGCTTTTCATCGTAGTGACAAGATTTTCTAACTCAACTTTAAGTTTATCATCAAAAGATTTCACTAACCTTTGTTGAATTTCTTCTTGATGTTGTTTCTCCTTCTTGTCACGTTTTTCTAGAATCTGTGCAATTTTTTCGTCTAACTTTTCCATACTGCGAGTTTCCATAAATCAAATTACGATTTTAACGGCACTTAATCCTCTACTTCTGATCACCAAATGCAATATACTTCGTGGGTTCAATTGAAAATTATAACAACTAATATTTACTTTCACTTTTCTAGAACTTTATTTACATTTAAAACAGCTGATTCACAATACATTTTCATATAAGCTAGTCGTCGCGGTATAACTGCCTGGCGATCGTGGCGTTCTTCTTTTATATCACCAGCGTAGAATTCTCCAGTAGAAATCAACATCGTTCCTTCCGCTGCCGAGCCTTTTCGATAATCGTATTTTTTTATCTTGAAGCGTTTGTTGTCGTGCTGAAATGACACAGGGTCGGCTTTGGGTAAATTTCGTAACACTATATTTCCATAAACTTCATCATTTATATGACCTAAAACTTTTGTATAACCGAAAAGCGACTTTAAATAACTCGTATCATCTTAATGACAAAATTACGTCACTTTTCGATTCTACAATAGTTTTCTATTGAACACGGCAGGGCGATTGCAGCTATTAAAGACAAGATCTGCCATCTAGCGAAAAATGATCCTCAATTAATATATACGTTGGAATTGAATTTACACTATAGACGTTTCCTGGGTTTCACGTATCCCTGTGTCGTACCCATTATTTTCAGAATGATTTCTCAATCAGTAAGTGATATAAAATAAATTTGGGACCTGGATTAACTGTTCCCAAGTTTAAAGACCGGCTCTGTTTACGTTAGAGGTTCAGATCGAGGACAGGTTTCCTTCAGAAGTTCTGTTCGAAGGCATGATCTACCTACACACTTTGAGGGTAAAGGAAAATCGACAGGATCGCCTAGTGGAGAACTGTTACTAATCTGTTGACCAAAATTGTCAGGTGAATATTCATTGACATTTTCAGGGTAGCTATAATATACTGTAGACTGAAATTATATTTACAAAGGGATATTTAAATGTTACCGGGTAGCCTTTAAGCAGTTGCTTACAAAGGATATTTTAAATATAAGGCGGAGTATACTGATGGTTGCTCAGTGGTTGAAAAAAAGTTATGAGCAGTTGCATACACAGTGTTGTTGAAATATAGTCATACAGGATGGGCAACTAATTGTTCGAAAAAATCGTTAGATAAGGTAGCCCATAAGCAGTTGCATATATACCATGACTGAAATATAGAGTAAAGAGAAATTATAATTATGCAGGGCGGTTTAACTGAAAGGTTTCATACAAAAAAAAATATATTGGGTTGCCTATAAGCGGTTGCATTTAATTATATTTGAAATATGGGGCGGACTACAATTATAGTTATGACGAGTGGTTACACAAAAGTAGAAACAGTCGCTACTGAGGCTGGTTGAAATAACGGATGATGTGGAGTTATAGTTACATAATCAGACCAAAGCATTAACAGTAGTAGGTACTTCAGAAAGAGTGGGTAAATATTAATTTAAAATTATTCAGAAACTACCAAACAATGACACTCTATAAACGTTGCAAATGAAAACACTATTGCTTTAAGAAACTAGTTTGAATTTAACAGTTAAGTAGATATGTATATACTTAATTATTAAGTTAAAGGACCCCGCATATTCCTCATTGAAAGTGGCCCCCGGTTTGGCTGAAACTATCATATTTTGCAGATCTTAACGAAATGGACAAATGTCGCAAAGTCCTATGACTGATGGTTTTCAAAATATTGTTAATTTTATGTTTATGGTCAGGGTATATCACAATGAGCAGAGTCGATATGTATATATGTATCACGTATCACGTAAGAACTACTGAACTGATTTTGCTAAATCTTTTTTTGTTGCAAACCCTATACAATTGACAAAAACGGTAGATATAGCGAAAAAACTTCTACCATGTTGGATAACACAATTACTCTATTGGTTCCAGAGCAAGCACCAAATATTAGATGCTTGAATCAGCTTATTTTTTATTCAAAGTTCGGAATATGCCAATGTAACATGCTTCGATTTTAAAAAAATCAACTGATATATCAAGTGTAATTTTACAGGTAATTTAGGAAACTTAGTGCGGAGTAGAATGACATTGATTTAAAAAATCTAAAAAAAGTTATATTAGGTGTACCATAAGCAGCTGCAGATATACAATGTGATTAAAATAAGAGCGAGTAGCATTAGTTATACGGGGTGGTTCAAAAAAGTTATATTGAGTGGCCCATAAATAGTTACATATACCAGGTGGTTCATAAATCTGCGAAATAGAATTATATTTATATAGGGTCGATAATAAACTAATGTATGTTTCACTCTCAAGTAGTTGCATATACATTATGGTTGAAATCAGGTTAGAATATTTATACAGGCTGGATATATTTTTTTAGAAAAAGATGTCTTATGTAAGAATTTAGGATCTTTGAATTATGTTCTTGTGTTATTATAGTTATGAAATGAGTTGAAAAAATGTTAGAAGATGTTTATACAGGGTAGCTGACATATGAGGTCGAGTGGAATTATAGTTTATAGAGTGTTTAAAAAAATATTTTATATCCACAAGTGTAGCGGGGTATAATTACAGCTATACAGGTAGGTTTAAAAAATATTATAAAGAAATCTACAAGCTGTTCCATTTGAGGGATTGTTGAAATATAGGTAGAGTAGCATTTTAAAGATACAGTGTGGTACAAAAAAGTTATATTGGGTGGCAAATAAGTTGTTGCTTATACAAGGTTGTTGAAATATAGGGTGGAGTAAAATTATAATTATACAGGGTGGGTAAAAATGGAAGAAATTTTTTTTTATATAGCAGTTGCATATATGGAGTACCTGAAATATGGAATGCAGTAATGTTATAGTTGCTCAGTGTGATTCAAACAAGGTTAGAAAAAGTTGCAAATAAAGGGTGCTTTAAATGAAGTGTGGAGAGAAATTATACTTTATAATATGGTCAAAAAATATCAGGAAAAATTGTGGAATATCGTAGCTCATAACAAGTTTCACAGATCGGGTAGTTGAAATATAGGGTGGAGAAGTGCTATAATTAATTATTTATAAAAAATAATATATAAGTAAACTAATAAGCAGCAGCGTATATAGAATAGTGGTAATACCTACAATGTGATTCAGAAAAATCTTGAACAAAATTGTTATATAGAATGTCCCATAATCAGTTGCAGTTTTGGTGAAATGTATTGGGTATTGATGGATTTATAGTTATACAGGGAGGTTCAAAAATGTTGTACTGGGTAGGCGATAGGTAGTTGCGTATACAAGTGGTTGAAATAGAGGGCGGAATAGGATAATAATTAAATAAGTTGGATAGATTTTTTTTGTCTATGAGCTGTTGCATATATGCAATATCTGAAACATGGATCGAAGTTAAATTATAGTTATACAGTGTGATTTAAACAATGTTAGAAACAGTTGCATTATAAGGGGTAGTTGAAATATAAGATGGAGACAAATTATTCTTTGAAGGGTGGTTAAAACTGGTCCATAAGCAGTTGCATAGATAAAATAGTCAGTGGAGCAGAGTTATATAGTCAACTGTTTAAAAAATGTTATATTTGTTGGTCCCTAAGCACATTCAATGTGGTTAAAATATTTTGTAGAATATAATTACGGTTATACAGGATGGTTAAAAAATAAGTTATAATGTTTGACTAATTAGCAGCAGTATATACAGAAGGGTTATAATATAGATGGAGTTATAGTTATACAAGGTGATTCAAAAAAATTGTTGAATAAAATTGTTATATAGGGTTGCGCATAAGCAGTTACAGTTTGGGTGAGTGTTAAAATAAAGTTGTGGTGTTAGCGTGCAAAACTTTGATTTTACATTTGTGACACCAAGCGTTCCAGAGGCATTTCTATTAGACTGGATCAAAAAAAGGTAAAAAAAAGTGTTAAATGGGGTATGCCATGAACACTTGCATCCTACTATATGGAATACCTGAAATATGGGGCGAAACAAGATTACAGTCTCAGAGTGTGTTTAAACAATGTTTGAAAAAGTTGCATATAAAGAGTGATTAAAATATGGAGTGAAGAGAAATTGGATTACAAGGTGGCTCAAAAAATGTCAGAAATAGTTGTTAAATAGCATAGACCTTAAGCAGTTGCATAGTTCAAATCTAAATATACAGGATGGTTGCACTATAGGGTGAAGTATACTAAAATTGTTATATAGGGTGGCCTATAAACACTTGCAATTTGGATGAAATATATTCGGGATTGGTGGATTTGTAGTTAAGTAGGGTGCTTCAAAAATGTTTAAAAAATTGGTATATAGGATGAACCATATGTTTCATAAGTTATAATTTTAACAAAGAGTTGGAAATTCCGTACGAGGGTGAAACCGTGGGTAACGGCTAGTTGTAATATAAATGTCGATTAAGAAAAATGATTTTGTAAAACATGGTTTTGTTAGGTTTAAAAATATCAAACATTTATTACATAAACCTTATTTACTTTATCCCGGACTCATTTTGAAAAAAAAATGAGTTTAAAAATATTGCAGTTGAGTATCTTTACAATTTACTATAACAATGAATCATATTTTAATTATCGTTTTCTGAACATTATTTTATTTGAAATTATTTGAGGTTGTACCTAAAAGAGATTTGCATAATGTCACCTACACAATGAGATAAATTTTCTAGGATTTTGTTTAATATTTAATGGGTTCTCAATCTTTGCTTGGTGCGTTCCACCTTAATCCTAACCGTTGCTACACTGTAGATTGGTTGGGTTTCTTGCCTTGGCAATTTTCTTATCAATTCTAAGAATTTGCATTTTTTGCCACTTGTTAGCCAAAACAATGTCCCAATTTTCTTATAAATCCAGCAATCCTGATTATATTAACTGAAAATCTAATTTTCGTCCTCCAACTACTTCAGATTTTAAACAAATAAAACCATCATGAGTAATAACATCAAAAACTTTAGCGGATTTTTTTTTTACCTTGAGAATATATAAAAAAGCGGTAATCGGCACTAGTAAGAATTTCAATGCTAAATTCTGTGCAATCAATTAAAACTAGGGTGTTGTTGTATTCTAGAGTTGCCAACCTCGCTGTTTTTCCAGGACATATCGACTCAGCTCATCATGGTGTACCCTGACCATAAATATAAAATTAAAACTTGAAAATCATCGGACTTTGCGGCCATGAAGACATTTGTTCATTTAGTTGAGATATACAAAATGTGAAAATTTCGGGCAAATCTACCGGGGGCCACTTTCCATAAGGAATGTGCGGGGTTCTTTCATAATTATTCATGAATAAAAATAAAATGTTGGCAATAAAATTTATAAACTCACTAGATGAAGTTTTACAGTACGTTGAGGATTTAATTCTAAGGCCCATAAGCAGCTGTATATATACCTATAATGTGGTTGAAATAAGGGGGAGTGGAATTAGTTAAACGAGGTGGTTCAAAAAAGTTATATTTGGTGTGCCGTAAATAGTTATATATTATATTTATACAGGGTAGATAACGAAATAAAATAAAAAAAAGAAATATTTATTTATGCAGAATGGTTGAAATATAGTTAAACATATTATAAAATATTTATTGGGTGGCCAATAAGCAGTTGTATATATAGGTTGATTGAAATATTTTTTATAAATAAACAGTGTGTGTCAAAAAATCCCACAATTAAGTTATATTGGGTCACCAATAAGCAGCAGTAAATACAGGATGGTTGTAATGTAGGTTGAATTATAGTTGTACAAAGTGATATTGAATAATAAAATTGTTATATAGGGTGGCTTATTAGCAGTTTTATTTTGGGTTAAGTATATTGAGGATTGGTGGATTTATAGTGACACAGGGAGATATAAAATATGCTATATTTGTAACTGCATTCACAGGGTCGTTGAAATAGCGGGTGGAGTAGAACTTTAGTTAAATACAGGGGATAAGAAACGTTATATTTTATTATGCTGGATTCCGTTGTAGACATGAAGTATCTTAAACATGGTGCCCGGTAAAAATATTGTGATGCAGTGTGATTAAAACAATGTTAGAAAACGTTGAATATAAAGTGTGGTTGAAATATAAGATGGAGAGAAATTATACTTTCCACAGTGGTTCAGAAAATATTAGAAAAAATGACTATATAGCTCAGCCCATATGCAGTAGCATAGATAAGATAGTTGAAATATAGAGTGGAGTACAGTTATAGTTAAGTATTTTTGAAAAAGTTTTATTGGGTGGTCAATAAGCTGATGCATATACTTGCTGGTTGAAATAGTTTGTGGTGTAAAACTATGGTTATACAGGATGGTTCAAAAACTGATTGACATATAAGTTGAAATGATTGACTAATTGGCAGCAGCGTATACAAGATGGTTTAAATATAGTTGGAAGCAGGTTTATAGTTATACAAGGACATTCAAATAAAAGTTGAATAAAATTGATATATTGGGTGGCCAATAAGAAGTTGTAGTTGATGTCAAATATGTTGGGGATTGGTAAATTAATAGTTATACAGGGTGGAGCAAACATTTTATATTGGGTGACCCATAAGTAGTTGTATATGCAAGGTCGTTGAAATCGGGGCGAAAAGAATTATAGTTTTACAGGGTAGATCAAACAATGACAAAAACATTTTTATATGCTGTAGACCATGATCAGTTACAGTGTTTAACAGAATGTTAGAAAAATTGTATATAAGGCGTGGTTAAAATATGGGTTGGATGGAAATTATACATTACAAGTTGGCTCAAAAATTTTCAGAATTAACTTTTATATAGCGTAGATCATAAGCAGTTGCATAGCTGAAATATGGAGTACAGCTATGGTTAGGTGTTTAAAAAATGTTAATTGGGCCACAAATAAACAGCTGCATATACAAGATGGTTGCACTAGAGAGTCACTCCTCGAAGATTGCTTGGACTTCCATCGTTTTGAAGTGAGATCACCACTTCAAGACGATGGAAGTCCAAGGAAACTTCGAGGAACAAGTTACATTGTCTACCAACTTCACACTAACATTACAGAGTCACTATTATACCAGATTTGTCAAAAAAATGTTAAAAAATTGTTATATAAGGGGGCCCATCAGCACTTGGGTGGATTTGTAGTGCAGTTATGTAGGTTCAACAAAGTTAGAAAAATGTGTTAATAAATAAATTGTATGTGTTTCTTAAGCTGTCTCTTTTTGAAAAAGGACTGTACACTCCATACGCAGGTGAAACCGCGGGTATCGGCTAGTGCATTATAAATCGAACAATCGTTTCAGAAATAATTGCAAATTGAGATTAGTAGGTGTGGTGTTCGAAAATAATCATGACGGCTGTACCAACAATTTGATGCTAACATCCCATGTTTGGAGAAGCTGTATCAGGATTATTTGACAAATGGTTTTTTTGTTACTAGGTAGTTACTACACAAATATGCCTAATACCAGAAATTATGTACATATAGAAATGTCATAATTTCATAGAGAAATAACCAACAGTTTAAAAAGTGCATACCATAAAGAAACTTTATTTACACTTTTATTCACACTACCTGAAACTTATTACGAAAAAGCTAGTAAAGAAACAAAATAATACTGACACATATTTTAATAGTATACAACTATGTAGACTAAACATTCGTATGGAGCTTTGAGAATTTTTAAAATTTGTAATATCTTTATTGTTGTTGTGAAAGATTTTGAATTAATAAATTCCCAGCACAATTGTATAACTAGAATTTAAATTAACTATCTCATCAATCTTCATGGCATCTTGAAATAATGGAAAGGCTAAGTGGGTCGATATTCCAACGTTTAATTAACAATCTTGAGGCATCTTCCGAAATAGTAGGCGAATGAACTATAAATGAATTGTTTTAGTCTCGTCATCAACCATTAAATGACGAAGTAGGTAGTCACGTCAAGAATTTTCTTATGTATTGTTTTTCCTGTTTATTATGTCTGATATGGTGAAACATAGACAGCAGTTCATACTAAATTTTAAAAGCAGTAATAATATTACATGTGAATAATTATAATCGTTGTGAACTAAATAAATTGCAATCTTCTATACAGTAGAAATTTTACACATCCTCTAAAGGCGCTCTATTGATTTTATACGGTATATATTTCATAAAATACTTTTGTAAAGTTGTCAGTTTGCCACATACATTAAGAGCTGGCTTAAAAAAAGGATTTGATTCGGCATTGGGATAAAATGAGGGAAAGTTTAAAGTATGTTATAAAATGAATTTAATTTTTATCTGACTGCCAGACCCAGTTTGGAAGCGCAAACCAGAAAGATATAATGTTGCTGAAAAAAACACGTTCGCTAGATGTAGACACCTCTAATATTCGGGTTCTAAGTTGAGTTATAGAAATCACAGTAGGTGACTAGCAGTTTCCCTAAGATTTTTTTGGGTAAAATATGCATTGATGGGCGGTAAAAATAACAACAAAAAGCCTAAAAGCTAAATATATAAATACTGAGTTAAAAAATATATTCTTCTAACGCAAATTTTGGTTGTTTTAAGCATCACCATAAGAGGCATTTGTTGTGCCTGCCTGCACAAATTGCAGTCATGATACTGATATAACCTCCTGTGAGCCCGTGTCTATAATAGGGAATAAAAAGAACATAGGTCGTATTCAACTCCACCATTGTACCACCAATTAACACAAACCGCTTTATCAAAAAACAATTCCCGTCTTAAGGGGCATAGGTTTAATTGGAAAACTTGTACTCAAGTAGTAGCTGTGTTCAAAATTTGCGCAGTATTCCCAGAAGTTATTATCTCATACATGTAATGAGATAATAACGTAAAGAGTTTTCTTTCCAGTTCAGCAATGTTTTTCTTGTATCTATAAAATGAAGTATCATACGAGACATGGTGAAGTTGATCAACAGCAAATGGTGTTTTACAATGTGAAATGAAGCTTAGAATAAAAATTTCACATGTCAATATTTGAATATGAGGCCTTGATACTTGAATTATTATTTTTATTAAATTATTACGTACATAAATAAAAATAATCAGCATAACGGAAAACAAGCAAGCAACCTAAATCAAAATCTGTGATGTCGCTATCTATAACTATTCCCCTAATAAATCATTGAAAACTACTATTGTCGCAATCGCGACATGAAATTTCATGTCGCGATTGCCCACAGAGTTACATCGGTCGTACCATCAGGCGCGTCAATCATCGAGTATATGAATATTCTCTGTCAGTTCGTAAAAAAGATCCAACTTCAGCTCTCGCGTATCATCATATCGAAACAGGTCACTCTATCAACTTCGGGGACAGTAGGACCATCATATCTCTCAATTCCCTTAGGGCATCCACTGTGCGCGAAGCTATAGAAATAGAGAAACGACCCCACTGTCTAAACCGACGTGATGATAGCTCCCACCTTCCTACAGCATGCCAGATTAAACAAACCAGACACGCCAACAACACCCAACCAATAATCGCACAGCCCCTTCATTGCGAGACATTCCCTTTTAGTCGACCGATAACAATAAATAAAAGAAGCAGTGCAGATTTACATTCAGTTCAGTTACCTAGTGACTCTTGGAGAGTAGGCAGATTGAGGCCCCGAGTTCGATCTAGACGTGTCGAAACGTCGAGCATTTAATAAATTCAGACGCGGTTCTCACCTAAAACCTAGCCTAATACATATATATTGCAATAAACTTGGTGGTTCCAAATTAAATTTTAATATACAAATATTCATTTTCATTTTCTAGAACGTTATTTACACATAAAAATCCAGTATTCACAAGAGCTGATTCCGACAACAAATATCATCGTAAATAATAGCATGACTAAATTACCTGTCTTATGTAGTCCAATCGATTTTTCTCGTAGTAGTTCTCGATGGGCATTCCACTGTTGTTCTCGATGGGCATTTCATTGTTCGTTCAGCGTTGGATTTCAATACTTTTTTTGTGCCATAGAAAGTTCCAGACAGTGTCGTCCTCTTTCTTATTATCCCAAAGATTGATGTTTTGTTTTTTGTCGGAATGACGAATGTTTACTCCAGTAGCGGTGAAGAAATTTAACATTCTCTCTATGGTAGGGAGCGAGGCGATCCAAATGTTCCTCCTTCAACTTAGCTTTTGGGTTTCGAAGGAAACGGTAGACAACGTCATTAACCCTCTTGACCACCTCGTAAGGAGCATCCCAAGCGGGTGCAAGCTTTAGAGATTTACCCTTGCTCCTTTGTGTCTTTGTGTCTTCCTCCGGTCGCTGGTGGCCAACATCTGCGTTCGGGCTAGTTTATGTATTGTGAGCATGTTATGTCGGAATTGGTCGGCATAATCGTTGATTTCTTTGGGTTCTTCGGGGGAGCCAAAGGCCAGATCGCAGGGCAATCTCAGCTCTTTTCCGAAGAGCACCCTGACTTTAGTCAAACCTGTACTGTTATATAGGGCTGAGCCATACGCCAAGAGGAATAGGGGAATATGGTCATCTCAATCACGCTGGTTATTGCTGATGAACTTGGATAGGTGTTGTTCCAAGGTCCAGTTGCATCTTTCCACCATTCTGTCTGACTGCGGATGCAATGATGTTGTTCTCGTTTTCCTGATTCTCAATATCGTGCAGACCTTCTGGAATACATTCGATTCGAAGTTACGCCCTTGGTCTGAATGCAGTTCCAACAGGACGCCAAACCTGCTAAATATCTGTTCTACCAGCACCGTTGCTACCGTGGTTGCCTCTTGATTGGGTATCGCATATGCCTCATGCCATTTGCTGTAGTAATCCATTGCGACCAAAATGAATTTGTTCCCCCTCTCAAACTCGGGAAATGGACCGGCGACATCGATCTCAAATCGCTTAAACTGGATGCTCACATTGTACTGCTGCATTTTGACCTTGGTCTGGGTCTTTGGGCACTTACGGGCTGCACAGGTGACACATTTCCGGCACCAAGTTCTGACGTCTTCGAAGTTATTTACCCAGTAGTACCGCTGGCGAGTTTTATCCAACATTTTATTTAGGCCCAGATGACCTCTGGTAGTCCCATTATGTACTTCGGTCAGGATGGCTGGTACGTTTTTCTTTAGACTACCAGTTGGGATTTAGTTTCTGAGCCGTCAGTGCTTTCCCAAATTCTTTTGAGCATTCGATTCTCTACTCTTAGAGAGTCCTTTTGGGCCCATAAGGAGGCCCGAGTATCTAGCTACCTCCTCCCATCGTGGCCTGTGGCCCCTCTTAAGTGACATGATTGGTTCGATGTTTGAATCAGCCATTTGGTCCTGGATGCACTGTTCCGTTGTTCAGTTTTCATTGGCTTGCACTCGGATTTATCGGATGGAGATACCCTCGGGCTGTTCCGTCTTCAGACCATGTCCGCATTATACTTTACAGAGTCTTCTTGAAATGGCATCGGTATTATTATTCAAACGGCCGGCACGGTGTTCAACCTCAAAAATCGTATTGCTGTAATTTCTCTATTTATCTGGCCAGTTGTCCTTCCGGTGTCTCCATGTCCAGCCGCCATTAGATGACGGCAGGATCTGATTCAGAAAAGCCGACGATAGAGATATTTGTGAAAATGGTCTACAGTCATGATTATAGCATGAAGTTCTTTTCTGATGACACAATAATTCCTTTCGGGTTCGAGAATCCGCGACTGTAGTACTCAACCACCCTCTCTTAATCATCTTGCACCTGGGATAGGAGGGCCTCCAAACCTGTGTTGCTGGTGTCGGTGCCTAAGATGAACTTGCGGGACTGTGTGAGAACCGCTAGGATTGGGCTGGAACAGAGTGACGCCTTCAGCCGTCGGAACGATGTTTGGCAGCCCTGATTCCAATGGAAGGTCTAACTTCCAGTGGTCTGTTGAATGGTGGCGAATTCCTCAACAAATCGCTTGTAGTATGAACAAACACCCAAGAAGCTTCGGTGTTCATGCTTGTCTTTTGGGAATGGCCAATCACGAATGGCTTCTATCTTGTCTTCGTTTGTGTGGATTCCTGACTCAGAAACGACGTGGCCCAAAAACTCTACTTCTTTTTGGGACATGGAACACTACTTCGGGTTGAGTCTCAGGTTAGTGTTCTTAATTCTGGAAAATACTACACCCAGATTCTTCAGGTGGTCGTCGAATGTATGACCCATGACCAGAGTGTCGTTGAGGAATACTAAGCACGTTCTCCATTTCAACCCACTCAATACATACTCATTAGACTCTCAAATATAGCGGGAGCATTACATAACCAAAGGGCATGACTGTGAACTAAAACAGCCCTTTATTGGTGGATAATGCTGTCTTCTCTCTGTCGTTTTCGTGTAACCCAACTTGCCTATATTCACTCTTTAGGTTTACTAGTGTGTAGAACCAACGAGACCCTGCTAGTGTAGTCATAGTGTCATCGATTCGGGGTAGTGGATAGTTGTCTTTCTTCGTAACGTCATTCAGCTTTCCGTAATTCACGCAAAAACGGGTGGTTACATCCTTTTTTCTTTTAACTAACACATCCGGAGCAGACCATGGGCTGATGAATGGCTCTATAACTCCATTTTGTAACATGCACTCGATGTTATCCTCGAATGCGTGTTGTTGCCCCGATGGTAGTCGCCCAGGTGCTAGATGATGTTTGCGCGACCACTGGTTTCATCTTGACTGTTAAAAGTGATTTGCGTGAAATTGCTTGGCTTTCTTCTGTTCCTCTGGTGTAAGGTGTGTCAAATGGTCAGCAAACAGTTGTAAAAACACTTTACTAGGCCAGGTCTCCTTCAACAATGTCTGGTACACTTATCCGAAATTGAAAATTGTGTCTACTGGCTCGAAATAAGCTATCTCTTGATCATTGGTAATTCTGATGTCGTTGTTGGCCATATTCAGGACTCTTGGTATATCTCGTCCAGAACTATAGCCCGTCCAACTAAGTAGTCATGAACTAAATGTACGGGCTCCATTATTCCAAAGCAGCTCCCAGGATTTCTTTCAATTGCTCTTGAATAATTTGTTCCGTACGAGCAGGAGTTCTTGTAGAGGATTTTGCTACAATTTTTATGGAGGTTGATGTAGCACGACATATGCCTCCTATCTAAGACCGGACCTCTTAATGAAATTACAAGAGATGAACTTCCGTCAAATGTGGGTGGTTTGCTCACGGAACCTTTGGTATTTTACTCGCTGTAAGTCCTGTTCCATTCTTTTTATTTCCGTTTGCATGAATGGAATGAATTGAACTGATTTCAAATTTTACCTTGCGTTGGATGGAATCTGTGTCGTCTACCTTGGTTTCAAGAGTACCCACAGTTTTTTTAGGACCTTCATGCCATCGTTTATTTCTTTCATATCCGATTCCATAATGACTATTTTCTGGTTAATTGCGCGTTACTTGAATGACTAATTGCATTAGTTGTTCAATTTTATTTCCAGATTGTACCTGTTTTTCTTCAAATATTTTAAAATCATTTTGTCCCTTTAATTCATCAGCTTGTTATTTTCCTTCTAGTATTTTAAAATCATTTTGTTTAGTTAATTAAACTTTCGAAAATAATCCTTCATCGTAGAAACAAGTTTTTGTTGTTTTTCATCGATATTAGTTACAAGGTTCTCTAATTCAATTTTACGTTTTTTTTTCGAGAGATTTCACTTACCTTTGTTGGATGTCTTCTTGATGTTATTTCTTCTTGTCACGTTTTTCCAGGATCTGAGTTTTTTGTTCATCTGGTCCATCCGTAACCTGTTTGAATATTTTTTTGGTAGTCTTGTCTATTTCTGCCATACTTCAATTTACGATTTTAACTAAACTACCTGAATTATTCAACATTGTGAACGCCAATATTATATCGTACACCATGAACTATTATCATTAACTCAATTGGGACAATTATATCGCGATGAAATTATCCCCTTATTGCATTTGCGAGTTAGCAACAAAAAAAAAAAAACAGAAAGACAAATACGTATTGTTTGAGTTCATAAACAGATGTCTTTTGTTTTTAACTGCATCCAAAAAATTTGTGAAAAAGTCCGCAATATCCCGAAAACGAAAATATCGGAATTAAAAAAACATTTTAAGGAGGAGGATATTTCTTAATAAAAGGCCCAACTCTTGAAACTTCATCACCAATATTTATTAATTTAAATTAGATGTGAAAATAGGGACAAAAACAGTATTGAAATTAATATGAAGTTACAAACTGAAATAATCAGGCTATAAATGTATTGAATTTCAATTGCCTTCGATCTCAACATTTATATGGTGCTGATTGAAATCTCATAAAATAAATTCAAGTATGTATTTATATATATTTTTACATATGTTTTGATGATTTCGATGTTAAACAGAAAAGCGCCACAAACTTTTTTGAAAGGCTAAAATAATTTATAATATGATTTATACCGTTTAGGAAAACCTCATCATAAACACAAATCTCATTATTCATTGTAATATGAATCAATAAAACGGGATTGTATAATTAGTCTATAAAACTTTAAAGGTATGCAAATTATTGTATAAGAAAAGTATAATGTTTGTACTGGAGATTTGTACTAAATGTTCTGTAAAACAATCTAAGATAATTTTCGACATTAGTATACTCTTCGAGGTGTCTTTCCTTTGTATATTATATATAACATATATTGTTTCTGGTCAGGGAACCTTCATCAGTTGCGCTTCCCACAACTGAATGTCCTCTCGAACACTTCTTTATGTATTCGATACATTTCGTTAAATTTTTACATCTCGCGTCTTTAAATTAGTATATTGTTTGTAAGCGGAATTATCTAGATATAATTTATCTGATATCCGGTAAAATTATATTAAGCAAATATTGCCTTATGTTCCTTATCGATTGTTTTGTTATTATATGCATTCAACTGTAGCTTATTACAAATCAAGGAAATACATTGTGTATTCCAGTAAATATTGTATTATATATTTTGGAGATTTAAATTATTTTTAGGATTCGTCCCCGAGGGCTTGTTTTAAAAATTTGCTGAATTTTCTGCTCATTCTGAATAATATCGATAATCAGTTTGAGAATAGTAGATTATAGTTTCCGGTAGCCATTTATGGTGTAAGGAAAACCCGTATTATTTCGAGACAATAACAACTTGCCACAAGAAACGGCGAAGAATGAATAAGTTTTTGTCTGGTTTAACAATTGTTCAAGGTGGTGTTTTACTCAATTTTCGAGTCGTTCTTTTACCAGAGAGTTGCTTTGAATTTCTATAAAATTCTGTTATTGTATTTAGTTTATCTCACAAAGATTATAGTCGATATAAAGGAGTGAAATGAATACATAGAAGAAAAATTATTGAAGCAGCAAAACCGAAGATTGAGTATAGTAAAATGTGGTAAGAGTTGCGAAAAATAACAGTTTAGATACAAACTTACTTGCGAGGTACAGCTGAGAGGTACACCACCTCGTAGAACTTGGCACCAACAATTCATTTTGTGAGAAGAAGAAGAAATAAAATTAAAATACAGGTCATTCATGTGTAATTAAGCATACTTTACCGCTCTGCCTTGTTGCTCTTGATAAAGGGGAATTTTCTATTTTACAATAATAATAAAAAGTCAAGTTACTCAAAGGGTCTTGTTAGCATCGGCGGAAAGAAGAACAAGTACAATTGATCCCAGCTGCATTCTATTTCGATATTGATTAGTCCAGCAGCAGTTTAAACTTAGTTAGACAATTCAAGTTTTGTTTTGATTAATGGTTGCCCCGCTACTTCAGCACTTGTACAGGACATTTTTTGTGGTACTTGTAAAGTTGACGCTTATATTGCCAATATAAGGATTCTAGTTTAGTTACAATTTAGTTAGTGAATTCATGGAAATGTCTGCATTCTTTTTGAGTTTAACAGAAGTTCAATTGTTATTCGTTGTTCCAGAAATTGTCTATTGCAAGCGTAGAGAGTAACTTGAAACAGTTGTAATGTTGTTTGATTAATGGTTTGAGGGCACCTAAGCATTTGAAAAGTGTTTATAACAAGAAATGCGATTCATTTTATTGAACCAATGTGATTAAATCCTATTTGATAATCCAAAGCAGAGATAGTTACACAGACGATAAATTATATAATTCACAAGGTTGTGCAAGGAAATTATAAGGGAGTGTAAATATTGATTTAAAAAGCTCCATATCTCACTAAACCGGTGTCTTGATCAACAATTTAACTGTAAAACGGAACTGGATTGACAAATCTGTTGACAGGAAAATAATAGTTCCATTGATTATGCCAATAAATGTAAAATCGTTAAAAATGTCAATATTATATAGCTATAGCGTCATTACGAGTGTTCGACATGTTTGAGAATTACTGAAGTGATCTATTAACCAAATTTGTCTTTTTAACCAAGTTCAAAAAATGAGGAGGTTATCAGTTCGTCGGCATTTTTTTGTTTTTTATGTATGCTCATTGATTATTCAAAAACGGCATGGAGAGTTTTTTTGATTTAAATTGCATTGTGTTAAGGACAGTTATTCAGTGATAATAATTTGGTCAACTGCGAATTGGACTCGCATACTAAGGATTCCGTACCATCTTCAAGATTTGATACAATGTAGGTAAATCAAAGTATATCTTTTTCTAATATTTCAGTTTCAGACAAGCAGTGAATGAGTGTATTTTGTTATATTTACCCTAATATTTCTTAAACGAAGCGTTTTAAATTTATAAAAAATATACACTTTTATTTTCTACACATAGACTTTTTATTTTATCTGCTACATGATTCGCTTGATTTTTATAAAAATATGTGTTTAATTTTCTAATTTGGCCCTCAAATTAACATCAATGTTTCATTTTACTAATGAACTGTCAGGAAAGCCTTTTATAATATACTGTCTGAATTTTTGGCTCTGTAGATTGGAAGATAAAGGGGAAAATAGATCAAGTTTTGAATAATAAATTATTTAATCTTTTAGACAAATTATTTAAAAATACAAATAAAATATATTTTCAAAGTTTTAGATAGTGTAGTTTCTAAAGTGGGAATTAAGTCGATGTTTAATATTTTTGATAATTTCTTTTAAACAAATGATTTAAAAATATGATATATTTGTAATTCACATGATGAACTTTTATTTGATAAATTACCTGATCCGTTTGAAAATTAAATTTTTATTTTCCGTTTAGTTCTGTAATTTGTCCCCAAAATTAATATGGGGGTTTTCTACTAATTTTTGTTCTACATTTCAAGTGATTTGTTAATATCTTGTAAACAATTATTTTAAAAATATGAAAAATATATAATTGTATTCCTCATAATGATCATTTGATGTATTGCATGATGCCTTATTTTTTTTTCATTTAATTCTATAATGTGACCCCCAAAATTAATATTAAGGATGTCTTCGTAATTTTCCTGTAAACAAAAAAATTTAGTCTTATTGTTTTGGGGAATAAAAGGTCGGAATGTTTATTTTTTTAAATATTTTTATAATATATTTTAAAATTTTCATTTTAAAAATATATCTGTATTCGTCATAATGAGCCCTTCGATTTGATATATTACATGATGCGTTAGAAATAAGTTTAATTTTATGTTTTCCATGTAATGCTGTAATTCTCTCCTTACAATTAATATTAGGGATTTGCCCTTACTTTTACTATTTTTTTTTCAAATTTTGACGTTTTATAATTTCGGAGATAAAGGAGGAATGCGAATTTTTTTTAGATTCTGTTAATATCTTTTAAATAATTTATTTTAAAAATATGAAAAAATAATATGTTTGCATTTGTCATAATGAGCCCTTTAATTTTATAAATTATGTGATGCTTTAGAAACAATTTTAATTATATATTTTTCATTTAATTCTGTAATGTGTCTCCCAAAATTAATAGTAAAGATTTCTCCTTATTTTTGTGGTAAAATTTAGGTGAAGCCCTATAATTATATAAGGTGTAATATATATATATATATATATATATATATATATATATATTAGATGGTTTCCGGGAATTCATCCGCGTAGTTGATAACTGATCCCTGCCGGGATCGATGGTAAAATGACGACCTTTCGGCAGAGTCACATCTGCCCTCTTCAGGTCGGTTTGCATAATTCTCGTAGCCTTCTGCTTTCGCTTCTAGTTACTCGAATACTGAATTGTTGTATAGGGTATATCATGAGCAGTTGCGTAAGTAGAATAACTGACTTATGGGGTGAAGGAAAATTATATGTATACCGAGTGACTTAAACAATAGAAAACTAGAAACAGTCAATAGGGCGGAAATAATTTATACTTATACAGTGTGGTTATAACTATATCACTGCAGTGACAACATCGTGTGGAGTCGAATTATAATTGTACAGGGTAGTTTAGAAAATGATAGACAAATAAGTTATATTAATTGGGTGGCCAGTACACAGAAGCATATACAGGGTGGTTGCAATATAAGGTGAATTGGAGTTACACTTATAGAAAGGGGCCCAAATAATAAAACAAATAAAAAAGTTGAAAATATAGAAAAGAGAGAGAGAGGGAGAAAGAGAGAGGCAGAGAAGAAAACGCTAAAATAATTAATACAATTGTACCTTAAATAAGATAAAAAAATACGTCAGAAAATATGGATTGATTGTACACGGCTTCTAAACGGTTTTTATTTTAAGTAAGTTGAATTCAGTTATTTTTTAAATATAAACTATTATTATTATACTTGAGTTTGCTGTTAGTCTTCACTAATACATCAAACTGTTCTCCGCCTCCTGCTTTTAAGTAACTAGAAATAGCTGCCCGAATGGATCCCGGTCTATTATTAAGCCACCATTTTATTGTTTTGCAAGGTTAAACCTCAGCGAAGGCTGTGAGTCTAGATTTAAAAAAAAACAAGAGGTTGCCATTTATATATAGTTTAGTTAATATGACTTAATACTAGTCGTGTTTTCGTTTAGTCCCTAACACTCAGATGAGTAATTAAAAAAGCGGCTCGAAAACGGCTCAGGTGTTTGTAAACACGAACTGTCCCTTTGTCTTTTGAAACTTTGAGTATGCCTTCTTGAACGAAGATAGTAAGTGCTGGGGAGTACTGTTAAAGGCTCACATCTGAAACAGGGCTGATCTTAAAAAGGTATTTATTAAATGTCGAATATTAACCTATTTTAGTAAATTATATTTAAGTGCTGTTGAAAATAAACACATGGTAGTATTTTAAGTAAGAAAAACTTAAGCTCTTACCTTATATGATAGTATTATGTTTGATTAGACGAAACATAGTGACATATTGGGAATGATACGTCTGAACAAGTTGTTTATTCTGGTAAGTAAAAACGATTTTTAAAACAAATAATACACTAAGAACATATTTGCCAAACATAACCGGAATACGCTTTTCAAAGCTCCAAAAATTGTGGGTGTAGTGTGCCTTGTGTTTGCGGCCAAAAACATGTACTGTTGAATTATCAAATAATAAAAAAAAGAACACCAATGCAACATTTGAAAAAAAGACATATTGACAGATCAAGATTAGCAAACACTAACGTATAACGGTATAAAAAAATGAAGGGGAACAGGACAAAGGTATTATGTAAAGGACATAATAAGAAAAGGAAAACCAAAGAAAGTATTTACACGTTGTTAAATAATTATTAAATTGGGTTAGCCTTTATAAAGTTAGCTGTATAATAAAAATAATCCTGTCAAATGAGCATCAAAAAGGGAAACTTGAAAGTAAATTAATCAATAAGCAGGCAATTGCAAGAAATTTCAAGAGAATCAATATTTATACAAATTTCTTCAGAAAAGATTCCTTGTAGAACAACGATTACTGATAAGCAATCGAAACGACTCATTACACATATAAATATGCAATATACACCCTAAACATATTGAAATAAACTCCGTGGGTTCAAATGTAATTTTAAAAACACATCTTCACTTTCACTTTCTAGAAAGTTTATTTACACATAAAAATTCGAGGTGTCATTCTTTTGTACGCAAGACAATATATGTAATATATATTGTTTCTGGTTAAGGAACCTTCATCAGTTGGGCTTCCCACAATTAAATGTCCTCTCGAAAACTTCTTTATGTATTTGATACATTTCGTTAAATTTGAAAACGCGAGATGTAAAAACCGACCTCTAGGATTATCGGAAAAACTAGCACATAGAGGTTCCGAATCTGGAGCTGTTCCATGTAATTGCTGTTACCCTGAAAATTTCATCGTGACATTCTAACCTAGATGTCGGTTTTTACATCTAGGGTTTTCAAACCACTGTATAAGCTATTTTAACTAAATCATGAAATCTATATTGACTTATATATCCTACAACGAATTTTCCAGTAGTTCTGGATGGTTGTTACATTGGTTCGCCCAGTGCCGCTAGGATTGCGCTGGAACACAGTTCCGCCTTCAGTCGTCTGAACGATGTTTCACAGTCGTGATTCCAATGGAAGATATCGTTTTTAGTGGTCTGGCGATGTAGAGGTGCGGCAATGGTAGCATATCCTTCAACAAATCGCCTGTAGTGTGAAGAGAAACCCAAGAAGTTCCGGAATGCATGTCTCTTGGGACTGGCCAAACACGAATGGCTTCTATCTTGTCTTCGTTTGTGCGGATTTCTGACTCAGAAACGAAGTCGCCCAAAAATTCTAGTTCTTTTTGGAACATGTCACACTTCTTCGGGTTGAGTGTCAGGTTGGCGTTCTTAATTCTGGAGAATACTTCCCCTAGGTTCTTTAGATGTTCGTCTAATGTCTGACACATGAGCAGAATGTCGTCGAGGTATACTAAGCACGTCCTCCATGTCAACCCTCTCAGTATATACTCCATGTAGCGGGTCTATTACATAACCCAAAGGGCATGACCCTGAACTGAAACAGCCCTTTACAGGTGGAGAATGCTGTCTTCTATCTGTCGTTTTCGTATAGAACAACCTGCCAATATCCACTCTTTAGGTCTAGTGTGGAGAACCAACGGCAGCTTGCTAGTGTGGTCAGAGTGTCATCAATTTGGGGTAGTGGATAGCTGGCTTTCTTGGTGACGTCATTCAGCTTTCTCTAATACACGTAAAATCGAGTGTTTCTATCCATTTATTTAACTAACACAACGGAAGCAGACCATGGGCTGATGGATGGCTCAATAACTCCATTTGTAACATAGACTCTATGTTTTCCTCAACTGCCTGTTGTTGCCCCAATGTTAGTCGCCTATGTGGTATTTTGATGGGTTGAGCCTTCCCGGTATCTATTCGGACAAGATTTCGTTGCTTTTCATCTATATTAGTTACAAGGTTCTCTAATTCTATTTTACGTTTTTCATCAAAAGATTTCACTAACATTTGTTGAATTTCTTCTTGATATTGTTTTTCCTTGTCACGTTTTTCCAGGATCTGACTTATTTTTTCCTCGAGTTCATCCGTAACCTGTTTGAATATTTTTTCTTTATCTATACTTCGGGTTTTCGCCATAAATAAATTTCGATTTTAACTTCACTTCATCCTTCCTTAATCGCACTTGACTGACACCAAATTGCAATAGACTCCGTGGGTTCAAATGTAATTTTAAAAATTGATCTTCACTTTCATTTTCTAGAAACTTTATTTCCACATAAAAATTCAATATTTACAACAGCTGATTTCGATAAACAATTTACACTATATAAGCTACTTTAACTAAGTCATGAAATCTATATTGCCTTATATATCCTACAGCAAATTTTCCAGTCGTTCTGGATGGGTGTTACATTTGTTTCCCCAGTGTCGAGATAAATAATTTTTGCCAGATTCGAAGATTCCAATTCTTTTTTTTATGATCCCACTGATGTTGTGTTTTAGTCGGAGTAAATAATGCTTTATGTTGCTTTAGTCAGGGACGGCGTAGGTAAATTTTAGAAGACTATTATAAAAGAAAACTAATGGACAAATGCGTAGACCTACTTCCTCTCAGTTAATCCTGCTAGAGAGTTGTTCTATAAGAATGAAACTAGTGTTCTAAGCAAATTTCAAATTGCCTTTAGGTAATACACCTTGATTTTCTTTTACCTAACTTACTTGTATTTTTCAGAACCTATTGTTAGGAGGGAACACTCAAATGAACAATCAAAATGTCTATTCTGTTGTTAGTATCAGTGACACCTGAGATAAGAATTCCATCAGAGGGCTGAATATTGCGTCTTGACAGTATGAATGATACGTACGATAGAATCGCTCTAATTGCAAAATCACTAGTCGCAAAATCTCACCCTGACATGTACAATTTTTGTTTTCCAAGTATGATGTTAATTTTCCCTAAAACCATAGCAATAAAGGAGATACCACGAATAAGCCTCAGAAAATAAATTCAAAATTGATTGCAGAAATAAAGGCGTAAAGTTAATACTATTAAAAATTATTAAACATATAAATGGTAATTTGTTTGTTGACCAGATAAACTGAAGCAATTTTTTTTATTAAATTTGTTTAATTGAATAGTATAGACATGTTCTAAAAATTATCCAATAGTGTTTGCTTATTATACACAAGTGAATAGAGATTTTTTTGCAAACCGCTTACGTCATCATGTAAATAATAGTTAATTAATTACTCTCTACAAACTGTTACTGACGAAATGGTATAAGCGAATTTGCTATTGTATTTTATGTCCCAAAATGAGTTCAATTTTGCTCTATAGACTGGTGTATTAGTTGTACATCTCAGTTTCTTGATCGTTAGGCATATTTTCTATATTATAGTCATATGTTTGCAAATGAATTACATGTTTAAACGAGCATAGCGAATTATTTTCGTAATTATGTAGAAAATATCGAATTGCGATGAAGATATTAACTTCAATTATGAAAATTTCGTGCTAGTTACAATATTTCTATGAGTAATTTTTTAAAACGATGTTGAGCCTTACAAATAAAAATTCGGTTAGAAATGAAAACGACGTCTTTATTCATCATACTAAAGGTTCCAGTTTCTAATTTACAAACCAAATATTAAAAAATTTCAATTATCCTATATTAGTTAAGCTTACCGAAGACACTACGTACATACAGGAAACAGTATTGACATAAATGATCGAAGACGTCCTCGCCTAAATATATTATTTAAAGGACGTACAATAAAATTTTATGATCAAATTCTATAGTATGCTATGCTGTGATTTATAAGTGTAAATTATTGAGAAAGCAAGTTGTCACGATAAAGACGGGTTAGTGAATGTACTCTCACTTATTTAACAATCTGAAGATAAAATATTTCAAAATATTGCATTAGATTGTCGCAATGAAAGAAGAGTTAATGTTCCGTACGAGAATGGAATCATGAAGGTCTAATGTATTTCGTTATTAGATTAGATTAAGTAAATATATCTGAATAACGAAACAAAGTATTGAGTTATAAATATTAAGATAACATTAATATGATATTTGCACTTCGATAATTTTGAAATTTTATAATTTCTAGGATGTTTCCTAAGCATTCTCAATGTATAATGCTAGTTTCTTTTTTTTAACAGCAAAATAATAATTTAAGTAAATTTGCATTTAAAGAATAACGTACATTTCAAAATCGTGGTAGGTCTACATTGCGACAAGCTACAAATAATATTTAATTATTCCAAAAACGAAAGGGAGTAATGGATGCCAGATATGGTATGTGCACAAGTTTCTATGAAAATTTTTTATGTACCTTTTCTCTGATGTAGTCAGTATTTTAGTCAATGGGTCCAATAATTCCGTACTTGACCATTTTGAACCCATCTCTTTAGAATTTAGTCTGAAAGCTTGTGTTAATCTTCGAGTTTAGTAACTGGCCCAATTTAGTTTCGTTGTATATTTTTTTGTTTAATATTTATGTTGGTTTAATAATTATTATTATGTTCAGGAGATATCACTTTCAAAATGATAATCGAAGGTTTGGACTAAAAAAATTGTGCGTCTCAGAAAAGTTACGTGCCGAATTTTACATATTATCACAGAATAATCAAACCCAGCAGCGAAACTTTTCGTTGCCGCCAGATAAAAAATATATTATTTCGAAGTTCAAAATGTACGCTATCCTCAGAGTAAAAGCTACAAAAATAATCCTATTATTCACAAAGAATCTGTTAAATATATACTAACTATGAAGTGAAATCCATCGTGTTTAAAACAAAACGGTCCAAGGCTCCCCTTATTAACACTAAATATTGTAAGATTTATTTATTTTTCACATTTGCATCAGAACTGGGTATACAAGTGAGGTCAGTTTGTCACAAAAAAATTGAGAATTAAAATATACTTAAATAAGATTGTGAGTTGGACCTATTACTTCCACACCATTTATAGTGGACCTTTTGGTATATCACAGATATATAAACACTCGTTTATTTTCAGACGACTTCTGATTATTTTTGTTATTTAAATACATTTTTCAAATATGTTGTTCCTCTTTTAATACAACTTTGTCCTTATATTTAATTCAAAGTTACCTCCTGGATTTGTCACTTTCAGAGTAATGGCCGATTGTGTTCAAGGTCACGAAATCTTGACCCCAAAACATCAAAGGTTCGGACAAGAGTTTCGCTTCTCGGTTTGATTATTCTGTGATATTACTTTAAAGTTAATTGTTGCGAGTATCAGAAAAACACAGGGAATTATGACAGGTACATTTCTTACTTGTTTTTTTTTGTTAATTACTTCTGCGCGTAACAATTATCAAATGTGATGAATTAGTGAACCCCCCAGAGGGGTTTCTTAATATAAAGTTGAAAATAATCAAAGTGCTTGCATTCTAGCAAAAATGAACAAAAGAATGAATATCTTTTAAGAGATTTTGACAATCACTTAGATTGCGCATATAACATATTTTATTGATAAAGATTTTATTACATAATAAATCAACACCCCCATATTCAATAAAATTAGTTTTTTAGGTTTCACAAAAAGTTTTTTAAGTAAAATTACAAATTTTTGAAATTTTGTTAGGTCAAAAAGAAAGCCTTCAGATACTTCAGATTTAAACATATAATAAAATGCTATTTGATTTAAGTCAATTAGCAGTCGAATATTGTTATAAATAAAGGCTTTTTTAATCATGAAGAAACTGAGACATACGTTAATAAAAAAGCGAATTTGGGTTTAAATTCAATTAAAAACCCATTTTCTGTAATTTATTTTAAATACAATTTGCTGAGATAATAACTAAGTCTTAATTTGTTTATGACAATGAAAAGTTCAAAACTTTAAACGACTGCTATAGTAGTCGTCATTGGCCGACTTGAATATTTCAAAAAACTTTTGAAAGATTGTCTGCTCTTTGACTTTAAATTTTCAAATATTTGAAGGCTTTTTTTTGAAGAGTCAAAATTTAAAAAATTAGCAACCTATTTTTAAAAAACTTAGATTGCAGAATTATTTTTCGAAAACTAGATTGCAGAATGATTGTTCGAAAACTAGCGAACCGATGTTAATATAGTTTGATGAGTTGTTTTAATATATAATAGGGCTTTTCCTATCAACGTATGAAGGTCCTACATAAATTGTAAAACCTTTTCAACCATTTTTAAATTTTTATAAATTGTTTGTTAATGCTTGTTAATCTACAACAATTTTGATTAGTCTCAACAAATTTTGGATATTCTACCCAATTGTATCTAATGTAGAATTTAAATTAAGTGTATTTCCTTCTTGATTTTTTCCTAAAATGAGTACTTTGATAGTTTGAAGCGAAAAATGTTTGTAATTGAAGTGTTTTTTATTTTATTATTTTCATATTGTTGCATTCAGACACTTGTTGGCAGTATGCATATTATCGTATATCGTATAGTTGTTATTTTGGTTATACTGAAGATATTTCTGCACAAATTTGCCTATACCTATATTCACCTAGTTAGGCCTATTGAAAAAGCATTCTATATTCTATACGACAAACCTGTTTAGTTAGCACAGTCTTTTTAATTACTTTTTCAAGAAAACATAATAACGATCCTGATTGAGCTAAGTTTCTGCATGGATTACGTAATATATAATTCCTACAGCTTCTTCGCGGTGCAAAGGACTCCGTCAAAGCTCGCTATCTAATTCAATTCCAAGCAGTTATTTTCGCGTCATTCCAAGTTAAGTCGATGTTGTGGAGCTCCTCTAGTATTAAAAATTGGCAAATTTCTGCAGGACGGCTAGGTTTTATATTTCTTTGGGGATTCCATTCAAGTGCAATTCTCCAAATGTCCTCATTTAGCTTCATCAGAGTGTGATCTATCCATCCCATTGTTCTTTGGTTGTTTGGTCACGTGGAGAGGTCTGTGTTACATAGGGTATCCGGACAATATATCTTGACAATTCTTCTCACGTACCAGTTGACAAACGTAGGCAGATGTTTTTGTTACTCTCCAGGTTTCGCAGCCATATAGTAACACGGGTTTAATGTTTGAAATAGAGGTTCTTACCGACAGTTAGCTTTGTTTATGTTTGGATTTGAGGTTAATTTCACTTTTCGTATTATTTAGCGTATTTTTGGTGTTGAAATCAGTGATTCTCTTGTGTATTTGTAAACCAAACAATAAGACAATGATATTTTAGTGTTTTACATCCAAGAAAACGCCATATTCGTTTGCCCAATTATCTTCTCACCGTTAAGTGTCAGATCATATACCTGGTAACTGAGTTAGTCTAAATTTAGTCTAAATTTAGACTAAAGGATTGGAGTCTCCGCAAGGTAAGTAACAGTTGTGTTATTTTTTCTCAGCCTTATAAGAGTGGGCGAAAAGTCGGAAAACTTTGTTTATATGCCGGTTGAGGTATATAAATAAATTAATTCGAAAAAATGACGCTATCCAAATCCGGAAAAAGCAGAATCACTAGTACTGATTATGTATCTGGAAAATTTTCTGGATATATTTGAGAATATTGTATCCACAGTAGATCATAAGACTTTAATATTAAGTGATTTTAACCTGCCTAACTTTCAATTAGGTTTAGATAATAAAAGTCTTTTGATGCAACAATTCTTGATCCTATATGAACTACAACAGTTGTACCCAGTAAAAAATATTATGAACAGTAACTTGGATTTGGTTATCTCTAACCTCGATGTTGGAGTTAAAAAGTCAGAAATTCCCCTTCTCAAGGAGGATGCTTATTTCCAGCACGAAATATCCCGTTTTCATTGCAGAGAGAGAGAGCAAAAAGTCCTCTCCCAAAAAATGACAAATACAATTTTGCTAAAGACAATTTTCTCTTAATGTTCAATTTTTTAAGCGATTGTGACTGCTCAGATGTTTTGGAATGTGATGTTAAGAGAAGTGTAAATGTATTTAACTCAAACATGTACAGATGTTTGGACACACATATTCCTAAGTACATAGTGAGAAACGCGTCGAAGGTTAGAAAGTATCCTCTCTAGTTCATGTCCAATTTAGAACAAATCATCAGAAGAAAAAACTACCTACATGTCCTTAAAACGAGAGGTAAGGCAAGCTTATAAAATGTCAATGAGTACAGGTTATGGCGGTGTGATATTAAAAAACAGACCAGAATAAATTTTGTAAATTATAAAAAATTAATTGACAATAATATCATTAAGAATTCCAGTATCTTCTGGTCATTCATTCGAGGCAAATCAAATGACGGTGGAGTGCTACGGGAGATGACTTCGAATAATGTTACTTTGACCCATGAACAAAGCATTGCACATGCCTTTGCACAATAGTTTCATTCTGTGTTTGAACCAAGTACGCTCGACCACCATGCTCGTTATTGTATGAGTGGTTTTAGGTTTCCTGAAATAGCTGATGATGACATTCTTTCCAGCGTAAAAAGTTTGAAGCCCAAAAACAATTGGTTCTGATGACTTACCACCATATATCTATATATAAGTGGTGTGTCGACCTGTTGGTTACTCATCTAAAATATATCTTTAACTTAGCTCTAAAGCAGAGATGGTTTCCTGATAAGCTTAAAGAAGCTATTGTAACCCCAATCTTCAAAGAGGGGCGGAGGGAAAATATTCAACAGTATAAGCTTATTAAGTAGCCTGTCTAAAATATTTGAAAATATTATATATAACTTTGTACTTGTAGACAAAAGACAAATTTTCTAAGTATCAACATCATTTTCTTCCTAATAAGTCAACAGTTACAAACCTCTGTATCTTCTCTGAATGTGTCGGAGGCAATTTTAAACAAACAATAACTTGATGTCATATATATACTAACTACAAATGCATACGATAAGGTGGATTTCAGTGTCTTTATAAAAAAAATTGTGGGAGCTTGGGTTCTCAAGTGAAGTATTGTTATTCATAACTTCATACTTACTCGCATGACCCCAAAGGGTAAAGATAGGTTCTGTCCTCTCCCATCATTATATTGCCTCCTCAAGATTGCCCCAGGGTAGCATCTTGGGTCCTCTCTTGTTATTGATTTTTATTAATGACTTACCCGATAGCCTGAGGACATGCGTTGGGTTGTTGTTCGCTGATGATTTTAAATTATTTGAATCTCGTAATGGCATAAATGACGTTATTGCACTTCAAAATGAGTTGAATTTCGCTCAATTGGTTTAGGGAAACTCTATTACATTGGACATTGTAAGAGGTGTAAGGAGGTTAAAGATTTGGGCGTGGTCTTTCAGGACAACTTCAAACTGAATACCCATTTCAACGACCTGCTAAACAAAGTATGCAAAGTTTTTGGATTTGTCATACGTAATAGCCAAGACTTGAGTGTAAAAACCACCATACATCTATGGCGAGGCCTCATCTTGAGCATGCGCCCAACATTTGGTCAGCAAATTGTTACACCTACACCAATGAAATTGAAAAAGTTCAAAAATGTTTTCTCCGGGACCTATATATCAAAAGGAATGGCATATATCCCTTGATGGTATCTTATAGATCAACGTTGGTAACATCCATCTGTGTTCTTTGAGTAATAGAAGAAATACCCATGCTGTTATCTTTAGATATAAAATTCTAAATAGCAGGAATTATTTATTGTGGCTTTATCAATAGCGTTAAGTTTAGGATCCCCAAAATTAGCTTAGCACTGTTCTCATCTTATCTCTTCTACATTAACAACGGAAGCCCTTCGCCCTTCACTTATGTACTCAGTGTCTGCAATGATATGCTGTCCATAAACATAGTTCCTGGCCAGTTTAGAATAAAATTTGGGGAGCTTAGGGGGATAAAAATGCTGCATCAGAATGCAAATCTTTTATGATATTGGCATGTCTGTGATATTGTCCAATACATTAGTGTTGTTTAACCCTTCACATGTAATTATCTTTTCGCCTAGGTCGAAAACCGTTCTGATTCATCTTCGTGCAGCAAATCTGGAGTGAACGACCGATGCACAAAATTTATGAATGGTGTTCAACAACACAATTTATGATCAGTTGCTTTATTGTTCTTTAAAGTTTATATGAACTTCAGTGTTTCAGCTTTGGTTGGAGATTAATTGCCATTCTTATTTGTCGTGATTCATCCACTTCGATGTTTAGGTCAGCATTTCTTGATACCAACAACTCACTAATGTGACTTTTCCATAGATGTAGCTGTTCGTCTGTTGTCGCTAGGAGCTTGAACCTTTAACTGTTTGGTTATAGTTTCTCTTTTGTTCACTGTTTTGTAATCTTCTATAATTTCCGCATTTTCTGTTGTTCTACTGCTTCTTCGGATTCTTTCTTTTGTTATTCCGGCCAGTGATTTTATTGTGTCTGGCTGAACTCTTCACTCACTTATTTAGCTATGCTGTGAGGATTTAGTTTCTGGGCTGTTAGAGGCATTTATACTGTTTCAGTTGTTTGTCCTCTATTAGTTTCAATAATTTGTTATCACTGATCCATCCTTTTGACTTGCCCTGTTTTGATACCCAGTGTTTCTTCTGCTCTTTTGACAATAAAATCTGCTGCTTCTCCCATGAATTGACAAACTCCTCTCTGTGTTGCATGAATAGTTTAGAATTACCAAGTAATTCGCAAAAGTTTAAATGAACTCATATTTCAATCATATATACAACTAGTTGCTCGCTGTGACTGTGACTGTGACCACGTAGAACTTGAAAAAAAAATGAACGGAATACTCACTGTTTTTCTAAAGTATCTAAAGTATCGTAGGTGTATCCACGAAAACACCATAAATAATCAAAGCTTCTAGATGCAACTGCATGATTATAATTTTATTTGATTTTAATTAATTTCAGGATATTTGGTATTGCAAACGTCTAAATGATTGTTATAGTATTCCCCAGATATACTTAGTGTACTCTCAATCAAATATATTTTCTCAATAACACTGCTTTCTACATCCTCTATATTCTATAGAGTAAGCGTACTAAAGTCTTTTGTTTCACGTCTGGTTCACCCTGGTTTAGTCTTTTTAGTGCTTTAGAAACAAATGTTATATATGCTTTTCAAGAATTCATTCAGCCTTTAAACAAATGCTTCTCTATACATTAGTTTTGCATTTTTTATGACCCTAGCCTGACAGTAAATTATATATGAACTTTCCCGCTCCCCTCTAACTTTTTTCATTACACATAGTATCTAATATAATAAAAGCATTTCTATTTATGTTAATATTTTGCAAAAGAAAATTTTTGTAGTACCTCCCATAGACCAAAAGCCTCTACATGTGCACTATATTTCTTCCTGCTAAAATCTGTCTATTTGCCCAGTTCCCCACCAATAAACCAAAAGCTGCCGACACCCATGATGACATTTGGTCAATTAATCCACTTCCCCTTTCGTTTATTAGTAAAAGTTATCATAACAGACTAATCGTTATGTTCTTTGGCAATTACATTTTCACTGCCGGAAGGGAGCAGATATACCAACTTGGGTTGTTTTGACTAATAAGAAACTAGTATCAACAGACCTTCGAAACAAAGAAACAGAATAGTAAGGTGCTCACCGAGCGTCAGTGTCAATTCTTCAGCTCTTTTGAGATTTTACATATTTTGACAGGATTATATAAACTAAAGTCATTGCATATTCATTCTTCATAAAACTGCTGAAATATCATATCACATCACGTCTTTATCGTCCACCAACAAACAGTATTTCTTCTTGTAAATGAATGTTTTTTCAAGGACATCTAATATCCCCACGAAAACTGAAACATAGGTTATGCGGATTAAAGAGGCAGGGTTCATAGGCCACCATCCCCTAATCTACAGAAAATGAAAAATTTACAAATGTTAAAAAATAGTGTAATTGGTTTTCGTGAGTACTGAACTCAATACCGAAAACGAAAATTGTTTTCACCATGTTGGGGTCAAAAATTTGATTATGAATTCTGTTGGTAAATTTTAGTTCAATATTTCTAACATTTTTAGTCTGATTGTTAATTGTTGAAGAAGTTTCTTTTTTTCATACCATACTGACATTTTGATATAAATGAGAATATAGTATCAATTTAACAGCTTAGTTTTAATTTTGAAGTAAAGTCATTCTTCATTTTTGTTTTTCTAGAATTAAATAGTGACAAATGTGACATCATTTATATTTACTTACATTCTTTGAATATAAAAAAAATTCTTGCCCAACATGAATTCAAAATCTGCGTTAAATGTAATATCGGGTTTTTAAAACTGGCATTGGGATTCGTTCTAAGCTCCCACAAAAATTAAGAATAATGTTTTTCGTGTTTGCACAATAGCATTACTTACTTCCAATGATATCGACAATCCCCATTGCGGGAGTTGTGACAAAATGGTTGTTGGAATCGTTTTCACCCACAAAAAAAGTTAAAAACATATTTCAGCAATTTTTCACTTTTCTACCTCCTTAGCCCATATTCCAACCCCTAAGTTATGGTATGATTGAATTATGATGTTTCCTTAATTATGTTTTTCTTTGACTTACTTTTTACTTATTTCCATCTCTGATATAAGAGATGTTGGCACTCTAAATGATTTTCCTTTAATCTGCATGACTTAGTCTTCGATTCCAAATAAAATTACAACATTTTCTACTCTTTCCGGAAATATTAGGTTACGTTAAAAAATGTTTTATGCCTATAATGCGACATTCATAGCTGTCGACCAGGGCTCCAGGTACTCCCAAAGTAACTGCCATTATCATAATTGGGTCCAGCGACCCCTAAAACTCCCGAGTTTCAAAACTGACGAGATTTCAGGAATTAATTTTATATATCACCACTTTGAAATACACTTATAAAATGTTTACTTATGCACCTGTGTAAATTTTCAAAATTTATTGATAACATATGGTAGATGTTGTAGATGTTCTCTCGAGTTGCATTCGAGATTTCTTACTGCTCAAAGAAGACTGCGGTGCCTCATTTCCGAGACTATATTATGTATTTGGGGTTTAGTATAAAGCAATTGGCCATACGATTTATAAATCACAGACTAATAATATCATTTGATTTATATGTGTCACATAAAGGTTTAAATACATTTTAAAATTATATTCAGAATTGGCACGAGTGTATGGTCTTTTTTTTATTAATTAAAAGTATCTCTGAAGATTCTAATCTTTTATGGTGCGTACACACAGTAAAGTATTTATGTAACGAAAATTGATAGTATTTAATTATCATCCTGATATTTTCCAGTGGGCGAACTAGATCACTATCAGAATTAATTTATAATTGCTGGTAGATTCCATTGCATAACTTTTCCGTTGATATACCCAATTGCACATTCCACTTCATGTAGCATCAACTACATGAACTCAAACGTAACTAAAGTATAATTGACGGCAAATTACAAGCTATATTTGCAGACCTATTAATTATTATGAAATCACCTACGGTAAATCGCTATTCCGAATTGGACAATGTTCCATATTTGTGAAAAGAAAGCTTATGTTTTAAAAGTGTCTATAGTTGGCACAAAAAAAGTTTACATAATATTAATTTTTTTAGCATTCACTTGTGTTCATGACGCTTAAAACTACAACTAGTTTGTAATTTAATGCATAACTTCGAAATGAAGGCCAACAGACTAAACTGCTAAATAATAAAAACAATAATGTATATTCTAATTCAAAATATTTAAAGCAGATTTATTCAACATGAATTTTAATTTAAGGTATTCTGAAAATTGCAGTATCCTGGCTTTTGTTACGTAGATAATTTTAATACATCTGAAAATATTTTTTTCGCTTATCTCTTGTTTTTTTTAAAAAACTCACAATTAACCTTACTTTACTTAATGTGTTTTGCCAATAAAGTTTTAAGGTTAGAGATATTTATATTTTGCTATCCTTCGCAAATTGAGTGTTAATACATTGGATTTGGGAATGTTTTCAAAGATAGATTAAGATTATCAAAGTTTTTGAATATTTTACAAGCTGTCTTTCTTTCAGTACCATATGAGAGTAGAGGATGGGGCACTTGGCGAAAAAAACCGCGTGGTCTGCGACGGTGGCTGACCACAAGCTCGAACCTAACGAAAAGGTTGCTAAACTAGGACCTTCAGGTGTCGGGACACCTAACGGCATGGGGGCTAACCTAACGGGACTTCCGGAAGGAGGCGTCGGGACTTCCGTCGTGCGTAGGGTGGTGTCGACCGTTGGTTGGGAACGGGGTGCATCGTAGGGATAGCGGTTGTCGGTTGAATCAGTTGGGGTAGTGGCAACGTACGCGGCGAGATTCGGGGAACGAGACTAACGGGACGGTCGTAGGTCGGGGGTTACGACGGGTTGGTTCGTGAGCGCGGGGTCAGGAACGCGGTGGTCTTGCGTAACGCGGTGCGTAGGGAATGAGGTGGCTGGCGTAATGCGGTGCGTAGGGAACGCCGCGGCTATCGGGAATCAGCCGGGTACTTCCGTCGGGGTGGCAAACCGTGAAGTCATTGGAGGTATCGGGAAACGGACTGGCTCGTGTCAGGTGCAATGCTTGTCGCAGGGGGTGTATCACAGCCGGGCGCATCGGTCGTGGCTGGGAACGCATACTGTATCGAGATAGTGTTAGCGATTTACAAAAACAGTTCCTAGTATGTCGACATCAGAGTCACAATATGTAAGTAATTCTTGCTGGAAGTCAAAACGTAATTTTCGGCTCTTCTTTCAGCATGCCATTCTAAAAACGCTCACTTTTCTTGCCCGGTTGTTTGTTATCTTTCATGCTGTTTACACCATAATATTGTATATCTGGTAAGGACCTACATAATTTTGGTTTTCAAGTGTGTTAAAATAATGCGGAAAATATCCTTTTTCAGTTCAGTCAAATCAAATGTTTTTGGAAAGACTGATAAAGGACCGGCAACGAAACATGAACTGTCAATTATTTTCAGTCTGATACTAGGAATCTCCAACAATATTAATTTTGAGCAACTGTAAATTGTGTACGGTTTAATTTTGTTTTCAACGCAGTATTTCAACAAAAAATATGAATTGTAACTTTTAGCATTAGGGGCGATGGCTGTAAACTGTTTGTGTTGTTTTGATATAAGCCACTTACAAAACTCGTTATTATCTTTAAAAATATATTTTTCGCCGTCGAAATCATGAGCTATTATCAAGTTTGCTATGTGTTTTCCGGTATCCTGCATTGCTTCATAGTCGAAGAAAATATAACTTTCAGTGTAGGTAAACGGCATGATTTTTTCTGTCGACAGGCCATTACAAGTACAAGGTTGTGTGCAAATATTATGACAAAGCAAAGAGTCCATAATGTGGCTAAGTCAATTTCCTAACGTACAACATGCTTTGAATGCCGGGGAAGTAGTTATTTGCGGATCACCTGTGGATGGTTCCGACAAGGAAACAAACACCATTTATCAGTTTCAAAGTTGTTTTTATCACGGGCACCCTGAATGTACAAAACCTGATACAATAAACCCTGTTAATAAAGAGAAAATGGATGACTTATACGAGAAAACAACGCGCAGAACACAAAAGTTACGTGACGCAGGGTACAACGTTGTTGAAATGTGGGGCTGTAAATTTACACCGGAAAAAGCGAGTGATTCTTTCTACGGTGGTAGAACAGGAGCTACAAAATTAAAGGTCACAGATTGTAAGATACGTTATATTGATGTATCTTTGTATCCAACAGTACATTTTGATCCTTATTCCGTAGCACACCCTATAAAAATATTTAAGCCTGAAGCATACGATGCTGCTTGGTTCGACCTATTACAATGCACTGGGTATTGATTTGTACATTGACAAAATTAAAGTTAACGCCAAATTTCCACAAGCTTAAACAGCTTGTGGGGGAAATTTGGACAAAGGCGCAACATGTCTCAAACTGCATATGTGGCGTCTTTAAAAGAATGACATAACATATAATCAAACAATAAAATAGAGATCTCCAACTGCTTATTCCTCGGAGATGAGATGGCTCAGGTAACTTATAAATACAAAGACTTGTTTTACGAAGATTCTACTTCCACAAATATTTTGGTCGCTTCTTTTACTACTTCAAATGCCCGTCTTAGACTATATGACATGTTGGATCGTTTAGGAGAGGCTGTAATTTATTACGATACCGATGTAATCGTATATATAGACCACGGCTCTAACACAATGCCAACAGGTTCAAAACTTGGCGACTGGTCTGACGAATTAGGAACCGATGATTATATTTTTATATGGCTATCAACAGGCCTTAAAAGTTATTATTATAAAAGCATAAAGGATAATGAAGTAACAAAGATTAAAGGATTCACATTGAACTACGAAAATAGTTTGACATTAAATAAAATTTTTATGCAGGACATTATTGAGGGTTTATCAGAGAAAGTTGAATTACGTTTTGATCAGATCTCCCGAAACGTTGTATCTAAAGAATTGGAGACCAGAAAAGGCGTTAGTAAAACATTTAGAATGGATTTCAAGAAGAGACGTATTATGAATACTTCAAAATTTATTGACACAATTCCATTGGGGTTTTAGAAAGTTATAGATTTCAGGGGATAAAAGGATAAAGCATTTGTTAGCTTCATACAATTCGTTGGTAGAAACATACGTTTTGTGTACCGGTTTGGAAAAAAGTTTTATGTGATAGAAACATTTGAAAAAAAGTTTTTGAACACTAACTCCTTTTTTACTCTTGACAGAAATATAACTACTTTTGGTTTGTCGGAGTAATAAATATAACAGCCTTTCGTTCCCACTTTTTATAGAGAAACACTTGAAAGAAATATTAAATTTTGTTCAGTATATTGTCTTGTTTTATATAAAGAAACACTTGCAAGAAATTTTTATCTTGTATCATATATTTGATTGTTGACTTTTTTGTATAGAAATATAACAGACTGATCTCCATTTCTTAACAGATTTGTTTATTTGAATGGCTTTTATCGTTACAGTTTAGTCTTAGTAAAAAAGTTTTTATTCTTAGAAAAGATTTGTTTGTTCCTACCTCTGGCTTAGAAAAAGTTATATCTTTATTTCCGTCATTACATTTCCAACTATCCCTTTTCCAACGTTCCTGGTCTCTACCTTTTGCAACGGATTTGTTTCAAACCATTTGTAGCAACAGTTTCTAGCATTTGTAGTGGCTTTGTTTCAACTCACCAGTCATTTCTAACGGTTCCAGTCGTTTCTACGGGCCTAGCTTTTGTAGTGGCTCTAACCATTCAATACTCTGCAACGGTCTTACTTCACCCATTCAACGGTCCCAGTCGTTTCTACGGTTCCAGTCGTTTCTACTTTCTGTTTCTAGCGTAGTGGCTTCAACCATTCTACCATTTCTACGGTTCCAGTCGTTTCTACGCGTATAGCTTTTGTAGTGGCTCCAACCATTCTACCATTTGTACGGTTCCAGTCGTTTCTACGGGCCGTTTCTAGGCTTTCTAACGATCCTGTTTCAACCATCCAACATACTGTTATGTCATTTCTAAGGATCACGTTCTAACAACCAAGTTCAAACATATTCAAGTCGCAGTTATCATTCTTCATTTACGTATTTATTTTCACATTATTAGCTACCATTATCTTTTCAATGAAAACCGCATCTACTTTTTTAATTAACGATTTCCTTGTTTGGAATCAACCAGCCACCGCACTTTCAACCAGTGCTCGAGTTTCGCTTGATTATCGGTACACCAACATGCTGTTGTGGTTTCGTTTATCGTTTGTTATTGCCTTCGTTGAATCTGAATTATTTTATTATTTGTAATCAAATGCTAATTACCAAATATTTGGGTACCTATTAATTATTTACGATGTATTTTCGGTACATTTTTTTGCTTAAAATTGCTGAATTATCTATATTAAGAGATCTAACGCCCGGACTCAGAGCTCGCATGGACCTGTTGAGCCTATGAAAGAGAGACACGCCTGCGTTGCCTTTCTCGCGCATATGACCGATACATTTATCTCCTATATAGCTTAAGTCCAAAATACGTTTCGTTCATCCACTAACCCAATCACTGAATATGTTTTTAACATGTGTTTCGCCACTATCCCGATACAGTATGCGTTCCCTGTCACGACCGATGCGCCCGGCTGTGATATACCCCCTGCGACAAGCGTTGCACCTGACACTAGCCAGTCCGTTTCCCGATACCTCCAATGACGTAACGGCTCGCCACCCCGACGGAAGCACCCGGCTGATTCCCGATAGACGCGGCGTTCTCTACGCACCGCATTACCACAGCCACCGCATTCCCTACGCACTGCGTTACGCCAGCCACCGCGTTCCTGACCCCGTCCCTGACCTAGGACCGTCACGTTAAGTTCGTTCCCCGATTCTCGCCGCGTACGTTGCCAGCACCCCAACTGATGCAACCGACAACCGCTATCCCTACGATGCGCCCCTGTTCCCAACCAACGTTCGACGCCACCCTACGCAAGACGGAAGTCCGGACGCCTCCTCCCGGAAGTCCCGTTAAGTTAGCCCCCATGCCGTTAGTTGTCCCGACACCCGAAGGTCTTAGGTTAGCCACCTTTTCGTTAGGTTCGAGCTTGAGGTTAGCCACCGTCGCAGACCACGGGGTTTATTCGCCAAGTGCCCCATCCTCTACTTATGAGGTCTCTCTAACATTGGTAATTACATTGGATAGTTATTGTAGGTTTTTGGCTAATCCAAATAGTTATTTGGCACCATGTATTCTTGTCCAGCCTCGAATGTTCTTTATCTATGGACATCTACTTCCTTCCAATTCATCTGTGAGTCTGGATTTTAACTTTACTTATAAGCTGAAGATTTTGTATCGGTCTCCTCTAAAAACATTCCGTAGGAACCTTTCTGATCTTAATCTGTGTGCTTAAGTTCTTACCGCTAAGTTGGCTCATTATGTTTATTAGCAATTCAATAGTCGTTTGTGTTCAAGGTGATTCGTTGCTGGTCAGATTCTACGGTAGTCCTTTCATGGCTTAGTTCTTCCCCGCACCGTTGGAAGACATTTGTCAGTAATCGAGTTGCTTACATTCAGGAAAAATTTCCTTCTTCGCATTGGTTTTACATTCAATTATTTTTGTGTTTCTTTGGGGAATAACACCACAATAGAAATAAAACTACGTATATTGCAGGAATACCAAACGTTTCAAAGTCAAAAAAAAGCCATTGACAACGAAGTCAGAATAGACTTTGAAACGTTTGGTATTCCTGCAATATACGTAGTTTTATTTCTATTGTGGTGTTATTCCCCAAAGAAACACAAAAATAATCAAGAACATGCCACAAACAACGTTTAGAAGACAATTTACATTCAATCTTGTGATAACCTCGCTGAGTTGGGTGCCCACAGCACTTTGCCATCAGAGTTATTAGGCAATACAGTTTGGTGGAAAGGCCCACAATTGTTAGTTACCGCTTGTTTGCTACATGCTTGCTCAGACTCAAGCATGTCACCGCTAGTTATGACTGAAGCCCGTATAGTGGCGCTTCAATGCACCGCTTCACCAAATTTATTTGATACTTTGTTAGAAGAACATTCTTCTATTAATCGCATTACCCGCATTATAGCTCATATTTGATAACGCTCGCAATCGAGACCGTAGGGGCTCTGGATCTTTTTTTGATTGCTGAGTTATATCAGCCTCAGCATCGCATTGTTCGATATTTTCAAGATCAATATTTTTCTAAAGAGATTTCCCTTCTTCGAGAATGAAAACTTTTGCCCAAATCGATTTGTAAACTTGCGCGCAGGAATCCAAACTGTTCAATTTCTTTTGCAGCAACGATTTTGGGTTCTATCCGCAAAGAAAGTAATTCGTAGTGTCATTTCTAAATGTGTTTCTTGTTGGAAGCTTAATCCTTCTGCTCTCCAACCCTTCATGGGAAATTTTCCAATTTCCCGCGTTTCACAATTGAAACCCTTTTCTCATGTTGGAGTAGATTTTGCTGGTCCCTTCACTATAACCATGGCTAAACTAGAGGGTCAAAAACTTTAAAAGCTTATCTGTGCCTGTTTAAATGCTTTACAACGAAAGCTGTTCATCTAGAACTCGTGTCACATTTGTCTGCTGATGCGTTCTTGGCAGCTTTGCGACGATTCATTGCACGTCGTGGTCGATGTAGCCATATCTATAGTGATTGTGGTACTAATTTTGTGTCTGCTCACAAGCAGATCTTGAAAGCTTTTTAAGTTACTGCTGCATGAGAAACTATTTCTTGAAATTTCAATACCCCTTCGGCTCCTCAATTTGGAGGACTCTGAGAGAGCGGAATTAAATCCGTTAAAGCTCACTTAAGACGTATCATTGGGGATCAAATCCTAACCTACGAAGAACTTTCTACTGTATTTGCGCAGGTCGAAGCAGTTTTAAACTCGCGACCTATAACCCCTTGTAGCAACGATCTATCGGATCTTACCGCCTTGAGTCCTGGAATGTTTCTTACAATGGAACCTTTAACAGCACCTCCAGAATCTGATTTCCTATCTGTCACATCTAATCGTCTCAACAGATGGTAATTACTGCGTCGTTTGCATCAGGCATTCTGGAAACGTTGGTCGCAAGAATATTTACATACTCTTCATCAACGGAGCAAATGAACTGATCCCTCGGAGGTTGTTAAGCCAGGTTGTTATTTTGAAGCAAGACACTTCCCTTTCTTTGAATTGGCCATTAGGGCGCATTATTGATGTACATCCTGGAAGTGATGGTGTTGTACGCGTTGCTACAGTTAGAACTGCAAGTGGTACTTTGAAGCGACCTCTTGTAAAGCTCTCTTCACTGCCAGTGGCCCTTAGTTTTAAAATAAGTATTTCAAGGCCGGCGGTATGTTGCGTTCCCGTAACTTGTTTGTTCTTAGTTTTTAAAGTTGATTGAATTATTCAATTGATTTTTAAATTTTGCACCTTTTTCGAAAACTCTCCTTTGCGCTAATGCTAATTTATATGTACATTTTTTTGTCTCTAAAAACAGAAAGAACTGTGATTCGTGTTGGGCCCACCGTCGAGGTCGGTAACTTACCCTTTTTGATTCCGTCTTAAGACGGTCGCATTTTGTTGTTATTGTGTTACGATTTCGCGAGTTATAGTTTCGGTTGTAACAACCGCTAAACAGCTTTCATTTTGTTTCTTTTGTGTATACAAAAGCGCATCATTTGTTGTTATACCCGCATTTTTTTGTTTGCTCAATCAATGAACATTACTTCGCTATTTTTTGTGTAACGTGTTGTCCAGACGAAGCTTTAAAACAGTTCCTACAGCTGCGGGGCTAGCCTCTGAAGAAAGAAGAACCAAGAAAACACCACCTGCGGGGCTTCGACTTAAAAGGTCAGTAATTAACTTTTATTTGGTGGTTTAATTTACGCGACGGTACGTTGTTTTATTGATTGTTCCGCTAAAGGTCCTTCGTCAATTACATACTTGCATTGAACCAGCATTGAATTAAAACAGTAACATCTAATTCATACATTTTATTTGGTTATTATATGTAATGTGCCATGGAAGACATTACAGGGTATTTTTTATTATTTTTGTTAATATATTTTAAAATATTCATTTAAAAAATATGAAAAAAAATATATTTTTATTCTTGATAATGAGCCCTTTGATTTGATTTTTTAGATGATACATTAGAAATAATTTTAATTTTATGTTTTCTACTTAATGCTGTAATTTGCCTCCTAAAATTAATATTAGGAGTTTCTCCTTATTTTTCCAGTAAAGTTCAGGTAAGGTCCTATAACACTATTTTTTTTAATTTTTACGGCTTATAGTTTTGGAGATAATGTAGGGGTATGGGTAAAAATTTGTATATTTTTGTTAATATTTTTAAAATAGTCTATTTTAGAAATATGAAAAAAATACATTTGATCTCGCCATAATGAACCCTTTCATTTGATATATTACTTGATGTGTTAGAAACAATTTTAATTTTATATTTTTAATTTAACTCTGTAATTTGCCTCCAAAATTAATATTAGGGGGTTCTCCTTATTTTGCCGGCAAAATTCAGGAGAGGCCCTAAATCTCTAATTTTCCTCAAAATTTTGCAGCTTATAGTCTCGGAGATGAGGTAGGGGGAATGGGTAAAATTTTATAATGTTTTGTTAATATTTATAAAATAATTTATTTTAAAATATGAAAAAAATATATTTGTTTTCGGCATAGCCCTTTCATTTAATATATTACATGATGTGTTACAAACAATTTTAATTTTATATTTTCCATTAAATTCTGTAATTTGCCCTCCAAAATTAATAGTAGAGGTTTCTTCTTATTTTTCTGGTAAAATTCAAGTGACGCCTTATATCTCTAATTTTTGTCAAAATTTCAATTCTTATAGTTTCGGAGAGTTTTCCCCCAGAAAAACCCCTAAATTCAAAATATCTTCATTTTGCAATATGTACTCCTCATCGTGTCACCAAACTATACACTGATACCAAATTTCACTCTTTTCCGTTCAGTAGTAGGAGATGTGAGAGATGATATCGAACCTTCCGATAAAAGATCAAAAGAATTAAGAATCATTAATGAATTATGGGTTTTCTGGTAAATATAATTTGAATCTAGGTTTTGGGATAGATAAGGCGTTATGCTTAATATATTTTAGGTGTTCACCTAAGCGTTCTGAAAACAGATCAATCGCTACATTAATTTGCAAAAATGCGACACGGGTAAGGGATAATATAAGAGAAATAGAAATATTCTATATACTCGTACATATGACACAAAATTCTACAATAAGGTGAACATCAATTAAGGCCAGAAAAATTATGAGCAAAGGGTTAGCAGAAGTGCCTGGTATACCGAAGGTGATATGCTAGAAATAACTGAAGAAAGAGCCCCAGTAGACGAGGAAATAGTTATAGAATGATAAAGGCTAGTCAAAATCAAATTTATCAAAAAGTGCCAACCCTTCAAGTGAAGTTTCCTTCAAATGGGATTTTAGCACAAGCGAAAAAGTACCGACAATAATAATGCTAATCAAATCCGTGTAGTATTTTTGGACCAAACCTAGCATTTATCGACGTACAAAAAGTTTTAGTCGCAATAGAACACTGGGCAAATATAAACTTTCTAAAAAATTGTGACTAAACAGCAGGAGATAATGCTTTCAAAAATTAAATTGGTAATATAATAAAAGCACCACAATTAAATAAGTTTGGTTCTTATCGCGAAAATCTCTGTAGATAATGTTAACAGAACTAACCATTATGCCTATTTAGGACAATTGATAAAAATTCGAAGAGAGAATCAAACGAACGGAAATGTGAAGAAACTGTACTGGGATGCCTAAAAGAAACTAAGCAGGACATTAGAAAATAAACATATGGCAATACACCTGAGCTCTAGAGTATTCAATCAATTTGTCCTACCAGATTTGACATGCGTTGCTCAAACGTAGAGACATATAAAACAATCAATGAACACACTGAGACTGACACGAATATCAATTGAGCGTCAAATGTTGGAGATTATATTTGGAGATCGGAGAACAAACTCTAATTTAAGAAACATATCGAATTATCGAAAAGTACATAATAATATGATTGGAAAATAGAAAAAAAAGTATATCAACATAAGCCCTGTTATATTGCGAACACGTTGATATAGAGTTGTCTGCAAAAAATTCGGTCCTAATAGGGGTCTTATCCCGTCCAATCAGCGTCGTCGTACCTGGCGGTTGGTTGTCGGTGATGCGTAGCGGCAGAGGCCGAAGTAGAGTTGTCTAAATGTTGTTAATTTGGGCTCTGGGCTCGCTAATTATATTTTCGTTTCAGATTATATATGCTGTCTCTAATTTTCTTTTGTACCAGTGGTCTTCCTTGTGAATTACCCTGGCCTGGTCCCAATGGATGTTATGGTGTTCGGTCCATGCGTGATTAGCTAGCCCAGACTTCGTTACCTCCGCCCTTTAAGTAGCTATGCCGTGTACTCTAGGGAAGTTAGTATTTTCAATTGAAAAAAAATCCAGAAATATTTGATTGTCTTTTCTTGAAGAATAGCATAACACATAAAAACTGTTGCTAACAAATTTTTATTCCTTAATTAATTATACAGAGTGTTTAAAGTTACAAAAATCGCAATTTTAGCAGATTTTGTAACTTTTCAGCAACTGAATGAAAAGTTCTAGAGTCGAAACTAAGTTTGTTTTATACGTGATTTCAATAGCGACTCAATGATGGGTTCATATAGCCTATTGGATAATTAGTTATTGAGTTATTTGGAAAAAACTATAAAACATACGCAATTTTCAATCGTCCATAGTTATTGTATAAGATGCGTTAAAATTTTGAAACTCGGCAGAATGTTTCATTTCTACGAGGTAAATAGCTGGTAAGAATCTCAAATTTACAGCTCAGACGGTTTTCTTGCAAATCTGATTTTTTTTTCAGGGCTTTTGATTTTACGTGAAGTTTACAATGCTAACATTTTGAGCTAAATTAATATTTTCACCACATGAAAGGAACATATTAATTATTAGTTGTTTGAGTACCATCCCCCATAAATTAATTTTCTCCTAGTTTTATTTTATTGTATGCAAATTCAGTTTGAAAGCCTGCATTTTGGTATTCGGAATTAAATAAAATGTACTGGTGGGAGAAGCACCTTCCCCTCATTTCACTACTGCGTTCGAACTGGCATTCATTTCAAATCGCTTTTATTCTTACAATACAAATGCCATGCCAACTGTCAAACTTTTTGCTGATAGCCCAGGGACGAGAAACGGTGCCATATCATAATTAGTTCATTCAAATGTTACATTTCTATTTGTTGATATAAATTTTTACAAAAAAATGATATCTTACCATTTTTATAAATAGTGTTTTAAAGAATAATTTGATTATAAACTTTTTAAATGTATTAATTAGTTAACTAACTTCATAGTTCATAACTATACATTAATATTAATGATTTGCCATAACTATATTCTTGACTTGATTTTCTATTTATTGACTCATTATTTCCTTTCTAAAGTTTTTTCCTTTTCAAATTGTCGAATAAATTAATTGTGATTCTGCGATCGACTTTGATTCAAAACTCTGAGAATTAAAGTCAGCAAAACAATTACGAGATTAAATCATATATCAACGGAAATTTTTTCATACATTTATTGAATAACATTATACAGAAATGATTGATTTAGCATTTTACAATATACACTCCTGCGTGATCTATACACTTTTTCCACCAAGAGTTGGGAGTTTCAGTATTCTTTGTTCATAGAATGTTTGAGGGCGAATTAATATATTCCAAATCGGTTTCCTCCCGATGATTCTTTCAGAGGCAAGTCAAGGCTGTACGGAGGGTGGGTGGCTTCTCAGCACATTTCTTGCAGTATTCCTTGTTTTTTGTTTTAAATACGCGGCTTTTGCCAACCGTAACAAATGGCAGTAGTGATCCACATTCACTGTACGTTGGGCACGTAGAAAATCAATTAGTATATATCCTTAGAGTAAAAAAAAATCGTGGCAAGGACTTCAGATAAAAGGCGAGTTTTAAATTTTATTCTTTTTTCGCTACTTTAGACGATGCGCTATTTAGAAGTATTTCAATGATGAGTTGTACTGAAATATTTGATAACTAACATTTTCCATTCAGATTTATCAAAAAGTAATTTGATGCAGAATGGGAGCGTTGTAAACATCACCAAAAATAAAGAGCTCTCGATAAAAAATTACATTTGTGAGAAAAATTTCAAAGCCATCAAGTTAAAATTTTAACAGTTATTTTAGATAGACAAATGAAACTTTTTGCCAAGTTTTATCGTTCTAAATTTTTTTAGATAAGAGTAACGAGTGATTGAAAATTGCGCCTTTTTTCACATTTTTCGCGAATAATTCATTTATTAATTAACCAATCCTATCGATCAACATCTCATTTAGTAGGTTCTAAAACTGCGCATACAACACACTTACCTTTGATTCTTTAAAGTTTTACTCTGTTGCTGACAAGTCACAAAAACTGCCAAAATTAAAGCTTTTGCTATTTTAAACACCTAGTATACGCGGCGTTACCTTCTTCAAGAAGAACCATTCAAACACCTGTGGATTTTTTTTTGCAAAAATGGTAATAAAATACTGCTAAGTTCCCTACACTAGTGTTACGTAACCCTGGTGTTCAGCAATCGCTTTGACTCTCCAATGTAAAGATTGCCACATTTACAGTTCACTGTATATACAGTTATTTGGTATTGCTGGTGGCGCCAGCCTCGTTCTTGTAATTATGATCCTCCAGGTGTTGTTGCTTTTGAAGATCATTCTGATTCCACAGCTATGTGCATTTCGTCTAAGTTTCTCCGACAAGCCTTTAGTATACAGTAATAGTAGAGTTGCTACCGTGGTGTCCTCTTCCAAGACGTTTGAAGAGATGGATAAATCACCTAGAATGACACCTCGATGAGAGTATTTAACAGGTGAAGTAAACTGAAAATTTTATAGTGACATTCTAACCTAGAAATGGTAATAGTGATTGCTCGGCCCCTGGCAGTGTCCTGAATGACTTGCTACGGTTGCACTATCCCCATATGGATATTCTCCTGGGGGCTGGTGGAAGGTTAGTCAGCAGTTTCACCTTACGCTACCTGTTTGGCTGCGTTTTATCCGCTAACCGCACCTGCAATCACGTTTGGATATGCGTTTATGCCTACAACAGTAACATGCCTATATGGTGTCAGTTATTCTTTAGACCACTAAGTCTTAGGTTTTGTTGAACTTCGACATCTTCTTATCTTATTGATAAAACTTTTTTTAGTTAGTTGGTCTTCAACGTCTTATGGAAAGTCTGACTACCTTAATGTCTGCTTCAATTCCTTGTTGACTTTCACCCGATTTTTATGTATTTCCACTCAATTGCATATGGTGTACTTGACTTAGTGATTGACTGTCATATCTCTTATCTATTACTGAAATAAAATTATCGAAGTTATCGTAAATAATTAAATGTTGTAATAATATGGTAGAGTTTACTAAAAATGGTTATAGGGTGCAAGATTAAATTGTGACGTTTTTGACTAATTTTTTTGATAAAAAAATTGCTTGTTAACAATTGATTAACGTATCAAATAAAAAGACTTGTGACTTTTTAATGCATATATTTGAATGCACTGAGATAAATTCTGTATAAAATTTTAGACATATTTCAGTAAATTTAAGGTTTTGTACAGTGACAGTCATAATTTTCTAAAACTTTCCTGAAGGGATGAATCTGATTACTTTCAATATTCTTTGTCACCATCTCATCAACTATTTTACGATATTTTTCCTCTTCCTTCATTCCTTCTTGTAACTGTCGTTCCAGTTCTTCTCTTTCCCTTTCCTGGAAACAAATCAAACTGTGAAACTATCAGAAAAAGGTACCGCCATAACTTACTCTTATTATGTTATTATACTCTATCTGTTTTTTCAAGTCATCTCTATATTGTCTCACAGCTTCTGCTTCCAGACGATTACTTTCTGCTTGAAGGCGTTCATTTCTTTCAAATGCCATTCTGATAAGTTCGTTTTCAGCTTCTTTCAATTTTAATTGTTGCTCGGCTTCTTGTTTCTTGTAGGCGATTTGTTGAGCTCTTTCTTTCAAGACATCCTAGAATAGAAAATAAGTCTTATTATGCGTGCAGAAAAATTATAGCTAAAAATAGAAAAAAAATTATTCAAATTTCAAGAGCAATAACAATGATATTGAATTTGAATGATATTTTTGAATATTAACCCGAATGGGTTTAAAAAATAAATTTTAGTTTCATCTCTATTAACAAATTTGAGCACAATTTATATAAAAAATAAATCGAATTATAACACGAGAAAAGCCATTTTTTAAATTTTCATACCGATTAGTCAATCAAATGATAATAATTTCTTTCACGATTCTACTTCACATAGGTTCGAGTGGTTATTGCTTGTGACAAAGAAGATCCAGATTACATGAAGAGAAAATTTAAAGAAGAATATAAAATCTAGTATTAATAAACAGTTTTAAAAGCCTAAGGCTGAATTTATAATATAAAAAATATAATACTGTACTGATAAAATAAGTTTAATATAGACAGTATAATTATAAAAATAAATTTAATAAATTATTAAAATAATGAACTAATTTTTCTCAAAAATGATTGTGAGACATCCTCACATTATTTCAACTGTAAATATATCTATAGCTTCACAATAATTTGGGACAGGAAGTGGTCATACTTTTACCGGGGCAAAAATTATTTTTTATCTGAAACCGGAATATTCAAACTCACTATTAAACCGGCCCATTAACGGCATTCAAACTCAAGCACTCCTAATGCTAGGAGAGAGTATCCTATGCAAAGGCAATAGAAAATGCATAACAACAAAACAGCAACAACCTAATTCGGGAAATGAAGGCCCTGGTACAGACTTGAAAATCCAGCGATTAGAATTTACCGAACTTTATAAAACTCTTAGTAAGGAGATTTTGGGGACATCAAACACGATGACATTGATGAACTCTACAACTGAAAATCGAAAAAAGAGTTATAAGAACGCTAAAAAGTACTAATAATTGTTAAGTGCAATTTTTGATATTCGCAGGAGGAAATGTATTCTGATACAGGAAAGAAACAAATCATTTCTGCACGTCACCAAATTTTATAGGGAGATATATAAAGCCCCCAATTCTTGAGGTTCAGCTGCAGATAAAACTCATATAAGCAGTGCGTGTAGTACTTAAGGGCGCAAAAATGACAAGACAACAGGAAATAAGGGAATAATGGCTGAACTAGTAAAATGTGCTTGTAGAAATACATGGACACTGTTGACCAACAAATATACACATTGTAGATGAACAACTAGTACACCAGACCAATTGATTAGCGCACTCATATTATTAATATATAAGAATGATAGTAAAGAAGACATCTGGGATTACAGATCCAGAACTTGCTGTCGATAGTGTACAAATTCGTTTAATCAAAACAGAATATAAAGTACATTAGATATCGGTTATATACGAGAGTATGCTGGATCTCGCAAGGGCTTCAACATAATAATTCATCACTTACATATTTTAAAGGCAAATATGGCTTGCTTTGGTCTTTATAGATCTCGAGAAAGAGTTCGAAACTATGCATCAAATAATTAAACTTAACGCAAATTAGAAGTAATCGCAAAGAAGTAATCATTCGGAAAAAACTACTCGTTACGAGGCGAAATATACGGGTATCGACCACTTCAGCGAATAGTAACTTGGTTACTGTCTTCACTTTTCCTTAGTGGGTGCTAATTGTTGGTCGGAAGTTGCATTATTGAATACAAGCTATGAGGTTCACAACTGGATATTTAACCCTTTGTCTTATGATTTATAATAATGGGTGTTTTTTAGAGGTATAGAACTTTGAAATGGAATAAAACAAGGATATTTTTTTAAATTGACATGAAATTTACTTTATTCGAAAGATAATCTACTGACATTATAATTTGAATATGACTTCTGGCATATGACGGCCACGGCTGGTTCGGACGTAGTCTAATCTGGAGGTCCAATTTTCTATGACTTTTTCCAACATTTGTCAATCGTTTCGAGCTTATCGGTGTAGACTAGCGACTTCACGTATCCCCACAGAAAATAGTCAAGCGGCGATAAATCGCACGATCTTGGAGGCCGATTCAAGGGTCCGAAAAGTGAAACTATGCGGTTACCAAACGTTTCTTTCAATAAATCAATTGTGGCACGAGCTGTGTGATATGTTGCCCCATCTTGTTGAAACCACAGCTTGTGTGCATCATGATTGTTCAATTGATGAACGAAACAGTTAGTAATCATCTATAGCGATCACCATTGACTGTAACGTTCTGGCCAGCATTGTTTTTTAAGAAGTACGGACCAATTATTCCACCAGCCCATAAAGCACACCAAACAGTCAGTTTTTCTGGATGTAATGGTGTCTCAACTTGAACTTGATGATTATCATCACTCCAAATACGGCAGTTTTGTTTTTTGACTTATCCATTCAACCAAAAGTGAGCTTCATCGCTAAACGAAATTCGCTTATGAAAATCGGGATCAACGGCAATCTTGTTTTGGGCCCATTCAGCGAATGTACGCCTTGCTAGGTGATCGTGTGGCTTCAATTCTTGCACGAGTTGAATTTTGTAAGCACGCAAACCAAGATCTTTTGTCTTAAAATCTTCCATAAAATGGATGGACACATATCCAATTCCTGTGCACGATGGCGGATAGACTGATTCGAACATAACCATGATTTTCATAATTAATTTGCAAAATTTGGCAGCGTTGTTCAGGCTTCAGTCTATTCATGATGAAATGCCTAACCAAACTAAACATAAATCACTTGACAGCTGACAAGATGACCGCCGGTTAAGTGTTGCCAACTTAAAGTTCTATACCTCGAAAAAAAAACACCCATTAGTCTGAAGAAGAACGGACATGTGACACACAAAAATGGATAGTTTAGTGCAATATATTTAAAAAAATCATTTATTTGTTTCTCATTCACAAAATATTTCTACAGACTTACATTTATTAAATAAATTAAATTCATTATATGAGTGTATTTTTATTTTGCCTTTGCGGGAAAACTGGTTATTTCAATTCTAATCTTATTAACTGATCTTCGTAGGAGATATAATTTAATATACCTTATATACTAACCTGTTGATTAATTTTTCTTTTAGCTTTTTTAGCTACCAAAATAAATCACAATACATTACACTTATCAACAATAATGAGTAATACTGAACATTGCGTTGCCATCCACTCAATTTCAACTTCTCCCTTCAGGCCATCGCATTTATATAACCTCAGAGTGTACTCCAACGTGTATGGTTTCCAAGTCCGAAATGAACATATCAATTGTACTTTCGGAATCCCTTTCTAGTCAGTATTATTTATTTCACTGGTTTTTATTGTTTATTCCCAAGTTTTGTTCTTATTTAGGAAGATTAATTTCTCGAAGGTTTCTTATTTTGGCCAGGAAAAATTAGATGGTATAACAATATTATTGTAAATACATAACATAAGCTATGTTTTTGTGTTTTGGATTACTAGATTACACACTATTTCATTACAGAACGGCCTTGTAGATATGGTAGTTTAAAACCCATTCCTTAAAGGTAAGCGATTTTTGTAATTTTGTAGGTAAATATAGATATACTGAAAGTAACAATATACCGAAGTATTGAGTATAAGTAAGGAGTACTTAGTGCCGAACTATGGATTAATAAGTATTACTTAAAAGTAACGATAAACTTCATTTCTAGGAAGGACACGTTAAGCTCCGCATCACAGTCTATTCAACTCGAGCTTCTTGGAAGTAATACCCACATCCATGCAGCTGAAAATGTGTTTACAGTTACAGTTGGGATTTTCAGAAGATATTCCAACACACCACCCGGGATCCCACAGCTTATTCACTAATTGCGTATTAATAGGGTATTCATCGGGCGTGGCAAATAAAATTTTTATATTACATAATTCTACAACATTTATTGGCAATTTTTAAGCATGAGAATTATGAATGGTTAATATGTAGGCAATTTTATCTAAAAACTGCACAACGAGTAGCATATTTTCTGAAATTTAACATAAATGCAAAGCACAAAAAATGTGATAATATAATGAACCTTGTCCAGAATATCACAGTTTAAAAGAAAACATGAATATGTTGTCAATATCAGAAATTTCTATATGCTATTTAATAACGAAACATAAAGATAGTTATAATTGTACAATACAAGGCCAGAAGTCGTGTATTCAAATCTTCTAGTACATATCTTTTGTCAGTTAGAATATACAGTTTAAGAAATTAAAACCAATCTTACTGTCAAAACTTATGAGATTGTTCAAGAAAAGTTGAGAAATAAGCTCATTGTTTATGATTAGAATGTAATAAATTTCCCGCAGACATTCAAGCCTCCAGCACATTGATTTATCGGAAATTTTATCTAGAAGTTAGTCTTTTATTAAGAAACCTTACATAACTAATAAGGAAACAACGATTAAAGAGCATCTGTTTCATTACAAAGTACTATATTTTAGATGCGATAGGTTAGGTAATGCTCCTACAATACTTATCCTAGAAATCACTAGTACTCTTAATGATGTAATACAATTAAAGAGAGTTTACCGCCAACACCTTCATCCAGTACATTATCGACTGCTTACATTGAACAATAACATTAATTATTTCCTTAGGAGATGTTCTTTAGACGTGTCACATACTTACCCACAATAAGTAGTATTGTGGTATTGTTATATTATTTGTATTACAGAACTTTCCTCTTTAAAATTATTTCATTCACTGATTATGAAATTCGAATAACAATAGAATTAATTGCTTTGATGGTAATAATATGTCTTGGGTATTTATTGCGCTCGCTATACTGGTATCTATGCATCGAAGAGTTTATGATGTTTTACATGGGATATTGAAAGTTATAACGCGGAATACTTTGAAGTGACATGAGTAGTTTCTTTGTAATTGGAGAACAGATAAATGAGAAAATCATTGTGCTTGTCGCCTTTGTATACCAAAGGCATTAAATACTAACATTTATAATTTTAGAAATCAGTTTAAAACAGACCTGATCAATTAGGCATTGTGTTTGTGCAAAATTTATCAGTTTACTGACTGTTTATGTCTGCTTAAATCGAAATGGACGTGAGTGAAGAGCAAGAACCAACAAATAATCAGGCAGTGGTCAAACATTACCTTGCGGACTCACTAACCGAAGGATTGAGAAAACAGTTGACTAATTGTTTTCTGAATTTAATTATTGTGGATTCATGATCAGATCTTAATAGTTCACTTAAAACTCTTAAAATCTAAATAACTATTGCTGGAGTATGCCCGATGTAACACTCCATATAATAAAATGGGTATGATTTAGATGTTGCAGTAGGAACAATGCTGGTTCAAAGCAATTATGTATTAATTGAAGGACCTTTAGCGGAACAATCAATAAAAATAATGTAAGGTCGGGCAAAGTCACCAATTAACACTCACCATTTGTCGAGCCCTGTAGGGCTTCGTAATATCTACAGTAAAATCTGGACGGTACACGTTACACACAAATGGCAAGAAACATCGATTTAATAAATAAGAAAGCGCTTTTGTAAACACAAATGAAACAACTATAGCGCTCCCGTAGAAGAATCCAATTGCGGTAAATTGTTACTACCGTAGTTAAAAAACATGGGAAGTCATAACACAATTTACACATTAACAACTAACAAAAGCGTCCGTCTCAAACGGAGTTCATAAAAACAAGTTAATACGTCCCAATGGATCGGCGATCAAGAAGAAAGTCTCAGTTTTGTCTTATTTAGACGCAAAAAATGTTCCAAACGTAAATTATTATTGGCGCGTCGGAAAATTTTCGACAAAGGTGTAGAAGTTTAAAATGACTTAATTGATTAACTAATTCAATCAACTTGAAATAATGACAAAAAACTTTTCTTAGCAGTGCTCAAAGGAAAAAATCCATGCAGGTTAAGCCAGTGGACCTGGCTGGCCACGTTATTGCAGAATATCTTACTATACAGAGATTTGAAAAAGTCCTTTGCAAACAATTGGAGACAATCCGTGTACTATGAAATGGTGCTGTGCCAAGTTGGTACCAAAGTGAACACCTGTAATTTCATGGCAATCCTTCAACAAATTCAAACAATTGGTTATTTAAAAAAATCAAGTAAATTTGGCTTTTGACAAATTTTCACGAAAGTAATACGGCCCTAGTATTTGGTTATCCAAAATGCCGCAACAAAACATTTGTTTTAAATAAATATTGATTGAGACAATTATGATTTTCCTAACAAGACCAGCTGCAGATCATCTACAGCTTCTCCTTGGAAACATGTAGTGAAAAGAAAACGAACATCAAAATCTCCAGGTACTGACCCTTCAGTTTGTTACGTTATCTCACCAGATTTCAACAACCTTGCCAAACTTTTTTATTTATTTATTCAGTAAACTTTATGATTTCTTTTAAACGTAATATTAACAGGTTCAGTGGATTTAAATTTAGTCATGACATTTGCAACACTAACAGCTTATTTGTTTATCTGGATGTCTATTATTTAAAAAATTCAGCAGCTTCACGACATGTACTATAATGATTTCATACAATTAATAAAATTTAAATTCAATGTAATAAAATAACCAAACACTTTAATTATCTGCTCTCAGTACAATTATGTTTCCGTAACAAAAATATTTTCAGTTTCTTTTGAACATTCTCAGTTTTGTTAGTAATTAGCGAAAGAGCAAAAGATAACATTTTCTGCTAATAGAAAAGTACTTTCGAATTCTTTTATGAAATTTAGTAGGTATTTTACACCTATTGATACTGAGAATAATTAATTCTCTTATGGCATTTTGCCCTAAAACTAGTTTTATCGATACTTTCCTCTTCAGGCAATTTAAGATTTTCAAATTTTTGGCAACACTTGAACATAATTTTTGAAGTTTTACAATTCCAATAATATTTTCGGAGGAAGCAGAACTTTTTATGAAGAGTAACATTTTTCAAGTGAAAAAGAAAATAATTTATATTTAAAAAACAACTGACTTCAACTGGCTTAAAATAAAAACCGTTTAGAAACTGTGTGCAATCAATAACATTTTCTGACATATATTCTTTTTTTATCTGGTTTGAGGCATAATTCGATTGATTATTTTAGCGTATTCTTATCTCCTCCTCTCTCTCTCTCTAATTTGTATTTTTTTATATATTATTCACATATCTTTTAAGTTCTACATTTAACTTTAATTCACCCTATATTGTAACCACCTTCTATATGTTTCTGTGTATTGGTAACCCAATATAAAGTATTGGTCTGTCATTTACTGAATCACCCTGAACAACTATAATTCAATTCTACATGATGTTGCAACCGCATTAATCCTCTTCACCCTATTGACTGTTTTTATGTTTCTTTGTTTAAATCACCTTGTATACCTATAATTTTACTTCGCCTCATATGTCAAGTATAAGCAACTACTTATGTTTCGGACTATATAACAATATTTTAACCACCCTGTATATCTATAATTCCGCTCCACCTTTTCAGCAACAACTGCTTCTAACATTTTTTGAACCCTCCGCCCTAAAAGTCGAATATCCTTACTGAATATGCTTATTTAATCATTTATAAAGTTTTTTGATCCACTCTGTATAACTATAGTTTTACTTCACTCTTATTTCAACCACTTTGTATACGCAACTACTTATGTGCCACCCAATATAACATTTTTTTAACCACACTGTATAACCTTAATTATATTTCACCTATCCTATATATGGAACTGTTTATTTACCACCCAATATCACATTTATTTGTAAGATTTTTTAAATCCACGTGCCTAAGTGTAATTTTCCTTCGCCCTATATTTCAACTGCGCTGCTTGAATTTCTATATACAAACACACACGCATACACACACACAAAGGTTGTTTCCAAAAGGAAGAAATTAAAGAAAACCAAGCGTGTTAAACCTAACGCCATTATGGTAGCGGCAAAGGAGGGTCACTCATACGTAGATGTTTTAAGACGAATTAAAACTGAGCCGGAACATAAAGAATTTGGCACAAACGTGATTAAAATTCGAAGAAATGTCACTGGAAACCTCCTACTTGAGCTAAATCCGAAGACGTCTGCAAATGTATAAGAACTCTGCAAAACATTAGAGGGTACAATTCAGGACGCAGCAGTCATAAAAGCTATAACACGCGAATCCTTGTTGGAACTTAAGGACCTGGATGAACTCACAACAGCAGAGGATGTCCACAAGGCTCTTATCACTCAAGTCCAGAGTATGCAGGCGCTAGCCATAAATGCAATCAAATCGATTCGCATGGCATATGGAGGAACACAAACAGCTGTGGTTGCAGTACCAGCTGATCTGGTAGAGAAAGCTCTTACCATGGGGCATATTCGAATAGGATGGGTCAACTACCGGATTAGGCAAAAGGAGGACATCAAACGATGCTTCCAGTGCTGGGCGCTAGGACACAATGCAAATAAATGTGTAGGATCCGATAAGTCTAAACACTGTCTTCGCTGTGCTGAACCTGGTTAGATAGCGAAAAACTGTGAGAAACCCCCTAGATGTATCCTGTGTAAAGGAAATGAGAATGACGGTCACTTCACCAACAGTTATAAATGCCCGTCATACCAGGAGTACCTGAAAAAACGAAAATAATGAAGGTAATACAACTAAATCTAAATCACTTCAAAGGGGCTCAAAAACTGCTGACTCTAACAATAATGGAGGAATGTATTGACGTAGCCATCATAAGCCAACAATATTGTAACCCTAAAGGAGTTAAAACATGGATCAGTGATTCTACAAATAAAGCCGCGGTATGGGTGTGCGGCAATAGTTTTATTCAGGACAGTTCCCAATTCAACTACTTTTTCGTATGGACAAGGGTTGAGCGAACATACATTTTTAGTGTGTACGCGCCACCAAATCTTTCATCTGATGAATTCCAACTGTTACTGGATTAAATAGCAGAAGAAGCACTTGGAAAGAAACCCCTACTCATTGCTGGCGATTTCAATGCCCGGTTCACGGAATGGGGTAGTAGATACACCAATCAATGTGGTACAATGGTATTGGACGCTTTTGCCGTTCTTGATGTTGTAGTAGTAAATGAGGGTACTATACCTACATTCCGCAAAGGTGATGCGAACTCAATAATTGATATAACGCTTGCCGGTTCCTCTCTTTATACGATTAGTTAGAAAGCCGAAAAAGCAGGTGCCGGTTTAGCAAGGATTATGCCCAGTATTGGAGGACCAAGACAAAACAGGCGTAAACTATTGGCCAGTGTCATAAACTCAATGCTCCTTTACGCAGCGCTAATATGGCACAGGGCTGCTTATGTGAAACAATATGTTCAGCCAATGATCAGTGTACACCGTCGAACTTTATTGAGAGTTATATGTAGTTTTCGCACCGTCTCTTATGATGCGTCTTTCGTAATAGCAGGAATTCCACCGCTGGAACTAATGATAGACGAGAGAACCCGAATCTATCGACGAAGAAGAAGCAGTGGTAACAACTGGGCCCACATTGATATCACTACAGAGGAGAGAACGGAGACGATAAAAACATGACAGCAAAGGTGGGACCAATCGAACAGGGGCAGATGGACTCATCGCTTGATCCCAAGTGTAAGGGACTGGATGGCAAGAACGGATGGAGAAGTGGATCATTATCTCACTCAGCTGCTGACGGGTCATGGCTGCTTCAGATCCTTCCAATATTGGTTCAAACTAGATGTTGATGACAAGTGTCCTTTATGTTCGATGGAGATTGAGGATGTCGAAAATGTTTTCTTCAACTGCCAACGATTTAAAGATGAACGAGAGAAATTATACAATGCTGTGGGAGAGCAAGTGACATGTGAAACTTAATAATAACCTCCACAAACAACTAGAGGGTAGTGGCTGAGTTTGCTGCCGTGATAATAAAGAAATTGAGGCTCGAGGAACGAGGTAAAAGAGAGTGTGAAATAACGACACATAACTGAGGAAGGCTTAATGCCAGTGGACCCCATGAAGTAATGCTTGACGGAAGTTCCATGGGGTATGTTTTAAGAAGAATTGTGAAAGAGAGGATGAGGGTTTTAGTGGGTGCGTGTCTCACACACGAGAGAGCTAGTCTTTCTAAGGAAAGGTGGCTCTCTTATGGTGCATAAGGCATTTCCCTACCTCTTAAGCAAAAAAAACACACACACACACACCTACCACCGTATACCGTACAGGAAAGAAAAGATTGCTCATGGAACACTTTTTCGTTTGGATACAGTAATCGAATATTTTGTGCCACTTCACTCGACTGCAAGCCCCATAAAATGAAAACCGTTACAAAAAGCTTGTACGATATACTTTCATGGCATATCTTGACATTTAAGCTAGATATTTATGATGAAATTTTGACATTTACATTAATGTTTACTGTTTTTGCACATATTTTTATGATTTTCAGAAAAACGGTATGTTTTACGTTATAGAAAATTATACAAAATCAAGCTGGAACATCTTTTTGTAGAATAAATTTGAAAATATTCGAATTGGTTGAGCCGTTGTCGAGAAAACAGTGTAGAATGATAGAAACTCATTGAAGTGTAGTCCCTTAATTACTGCTTTTTCTGATTTTCTGGAAAACCGTAAATCTCACGTTATAAAAAATATATGGTCCTTTTATCAATGCCGTTTTTTGAAAATACTTCATTAATATACAATTTTTACATTAAATTATATGACAAACAGTAATGCTATTTTTTATAACCTATTACCGCTGAAAAAATACGCGAAAAAAATTTACAATTGCGTCGTCTGCCTTCTTCTTAATGTTAACTGTAGCAGATGCTGCATTAACAATTCAAGATATGCTAGCAAGGTGGCCAGGAAGCTGCCATAATAACACAGTTGATAATAATTCTTATTTAAAACATTTGTTATCTGATGGACTTTGCATGTCGCACATAACAAAATAAAATATATATTTTTTAACTTGGGTTTTAATTATAAATGTAAAATCTCAAACGAGGGTAACCACACCTAGAGACTGAACAAAATAGGTTATTGTTCTTTCAAAGGTGTCAAAAATAACTCTAAATAAGGCCTAATTTTTCCTTGCCAGTGAATAGCAGTTATGGAAACTGACGTAAAGTAGAAGTTATTCGATATAAAGTAGATTTGCTTTTAAAGCAATTATACCTGTTGTTCAAAATTTAACAAATTCTTAGAAGGCTAGTGAAATTTATTATATTATTTACTATTAATCTTGGGGAGATGTCTCAATTTTTGTAACATATTTGAATCTACAGTAGAAACACCAACAAGTAAATAGCAGGTATAAACAAATTGTAACAAAAACAAAACCTACAATATTCTATAATAAAATTTATCTCAGCTGTTCGAAGACAATCAATCAAGAATATACGAAATGCAAAATTTAATTACAAATGTCATTCAAGGTAGTACTCTTACATCAAGTGCAGTCTTAGTTACATTTTCACCCTGCATAAGCAGATTTTTTCGGATTCTCTGCCGAATAAATGTCAGGTTTGCATTTTGGTATGTATATGTGCTTGCATCATATTTTTTTATGAACTTACGTTGAACTCAAGTTACATTTTCTAGTTTTGGCCTGGATTCGGCTGGTAAATATTGCAATTTTTTAAATTAAAATAACAAAGGAATTTTGAACAGTCCTTGTAGCTCTGCTTAAACGATAGTTGAAAATGCCCTTAAAGTCACTCAATCCGCTTTCTGTATATGGGAGCATCAAATAAGTTTTTAGGCGGAATACCTCTAACCAACAATTACATAGTGGACCACAGTGTCTATTCCTGATAATGTTGCAGGATTGTTTTGAAGAGCTTTCCGCCAGTTACATTTTGCAAAAATACCACTACACTGTTCTTGACAAAAGCACCATCACCAAAAGCTATAAAGTTGTAAAATGCAGCAAAAAGTGCCATTAACACAACAAAAATGTTCTTGAAGACTGCATGTAAGAACAAAGACACAGGAAAGCTTCACAAAACCATAAGTAAATTGGGCAATCTACAAAAAAAATGAAACCTTCTAAATGCCTCACTATGTAACAACACACAAAATTATTTAAATTTTTTCGGAATATTTAGTAATTTTTCAGTCTTTATACGTCCACAAATAGTACTAACAATTTTCATTGTAGACAGTTAACCTCTTGTTCTTATTTTATATATAACATTATACAAAATCAACGATCTTCATACTCGAAAAATAAAATTTTTGCTGTACATTTCTATAATAAACTTCGGGGGAGTAAATTTCATTTTCACTAACAATTAACGTCAAAAATCTTTGTTCAAATATAGTACGATCAACGATATATGTCAAATAACTATTTTTTCAAAGATTAAGTATTAATCAAATATTTGACATGTAATAGCGGCCTATGGTTATGACGACAATTACCAAGCCTTTATTGGTAAAACTAGGCATTCTACTGATATTTCAGTACACTGTTTATGTTTTATGAACGAGTATATGTTGACAATCCTAAGAGAGAGAGAGAGAGAGAGAGAGAGAGCGAGAGAGAGAGAGAGAGAGAGAGAGATGTGTAAAAACGAACTATAAAATAGTACCTTATTTCTTCTCTTAATAATTACGCTAATTTGTCAAATCCAATAATATTCAATTTTTTTTATGATTACTAAAAGTGATGAAGGCGCTGAATGAATTGGTGCAGTGATGTGTTACTTATTGAATGATATTTCTTACATAACGTACAATTTTGATTAGATAATCTTGATTATGTGAGTAAATTAAGCACTGCTTAATAAATTTTAATTACTAATGATCCTTTAGAAATTTCGGTTCAGAATAATTTCTAATTGATTTTAAACTGGGTAATTATTTTTTTATTGTGAATTTTTAGTTCCTCTCACAGACAGAGAAATTAAAAATTTTAATGAGTTCAATGATATCTTATACAAATGTAGTATGCTGTTTATTATGAAAAAAAAAATCATCTAGATTTACATAATAAATGATTTAGTGAGGTTTGGAAGAAACTCTGTGAGAGGTAGGATCTGAGATTTGCTTGATTTCCTTATAATTTCCTTAGTATTTTGCAATTATGCCCATTACAATATGAGAAATGAACACAAACTCCAGCAGCAGGATTTAATTAAATTTGTGAAAGGTGATCAATAGTAGTTTATTCACATATAAAGAAAAGTACCTGGGTGACCGAGCTTCACTCGTTAATTCAAGGTTTTACCATAAATATACATATATCCAAATAATCGGAAATTTGTTATGTAAACTTTTTTAAACTCCCTAATATAATTTTTTTTTTAGACTTTTTTTATTTACATGGTGTTACTACAATTCTACTCCCCCCTATATTTCTAAAATTTTTTGGGTTATGTAATGCACCCACTACATTTGAGAGGCTAATGGAGTATGTACTGAGCGGGTATTCTGTAGAATTAATAACGCCAACCTGAGACTCAAGAAGTGTTCCTTGTTCCAAAAAGAAGTAGAGTTTTTGGGCCACGTTGTTTCCGAGTCAGGAATCCGCACCAACGAAGACAAGATAGAAGCCATCCATGATTGGCCAGTCCAAAGAGACAAGCATGAGCCTCGAAGCTTCTTTGGCCTCTGTTCCTACGATTTGTTGAGAGATTTGCAACCATTGCAGCGCCTCTACATCGGCAGACCACTGAGACAGAGACATTCAGTTGGAATCATGATTGCGAAACATCATTCAGACGACTGAAGGCAGCGCGTTGTTCCAGCCCAATCCTAGCCTTTCCTACACCACAGTTTGGCAAGTTCATTTTAGACACCGACGCCAGCAACGCAGGTTTGGGGGCCGTCCTATCCCAGGTGCAAGATGGTGAGGAGAGGGTGATGGAGTACTATATCCATGGATTCTCGAAACCGGAAATAAATTATTGCGTCACCGGAAAAGAACTTCTTGCAATAATAAGGGCGGTAGACCATTTTCATAAATAATCTATGGTCGGCATTTCTTAATCCGAACAAATCATGCCGATTTCAAATGGCAGCGGGACATGAAGACACAGGAAGGACAACTGGCCAGGTGGGTGGAGAAATTACAGCACTTTGATTTCAAGGTGGAACACCGTGCCGGCTGTTTGCACAATAATGCCGATGCCCTATACAGAAGACCCTGTAGAGCAGAATGCGGACATTGTCTAAAGACGGAACAGCGAGAGGGTATGTCCATCAGACAGATCCGAGTGCAGGCCAATGAAAACTGGACAACGGAACAGTGCATCCAGGACCAAATGGCTGATCCAGACTTCGAATCAATCTTGTCACTCAAAACGAGAGGGACCCCAGGCCTCGATGTGACGAGGTAGCTAGATACTCTGGCGTGCTAAAATCGTTATTGGCCCAATGGGACTCTCTAGGAGTAGAGAATGGAATGCTCGAGCGAGTTTGGGAATGCACTGATGGCCGAGAAACCAAGTCCAAACTGGTAGTTCCTAAGAAAACGGTACCAGCCATCCTGACCGAAGTACATGATGTACTGGGGGTCATCTGGGCATGAACAAAACCCTATATAAAGTTCGCCAGCGATACTACTGGGTAAATTACTTTGAAGACGTCAGAGCTTGGTGCCGGAAATGTGACACCTGTGCAGCCGGTAAGTGCCCGAAGACCCGGACCAAGGGCGGAATGCAGCAGTACAATGTAGGAGTCTCATTTGAATTGCCATCGATGTAGCCGGTCCGTTTCCCGAGTCTGAGAGGGGGAACAAATACATTCTGGTCGCAATGGATTTCTTCAGCAAATGGCCTGAGACATATGTAATACCCAACCAAGAGGCAACCACGGTAGCGACGGTGCTAGAAGAACAGATATTTAGCAGGTTTGGAGTCCCGATGGAACTACATTCAGACCAGGGGCGTAACCTTGAATCGAATGTATTCCAGAAGGTCTGCACGATGTTGGGGATCAGGAAAACGCGAACAACAACATTGCACATACAGTCAGACGGAATGGAGGAAAGATTCAACAGGACCTTGGTACAACACTTATCCAAGGTCGTCAGCAATAACCAGCGTGATTGGGAAGAGCATATATCCCTATTCCTGTTGGCATATCGCTCAGCCGTAGATAATAGTACAGGCGTGACTCCAGCCAGGGTCCTATTCGGAAAAGAGCTGCAATTACCCTGAGATTTGGCTTTTGGCTCCCCCGAAGAACCCTTCCAAGACATCAACGATTATGCCGACCAGCTCCGACATAACATGCTGGCAATACACGAATTAGCCCGAACGCAGATGTTGGCCACCAGTGACCGGATGAAGACGCGATACGACCTCAAGTCCAATTCAGTCGGGTTCCAAGAGAGGAACAAAGTCGGGCTGTACAACTCCCAACGGAGCAAGGGTAAATCCCCCAAAGCTTACACCCGCCTGTGATGGTCCATACGAGGTGGTCAAGAGGTTTAATGACGTCGTCTAACGGATCCGTCGAAACCCCAGGACTATGTTGAAGGTCCATTTAGATCGACTAGCTCTATACCATGGAGAGGAAATTTCTTACCGGGACGGTGTAACGAAATTTGTCCCTAAGCCGGCTCTGGTTTAATTCCAGTAGGACATCGATCGCGTTTAGGACAAAAAATTGATCTCGAAATGGCTCGGCAGCTGTAGAATTGATAATGGATTGTACGAGAGTTTTCGATGCTGGTTTTAAAAGGAGCGACCCATAATCGCGGCAGTTAGTTAGTGCAGTGAAGAGCTTATGTAGAATTGTTATTCTGATATCCGAATCAGCTGTTGTATATATATGATGTAAATAAAAGTTCTAGAAAGTGGTAGTGAATATCAGTTTTTAAATTTTAATTAAAAAACTGTTAGAAACAGATACACGTATTCTTGTTCCGGAGGAAGAGAAATTAAATGTCTTATCAGATAAGGTGAAAAAAATTGGGAGTTCATTTAAAAAAAATCAATTTCTCCATGGTTAAACTTTTCAAAATTGGAGTGACGAATCTGACACAATAAAAAGAGTTCGTCATTGTTATTCTGACACTTGAGAGTATAGAGGGTGGTCAATAGTCTCCCCCAATTAAAGCCTCCTAGCATACTAGACAGCTCTAAAATTCACCTGTTTCTAGCTGTCAACATTTTGAGAAAATATTGAATAACCCCCAAACGGTGCATTTTAGGTAACATGAATAGTGGATAAAGTCTTAGTAAAAAGCAGACGAATCCAAATATGTAATAATATACAGGGTGCTCCTTTAAAAAAATGTAAATTCAATATGAATCACTCTGTATATGCCTGGGAATTCCGGTGAAAGTATTTTTAGTTTATATCTCTCACTACCCCACACCTTTCCCTTGAGGCAGATATTTAAAATATATATTCGTATAGCCACAATCTTTCTATTGACCCACCTTGAATATAACTTTTAGCAATTAATTTAAATTAATCTTAAATTTGACGTTTCATGTAACAGTTAATATAGTTTGGTGAAGAAATAATTGCACTCTGACGTTTATTAACTTAAACTTTACTGAATAATACCACGGAGAGCTTTTAACTGTTTTAATATCAACCAAGAATTTTTCAGTTTTCATTAGATCTTACATTATGTAAATCTTGATTATAGGTACTCTGTTAGTATCAACCAGGAAATTTGACAAAAAAAAAGAGAAAAATTCTTACCTCGTGTAAAGCTCGTTTCATTTCAGCTAGCTTACATTTCGCTTCATCCTGTTTCTTTTGAATTTCTTTTTGATGAATTTCTAATAATGCCGACAACTCTTGTTCTTCTTTTTTCCTCTCCTCTTCCAATTCTTTCAGATATTTCTTATACATTGCTGTCTCGCGTTTTGCTTGAGCTGTAAAATCTTGTAAAGCTTGTTTTTCTTTTTCCATTTCCAGTTCTGCCATCTTAACAAAGGCTTCAGTGTAAGCATCTTCTTCTTTTTTCCTCTTTTCAAGGAACACTTCTTGTTCTGCTATTTGATCAAGTAGTTCCTTGGCAATTTTATCGCGTTTACGTCGTTTTGCATCTAATGCTGAAAAAAATTCCAAGTTAATGTTATATATTAAAATGTTATTATTTTTTAAATATTTTTCACTGCCACATATTTATGGTGCTTAAGTTTTTACATTTAAGGTGTTTAATTTTTTTGGAAATAAATGAAAAGATCAAATATAAGTTTTATAATATTTTTTTTTTTATTTTTTTATTATCTTTATAATTATAAAGTTAGATGTAAAACTAAAATTTTAATCCCACTAAGGTAGATTCGCAGATCACAATGCTGATGTATTTAAGTGCACGGCAATATTTTTATACATTGTGCTAAAGTGGAGTTCTCACCAGTCAAGTTCGGTTTACTAATTTCATCAGCCAAAACTCTATTGACTTCTTATCATGGAGAGGATGATTCCTATCGGGAACTTTAGAATTAAAGCAGGCTGCAGTCTTATAAAACAAACTTTCAATTTAAAATATACATTTTCAATACTTATTTTAAAGCCACTGACAACGAGGTCAGACTCGACTTTGATACGTTTAATTTTTCTTTCAACAGCTTTTTATTTCAATTGTGGTGTTATTTCCCAAGAAAACATAAAAATAATTTTAATTTATACTGCCAAAAGAGGAACTCTTCTAGAAATGAATCATCCTAATTCTGTGAATAAACAAATTGATAATAAAACCAATTGTCTGAAAGCACAATTATGAATGAAATAATTTAAGATTTACTATAATGTAGGTAAATCATATTACATACTTTTCTTTCTAATTTTTTGGTTTCAGACAAGCAGGGAATGAGCATTTTCCTTTGATTTGCTACTGGATGCCTTTGATTTTTGTATATATTTTTTAAAGTAGTAAAGTTGCGAATTTGGGTTATTAGAATATGGATGCATTTAAAATTTAAATGTCTATACGTTAGCCCACTTTAAAATGTTGTATATTACTATTCTCTTACTTTAAAAATTATATTCCAAGTAATCATAAGATGATTGAATTAAGATTAGTATTTAATATATATGGTACCTGGGTGACCGAGCTTCACTCTTTAAATTCAAGGTTTTATCATAAACGTAAATATATCCAAATAATCGGACACTTGCTATATAAATTAATTCAAACTCCTTAATATATTTTTTTTCTTACATTTTTTATTTACATGGCATTACTACAATTCTACTGCACCCTATATTTGAACCACCCTATATATGCAACTTCTTATGAAAAACTCATTTAAACATTTTTTCTCACATTTTTTTAATTACGCTACAATTCTCTATTCCATATTTTTCAACTACTATATATATATATATATATATATATATATATATAGCTCTCTTGATGATCCGGGTCTTCGTCCGTTGAAAGTTTTGTCCCTGTAAAGGAACGGTCGCCTGACGTTTCGCCAAAATCTCACTTGGCATTTTCATAAGGCTTTTCCTCTTCTTCCAACACGAAGGGTGGCTGCAGGTTCGGACCTTTCCGGACTACTTCGTATCCGAGATCGTCGGCTAGGTCGTTCTCCGCTTGGTCTGCTCTCCGTGGCGTCTGAAGTGGAAGTGAGCTCCGATATGTGCGCGCCGCTATTTATGCTATCTCCCGAGTCCCCTCCTATTTCTTTGCCCCGCCTCCGATTGTGTTGAGGGGGCGGTGCCGTTTGTTTTGATTGGGTGACACTATTGCGTTGTCGCAAATTGTACCGATGACGTGGTTCTGTTTGTACCGATGGCGGCCGCAGATGTTCTTTAGAAGGGTGGGCGTCCTGATAGTTAGCTACGAGTGACGGAATGCAACGTTGTGGTATTGTTGCGCTCTCTTTTAATTTGTTCTTCTTTTCCCGTAAGATGTTCTTCCAGGCTTGATGCAGGTGTAGAGCTTCGTTACGATTATTGATTTCTCCTTCCTTTTCAATTTCTATAGCTTCCCTAATTGTTCTTCTTTTGAAGTTGTTTTCTGTTGCCAGATTCGTAGAGCCCTCAAAGTTGATTCTATGTCCTGTTTGCTGTTGATGTTGGAACAGGGCCGAGGTTGTGGTCTTGTTTCGTATGCTGAGTTTGTGCTCTTCGATTCGGGCTTCGATCCTACGGTTTGTTTGACCTACATATGCTTGCTCGCATCCGCCGCAAGGTATCTTGTAGACTCCGTGACTCTCTAGTGGACGTTGGTCTTTGGGATTGCCCAGAATGCTTTTTATCGTCTTATGAGGTTTGTAGGAAGTCCTGATGTTGCTTTTCCTAAGGATTCTTCCGATCCGATCTGTCACTCCTTGTATGTACAGAAGAGTGGTCGCTGCCCTTGGGGGGTCTTGTTGGGCTTCTTCGTGCCTTGGTAGTTCTTGTTGATTCAGGGCTCGTCTTATGGTGTTGTTGCTGTACCCATTCCTCCTCAAGGTCTATGAGATGGTGTTTAGTTCCTCTTGTTTGTGTTTGGCGTCTGCAATGCGTCGTGACCTGCATATAAGTGTATTTGCTACTGCTTGTATTTGGGAGGGATGATGGTGGGATTTAGCATTAAGGTATCTGTCGGTGTGTGTCGGCTTTCGATAGACTGTGTGTTCTAGCTTCCCTGTTGTTGTCCTTTTTAAGTAGATGTCCAGAAAAGGAAGGCATCCATCTTCTTCCATCTCCATGGTGAATTGGATCCTTCCGTGTAGAGAGTTTGCCAGTTTGCTGAGTTCCGTATCCCCATGAGGCCACACTATCAAGATATCGTCTACGTATCGTAGCCAGACTTTTGGTTTCAGGGGGGCTGTGTTTAAAAGGGCCGCTCAAAATACGACATGAAGAGGTTTGCCACCGCTGGTGAGAGCGCCGAGCCCATAGGTGCACCGTCGACCTGTCTGTAAAGTTACCTGTCAAAGGAGAAATATGTGTTTTTGAGGCAATGTTCCGCGAGTTGTATGATGTGCGCAGGAAGGTCTTCATTCATGGCAATTTGGTCCAAGGCTTCGTCGACGGGGATGCTTGGGAAAAGTGATTTGACGTCGGTTGCATGGCTGCTGCGAGGTACTTCTGGAGTTGTTGAAGAGGTGAGTTGAAAGCACTGACTATCGGGCGCATCGGGACTCCTTCCTTGTGAATTTTTGGGAGACCGTACAGCTTGGGGCATCTACTGGATTTTTCTCTCGGGATGAGTCTTTTGCGTATGTCCTCATCTGGTATGAGAGCCTGAATCTTGGATTTGGTTGTTTTTTCCAACAAACAGGACATAGAATCAACTTTGAGGGCTCTAAGTATCTGGCAACAGAAAACAACTTCAAAAGAAGAACAATTAGGGAAGCTATAGAAATTGAAAAGGAAGGAGAAATCAATAATCGTAACGAAGCTCTACACCTGCATCAAGCCTGGAAGAACATCTTACGGGAAAAGAAGCACAAATTAAAAGAGAGCGCAACAATACCACAACGTTGCATTCCGTCACTCGTGGCTAACTATCAGGACGCCCACCCTTCTAAAGAACATCTGCGACCGCCATCGGTACAAACAGAACCACGTCATCGGTACCTTTTGCGACAACGCAATGGTGTCATCCAATCAAAACAAATGGCACCGCCCCCTCAACACAATCGGAGGCGGGGCAAAGAAATAGGAGGGGACTCGGGAGATAGTATAAATAGCGGCGCGCACATATCGGAGCTCACTTCCACTTCAGACGCCACGGAGAGCAGACCAAGCGGAGAACGACCTAGCCGACGATCTCGGATACGAAGTAGTCCGGAAAGGTCCGAACCTGCAGCCACCCATCGTGTTGGAAGAAGAGGAAAAGCCTTATGAAAATGCCAAGTGAGATTTTGGCGAAACGTCAGGCGACCGTTCCTTTACAGGGACAAAACTTTCAACGGACGAAGACCCGGACCATCAAGAGAGCTACACATAGTTCCGTCCGTGACAACTTGTTTTCAAACATTGTACACCTCTACGGGGAGGAGACACTCACATCCATCAAGCTCTACGAAAAGCTTAGGAGAAGAAAAACCACACTCCTGTGCGATCTCCATTTCCTGATAAAATGCAGAGACGAAAATCTCCTTCCATCTTTCACCAAGCTGATTCGAATATCACAAATATAATACAACATAAGCTCTTCGTCGCACTAACTCACTGCTGCGATGATGGGCTGCTCCTTTTAAAATCAGCATCGAAAACTCTCGTACAATCTATTATCAGTTCTACAGTTGCCGAGCTATCTCGAGAATATTTTTTTTGTCCTAACAGCGATCGATGTCGTACTGGAACGAAACCAGTGCTGAGGGCCCGCTTAGGTAAATTCCGTTACAATATATATATATATATATATATATATATATATATATATATATATATATATATATATATGCAAGTCGTTACAAGTTACGCTATAATACATTTATATTCTAATATTTTTGTAAACACTTTGTATAATATAATTTCACTCCACCATTCCAATTAATCCTATATTGTACCCACCCTGTAAATGCAAATACTAATATCCTACCCTATAGGTATAAGATTCTATTATCTTTTTTAGCGACCCTGCCTAACAATAATTTTACACCGCCCTGTATGTCAGCTTTCATTTAGTTTCCAACTGCTTATGGGGTATCCTATAAAATTATTTTTTCTCGCTTTTTTCTAACCATACTATTATTCCATTTGACTACATATTATAACCATTACAGACCAGCTAACATAGTTTGAACGACCCTGTATAATTATAATTTTACCTCACCAATTCTTATTATCAACTTAACATGCGAAATCATAAGACCTTACTCACCCAAAAATTGCCTACCATGCCAATTTTTTCACCATGAAAACTTGAAATGTCTAGCTATAGAAATATAATGCTAAGAAAATATGACGCAGGCATAAAATAGTTACATGTTCAAAATATATAAATACAATGTGTATTGAAAGAATGTTTACAAGAACAGTTTCACTCTGAAATAGGTCACCAAATATCACCCTGTATTGAAAGAATTGTTACAACAGGAGTCTCACTCTTACGTAGTTTAGCAAATCACCCTATATTGAACGTTTTGAAATTAGAAAGCAGTCGCCTTCAATGTCACAAACTGTCACTAAATTTTTAAATAATTAAATTTCTAAGGAAAACGATTTTTCCCAAATATGAGACCCTCGCCAATCGATTTGTATCCATCAAACTTCCAAATGGGAAAGTTTCATCGAAATCTTTGGAGTCGTTTTCCAGAACTCAATTACATATATATATATATATATATATATATATATATATATAGTTTGGTACTTCTGGGGGGGAAAACTAAAAAAATCGACCGTTCCCCCTGATCTCCGAAACTACTGAGAAAAAAATAGAAAATATAGAACGTTGCCCGAACTTTGCAGGAAAAATAAGGAAAAACCATTAATAATAATTTTGGGGGGCAAATTATAGAATTAAATAAAAATTTAAAAATAAAAAAAAATTCAAACGCTTTATTTAATACACAAAATGAAAGGTCCAATTCTGAGGAACACAAATATATTTTTTTCATATAAAAAAAATTAGTTAAAAAGATATTAACGAAAATATACCAAAATTTTTCCATTCCCCCCATTTTATCTCCGAAATTATAAAACGTAAAGTTTTGAGAAATAAATAGAAGTATAGGGTCAGACCTGAAGTTTACTGGTAAAATAAGGAGAAACCTCTACTTTTAATTTTGGGGGGCAAATTACAGAATTAAATGGAAAATATAAAATTAAAATGTTTATAACCCATTATGTTATATATCAAATGAAAGGGCTCATCATGACGAAAACAAATATATCTTTTCCATATTTTTAAAATAAATTAAGTAAAAGATATTAAGAAAAATATAAAAAAATTACCCATTCCCCCCTCCTTATCTCCGAAACTATAAGCTGGAAAATTTAAAAAAAATGGAGGTATAGCCCCTCACCTGAACTTTACTGGAAAAATAAGGAGAAAGCCCTAATGTTCATTTTGGGGAGCAATTTATAGAATTAAATGGAAAATAAAAAAATATAATTGTTTCTAACGGATCATGTAATATATCAAATCACAGGGCTCGTTATGACGAATACAAATATATTTTTTTAATTTTTTTTAAATAAAATTTTAAAATATATTAAAAAATATTTTAAAAAAATTGCCCATTCCCCTATTATTTGTTTACAGGAAAAATATGAAGAAATCCCCAATATTAATATTGGGGGCCAAATTATAGAATTAAATGGAAAATAAAAAAATAGTTTATTCACGCACCATGCAATACATCTAATAATGAAAGGACTCATTATGAGGAATACAAATATATATTTTTCATATTTTTAAAATTAATTATTTACAAGATATTAACATAAAGATATAAAAAAAATCATTTCTCGCTTTAATTCCGACACTATACTACCTAAAATTTTGAAAATAATTAGGGTTACTGGGGCTCACTTAAAAATTTATAAGAAAAATTATTAGAAAACCCCCATAATAATTTTAGGAACATAATATACAATTAAATGGAAACTAAAAATTCAATTTTCAAATGCATCATGCAATATATCAGATAAAAGACTCATTATGTGATTTACAAATATATCATATTTTTAAATAATTTGTTTAAAAGATATTAACAAAAATATTAAACATCGACTTAATTCCCACTTTTAAATTTTGAAAAATATATTAATAATTTGAATAACAGATTGAATAGTTTATAATTTAAAAATTGACCTATTTTGCCCTTTGTTTTCCAACCTACAGAGCATTAAAACTCAGACAGTAGATTATAAAAGGCTTCTCTGAAAGTTTATTGGTAAAATAAAACTCTAATGTTAATTTTTGCGACCGTTCCTTTACAGGGACAAAACTTTCAACGGACGAAGACCCGGACCATCAAGAGAGCTACACATAGTTCCGTCCGTGACAACTTGTTTTCAAACATTGTACACCTCTACGGGGAGGAGACACTCACATCCATCAAGCTCTACGAAAAGCTTAGGAGAAGAAAAACCACACTCCTGTGCGATCTCCATTTCCTGATAAAATGCAGAGACGAAAATCTCCTTCCATCTTTCACCAAGCTGATTCGAATATCACAAATATAATACAACATAAGCTCTTCGTCGCACTAACTCACTGCTGCGATGATGGGCTGCTCCTTTTAAAATCAGCATCGAAAACTCTCGTACAATCTATTATCAGTTCTACAGTTGCCGAGCTATCTCGAGAATATTTTTTTTGTCCTAACAGCGATCGATGTCGTACTGGAACGAAACCAGTGCTGAGGGCCGGCTTAGGTAAATTCCGTTACAATATATATATATATATATATATATATATATATATATATATATATATATGCAAGTCGTTACAAGTTACGCTATAATACATTTATATTCTAATATTTTTGTAAACACTTTGTATAATATAATTTCACTCCACCATTCCAATTAATCCTATATTGTACCCACCCTGTAAATGCAAATGCTAATATCCTACCCTATAGGTATAAGATTCTATTATCTTTTTTAGCGACCCTGCCTAACAATAATTTTACACCGCCCTGTATGTCAGCTTTCATTTAGTTTCCAACTGCTTATGGGGTATCCTATAAAATTATTTTTTCTCGCTTTTTTCTAACCATACTATTATTCCATTTGACTACATATTATAACCATTACAGACCAGCTAACATAGTTTGAACGACCCTGTATAATTATAATTTTACCTCACCAATTCTTATTATCAACTTAACATGCGAAATCATAAGACCTTACTCACCCAAAAATTGCCTACCATGCCAATTTTTTCACCATGAAAACTTGACATGTCTAGCTATAGAAATATAATGCTAAGAAAATATGACGCAGGCATAAAATAGTTACATGTTCAAAATATATAAATACAATGTGTATTGAAAGAATGTTTACAAGAACAGTTTCACTCTGAAATAGGTCACCAAATATCACCCTGTATTGAAAGAATTGTTACAACAGGAGTCTCACTCTTACGTAGTTTAGCAAATCACCCTATATTGAACGTTTTGAAATTAGAAAGCAGTCGCCTTCAATGTCACAAACTGTCACTAAATTTTTAAATAATTAAATTTCTAAGGAAAACGATTTTTCCCAAATATGAGACCCTCGCCAATCGATTTGTATCCATCAAACTTCCAAATGGGAAAGTTTCATCGAAATCTTTGGAGTCGTTTTCCAGAACTCAATTACATATATATATATATATATATATATATATATATATATATATATATATATATATAGTTTGGTACTTCTGGGGGGGAAAACTAAAAAAATCGACCGTTCCCCCTGATCTCCGAAACTACTGAGAAAAAAATAGAAAATATAGAACGTTGCCCGAACTTTGCAGGAAAAATAAGGAAAAACCATTAATAATAATTTTGGGGGGCAAATTATAGAATTAAATAAAAATTTAAAAATAAAACAAAATTCAAACGCTTTATTTAATACACAAAATGAAAGGTCCAATTCTGAGGAACACAAATATATTTTTTTCATATAAAAAAAATTAGATAAAAAGATATTAACGAAAATATACCAAAATATTTCCATTCCCCCCATTTTATCTCCGAAATTATAAAACGTAAAGTTTTGAGAAATAAATAGAAGTATAGGGTCAGACCTGAAGTTTACTGGTAAAATAAGGAGAAACCTCTACTTTTAATTTTGGGGGGCAAATTACAGAATTAAATGGAAAATATAAAATTAAAATGTTTATAACCCATTATGTTATATATCAAATGAAAGGGCTCATCATGACGAAAACAAATATATCTTTTCCATATTTTTAAAATAAATTAAGTAAAAGATATTAAGAAAAATATAAAAAAATTACCCATTCCCCCCTCCTTATCTCCGAAACCATAAGCTGGAAAATTTAAAAAAAATGGAGGTATAGCCCCTCACCTGAACTTTACTGGAAAAATAAGGAGAAAGCCCTAATGTTCATTTTGGGGAGCAAATTATAGAATTAAATAGAAAATAAAAAAATATAATTGTTTCTAACGGATCATGTAATATATCAAATCACAGGGCTCGTTATGACGAATACAAATATATTTTTTTAATTTTTTTTTAAATAAAATTTTAAAATATATTAAAAAATATTTTAAAAAAATTGCCCATTCCCCTATTATTTGTGTACAGGAAAAATATGAAGAAATCCCCAATATTAATATTGGGGGCCAAATTATAGAATTAAATGGAAAATAAAAAAATAGTTTTTTCACGCACCATGCAATACATCTAATAATGAAAGGACTCATTATGAGGAATACAAATATATATTTTTCATATTTTTAAAATTAATTATTTACAAGATATTAACATAAAGATATAAAAAAAATCATTTCTCGCTTTAATTCCGACACTATACTACCTAAAATTTTGAAAATAATTAGGGTTACTGGGGCTCACTTAAAAATTTATAAGAAAAATTATTAGAAAACCCCCATAATAATTTTAGGAACATAATATACAATTAAATGGAAACTAAAAATTCAATTTTCAAATGCATCATGCAATATATCAGATAAAAGACTCATTATGTGATTTACAAATATATCATATTTTTAAATAATTTGTTTAAAAGATATTAACAAAAATATTAAACATCGACTTAATTCCCACTTTTAAATTTTGAAAAATATATTAATAATTTGAATAACAGATTGAATAGTTTATAATTTAAAAATTGACCTATTTTGCCCTTTGTTTTCCAATCTACAGAGCATTAAAACTCAGACAGTAGATTATAAAAGGCTTCTCTGAAAGTTTATTGGTAAAATAAAACTCTAATGTTAATTTTTGGGGGCCAAATTAGAAAATTAAATACATATGTATTCTGATAAAAATCAAGCGAATCCTGACGCAGATTAAATAAAAAAGTCTATCTGTTGAAAATCAAAGTGTATATTTTTTATAAACTTAAAACGCTTCCTTTAAAAGATATTAGGGTAAATTTAAGAAAATGCACTCATTCCCTGCTTTTCTGAAACTCCAATATTAGAATCTTGAAGGTGGTACGGAACCCTTAGTATGCGAGTCTAACTCGCACTTGACCAAATTATTTTTCATATGTAATTAATAGGACTTCATTTGTGAGCACATTCTTAATGCTTATCTTAATGATATAAGGTATGGCAAAGAGGCAGTAAGTGGAAATTAAAGACAAAAAATTTAGTTTCTTAAAATTAAATAATTCAACTGTTAACGGGTAGGATAATATAAAAAATAAACATAAACGACAGTTCTATTTGAATAGAAATTGCAAAATAATCTGTTTCATTTTACTACTAATACTTATTCAATTTCCATTTGTATGTTTAATTAATCGTACATGGGTGAGCGAGCTTTACTCGTAAATTCAAAGATATTTGGTCTAATTTTTCTCAAGTTGAAGGGATTCAGTTTAATTTCAACTCTCTAACACTTATTGAAATATTCATTATAATAATTCCACTTTATAATATATTTCCACCACCCCGTATATGTAACTCCCTATGGACTACCCAATATATATATATATATATATATATATATATATATATATATATATATAATACATTATGTGGGGAGATTCCTTGAGTAGTTTTAGGAAGAAAAAGTCCCATAAACATGGGTCCGCAAACGTTTCGTTTTCAAGATACAGAGTGTTAAATTTTGAATTTTTTTCAAGATTTTTTCTCATAGTATCTGCACTTCACAAGATATTCAAATGAAATTTGGCATAGATATTACAATTAAGAGTTTACACCTTGTGGCATGCCAATTTCGATTGCAAAATCTACAGGGTGATATTTTTTCGGGAACACTGTCCACTGTTGTCCTTAAGAATTTTTTTTGATGAGCCACTGGTACTTTCAAAAATTGTAAAGAAAAGCTTTGTTGTTATACCAAACTTTATGTTCTCTTGTAGTTTTGTCCTATCTACTACGGTTTCGAGAAAAAAATTTTCTCTTGAAATCCTCAGAAAATTCCGAATTGACATAGAAATCTAGTTAGGCTGTGGTGTATGAATAAATTTATTGTTAGTTTTGACCCATCAAATTAAACTCCTGTGTTTTGAAAATTAAAGATGGTTGCATTTTAATATCAAAACAAGCCGAATTTTACGAATTCCGAAATGGCTGACATGCATTTCATGTATGGTCTTGCAAATGGTAATTCAAGAGAAGCATAGCGTCTTTACATGGAACGCTATCCCAATAGAGTGATACCTGGTCATCGGATGTTCTCTAATATTCACAGGCGTCTTTCAGAAACTGGATCTTTTTCTGCGACAAATATTGATGCAGGTAGACCACGAAGTGTGAGAATACCACGACTCGAAGAGGCAGTGCTGAACGAAATAGACGAACATCCAGGAACCAGTACAAGAAAAATTAGTGTTACTTTAAATACAAGTTATCAAGTTGTTTGGCGGATCTTGCGGGATTCTTTGCTCTATCCTTATCACATTCAGTGGGTGCAGGCGCTCTTGCATCAAGATTGTTATCCAAGCATTATTTTTTGTCAGTTGTATTTCAACAGACTATTGAACAATCCTCATTTTTATTACGAAATCCTATTCACTGATGAAGCCTGTTTCTCAAGGACTTCAATAATAAATTTACATAATGAACACATATGGGCTGAGGAGAATCCACATGAAATTGCAGAAGCTTATTTTCAAGAGGAATTTTCATTAAATGTGTGGGGTGGTAATATTGGCGATTATTTGATTGGTCCTTTCTTCTTGCCAGGGCGACTTACTGGTCAATCATACAGAGATTTTTTAGAGAAAGATTTGCCCTTGTTATTGGATGATATACCTCTTATGATGCGACGTGAAATGTGATTCAAGCACGACGGTGCTCCTGCTCATTTTTCACTTTTGACTAGGGAGCATTTGAACGAAAATTATGTAAACAGGTGGATTGGACGAGGTGGACATCAGCCATGGCCCGCCAGATCCCCAGATTTAAATAGTTTGATTTCTTTCTATGGGGCCATCTGAAATCTCTAGTGTACATAACGCCAGTGAATACCGTAGACGAACTGAGAAATCGTATAATAGGCGCGTTTGCTACAATTAGGAATACTCCAGGAGTGTTTGAAAGAGTTCGATCGTCTATGAGAAGAATTCTGTTCTTCTTCTCATAAGGGTTGGGGGAGGACATTTTCAACAATTGTTGTAGTTTAGTTCCTTTGTTGTTATTTAGTTTTTTATTATGATTAATTTTTGAGTTGTACGTTTCTTGCAGTAATACATTTTTTTGATGATTATACCAGTTTATCGAATCATTGCTAGTTTAATAATTCAAAATTTTTTCCTCGAAATCGGTAGTAGATACGACAAAACTACAAGAGAACATAAAGTTTGGTATAACAACAAAGCTTTTCTTTACAATTTTTGAAAGTACCAGACCAGTGGCTCAAAAAAAAGTTCTGAAGGACAACAGTGGACAGTGTTCCCGAAAAAATATCACCCTGTAGATTTGCAATCGAAGTTGGCATGTTACAAGGTGTAAATTCTTAATTGTAATATCTATGCCAAATTTCATTTGAATATCTTGTGAAGTGCAGATACTATGCGAAAAAAACTTGAAAAAAATTGAAACTTTAACACTCTGTATCTTGAAAACGAAACGTTTGCGGACCCATGTTTATGGGACTTTTTCTTCCTAAAACTATTCAATTTAGGAACACCCTGTATATGCATATGCAACTGCTCAAGGCAACTTTAGTTAGTGCCTTAAATTAATATAAGAATACATAACTTTTTACCTACCAAAAATCGCCTAACCAGAACTATTTACATACAATCTTATAAGATCCTACAGATCAATTTGTATTGAATGCATTTTTCTAGAGCAGTTTTATTCTCAATTAGGTCACAACATCAGCTTGTATTGAATGAAACATAATTATTTTTAAGTTTTCTTGGGAATAACACCACAATTGAATTAAAAAAGTTGTATATTGAAATAAAATACCAAACGTTCCATAGTCGATTCTGACTTCATGGTCAATGGCTTTTGAAATATGTAATGAAAATGTAAACATAATTGTCACAATCTCGTTCTTTCTCGGTAATACGATTGATCCCGATTTGTACATGCCAATGGAAATAAAATTTCGACAAAATCGTAGTGCCGATTGCGAGAATTACATATAAATAAGTTGGAAATAAATAAACAAACATTATAGGTATTATATTATTAGATAAATAAGAGAAAATATATTTGCAGCCTGTTAGGTACATCTCGTTAAAAGCATTTTAAACAATTTCTGACTGACTGCTAACTTTTAATGTTCAAAATAATTTATAAAATTACCTTATATCAAATGAATCTGCAAATTGATTCGTCTTATTTTAATGCTAATACTTATTCAAGTTTTAATAACACATGGCATAAATATAATAATAATGAAATATATATTTACAAAACACATCTCCTGAGTGTTTTAGTACCTTTTGATAATGGAAGCATATGCAAATTGTTATTAGTTTGTGAGATTTTCATGACTCAAAGAATGTACATACAACTCTTGAGGTTCGAAAACCAAATGTATCAATTAACTTTAGAATCTCTAAATTGTGTACCTACATTAAACTTTTGATCCGGATTCTTCCGTAAATGCGCAAACCTCGAATTTCTGGTCGCTTCAGTAAAAAATTAACGTCATAAATGAATAGAAAAGAAAGCTTTTACACCATACATCTTTGTAAGTAAAAGTCGATTATTTTACTATTATTTTTTATACCTCATTACGATTGTCCATAATTGGATTTTCACTGTTGACTGCTGTGAAATTAACATTAGATTAAGTTAATTGTTCATAGTGGGCGTCACTCACTTGAATTTTATTAATAATTTATCTCTAAATTACTTATTTTAAAAGATACAAATAAATATTCTTATATATTCTGCACTGAAGGTCGTCAATAGCTACTAAAGAAATCAAAAATAAAGAAAATCGGTTAAGAAACAGAGGGGAAAATGGTACCTAACTGTTTTGTCTTTGAGTATTTGTGTATTGCATTAACAAATTTTGAAAACCCTTTTATTCTTGATGTATGTATTAAATAATTGTAGTTCAATCGCTTGATGGTTTTTCCATGCCTGAAGAGATTTTTGTACTTTTTTGTCAATCAATCTAAACTAATGAAATTTTCGTTTCAGTTTGTGCTCACTGTAGTTTAGAACATTTTCTGCTATTATCAGGTCCATAAAAAACTAGATAAATGAATTTTAATCTGATGAAAGTCAAACAAAACTAGGTTCACTTCGTCAAATCTACAGTACCAATAATTTTGCTGTTATTCTAAATAATTACTGTAGAATGTTTATTGCAAATATCTAACGAAATTAAAAAAGGTATTGAATTCTTCCACAAAATATCTGTGTTATGTTTATTGACAATCTTTACCTTCAATTTCTTCTCTACGAAGTTGCTCTTGTAATTTTTCTATTTCAATTTTGTCTTCATTAGCCAGTTTCTCCATTTTTTGTTTGAGGAGCTCTTTACCTTTTACTTGTTTTTCCCAAGTGTCAGTCAAGTCAATCTGATTTAGTTGTGCCTTAATCGCCCTTTGTTCTTGTTGTTCCATCTAAAATAGAAATCTTTAATCTATAGTAACATATTGTTATAAACTCCGTGGGTTCAATTAATAAATAAAAAAACATTTAAATTGACAGGTAAAGGTTTAAGAACAAAATACGCCTTAACTAAATAAGCAAAAAAATGTTTACCTCAGTGTCAAAACGTTTTATAAAGATTGTAATTATTTGGACTGTTTTGATGGCATTATATGAAAGACATCATTAAAATACCTAACGCCATCACGCGTACATTTAACACAACTTAACCTCAGAATAACGTGTGAATATATCTGCATACTTTAAGCTTAAATGTGTTAAACATAAATTAAAAACTATGTTAATTAATAGAAAGAACGACAATTTTAGTAGCAGACTTTTGCCTTGTAAACTAATTGTTTCGAAGACTAAATGAATTAGTTTAATTTCAATTATCTTTTATTAAAACACTTTGTAATAATTACACTTCACAATATATCGCAACCATTCTGTTTACTACGTTATAAGTATCACATTATTGTAAAATTTTTAACCACCCTGTATAACAATTATTCGTCTCCGTGCTATATTTCACTATCACATATTTATGGATCACACTTTATAACATTTTTCTAACATTTTTCGCCCACTTCACCCTATATTCGAACCAACCTGCCTATGGCCTACGGCTGCCTATGGGCATAGTTTTATTTTTATTTTATCATCCTACTCCGTAGGATATGATGGTTGAAATACATTCACCCTGTATAACAATAGCTCCTATACACACTAATTGAAAAATTGGCTACACAATAAAAGAAAAAAATATATTTATTGCCACCCAATGTAACTTTTTTAATAACCCTGTATACCCGATAATTCATTTAAATCTACATTCTAAGCAACTTGTAACTTCAACTGCTAATGGTATAACATTCTTTAACTACTCTATTTAACAACTAGTCTACTCCGCTCTATAATTTCACTATCATATATATATATATATATATATATATATATATATATATATATATACATATATATTCAACTACTGATGGCTACGTTATATAATTATTTACTCTGTATGCATGTGTATTATATACCTTGTGTTGGTCAATCCTAGTCTATCAAATTTTCCTGAAACTACAAATCAAATTGAACTTTTAATATTAGGACTGATAGCTCGTAACTTACTGTGATGAACAAACACTTCTGAAAAAGATTACTGTATAATTGAATCAATCCGGTGTAAAATTTGCCCTAAGAAATGATAAATTAGTTATTTTATATATCGATATATCGACCGATGTATCTGTGCTATTATTGTTATTGCTTTAATTACTTTACTTTATGTTTTTGTTTGCTACAACTAAACACACTGTGTATAATCGTGCCAAATAGCAGTTTAGAGCTTGACCTGTGTTGTCTCTGAATTTTCTATTAGACCGGGAGTAGGTGACACCAAAAGCACCGTCTTCGCAAAATTGAATTTTTTTCTTTTAAATCGGTATGTCAGGTATACAAACATAATGAGCTTGGTACTCATGGATTTCAGGAGCCGAAAATACTATACTATACTATCTATGTGTTTGGGATGTACATAGAAAATTTTCTATTTCGCGATTAAAATTTCCAGGGCTTGCAATTCCCGCACTATTACCTTGGAATTAAAATATTTATGTTTAGTTTATGAGTTACGTCACTTCAATGGAATTATTGATAAGAATATTGGATTTTTAGGCGATTTTCTGCAAATCTGTATGATGCAAGTCGCAGAAAAAATAGATTTCACTTAAAAACTATCCACATCAACAAATGGTTTTATAATAATCGACCAATATGTTAGGTATGTTGATCGATTTCGATGCACGCATGTGTTCATTCACAAATTTCATGACTTTCCCAAAAGAATTCTATTCCAAAATTTCAAGTTTCACCAATCCGGATATATACTCTATTAAACAAGACCATAATCATCCAGGTCGGTTAAAAAAAACGCGACGAATTGATAACATCCCTCCGTTTTGAAAGTCGGTTAAAAAAGCATGAGTATAAACACCGAAATAAACACGTGAGCAAAAATACTTAAATGTTTTTGCGAAAGATATTTGCGACTGTAAATGTAAACAACTAATTATTAGTAGTGGTTCTGTTCTTTATTGACCATCAAATTTCTACAAGGGTTTATTCTTTACAAGAATGAATTGAAATAATATATATTTATGGGGAAGAACAACGCTGTGCACGCAGAACTGCTCATGTTTTTCATTAGAGACATCCCGATAAAAATATTAGGCATCAGTATGTGTTGGATTTAGTGCATAAATTTCAAGAAACTGGAAGTGTGTGCAATAAACTTATCAAGAATCGAGGTCAGTAAAGTTAGCACCGCCATTTTACAGAAACTCAAATTAAAGCATATGGGAATTACGAGCTATTTAGGAGCTCTTGATTTTTACCTAAATTGATTTTTGAGCTCAATATTTACTATGGAAAAAGTACAAAAAACTAACTTTACGTAAAGTTAGCACCGCCATCTCAGAAAAACATACAAAAAAATTTTGTGAAGCGTCTCAAATTAGGAGCTATTTACGAGCTTTTAATTGACGTATTGAACGCCAACCCCTAAATTTGTCTAAGGGGCAAAAAACCACCCCCGAAAAAATATTGAATTTTAATTTTAAATTCAAAATCTATTAAAATTATCTACGATTTACGAGCTCTTTCCTGGTGTAATGAACATAAACATCTAAAAATGTTCAAGGGGTGAAAACAACCCCCCAAGAATGCAGTTTTTTCGAATTTTATGATTAATAAATTTTGAAAAACACCAGCATGATCTACGATTTACGAGCTTTCCCACGGTATATTACACGACAACATTCATAGTACTGGAAGGGGAGCAAACCACCCCCCAATTACGCAGTTTTTTCAAATTTTATGATTTATAAATTTTGAAAAACAATAACAACACGTGGTCCATAAAGATGGTTACAATTTTTCGTTAGATTCAATACTTAATTAAAAGAACATAATTCATAATACAATTATTTATCCGAATAATGACTACCAACAGTAGCCGTTTTTAAACATATTGTTGGAAAGCTTATACATCGTAGATAATTACACCTTACACCATTTCCAAGTTTTCAAATCACAAAATTTGTAAAATCTAGATTTCTAAACCTTTGCCGCGGTAAGGATAATATTTAATATTTTCATCCATTTCAAAACTCTGACAGTTTGAAAATTTAAGAACTACAAATTTGGAAAAAATTTCATAATTTGGGGGTTGTTTGCATTCGTTACAATAATTTGAAAGTAATCGTATTATATATCCTTGAAGGGCTTCTAAATCGTAGATTAGGCTGTCAGTTTTGAAAATGAACAAAAACACATAATATAGACAAACTGGGAAATTAAGGGGGTTATTTGCATCCTTTCTAAAAATTTTAATGTAGTATTTTAAAGCTCGTAATTCGTAGATCATTCTGATTTTTTTTAAATTTATAAATAATAAAATTTGAATAAACTGCATAATTGGGAGGTGGTTTGCACCCCTTCCAGTAATTTGAATGTAGTCCAGTAATATACCGTTGGAAAGCTCGTAAATCGTAGATCATGCTGGTATTTTTCAAAATTTATTAATCATAAAATTTGAAAAAACCGCACAATTGGGGGGTGGTTTGCACCCCTTCCAGTAATTTGAATGTGGGCGTGTAACATATCGCTGGAAAGCTCGTAAATCGTAGATCATGCTGGTATTTTTAAAAAATTGTAAATCATAAAATTTGAAAAAACTGTATAATTCGGGGATGGTTTGCACCTCTTCCAGTAATTTGAATGTTGTCGTGTAATATACTGTTGGAAAGCTCGTAAATCGTAGATCATGCTGGTATTTTTCAAAATTTATTAATCATAAAATTGGAAAAAACCGCACAATTGGGGGGTGGTTTGCACCCCTTCCAGTAATTTGAATGTGGTCGTGTAACATACCGCTGGAAAGCTCGTAAATCGTAGATCATGCTGGTATTTTTAAAAAATTGTAAATCTAAAAATTTGAAAAAACTGCATAATTCGGGGGTGGTTTGCACCCCTTCCAGTAATTTGAATGTAGTCCAGTAATATACCGTTGGAAAGCTCGTAAATCGTAGATCATGCTGGTATTTTTTAAGATTTTTAAATCATAAAATTTGAAAAAACTGCATAATTGGGGGGTGGTTTGCACCCCTTCCAGTAATTTGAATGTAGTCCAGTAATATACCGTTGGAAAGCTCGTAAATCGTAGATCATGCTGGTATTTTTCAAAATTTATAAATCATAAAATTTGAAAAACTGCATAATTGGGGGGTGGTTTGCACTCCTTCCAGTAATTTGAATGTTGTCGTGTAATATACCGTTGGAAAGCTCGTCAATCGTAGATGATGCTGGTATTTTTCAAAATTTATTAATCATACAATTCGAAAAAACTGCATTCTTGGGGGGTTGTTTTCACCCCTTGAACATTTTTAGATGTTTATGTGCATTACACCAGGAAAGAGCTCGTAAATCGTAGATAATTTTAATAGATTTTGAATTTAAAATTAAAATTAAATATTTTTTCGGGGGTGGTTTTTGCCCCTTAGACAAATTTAGGGGTTGGCGTTCAATACGTCAATTAAAAGCTCGTAAATAGCTCCTAATTTGAGACGCTTCACAAAATTTTTTTGTTTGTTTTCCATAGTAAATATTGAGCTCAAAAATCAATTTAGGTAAAAATCAAGAGCTCCTAAATAGCTCGTAATTCCCATATGTTTTAATTTGAGTTTCTGTAAAATGGCGGTGCTAACTTTACTGACCTCAAGAATCGTATAGTTTTAACTGAAGCTGGACAGGTTGAGATTTTAGGTCATTTTGTCATAGATCCTCAAACATCAATACCCAAAGTCTCCACGTTAATAAGTATTTCCTTTTTGCTCTCTTCATAAAACGTTACGCCTAAATAAATTCGCTCCCTACAAAATATCCCTTTTACAACAGTTTACTGAGGTTGATTGTGACAGCTAAGCATTCAGCGAATTAATGACTGAAAGGGTAAATGCAGATCCTAATTTTATTAAAAATATTTGTTTTTTGCGAAGCAGGATTTTTTTAAATGGGTTTGTTTATTAACATAATTGTAGATACTGAGCCAATTCCAATAGACAAGTTTTTCGGAAACAGCACAACCAACATCCTCAGAAAATCAACATATGGGCCGGAATTCGCGGAAATAAAATTATTGGTCCTTTATTTGTGGAAGAAAATTTAACTGGGGAATTGCATTTGGACTTATTAGAAGAATCTTTATATAACCAACTATATAAAGATGGAATTTTGTTGCTAGACGAAGAAAATTTACTTTTTCAACAGTTGGGAGCACCTCCACATTATGCATTGCCTGTACGAAATTGGCTTGATTGACATTTCCAGATATATGAATTGGAAGAAGAGGCGTTACAGAATGACCAGCAAGATCACCCGACCTAACGCCCCTTAACTTTTTTTATGGAAACATCTAAAAACTGTGGTGTACAAAACTCAACCTCGCGATATTCCTGAACCTTGACGTAGAATAGTGAAGGAGTATGAGCGGATTACACCAGAGAAAAAAGTGCGGGAGGAATTCCAGCTGCGACTTTACCAGTCCTACCAAGAATGGCGGACATTCTGAACATCTAATTTAAGTACAAAATAATTCTAACACTAATAAAATATTAATAATGTAAAATATAATCTAAATAATTATTATTTTAATTTGAAAGTTTACAATGACATTACTCTGTAAAAAATAATCTGAGTTAAAGAAATAATTTGTCAAGAGATTGGCAGAAAATATGAAATTAACGTGTTTTTTTTTTGTCGTTATCTTTTAAAGATACTTTAAAAGTTATTTTGGATGACTAGTTATATATATATATATATATATATATTTGTATATATATATATATATATATATATATATATATATATATTCTCTTAAAATCAACAGAAGCGGGATTAAACATTTTGCAAAAAAAACAGTTAATTAATACGGGCTATTTATATTCTCCACTTATCGGGAATCGAAAATAATACAGGTAGGGGAATTATGATTTAAATTCTTTTAATTAATACACATTTAATGTGTCATTTTGAGAAAATTATTATTGAATGGGGGGGGATGAAATTCAGCAATCTCTATATGGAACAATAAAATGTAGCAAGCCTGAAAGTTGGATTCTTCCCCTGAAATGACTCGAACTGAATGATTATTTTGAGGAGTATTTATTCATTGCATGAGAATTGCTAAATTGTCTTTGTTCTTTAAACGAATACAAACATTATTCGTCATTTTGCCTATACTGGATCTATGGAGGGCTTGGGGACTGAAAAGTGTTGATTATTTGATTAATGGCAGGTGCAGTCTCACAAATAACGGAAATATAACAAATGTTAAGTGACAAAGATTTATAAATTGAAAATTCCAGAAAATGAGAACAATATCACAGACCTCGAAATGTTAAGAACATGAAATGCAATAAATATCACAAAAATATAGAAATTATCAAAACTCATCTTGTCAAAAATTTTAAAAATATAAAATGTACCTACAATACGTCAAAAATGCCATAACGTACAAAAATAACTAAAATTGTCAACCTAAGTCAAAAATCTCAAAAACGTCAGAAATGCTATTAATGTCAATAATGCTAAAAATGTCAATGTCAAAAACATAAAAAAATGGAGATAACCACACTTGTCAAAAATCGAGTACATTTAAGTTTGAGTGTTGATAACTCGCGACGATTTGGTGACATTGCACGAATACAATTGAACCTAAGAAATTCTTGGATGCATATTACAGATAGTAGAATAACCATAATTATTTCGTATCAGAATTAACTGTTTACCTTTGCCTGCATATCTTTCATTAAAAGATGATGCCACATACGATCTAGTTCTCTTTCAGCTTCCCTTCTAGCTTCATTTTCTCTTATTTGTTGAAGTTGGGTGTTTTTCGATTCAATCAAGTGCTTCTTCATTAAAGAAGGTCTAAGTTCTTGGCAGCGATCTCTGAAAAGTTTGAAGTGTTACATAATAAAATATGAACTCTTTCAAAATTAGCAAGATCATGTATAAATATCATCTTTTTTCTGGTGTATAATGAATAAGTTAGAAACACATGATATTAAATTACTTAATTTTTATTATGTACCTCAAACCGTAAAGGCTGAATTGTGTTTGTTTTGCAATAAGGAATTGGTTTACAAAAAGAAATCGTGTTGAAAATGAAGCGAATGAAGTGAACCATATAAGTAGGTAAGTTCTGTTTTCTGAATGATAATTGTGGCACCTCTGGTTTTTATTTTTTCTGAGTTCTTTTGGAATAACACCACATAAACTGGAAAGTCTGGATATTATTCATTTTTTAATTTCTTGTTCATTTTGTGTAATACCATTGAAATAAAAACCAGAGATGCCACAATTAACATTAAAAAAAGAACTAGAAATCAGCCATGGTACTGCTGTAACCAAAGCTTTTAGGGACTTAGAAGACTTATACAAGAAGCTTGCCTATATTAATAATTCGGCATTTGTATAGCCCAAATTGCATATGAATGTCACAAGAGAACTCTTCTACTATTTTAAACATATCATGCAGCTGTTGTTTCGTAGCTGCCATCAACTTTAAGTCGTCCATGTAAAACAAATGATTTTTTCTCTTTAATGCTTATACGTGAATGTGCTTGAGACTGAACCCAAAGTTAGTCGAGTTCAGTTTGTGTGAGAGTGGGTTCATGGCAAGGCAGAACCACAGCGGGCTAAGAGAGTCTCCCTGGAATATACGCCTTCTGATTGGGATAGATTCGGTTTGTATCGAACAGTCGGCTTCATTCAGAAAGATGTTGGTTTGCCATGGCATATTCTAAAAAGTTAACAATACGATTATTTACTTTATAGAGTTTCAGCACCTGAATGAGCCAATCATATGGAACTGAATCAAAGACCTTTTTGTAGTCCACATATGCAATGTAGAGATTTCGTCGTTTGGCGTGGGCTTGATTGCAGACAACGGAATCAATTATTAGTTATTCTTTGCACCCCATCGAGTTTTTCGCGCATCCCTTTTGTTTTTCGGTAATTATGTTGTTCAGTTCACAATGTCTGAAAAGGCGATGATTAAGGCACAACGTTATAAGTTTCTATAAGGTTGGGAGGCAAGTGATTCGTCGGAAATTTGCTGGGTCCTGTGTACAAAGGTTATCCTTTGGTAAGAGGTATGTAGCACCATGTGTAAGGAAACTAGGGATGGATAATTATGTCATTAATGAGTACTGTTAATTTCTCGTGGGTGGCGTAAAGTTTTTTTATCCAGTAATTCTGCACACCATCAGGTCCTGGTGTTTTCCAGTTATGGAGGTGTTTCATTATGTTGGACGTGTCTTATGTTGTAAATGGTTGGTGTTGCATCTTATCACAATTCTGAAATGCAGCCTCCTCATTAATCCAGCTCGCTCTGGAGTTATGGGAAACTGTTGTGGAAAGTTGTGTTTTCCAGAACTGCTCGATGGCCGTTGTAACTAGAAATCAGCCAGGGGTTTCATTATTATTGATGTTGTTGGGTTTTCTATAAAACCGTTTTTCTGACTTTCGGAATAGTGCGGTGTCTAGTTTTCGTTGGTTACTGGTTTTGTACCTTCTCAATCGAACGGAAAGCTTTTGTCGTAGACTATCTAGACACTGCTGAGATGTGATGTGTTCTCCATCCCACTGGGAGTGTATTCGGTTATTGTCCATACTAGTCTTGACAAGTCTTTCTATTCTGTTGTTCCTGACCCCTCGTTGGTACTCGGTCAGCCTTCCAATGTCTTTCCAAAGAGAATTAATTTTCCCTTCTAGCCTTCTTTGCCAATGTGGTTTTCGAGGTGTTTGTCTAAATTGGGGAGAGTCTTGCTTTGGTCTTATTGCGACCCCAATTGTATAAGAGCTCTTTCCATTTCTGCTTGGATTTTCTCAAGCAGGTCAGTGTTGGCTGGCTGTTCTTGTTGGACTTCTTTAATCTCGGCCGCTCTTTACGCCAAAGGTGTTTCAGGCTCTGGATCTGTTTTATTTCGACCAAATAATGCGCGCTCAACTTCGCTCTTTATTTCGTCCAGTTGATCAGGCGAAATAAGGCCATTTCTCAAGATGACACGATATTGATCTGTGACTCTCTATTCGCTAACTTGAAGCTCTGGGTACTCACGACAGGACTCTTGATGCAGTATTTGGCGATATCCAGTCTTGTCCTGGCCAAGGTTAGTCACTCTGTAAAACGTGTGCATTATAAATTTATTCATGGCGCTAGTCCATTTTATGCGCTGTCTTATCAGTCCCGCTTAGTGAGCGCTGGCTGTTGATCCTGCGCAACCCTTTCTGCGGGTGGAGTTCTCGTTTCACTCCGTTGGTGATGGTCACGTTGTTGCTGTGACTGTATTGGTGAGTGTTGTTGTGATTCTTCTGGTTTATTATTATTATCGTCCGACTTGACCATACAATGTATGGCATCACACTCCCTCTAAGGCACGCTATGACCCCAGATACCATAGATATCAAAAGGGTTCAGCTCTGTGGGAGCCCTTGCCAGGTTTTCAGGCTTGTGGTTGGAGTCGTGGCGGCAGTTTCCCATGAATTTCCTGACCATCCGGGCTGTTCCTAACAAGACAGCTTTTTGCATTTGTTTGTAAAGTTGTTCGTCCAGACCGAGGTATTTTAAATTGTTTAATAGATGTTTTGGGACTAGTCCGGTCGTTGACATAACAATTGGTACAGTTCGTGTGTTGTTTATGTACTACTGAGTATTTATTTGAAATTCCAAATCCTATATTTGGTTATTTTCTCAGCTTGCTAAGTATTTATATTATTATTGTTAGGAATTTCTCTGTCAATTAAAGTTCTATCTACCAAAACTAGATCTGGTCTATTGTGAGCAACAGTCCGATCGGTCAGTATCGTGCGGTCCCAGTACAGCTTGTAGTTGTTATTTTCTAAAACAGATTCTGATTTGTAATTATAGTATGGTAATCTTACCGACTTAATTCAAGTTTCAGTGCTAGTTCCTGGTGAAGTATTTTTGCCACAGCATCGTGTCGCTCTTTGTATTTTTTTGCAGCGAACGCTTGACAACCTCCTGTGATATGCTGGATAGATTCAGATGTTTGGCAACCGTACCTGCATCTGTCGTTGTTAATAGAAGGGTCTTTACGATGTACTTTAGGTAGTTCTTAGTTGGACTTACTTGATCTTGGATTGCCAATATAAAGCCTTCCGTTTTAGGAAACATATGACCAGAGATCAACCAGTAGTTCGACGCTGCACTGTCGACATGATCTTGGTTGACGTCATTTATATGTCTTCCATGAAGGGGCTTCTCTTTCCATTTCAGCAGTTTCTGATCTGTGGTCTGGTGTTGTAATTGGACATGTTGTTGTGTCAGTCGGAGTGGTTTTGAGTCATCAACCTGGCACATGACTCTCTGTAGATCAGAAAATTCTGCGAGTTTCTGGAAATGACTACGCAAAATAAAAATTTGTTGATATAACAGTTTACTTATATTCTTCGATCATCTTCCTCCTTCATACCGTGGCAAAGTTGTACGTTCGACTGAGCTGTTTGGATGGTGATTTTGAGCTTTTGTTAGTAAAGCCGAACTTTTCGTTGTAATTGTTCAATGTCAGTCTTGCACCAATTAACTATACCGAAAGAGTAACTGAGTACTGAACACGCATATGTGTTAGTAGCTTGAAAAAGATTTTTACTATTTAGTTTGGTTTTCAACAGTCGTCTTAAGTATATAGGCTATGCGGATTCTAGCGCAAAATCGACCAAAAATACATGTAATTTCCAATAAGAGATTCTAAGGTTAAAATTAGCGAAAATTTACCCCGATGACCTTGAAATCGCCAACGTGAGCGAGCCTGATTTTGTAGTTTAGAGGCGAGAAATGGGTGTTTTCATCATATTTAAGGCCGTTTTGACATTAGGCGGAGGGTGAAATTTAATTGAGGGTGTCATTTGTTCCACGAACGTGGGGGCGGCGGGCTGCGGGGGGTCCGACTACAGGTGTGGGGGCTGAAGGGGGCGCCGACTAGGAGCTGTGAGGGCTGAAGGGGGGCCGCGATTTAGGTTATGCTAGTGACAGCTGTCGAGGGAGGGGGCCGCGATTTAGGTTATGTTAGTGATGGCTGTCAACGAATGGGGGCCGCGATTTAGGTTAGGTTAGTGCCGGCTGTCAACGAAGGGGGCCCGCGATTTAGGTTATGTTAGTAGAGTGACGGTAGTCGGGGGCTGTGATTTAGGTTATGTTAGAGGTTCGCGGGGTGGGCTTGACAGGTTAGACAGCTGAGTGTTAGTTACGGCGTCATCTTGCGGCGTGGGTGTGTTGCGTTTGTCGCAGGGGTGCACGCCATCTGTTGGCGGTTGTGGTAGTTAGAAAGAAAAAAAGCTGTGGTAGGGTTATGAGCCCGGGACTCTCACATGGGAGTGACTGTTCTGAGCATCTAAGCTATATAGGTATTAATATAAGAGTATCTTCGGGAGAATAGGTATCTGAGTGTTGAAGGTAAATTTTTAATATGTTGAAATTCCATCAATAGAGTATGCTATTATGTTGTATGTATGCTTGATATGTGTAATGATGTTGGCAAAGTGATAGACTTGCACAGTGATGTTATATAACTAATAGGCATGCGCAGTGATGTTGTGGGAGTGTAAGACATTTGCTGTGATGTTGTTTGACTGTTAGACATGCGCAGTGATAATGGGTGAGTGTTAGACATGCGCAGTGATGTTATGTGACTGTTAGAACTGCGCAGTAATGTTGTGTGACTGTTAGACATGTGCAGTGATGTTGTGTGAGTGATAGAGTTGCAAAAGGTTAAATTGTATATGAAAACGTATACAAATCGTCCCATAAATGAACATAAATGAACAGAAATTTTGGCGGGAAGCTTAAAAATATGTACGAAAACGGTATTTAGATGTAGGTTATCAGAGTGGTAGTTTAACAGATTCAACTATCGAAAATGATAGTTGATATCTTATAGAAGGAATGCAAGGAACAGTATAGTAGAAATGGGATAGTGGGAAACGAGATTACAGGCAACAAGATTGCTGGAACAGGATAGATGAAACAGTAGGTATATGCTTGAAGTTGGTTGACAGAACGCCGGAAACAAAAATGGTTGGAACGATATAGCGGAGGAGGATGTTTGAAGTTGGTTGACTGAATGCTGGAAACGGGGATGGTATGAACGACCTAGAGGGAAGAGGAACAAAATAGCTGGAACAGGATAGTGGAAAGGAGCGCGCTGAATGGGTGGACCAGAGACGAAACAAATGAGAACGTTAGAAATGGTTGAAGACGCTACAAACGGTTGAAATGATTGGTACAGGTACTTTGCAAATGACTAAAAACGGTACAAATACTATAAATGGATAAATGATTAGAGGCACTACAAACGGTTGAAACGACTGATACAGAACTGATGCAAAGGGTAGAAACTGCAGGAAACGGTTACTAGAAATGGTGGAAACCGCTACAAACGGAATGTCTGGTTGGAGCCGCTACAAAAGCTAGAAATGGCCCGTAGAAACTACTGGGCAAGTAGAAACGACTGGTAGAATGGTTGAAGCCACTACAAAAACTAGAAATGACCCGTAGAAACGACTAGAAACTTAGAAATGGCTAGTTGGAGCCGCTACAAAAGCTAGAAATGGCCCGTAGAAACTACGGAGCCAGTAGAAACGACTGGTTGGAGCCGCTACAAAAGCTAGAAACGTCCCGTAGAAACGACTAGAAACTTAGAAATGGCTGGTTGGAGCCGCTTCAAAAGGTAGAAATGGCCGGTAGAAATTACTGGGCCAGTAGAAACGACAGGTAGAATGGTTGAAGCCACTACAAAAACTAGAAATGGCCCATAGAAACGACTAGAACCATAGAAATGGTTGGTTGAAGCCACTACAAAAGCTAGAAATGGCCCGTAGAAACGACTGGTACAGTAGAAACGGCGGGTAGAAATGGTTGAAGCCACTACAAAAACAAGAAACGTCTCGTAAAAACTACTGGGCCAGTAGAAACGACTGGTAGAATGGTTGAAGCCACTACAAAAACTAGAAATGACCCGTAGAAACGACTAGAAACTTAGAAATGGCTGGTTAGAGCCACTACAAAAGATAGAAATGGCCCGTGGAAACTACTGGGTCAGTAGAAATGACTGGTAGAATGGTTGAAGCCACTACAAAAACTAGAAATGGTCCGTAGAAACGACTAGAACCATAGAAATGGCTGCTACAAAAGCTATTAACGGCCCGTAGAATCGATTGGGCCAGTAGAAACGACTGGTTGGAGCCGCTACAAAAACTAGAAATCGTAGAAACGACTAGAAACTTAGAAATGGCTGGTTGGAGCCGCTACAAAAGCTAGAAATGGCCCCTAGAATCTACTGGACCAGTAGAAACGCCTGGTGGAATAGTTGAAGCCACTACAAAAACTAGAAACGGCTCGTAAAAACGACTAGAAACTTAGAAATGGCTGGTTGGAACCACTACAAAAACTATTAACGGTCCGTAGAATCGATTGGGAAAGTAGAAACAGCAGGTTAGAAACGCTACAAATGCTAGAAACGTTCCGTAGAAACGACTGGAATAGTAGAAATGGCTGGTTAGACCCACTACAAAAACTAGAAATCGTAGAAACGACTAGAAACTTAGAAATAGCTGGTTGGAACCTCTACAAATGCTAGAAACGTCCCGTAGAAACGACTGCGTCAGTAGAAACGGCTGGTTGAAACCGTACAAAAGCTAGAAACGTCCCGTAGAAACGACTGCGTCAGTAGAAACGGCTGGTATATTGGGTTGAGCCACTACAAAAACTAGGAATCGTAGAAACGACTGAACACGTAGAAACGTTTAGAACGATCCATAGAAACGCAAGGAAATATACATAAATACCTTGATGTTGATATATCATATGCTACTCTGAAATAAAATTGTAAATACAAGACACTGTTTTACTACCAAAAGTACTTCTGTTTAGAACATTATTATTTCTCTCTCTAGCTTCATTTATTAAAGAAAGAGATCGGAAATCTGATAAGAACGCCCTGTAAACAGGGCCTTCCGGTTATGACGTCATAAGCTACACTCTCATTGGCTGACTACCTGCTAACCAGCAGTATGTTTATCTTATATGCTTATAAAGAATAGATATGTCCCGATTTAAAAGTTTCCAAAGTAGGATTCCGTTTCATATTTGAGGAGTGTCTTTATGCCACTAGAAAGACCAGAAATGGTTGGAGCCGCTACAAAACAACTACAAAAGTTAGAAACTGTTGCTATAAATGGTTTGAAACAAATCCGTTGCAAAAAGTAGAGCCCAGGAATGTTGGAAATGGGATAGTGGGAATAAATATATAACTTTTTGTAAGCCAGAGGTAGGAACAAACAAATCTTTTCTAAGACAGGTATTCAAAGCTTATTCAGTGGTACATAAAAACTTTTTTCTACGTGCACAAAAATTTAGACATCAAAAAGAAAACATCAGTCTACTACAAACAAATGTTTCTATTACATGTAACTTTTTCTAAGGTCAGTACAAACAAATGTTTTCTAGGTACACAAAATGTATGTTTCTCCCAACGAATTGTTGATATGAGAGTAAAATGAACAAAGTATTTGAAAAATTTCACAAGTGTTTTACCTATATGTCTCTAACAGGACCTTATAAATGCTAGAAAACTGATAGTAGAAACGTTATAACAGAAGCAAGAATGATGGAAATGATTGGTACAGGAACGCTACAAATGTTAGAAATGGGACCCCTGCAAATACTAGAAATGACAGGTACAGGGACGTTACAAATGATAGAAAAGATATGAATGCTAAAAACAATCCCAGTGCAAATAACTGCGATAGACTGCTGTATTTAATTAGTATCCGCAATAAGGATGATGACGTAAGATGTATATGAAGCAACAAGATGTCCAACTGCCTATCGAAAATTTAGACTTTGTTAAAGAATCGTTGTCATCAGCAAGTCGACACGGACAATTGTTACCAAATTCTTAAAATAATATTGATTGTTGTACTGTTTTTTATCGATTTAAGTGCTTCAGCAGCGTCTTAATATTATAATATTATTAGTATTCGCTTTTATAACGAACCAAATCAGATAAAAGGAACTTGTATGTGTGTTTTCAGAGATCTAAGGAAATATGGCAATGTTGCTCCATCATTTTAATCATATGACTAAAATGACGCATTTCCGAGATCTAGGGAAATATGGAAATCTGGGGTCACTGGCCCCCTTACCGGGCCCCCTTCCCTTTCTCTGTGACGTCACAACTAATTTCCAGAGGTACGTTGTAGCAAACAACCTCAAAACGGAAATAACAAAACTATCCTCTCATCAAAAGTTTCTCTTAAAAAAATGCAACTCAACAAACAAGGTAATTTAACGCGCATATGAAACGTAGGAACAATTTGCTTGATTTATGAATAAATTAAAAATATTCTTGACTGCTAATTTAATTTAAATAATAAACATAAAAAAGGTCATTTGACAAAGTTATTATAGAACAAAGATGCAGCTCATACTTACAGACCTGCCAGACCCCTAGAAGGCTTTCATGCAGGATTATGGCTTGCTAGCTTTCGACATGTTGAAAGACAAAGCAACGAACCACCACACGCAGCCGAATCTGAGAATTTATCACTGGAGAACGCTACTAGACCCAGTCACAACCAAAACAACTCCGGTAGCAGAAAAAAGACAAGTTCAATTCATCATTCCACATGCTTTTAACCCTGCTTTGATATACGCAATGAAGATAAAACAGCCAAAGCATTCAAAAGTTTGTAAACGGAGCCACAACAAAATTCGTAGCATCAAATTAATATGTTTTCAGATAATTATATGCGTATTAAATAATCTATTGCAAGACTTAATGGTTGAGATTATTTCATTATTTATCATAGCTGAATGTTTAGTTCAAAAGGCAGCCATTCAACATTGCACACAGACAACAACACACCACCGAAAAGGAAAATTATTTAAAAGAAATGTAAAATACTGAGTAGAAATTCTTGTTAAATTGAAATTAATCCTACAAATATTCTAAAGAGATACGATGTTTGTGCTTTATTTGATATAAGCATCACTATCAATTATTGCGGTTTTTAACCTTGGTGAAGATGTTAGCGAAGGTTATAATTTGTCAAAACAGAAGTATCCATTAGAAATGAATTTATTCGTATCTTAGAGTATCAATCAATCATTTGAAATACTGTAAGGGTGTTTGATGTAACAATATTGTTCTACCAATAACTCTTTGCTCTGAATTAAATTACTGTTGGTGGAAAGAGTTGTCAATCTAAACTGTGAAATAAAAGTCATATGGTTTAAATATTTTTTGTTTTGAATCATGTAGATACAGAGTTGAACATGGAGGGTCTGTCACATTCAACAGGCCAGAAAATCTTGGTCAAGAATGGGTGGACTTCTTTGTGCAACAAACAAAAGCCCTTAAACCATGCGTTGGCATGTCATCCTTCAATATCAATGTGAATAACACGAATGTATTTGTAAGATGTACGAGGGTGAGATAATAGAAAACATATTCCTATGCACGAGTGTATACATAATGAATAACATTTAAGAAAACGTAACCAACCTATTAGACTACACGCATATAAATTTAAAACTAGCAATTCACAGGGTTACAATTGTGAACACACTAGAAGCAATATAAGACAAAAGAAGCTGTAACCAGCCCTCGTGTTATCCAATTATAATTATCGGTCAGCATCGATTTCCATCACAACAAATAACGGAAACATAATCCATAAGTTTATAAGCATATTGTATGAAATTAAAAATTTTACTTCAACCACATATATCTATATATATATATATATATATATATATATATATATATATATATATATATATGAATCATGATGCTAGTATATTGCTTTAAAAATGTCAACGTACAAAGCGGCTACCTTCAAATGATTCGGTCGATCCTAACCTACCCTAACCTCAACTCCCTCAATCGATCTTAACCTAACCTCAGTTGATACCTTCTAACCGCCCTGTTTGAAGGGCCTCCCTGCTCTTTTACTATAACATCATAAGCTACTGATGTTCATCATTGGTTGGTTACTTATTACTAAGAGCTAACAGAACCATGCATCTCTGTTTTTCGCGTTTGATGGACTTGGGAGCTACACGATGAACTACTTCGTTCCTCAAGCGTTTCACTACCTGAGACTGTATTCTGTGAGAAACAACGTTCAGAACCTCATGATGACGTTCCGATGCCTTGACAGATTCTTCTTCTAATCGAACTCGATGCATTTCGGCTTTGGCTCGTGCTTCCTCAGCTTGAATACGTTCTTTTTCAGCATTAACTCGTTCCTCATCAGTTCGCATATGATAACGATCTGCTTTGTTTCTCTCTTCTTCCGCCAGAAACATCAATATATCTTTATGCGATTTGTTAGTTTTGATCCCAGTTCGAACAAGTTTTTGAAATCGTGAAACAATGTCATCCCTTTGAAGTCTATTAGAATGTTTATTATTTAAGTCTAATCAATTTTTTTACTGTTTCAGCAAAGTCCAAAAACGCTTTAAATAACCAACCATGTTTTGAAATTTTTCATGCTTAACTTTCTGCAAGGGAATTATTATAATAACTATCATTGCTGGTTTTGTAAGCGTTATAGAAAGACTTCATTAGTTTACTCATTTAATGTAAGAGTGGCGCTCGTGTAGTGGAAATATTTTCACTACATGAAAGTTGGATTGAAAGCTTTTATAATGTAGTTCCCGTGCAGAATGTTTTTGTCTTATATATTTCTCTTTGTCCTAAATCATTTTGAGAAAGTCCTTCAAAGCGAGTAAGTGACTTTTACATACATTGTATTCATTATATGGATTATTTTACCAATCATGAGTTTATCACATTACAGAAAATTTTTATTCATATGTTATTGCTAAAGTATGTATGATTGAATTGATCCTGATTACAATTTATTTCAATGGTATATCATTTGAAGGTAGCCGCTGTGTACGTTGACATTTTTAAAGCAATATACTAGCATCATGATTCAATATATATATATATATATATATATATATATATGTGTGGTTGAAGTAAACTTTTTAATTTCATACAATATGCTTATAAACTTATGGATTATGTTTCCGTTATTTGTTGTAATGGAAATCGATGCTGACCGATAATTATAATTGGATAACACGAGGGCTGGTTACAGCTTTTTTTTGTCTTATATTGCTTCTAGTGTGTTCACAATTGTAACCCTGCGAATTGCTAGTTTTAAATTTGTATGTGTGTAGTCTAATAGGTTGGTTACGTTTTCTTAAATGTTATTCATTATGTATACACTCGTGCATAGGAATATGTTTTCTATTATCTCACCCTCGTACATCTTACAAATAAATTCGTGTTATTCACATTGATATTGAAGGATGGTTTAAGGGCGTTTGTTTGTTGCACAACGAAGTCCACCCATTCTTGACCAAGATTTTCTGGCCTGTTGAATGTGACAGACCCTCCATGTTCAACTCTGTATCTACATGATTCAAAACAAAAAATATTTAAACCATATGACTTTTATTTCACAGTTTAGATTGACAACTCTTCCACCAACAGTAATTTAATTCAGAGCAAAGTGTTATTGGAAGAACAATATTGTTACATCAAACACCCTTACAGTATTTCAAATGATTGATTGATACTCTAAGATACGAATAAATTCATTTCTAATGGATACTTCTGTTTTGACAAATTATAACCTTCGCTAACATCTTCACCAAGGTTAAAAAACCGCAATAATTGATAGTGATGCATATATCAAATAAAGCACAAACATCGTATATCTTTAGAATATTTGTAGGATTAATTTCAATTTAACAAGAATTTCTACTCAGTATTTTACATTTCTTTTAAATAATTTTCCTTTTCGGTGGTGTGTTGTTGTCTGTGTGCAATGTTGAATGGCTGCCTTTTGAACTAAATATTCAGCTATGATAAATAATGAAATAATCTCAACCATTAAGTCTTGCATTAGATTATTTAATACGCATATAATTATCTGAAAACATATTAATTTGATGCTACGAATTTTGTTGTGGCTCCGTTTACAAACTTTTGAATGCTTTGGCTGTTTTATCTTCATTGTGTATATCAAAGCAGGGTTAAAAGCATGTGGAATGATGAATTGAACTTGACTTTTTTCTGCTACCGGAGTTGTTTTGGTTGTGACTGGGTCTAGTAGCGTTCTCCAGTGATAAATTCTCAGATTCGGCTGCGTGTGGTGGTTCGTTGCTTTGTCTTTCAACATGTCGAAAGCTAGCAGGTCTGGCAGGTCTGTAAGTATGAGCTGCATCTTTGTTCTATAATAACTTTGTCAAATGACCTTTTTTATGTTTATTATTTAAATTAAATTAGCAGTCAAGAATATTTTTAATTTATTCATAAATCAAGCAAATTGTTCCTACGTTTCATATGCGCGTTAAATTACCTTGTTTGTTGAGTTGCATTTTTTTAAGAGAAACTTTTGATGAGAGGATAGTTTTGTTATTTCCGTTTTGAGGTTGTTTGCTACAACGTACCTCTGGAAATTAGTTGTGACGTCACAGAGAAAGGGAAGGGGGCCCGGTAAGGGGGCCAGTGACGCCAGATTTCCATATTTCCCTAGATCTCGGAAATGCGTCATTTTAGTCATATGATTAAAATGATGGAGCAACATTGCCATATTTCCTTAGATCTCTGAAAACACACATACAAGTTCCTTTTATCTGATTTGGTTCGTTATAAAAGCGAATACTAATAATATTATAATATTAAGACGCTGCTGAAGCACTTAAATCGATAAAAAACAGTACAACAATCAATATTATTTTAAGAATTTGGTAACAATTGTCCGTGTCGACTTGCTGATGACAACGATTCTTTAACAAAGTCTAAATTTTCGATAGGCAGTTGGACATCTTGTTGCTTCATATACATCTTACGTCATCATCCTTATTGCGGATACTAATTAAATACAGCAGTCTATCGCAGTTATTTGCACTGGGATTGTTTTTAGCATTCATATCTTTTCTATCATTTGTAACGTCCCTGTACCTGTCATTTCTAGTATTTGCAGGGGTCCCATTTCTAACATTTGTAGCGTTCCTGTACCAATCATTTCCATCATTCTTGCTTCTGTTATAACGTTTCTACTATCAGTTTTCTAGCATTTATAAGGTCCTGTTAGAGACATATAGGTAAAACACCTGTGAAATTTTTCAAATACTTTGTTCATTTTACTCTCATATCAACAATTCGTTGGGAGAAACATACATTTTGTGTACCTAGAAAACATTTGTTTGTACTGACCTTAGAAAAAGTTACATGTAATAGAAACATTTGTTTGTAGTAGACTGATGTTTTCTTTTTGATGTCTAAATTTTTGTGCACGTAGAAAAAAGTTTTTATGTACCACTGAATAAGCTTTGAATACCTGTCTTAGAAAAGATTTGTTTGTTCCTACCTCTGGCTTACAAAAAGTTATATATTTATTCCCACTATCCCATTTCCAACATTCCTGGGCTCTTCTTTTTGCAACGGATTTGTTTCAAATCATTTATAGCAACAGTTTCTAGCTTTTGTAGTTGTTTTGTAGCGGCTCCAACCATTTCTAGTATTTCTAGTGGCATAAAGACACACCTCAAATATGAAACGGAATCCTACTTTGGAAACTTTTAAATCGGGACATATCTATTCTTTATAAGCATATAAGATAAACATACTGCTGGTTAGCAGGTAGTCAGCCAATGAGAGTGTAGCTTATGACTTCATGACAGGAACGCCCTGTTCTTATCAGATTTCCGATCTCTTTCTTTAATAAATGAAGCTAGAGAGAGAAATAATAATGTTCTAAACAGAAGTACTTTTGGTAGTAAAACAGTGTCTTGTATTTACAATTTTATTTCAGAGCAGCATATGATATATCAACATCAAGGTATTTATGTATGTTTCCTTACGTTTCTATGGATCGTTCTAAACGTTTCTACGTTTTCAGTCGTTTCTACGATTCCTCGTTTTTGTAGTGGCTCAAACCATTATACCAGCCGTTTCTACTGACGCAGTCGTTTCTACGGGACGTTTCTAGCATTTGTAGAGGTTCCAACCAGCTATTTCTAAGTTTCTAGTCGTTTCTACGATTTCAAGTTTTTGTAGTGGGTCCAACCAGCTATTTCTACGATTCCAGTCGTTTCTACGGAACGTTTCTAGCATTTGTAGCGGTTCTAACCAGCTGTTTCTACTATCCCAATCGATTCTACGGACCGTTAATAGCTTTTGTAGTGGTTCCAACCAGCCATTTCTAAGTTCCTAGTCGTTTTTACGAGCCGTTTCTAGTTTTTGTAGTGGCTTCAACTATTCCACAAGTCGTTTCTACTGGTCAAGTAGTTTCTACGGGCCATTTCTAGCTTTTGTAGCGGCTCCAACCAGCCATTTCTAAGTTTCTAGTCGTTTCTACGATTTCTAGTTTTTGTAGCGGCTCCAACCAGTCGTTTCTACTGGCCCAATCGATTCTACGGGCCGTTAATAGCTTTTGTAGCGGCTCCAACCAGCCATTTCTATGGTTGTAGTCGTTTCTACGGGTCATTTCTAGTTTTTGTAGAGGCTTTAACCAGCCGTTTCTATGGTTCTAGTCGTTTCTATGGGTAATTTCTAGTTTTTGTAGTGGCTTCAACCATTCTACCAGTCGTTTCTACTTGCCCAGTAGTTTCTACGGGCCATTTCTAGCTTTTGTAGCGGCTCCAACCAGCCATTCCGTTTGTAGCGGTTCCCACCATTTCTAGTAACCGTTTCCTGCAATTTCTACCCTGTGCATCAGTTCTGTATCAGTCGTTTCAACCGTTTGTAGTGCCTCCAACCATTTATCCATTTATAGTATTTGTACCGTTTTTAGTCATTTGCAAAGTTCCTGTACCAATCATTTCAACCGTTTGTAGCGTCTTCAACCATTTCTAACGTTCTCATTTGTTTCGTCTCTGGTCCACCCATTCAGCGCGCTCCTTTCCATTATCCTGTTCCAGCTATTTTGTTCCTCTTCCCTCTAGGTCGTTCATACCATCCCCGTTTCCAGCGTTCAGTCAACCAACTTCAAACATCCTCCTCCGCTATATCGTTCCAACCATTTTCGTTTCCTTCGTTCTGCCAACCAACTTCAAGCATATACCTACTGTTTCCTCTATCCTGTTCCAGCAATCTTGTTGCCTGTAATCTCGTTTCCCACTATCCCATTTCTACTATACAGTTCCTTGCATTCCTTCTATAAGCTATCAACAATCATTTTCGATAGTTGAATCTGTTAAACTACCACTCTGCTAACCTACATCTAAATACCGTTTTCGTGCATATTTTTAAGCTTCCCGCCAAAATTTCTGTTCATTTATGTTCATTTATGGGACGATTTGTATACAATTTAACCTTTTGCAAGTCTATCACTCACACAACATCACTGCACATTTCTTACAGTCACACAACATTACTGCGCAGTTCTAACAGTCACATAACATCACTGCGCATGTCTAACACTCACCCATTATCACTGCGCATGTCTAACAGACACACAACATTACTGCGCATGCCTAACAGTCAAACAACATCACTGCAAATGTCTTACATTCCCACAACATCACTGCGCATGCCTATTGGTTATATAACATCACTGTGCAAGTCTATCACTTTGCCAACATCATTACACATATCAAGCATACATACAACATAATAGCATACTCTATTGATTGAATTTCAACATATTAAAAATTTACCTTCAACACTCAGATACCTATTCTCCCGAAGAAACTCTTATATTAATACCTATATAGCTTAGATGCTCAGAACAGTCACTCCTATGCGAGAGTCCCGGGCTCAAAACCCTACCACAGCTTTTTTTCTTTCTAACTACCACAACCGCCAACAGATGGCGTGCACCCCTGCGACACACGCAACACACCCACGCCGCAAGATGACGCCGTAACTAACACTCAGCTGTCTAACGTGTCAAGCCCACCCCGCGAACCTCTAACATAACCTAAATCACAACCCCCGACTACCGTCACTCTACTAACCTAACCTAAATCGCGAGCCCCCTTCGTTGACAGCCGGCACTAACATAACCTAAATCGCGGCCCCTATTCGTTGACAGCCATCACTAACATAACCTAAATCGCCGCCCCCTCCCTCGACAGCTGACACTAGCATAACCTAAATCGCGGCCCCCCTTCAGCCCCCACAGCTCCTAGTCGGAGCCCCTTTCAGCCCCCACACCTGTAGTCGGAGCCCCCCGCAGTCCGCTATAGTCCAAGAACGCGGCCCCCACTTTCGTGGAACAAATGACACCCTCAATTGAATTTCACCCTCCGCCTAACGTCAAAACGGCCTTAAATATGATGAAAACACCCCTAAATATGACATTTACACCCCAAAATGACACTAATTACGCCGTTTCTCGCCTCTAAACTACAAAATCAGGCTCGCTCACGTTGGCGATTTCAAGGTCATCGGGGTAAATTTTTGCTAATTTTAACCTTAGAATCTCTTATGGGAAATTACATGTATTTTTTGTCGATTTTGCGCTAGAATCCGCATAGCCTATATACTGTCTTACCCCTCTATAAAATTCTGCTGTTAGGTCCTTTTTCATAGTAATGAGATCAATCCGTTGAGCCTGCTTTATTCCAAGGTATTTATAAGTATGACCTTCCCCCATAGATTCAATTGTGGTGCTATCTCCCATTTCGAAGTGCCCCTGCTGTATTTTGCCTTTAACTATATTAATAATTCGGCATTTGTCTAGGCCAAATTTCATATGGATGTCACTAGAGAACCCTTCTACTATTTTAAGCATATCATGCAGCTGTTGTTTTGTAGCTGCCATCAACTTTAAGTCGTCCATGTATAACAAATGGTTTATCTTCTATGCTTGTACGTTGTTATTTTTGAGACTGAACCCAAAATTAGTTGAGTTCAGTTTGTTTGAGAGAGGGTTCATGACAAGGCAGAACCACAGCGGGTTAAAAGAGTCTCCCTGGAATATACCCCTTCTGATTGGAATAGGGTCAGTTTGTATAGAACAGTTGGCTTCATTCAGTGAGATTTTGGTTTGCCAGGTGGCCATGGCATATTCTAAAAAGTTAATAATACAATTATTCCCTTTATAGAGTTTCAGCACCTTAATGAGCCAATCATGTGGAACTGAATCAAAGGCCTTTTTGTAGTCCACAAATGCCATGTAGAGATTTCGTCGTTTGGCGTGGGCTTGATTGCAGACAACGGAATCAATTATCAGTTGTTCTTTGCAACCCATCGAATTTTTCGCGCATCCCTGTTGTTGTTGAGTAATTATGTTGTTCAGTTCACAATGTTTGAAAATGCGATGATTAATGCACGATGTTATGAGTTTGTATAAGGTTGGAAGGCAAGTGATTGGTCGGTACTTTGCTGGGTCCTGTGCACATAGGTTGTCCTTTGGTAATAGGTATGTAGCACCATGCGTAAGGAAACTAGGCATCTTGTGTGGGTGGTTAATTATGTCATTTATAAGGGCTGTTAGTGTTTCGTGGGTTGCGTACAGTTTCTTTATCCAGTAATTTTGTACACCATCTGGTCCTGATGCTTTCCAGTTATGGAGGTTCTTCATTATGTTGGATGTTTCTTCCGTTGTAAATGGCCGGTGCGGCATGGCCTCACAGTTCTGAGATGCAGCCTCCTCCTCATTAATCCAGCTGGCTCGGGAGTTATAGGAGATTGTTGTGGAAAGCTGTGTTTTCCAGAATTCCTCGATGTCTGTTTTACTGGGGTAACTAGGGGCTTCATTATTATTGTTGTTGTTAAGTTTTCTATAAGTGTGTTGTCTAGTTTCCTTTGGTTACTGGTTTTGTACCTTCTCAATCGACTTGTGTAGACGGAGAGCTTTTGTCGTAGACTGTCCAGACACTGCTGAGATGTGATGTTTTCTCCATCCCACTGGGAGTGTATTCGGTTATTGTCCATGATACTCTTGACAAGCCTTTCTATTCTGTTGTTCCTGACTCCTCGTTGGTACTCGGTCAGTCTTCCAACGTCTTTCCAAAGAGAATTGATTTTCCCTTCAAGTCTTCTTTGCCAAGGTGGTATTTGAGGGGTTTGTCTAAATTGGGGAGGGTCTTGCTTTGGTCTTACTGCGACCCCAATTGTTCTGCAGATGGAAGTTCCAGCACAGTAGATAATTGTGTGTAGCGACTCTAACTTATTAGCACCTAAAACATAGTTTAGCAAGATAAATTTGTTCATACCCTGCAAGACGATACCCAGTTATTATTATTATTATTATTATGATTATTTATTCTAGTCTGAACCTAGATTTGAGATTTGACCCTGACGAATTGACGTAGAGGTGACATCAGCTGTAACGAAATTTTGAATTAGAAACCTTGTTTCTGTAATATAAATGCGAACAAGGTAATGTTGTACGCCCGAAGTTGAATCTATGTCCATGGCTCTGAGCGTGACATTGAGTATACTCTGAAGGTCACATCAAGGTCAAGGTAATTTTTGAACTGGAATACTTATTATTTTTTGTAACCGAATTGCGATAAAACTAATTATTCTAGGTCCGAAATTGTACCCATAACTTTTAACATGATATTGACCATGACCTTGGCCTTGACCTGAATTGACATTAAAGCTATTATTTGAATAGCAACTCCTTTTTTCAAGGCAAATTTTAGACCGCAGGAATACTGTGCGTCCAAACATGGTTGTGACCATGACATTTATATGACATATAAGGTAATGTTCAAGGACATATTCATGTCACTTCATCTGACACAAATGAAAACCAAAAAACCTGTCTATTAGGATCTCTGTAAACAGTGAATTGCCAAAAAAAATCTTTTACACACTAGTCGTTTTAGAAATTTGTGCCCATGGACACTTTTGAAAAGTATGTCATAAAGAATACCAATTTCAGCTATTTTTGACTGAACCCTCTTTTCTATTTGGTTTTTAGGCTGTACTTTTTATCTGTTGAGGAATATTCATTGGATAAATATAAAATATTATTGTCTGAATCCGACTAGCCTGAAGTCAACTCACAATATTAGTTAACTTACCTATATTGTTCTATTCGCTTTTGATGCACTAAGGCCAAACGTTCTTCTTCTCTCTTAGAACGTAGTAACTCCACCCTTCGTTTCTTTTCTTCCATCAACAAATCATCCTGATTTTGTGCCTTCTCGACAGTTTCATAGTAATACTGTCTTTCCTCTTTGCACAATAACTCCTGTAGCCTTAAATTAGAATAAAGTGGGCAAATTACTTTTTAGAGCAGTGTTTTAGACCTACTTTTTACGACGTTTTTCAATTTCCTCCTCGTAAGCTTCTACTTTCTTTTGCACCTTTTCTTTCACCATTCGTTGAAATTGTTTTTTAGCCGCATGCCTTTCATATCGTTGTAGCATAATATCCTTCGCATTTCGACCTATATGTGACTCACGTTGACTTTGTTCTTCTGCATGTTTCTTTTGTGAATATAGCGTTGTTTGAACTAAATAATTTGTATTTGGTTCTCGAGCTATCTGAAAGAAACACAACCACAAATTCAATCTAGGTCGTTAAATATTATATTTAAAGAATATAATTTTTCTAGGTTGGTTATTAACATACATATTACGTGATTCATTTGGACTTCCTCTCCTCATTTATGAGATAGTGCATTCGCAAAAAATGCGATCAGAATATTGTTGATTCAGTGATCCCATTAAAACCATAAAGGAAAACCTAGGCGAATCCTTATGAACTATCCCGATATTTTGTTGTTCACAAGGACATGACCATTAGTAATTTTTTCCTTAATCATCGGCAACCAGAAACGAGTAGCGATACAATTGTTTTCATTTAACTAAATTGAATCAGACACTTTTAGTTTTCGTTTCGTGTTGTGTTCTTCTTTGTGTAATATAACTGAATTTTGAAATTGTATTTTATGGCTAAGGTCCAAAGCATGTTCACAAATTTGGGATTTTTTAATGTCAGTTTTTAATGTAACTTGTGTGTTCGTTAATTCGAACATTTAGAGGTCCAGAGGGCTCTCTAATATAAAGCTTATTACATTGACAAGAAGTTTTATAAAAAGGGGTATCATCAAATTTCTAACTGTTTTAACATCAGTAAATTTAATTAAGAAAAAACGTTAATAAAAATGTACTTTCTGTCAAAAATTAACCAGAAAAATTTATTAATAAAGAAGTTAAACATAATCGAATACCGAACAATCACTATCAAACAACATAAAACTTTACTAAACAACACTTCTAAGATAATCACATTACTATAGTAACTATACCGTTAATACAGGGTCTATCTGAAATAATAAAAAGAGTAGAACATTATCATATCATTTAAAACAAGAAATACACTAAAATCACTTATATCAAATCAAAACCAAAAAACACCCAACTCAAAATACAAAAAAATGAATTTATAAAATTCCTTGTGAATGTAATAAATTTTGTATTGGAGAAATCTATAAAACACAAGAATTAAAGTAAAAAAGAATAGTTTGAAATATCGAAAATTTGTAGACAAGCTGCAGGCCTTGGTCATAAAATACAATTTCAAAAGTCAGTTATATTACACAAAGCAGAACAAACCACGAAATAAAAACTAAAAGAGTCTGATAGTTCATAAAGTTTTTCCTAGGTTTACCCTTATGATTATAACTGGATTACTGAATCAACAATATAGCGCAACACAAAATTCTGAAGATCACTCCTTTCTAAGTCTTTAAATTTGAAAGCAAATTTATTATTTTCTGATCTTGAGAAGTTTCTGTGCTACCCTGTATATTATCAAATTTACGTCATAAGTCAAACATTTTAATTTTAAATTTTAGAATTGTGCCTTTTTTCACAGTTTCTTTGTCATTGACAACGGAGTATGACCCAGAAACCGAAACGTTTGGAAATATACAGTAATTTCCTGAATGTTGGTGTTATTTCCCAAAAAGTGCTTAATCATTGATAAACTCTGACACAACTATCCTTTAGGAAACAACTAAATAACAAACAAAGTCAAGTAAAATTCACTAATACTTGTAATAACTTGTACAAAAAGATCAGGATTAAGGGATGGAACAATTAAATCATTGGAATTTGTGGTATATCAAATCAGATCGCTAGTATAACATTATCAATTTGAAAAGACATTAAACAATGATATAATGAAACCAAAAATACGCCAGATTTGAATAACAGTCATTGCAAATACTTAATTGACAACTTTAGTTCCAGAGTTGGGAAAGACAAAATCCAGAAAAATCAACCCGATTCATTGGTAAACGGAATTCGCACCAAGGTATACATACATACATACATATAGAGCTATTACTATAAGAAATACTCGAATATAAATTTGACCAAGGAACTTGTAAGAACGGTGGATGTTGTACTGACAAACACTATTACTGCTATTAAATATGAAAACACGTTAAATAATTTCATGACAGGAAAGTAGACGGTGATAGAATTATGCAAAATTCAAAAATACGTTTTTAAACAGAAGAGATTACAGCAATTTAAAACAAATTTCTGAACAACGTGAGGCACTACCAGAAGAAGCTACAATGACAAGGACTTGTTCGAAATAAGTGTGTTGATCAAAGGCCAAGATGTAAGGAATTACACTCTGATACAAAGACGTTCCTACAGAAAAGAAGGACTTAAACGAGAATCATCCTTTCAAAGTATACAATCTGACTGAATTGTGCAATACAGTAAGAATGAATATTACAAATGGTGTTAAATATTATAATTTAGGATTTCAACACATGATTAATATGTTCATCTGCCATTTAATTGAAATAAAAGTTTAACAGATGCTTTTTAATAGACGAATACTTTTCTGCATTGTTTATTATCAAAATATAACCCAAATATTGAATGTATATTTGAAATTTTATTAATGTAAGCTATTTTCAAGTTCATAACTTATTATAAGCAACGTATATCAAATATTTGTTCTCCATATACTGAAATAGGTTTGCCTGTTTAACAGTTACAGACATAAGTGTTGTACGTGGTAAAAGGTATGTAAGGGTAACAGATTCTAAGCCCGAAGATCAGTAGATTTCTGCAAGTTGCAAAAACATTCATTGAAGCTATCATTGTAGCTACAAATATCATACTCATTAAACTTATCAGCACAGCTGACGGATGGAGAGCTACCTACTTCGAAATATATGTAACCGCTGATTGAGGCTACCTTTAAGAAAATAACTATTTTGACATATATTATTAAAATATGTTATGTTGTTTAAAAAATGCTTTTAACAATTATTACAAACTATGGTCTTAGTCTGATGATGAGAAACCCCAATAGGCATGCCTGTATTTGTCTGTTACTAGTGATATTTTAGAATTTGACCTTTCTGACGAAAAACTGGTAGAATCTGCAACTGGAAATAGAAACAGTTATAAGAACGCTAATAAAACAATACAGCTTCTTTCAAGTTAGAAGAATTTTAAAGATCAATTACTCTTCACAATTTGTTAAAAAAATCTGATGTTCCAGAGATCCCATTAAATTCATATGACAAAATCTAGGAAAAACCTTATTACTAATTCCATGGTTGATTACTGGTAACCACGAATGGGTGAATTCTACGGAGGTGTTAGCTATACAATTGCTTTTATTTATTAAAAAAATATATATAGCAGAGTCTTTCTGTCTTGGTTTTGCATTGTGTTCTCCTCGGTGAATGTGGTGGAATGTTTAAAATGTATGTTATGACCAAGGTTCCATTTATAATCACAAAGTTTTGGCATTTCCCGTTGTTTCTTTATAAAATAATTGTGTTTATTTTTCGAACATTTAGAGGTATAGAGGTTTTTCCAATATAAAATTTATTACAGCCGCAAAAATTTTATATATGCAAGTTTTATTATGTTATGGGTTGTGTTATTTAGTTTAGTTTTTGATATAATAACTTTTAGTGTATTTATTGTTGTGAACGTTGTGTTGTTATTAAATGTTTATCTACATTTAGGCCTTCAAAAAGACCCTGTATTATTGTTGTTGTTTTCTTACAATTTGAACGAAGCTTGGTGTTTTCTAATTGTCATTGCAATATTTATGAATTTTAATTTCTTTAATTCCGTTGTGTTTTGGATAGTTATTTAAGGTGTAAAATAAGAAAATTGGTGTTTTATTTTCAATCAATGTTTTTGGGATAGTTGATAAATTTTCCACCAGTTTTTGTGGCCGCTTATTCTCTAGTCGGAAGCAAAGATCCTTTTTAGAATAATCATTTTTGTTAGAATTGGGTGCTATTTTTTCTAATATTGTTTGATCAGGATATGCAATATAAAATAGGACAGATGCGTAAACTTATTTAGGAGAACCGGTGAAAAGGGTCATATTGGAAGAAAATCTTCGTAGGATTTCGGATGCTCTACTGAATCAATTCTCTAATTTACATCACGACTCTAGAACTTGTAGGATTTTTCGAAAAAAGGCTTGCAAGTCAAGTTTGAAGAACAATGGTGACTCTATTTAAGTCGAAACAAGTGATAGTTTCAAAATGACGATTTTTCTGAAACATGAATGATGAAGAAAATCTTGATTCTGGAGCATCACCTGAATTAGAAGTTTGATCTCAACAGGACATTTACGGAGAAAAAAACCTTTTGATGACAAAATTAATAGTAGAATAAAACCAACATCAATGGGGTCTAATGATAAAACATGACTAGTTGACATAAAATTCAACATTTTTTATCGATGCGTTTCTGTGTTATAACAAAAAAAAATGGTAACAATTTAGTTTTTTACCTTTTACACAAAATCCATCTATGAAACCGTGTTTGCCATTATGGGCAATGTTAAAGAGAAATGAAAAACCTACAAAATGAGCTACAAAACGCTCAATTTTGTTAATTGTTTTCTTAGATAATGGAATCTTTACCCGAAATTCCAAAAAAATAAATTGCTTATATATATATTTATTTCATAGCTAAAACATAATTATCAACTGAAAGGATAGATCTTTTCATAGACAATTCATGTTCTAAAAATAAATGCTGTAGCCCCGGTAGTTTTTGCAAAATTTTAGTCAATCCTATAGGAGACATGTTTTTTTAAAAGGCCTTATTACCTCACCAGATAACCCTATCTTTATAAATAAACCACCGATGGAAAGTAAAAGAGTTGATCTCAAGACCCCTCATCTCACTTTTTCAAATTTTGAATTATAAAAACATATAAGTACTGAACATATTTAGGCATTCCCTATAATTTTTCTGGACGAGTCCATTCGACAAATTGCTAAAGGGTGATACCTGTGTAACTATATCCTTGTAATAAATAATCTTAATGCAAACTTTAATTTTAAGCATACACATTTAAAGGAATCTACTATTCCTTTGTTTACACTACAGTACTTTATATTTTATTATTATATTTACAAATTGATAATAATTGCTAACAGAAAAAAAAGTTATTCTTCAATTAGTTAACAAGGCAATTTTTAAGTTGTCCAGTTCTGATTCCTGTTAACAATTTTTTTATTAATAAATACTAATTAATGCCAAGTCAAATTTCTTTAGATATATATGTTTTGATCTTTTATTGAAACATTTAAAAATCGCATGCAACAGCCTTCGCATTTTGCATATTATGATTGCTCCGTCATTATCATTTGTGGCTAAATGGAGTTTAGGCATTCTATTTTGTTAAATTGATTACATAAATCCATATTATCCTAGGAATATAAATATGTGTACTGCTTAAAATTAAAATTTGCATTAAGATTATTTATTATAAGGATATAGTTACACAGATACCTCTCCTTAGCAATTTTTCGAATGGACTCGTCAGAAAAATTGATACGGAATGGCCAAATTTCAATACTTATATATGTATTTATACTTTAAATTTTGAAAAAGTGAGATGAGATGTCTCCAGATCAACACTTCTACTTTCCAACGGTGGTTTATTCATAATGATAGGGTCATGCGGTGAGGTAATATGACGTCTCAAAAAGATATGTCTTCCATATGATTGAGTGAAATTTTGTAAAAACTACCGGGGCTACAGTATTTATTTTTATACCATAAATTGGGTATGAGAAGATCTATCCCTTCAGTTAATAAGAATGTTTTAGCTACAAAATAAAAAATATTTATTTTTTTGTAATGTTGGGTAAAGATTCTATTATCTAAGAAACCAATCAACAAAGTTGAGCTTATGGTAGCTCATTTTGTAGGTTTTTCATTTATTTTTAAAATACCCCTAGTAGTAAACACGGTTTTATAGGTGGATTTTGTGTAAAAGTTTAAAAACCCAAATTGTTACCGATTTTTCGCAGTTTATTTTTATAAAACAAAAACGCATCGATAAAAAATGTTGAATTTTATGTCGAATAGACATCTTTTATCAATAAAACAAGTTGATATCGGTTTTGTTCTACTATTAATTTTGTTACGTATTTTCGTAAATGACCTGGGCTACAAAGAGAAGTTGATTTAGAGGAAATGTTCAATGGACATAAAACTAAATTTTCAAGTTTGGACAGGAACGATCTTCTAAGATTACTCCAAGTTCATGGAGCACGAGAAATATTGCTAAGGAGTTTACTGCTTCGAGATATTTGGTCCTAAATTCTAATAGGCTTAAGTCGGTTAGTGGGCTTTTGAGTGAAACTGTTGCGAATGTGGTTCATGTTCAGAATACTTTGAAAATTATTGTAGAACATTACAATAACGATATGTGTAGTCGAATAATTGTTTCCGTAAAAAATAAGGGTGGTATAACAGAAGAAAAACGTAAATGTCTATAATTATTCAATATGAAAGATCTCTATTTTTGTTTTAAAGAGACTAACATAAAAAATCGAAATCTGTTTCAGTAAATTTTCATTAGACTAAAATATTGTATCCTGCCCGGGGCATCTGGAAGGCATTCGGTATGCGTATGTAGTATCCATCAAAATATAAAATTAATGTTAAATGTAATAAACCTGAAGAAATTGACTGAAAATACGGGTCGGGTACTCTTCTTGTTAGTTATAAAGATTGCATAGAAAAAATGATATTGTTCTAATCCAACTTCCGATTGTCACTTTGACAAGTGAAGAAAATTATGCCACTAATAGGTGAACAATTAAAAGAATACTGTATTTAAATATAAAATATTCATCATGGACTGCAACTTATTGGGCAACATTAATCCAACAAATATCGTTGAAGATTGTTTATTGGATGCAGATAATAAAACACATGCTCTGAAAGTTCATTCTGGTATTGCAAAGCAGTATGCTTAGTTTAAAAACAAAAAAAAATTAGCCCACGTGTAGTATTAGTAATGTTTGATTTTTCAGAAAATTGGCGTTTGTGTGTTAGGAGACTGTCAGGCTCAATGTACAATGGTACCGGTGTTTTTCTATGTCAAAACAATTAATTAACTTAAACATCAGAATGTTTTTTTTTTGGCCGCTAGCCTAAAACACGATACTGCCGCTGTATATGCTATTCGGACTCTACTGATACTGCAAATTAAAAAAAAGGTTGAAGCAATAAAGAAAATCTACTCCTATTATTTTACTAATGGCGCTAAGCAACATTTTAGAAACAAGAATAAAATAGGCAATTTGATTAAACATAAAAACGATTTTACTATTCAAGCAGAATGGCATTACACAGTAACCGCATATGGTAACAGCATGTATGATCGAATAGTTGTAACTGTAAAAGGTCAGCCTAATGGCGAGCCTTACTGTTATACTATCTGAAGCAATATTAACCCTAAACAGACTATTCAATTACGCAAAAAACATTTCGATAAAATGTCTTTTTTATATTTTGATAACGTATTTCATTAAAAAATAAGGCAGAAATTGAGTCAAAGACATCTTAATTGCAAGAGTCTTATTGTGATTTCAAAAAATGATACGAAATAAATGCAGATAAAGGTTTATTAAAAGTTAGGTAGCTAAGTAATTTCCAGTGTTAACCTCGGATTCGTAATCATATACCTCAAAAACTCCCGTATACCAGTTTTGGGCGTAATTCGTTGATTTTAAAAATTTTCTTACTTATTCTTGTTGTAAATTGAATTGTTGCTGAAATACTGTATATTTTATGACGAGATTGTGTTCGTTAATTTAACAAGTAAATAGTAACTATCATTACTCTTGACAGGGAAGGATCCAGAGTGGACTTTCAGGACGGGTGAAGGGGCTATCAGGTACGTCAGGGGGCGATCAGTAACTTCAGCAGGGGCGATCTCCTACGAAATTTAATTTAGTACGGGGAGCTTCTGTATGGTTTGAAAAAATTTATATTTCTATAGTTGCTGTATTAAAGATAGTGGATTTTCGACTTAAACTCATCGTTCTATTGTATTAAATAATGATCTTGAAGCTCTCGGGAGGGGGGGATCGCTCTCTGGATGCATCTCTGTTTCTTGAGCAGATGATTATTTGATTCTTTCGATAATAATGTGTACAACTCTACAGATGAAAAACACATACCACCAATGACATGTGAGTACGTAAAACTTCGTAGGCCTTGTTGACCTTTGGTCAAGGTGGATTGAAGGGAATTCTGGTACAAGTTTATTGATAATATTGAAATACCTATAAAAAGATCTGACAAGATGTAAAAAGATGCTCCAACTTTCTGCTTAAGACCTTAGTAAATCGACCAATTTTCCAGTGTTAGATGTTTAATAACAATCACAAATCAAAAATTACTGCATAATAGAAAATAACTGTCGAGATATCTCCGAGTAAGAAAAAATATGTAAATTAATATTTGAAAAAAAAATATAATGATTGATCAAATTGTAGGATTTTTTTTCTCTCAGGATATATGTGAGGAAGATGTACCTTATTTGTTCACCAGATTATCCAAATGATTTATGAAATTGTTCTCATACTTCAAATGCAGGTCTGAAGAGAAAAAGCAATAAATTGACTTTAGGTGTTATAATAATTCAATATATTGTTGTAATGTCCGTGGGTTCAATTTACAATTATAAAACTAATATTCACTTCTAGAACTTTATTTACATCAATTTATGCAGAACAGCTGATTCACAATAACATTACAGTATACGGTAGTCGTCTCTGTATCACTCACTCGCGATCGTGGGCTGCTTCCTCTATAAAACCAGCATAGAAAATTCTCGCAAAATCAATCATCACTCCTACAGCTGCCGAGCCATTTGGAGAACCATTTTTTATCTCAAAGCGATCGTTGTCGTACTAAAATGAAACAGGGTCGGCTTTGGTAAATTTCGTAACACTGCCTCCCCTTAATTCTGATCGTCCCGATCAGAAAAATCCTCTCCATGGTAGGGAGCGAGTCGATCTGAATGAACCACCTTAAATTTAGCCTTGGGGTTTCGACGGATCTGGTAGACGACGTCATTAATCCTCTTGACCACCTCGTGTGGACCACCCCAGGCGGGTGTAAGCTTTGGGGATTTACCCTTGCTCCGTTGGGGGTTGTACAGACAGACTTTGTCCCTCTCCTGGAACCCGACTGAATTGGCCTTGAGGTCGTATCGCGTCTTCATCCGGTCACTGGTGGCTAACATCTGCGTTCGGGCTAATTCGTGTATTGCCAGCATGTTATGTCGGAGCTGGTCGGCATAATCGTCGATGTCTTGGGGAGGTTCTTCGGAGGAGGCAAACGCCAAATCGCAGGGTAATCGCAGCTCCTTTCCGAATAGGACCCTGACTGGGGTCAGGCCTGTACTATTATGTACGGCTGGGCGATATGCCAACAGAAATAGGGGAATATGCTCATACCAATCACGCTGGTGATTGCTGACGACCTTGGATAGGTGTTGTTCCAAGGTCCTGTCGGATCTTTCCACCATTCCGTGTGAATGTGGGTGTAATGGTGTTGTTTTCGTGCAGACCTTCTGGAATACATTCGATTCGAAGCCCCTGGTCTGAATGTAATTCTATCGGGACGCCAAACCTGCTAAATAGTTGTTCTACTAGCACAGTCGCTACTGTGGTTGCCTCTTGGTTGGGTATCGCATATGCCTCAGGCCATTTGCTGAAGTAATCAGTTGCGACCAGAATGTATTTGTTCCTCCTCTCAGACTCAAGAAAGGGACCGGCGACATCGATGGCAATTCTCTCAAATGGGACGCCTACATTGTAGTGCTGCATTCTGTCCTTGGTTTGGGTCTTCGGGCCCTTATTGGCTGCACAGGTGGCACATTTGCGGCACCAAGCACTGACGTCTTCGAAGTAATTCACCCAGTATTATCGCTGGCGAACTTTGTCTAGGGTTTTATTCATGCCCAGGTGGCCTCCGGTAATCACATCATGTACTTCGGTCAGGATGGCTGGTACCTTTTTCTTAGGAACTACCAGTTTGGACTTGGTTTCTCGGCCATCAGTGCTTTCCCAAACCCTCTTGAGCATTCCATTGTCTACTCTTATAGAGTCCCATTGAGCCCATAACGATTTCAGCACGCCGGAGTATCTAGCTACCTCGTCCCATCGTGGCCTGGGTGCCCCTCTCGTTTTGAGTGACAAGATTGGTACGATGTCTGGATCAGCCATTTGGTCCTGGATGCACTGTTCCGTTGTCCAGTCTTCATTGGTCTGCACTCGGATCTGCCTGATGGAGATACCCTCTCGCTGTTTCGTCTTCAGACAATGTCCGCATTCCGCTCTACAGGGTCTTCTGGATAGGGCATCGGTATTATTGTGCAAACGGCCGGCACGGTGTTCCACCTTGAAATCGTATTGTTGTGGTTTCTCCATCCACCTGGCCAGTTGTCCTTCCGGTGTCTTCATGTCCAGCAGCCATTTGAGGGCGGCATGATCTGTCCGGATTAAGAAATGACGACCATAAAGGTATTTGTGGAAATGGTCTATAGCCCTTATTATTACCAGAAGTTCTTTTCTGATGACGCAATAATTTATTTCCGGTTTCGAGAATCCACGGCTGTAGTACTCGATCACCCTCTCTTCGCCATCTTGCACCTGCGATAGGACGGCCCCCAAACCTGTGTTGCTGGCGTCGGTGTCTAAGATGAACTTGCCGAACTGTGTAGGAAAGGCTAGGAACATAGTGCTGCCTTCAGTCGCCTGAATGATTTTTCACAATCCTGATTCCAACGGAAGGTCTCTTTCTCAGTGGTCTGCCGATGTAGAGGCACGGCAATGGCAGCAAATTCCTCAACAAATCGCCTGTAGTAGGAACAGAGGCCCAAGAAACTTCGCAGTTCATGTTTGTCTCTCGGGACTGGCCAATCACGGATTGCTTCTATCTTGTCCTCGTTGGTGCGGATTCCTGACTCGGAAACGACGTGGCCCAAAAACTCTACTTCTTTTTGGAACAAGGAACACTTCTTCGGGTCGAGTCTCAGGTTGGCGTTATTAATTCTGGAGAATACTTCGCCCATATTCTTCAGATGCTCGTCGAATGTCTGACCCATGACTACAATGTCGTCGAGGTATACTAAGCACGTCCTTCGTGTTAACCCGCTCAGTACATACTCCATTAGCCTCTCAAATGTAGCGGGTGCATTACATAACCCAAAGGGCATGACCGTGAACTGAAACAGCCCTTTACTGGTGGAGAACGCAGTCTTCTCTTTGTCGTTTGCGTGTAGACCAACCTGCCAATATCCACTTTTTAGGTCTAGTGTGGAGAACCAACAGGAGTCTGCTAGTGTGGTCAGAGTGTCATCGATTCGGGGTAGTGGACAGCTGTCTTTCTTCGTGACATCATTCAGCTTTCTGTTATCCACGCAAAATCGGGTGGTACCATCCTTCTTTTTAACTAGCACGACGGGAGCGGACCATGGGCTCAATAACTCCATTTTGTAACATGGACTAGATGTTTTCCTCGACTGCCTGTTGTTGCCCCAATGGAAGGTGCCTAGGTGGAATTCTGATGGGTTTAGCTTTCCCAGTATCTATTCAGTGCTGTATGATGTTGGTGCGACCGGTGGTTCCATCTTCATTGTTGAAAATTTGCCAGTGCTTTGTGATAAATTGATTGGCTTTCTTCTGTTCCTCTGGTGTCAGGTGTATCAAACGGTCAGCAAACTGTTGTAGGAACTCTTTATCGGGCCCTGTCTCCTTCACCGACGTCTGGTACTCTTCTTCGCAATTGATGATGGTCTCTACTGGCTCGAAACAAGCTATCTCTTGACCATTGGTAATTCTGATGTCATGGTTGGACAAATTCAGGACTCTTATTGGTATATCTCGTCCGGTTTTAACTATAGCCCGTCCAACTAAGTAGTCATGAGCTGAGTGTACGGGCTCCACCATTCCAACGCAGCTCCCAGGATTGCTGTCTAGCTGCCCATGAATTATCTGTTCCGTTTGACCGGGAATTCTAGCTGAAGACTTTGCCACAATTTTTATGGAGGTGTCTTAACTGTTGACGGGCCGTGTCACTACAAATTCCTCATTTAGGAATCGAAGAACATTATATCTCGGGTCGAACATAAATCCATGCTGGCTAATTAGGTCCATTCCCAGTATAAAATCGTCCGCAATATTCGCTACCAGGACCCTATGCCGGATCATGTTGTCCCCTATCTGTAGCACGACATCTGCCTCACCCTGTATTGACATGGACTCGCCGGTGACTGTTCTGAGCTGATGTTATTGGTAACTGGCCGAATTTCTGATGCTCTCAAAACCCTGGACTTGGCAATGGACACAGCGGCGCCGGTATCGATAGTGATGGTAACTGCTCGCCCATTGATGGTGCCTCTGATGACCAGGATGCTGCTATCTCTGCAAAATCCCCGGATGGATAACATTTTGTGGGCTGGTGGAGGGTCAGTCAGCATTCGACCGCTTATGCTGACTGGCTGACGGTCCCTGGACATGTGGCTGTTCTGTTAGTTACCCCTGGTAAGTGATCGTTCAGGTGGCCTCACTCGACAATCACGTTGGAAGTGTCCTGTCCGTCCGCTGCGGTAACATGCCCCTCTGGTGCCAGTTCTTTGTGACCATTCTAATGTTTTGTTCAGACCAGCCAGCAGCGCTTGAAATGGTGACTCTGACTTTCTGGTTGAAGGAAACTGCTCGGAGGAACATGTTCATAACGGCGTCTACTTCCAAAGCCCGAAGTAGAGATTCATTACTCTTCTTGACGCCACTCAGTCTTAAATTTCTTTGTACTTTCACATCTCTGATGCCGTTTATGAAACTCTGTGTGGCCAATTGGTCTTTCGTTTCCTCTAGCAGGGCTGGGTAGGACAAGTGGACTAACCGTCTAATCTTTGCTTCGAATTCTTGGAGGCTTTCACCGGATTTTTGCGTTTTTCCACTCAGTTGGGCTTGGTATACCTGGCTCAATGATTGATTGTCGTAACGTTTGTCCAGGATGGCGATGATCTTGTCGAAATTGGCTTGTTCATCGACTGGAATGCTTTGGAAGAGTTCTAGGTCCGGATCTCTTAACGAAATTACAAGAGAAGTAGATTTTTCTTGGTTATCGCATCCATTAGCTGTAGCCACTGCTTCAAATTGCCGTTTATACATGTTCCAAGATGAGCTGTCATCAAATGTGGGTGGTTTACTAACGGAACCTTTGGTACTCACGGTGTTCTGGTATTTTCCTCGCTGTAAGCCATGTTGCATTTTTTAAATTTCTGTTTCTAGTTTATTTTGGATGGCACTGATTTTATCTTGTACTTCACTGTGTACTTTTTGCTTGATGGAACTGATTTGATCTTGAACTGTGACTTGAATTGAACTAATTTCAAATTTTACCTGGCTTTGGATGGAATCGAGATCATCTACTTTTGTTTCAAGAGTATCCACGGTATTTTTTATGGTCTTAATGTCATCATTTATCTCTTTTATATCTGATTCAACTATTTGCATTCTTTTATTAACTTAATTAATTGCAATTGTCTTTTTTCTTCCGTTTTGCCTTGTTTTTCTTCAAATTTCGAGAACTATCCTTCAATTAAATTATGTTGTTCACTTTTCATCTTGGAAACAAGATTTTGTTATTCGTTTTTCATCGTAGTGACAAGATTTTCTAATTCTATTTTGCGTTTTTCATTAAAAGATTTTACTAACCTTTGTTGAATTTCTTCTTGATGTTGTTTTTCCTTCTTGTCACGTATTTCTAGAATCTGGGCTTATTTTTTCGTCTAATCCCACCGTAACCTGCTTGACTATTTTTTTGGTAGTTTCGTCCATGCTACGGGTTTCCATAAATCAAATTACGATTTTAACTGCACTTAATCCTTTACATCTGATCACCAAGTTTGTTGTAAAGTCCGTGGGTTCAATTTAAAATTATAAAATTAATATTCACTTTCACTTTTCTAGAACTTTATTTACATCAAATTATAGAGAACAGCTGATTCACAATAAAATTACAGTATACGCTAGTCGTCTCTGTATCACTCACTTGCCATCGTGAGCTGCTTCCTTTATAAAACCAGCATAGAAAATTCTCGCAAAATCAATCATCACTCCTACAGCTGCCAAGCCATTTCGAGAAATATTTTTTATCTCAATGCGATCGTTGTCGTACTGAAATGAAACAGGGTCGACTTTGGTAAATTTCGTAACAATATATAAACTAAAATATTTTTCGTAGATGAATAAAATGGAATATCACGGCGGTTTTAGGTTTTGGTCTCACAATTTCCAGTACCAGCTGGGACGCCCCACCTGCGATATTTCTTGTTGAATACCAAACATACGCCGCAAACTTCTCATCTCTTTCACTCTACGGCAATTAACTAATTTATGCAGAGGGAAGAGTAATAGTTAGTTTTTCGCAACCAAACAGGACATCATGACGAGGAGACATTTCGAGGTTTTACACCACTATTTCTACCTCAGTTTTGAAATGAGGTTAAATTATGGAAATGTAGTATTGTACAATAAGTGTCCTGAGTCAGACCTATCCTAGTCAATTTGCATTCCTAGAGTTCGAAAATTTCTCTCTGTAATGTGAATCGTTGGAGAAGCTTTTGCTGACAGTCTTACTGAAGTCATACATTTAGTGGGAGTAGGGATGCAATCAGGCATCAATTCCAATTCAACCGGATCCACCAGGATCGACGTTAATCAACTGGATTGATCACGTTAGGATGATTTTCCTTATCGGTCCAATAGACTGTTAACGAATTAGTCGAGTGTATAATGTAGAATATAGGTAGTTTACAAAAAAAGTATATGAAATCAACTTTATTTCTTATATTAAAATTTGAAAACTAGCAAACAATTAAATCTAGCACCGTGAGTAACTTTATAAAATCTAACATAATTAACCTTAGGTAATTTACTGTGTGATCACAATAATAGCTTTCTGAAATTAGTAGAAAGCCTCATTATTATATTTATATTGGACATTGCGATAATCTCTCTAATGAATGACACAATTATTATAATAATGAGTTTATATTATAAATCTTTAGTTAAATCAACTTCCGAGATATATATATATATATATATATATATAATTATTTTAAGTATATATTATCAAAAAATCAAGTTTGATTGTGAAAACAAATAGTGTTGTGTCATCTGATAATCGACTTCTAATGGAGCTACAGATATATCCTAGGGCTGAAAAGGCCCTTCCACCTTCTACATTGGTCTGTTTTTTTAGTACTTGATCAAAATGTTTATCTTTTTGACCTGGATGAACTATTACTATAATGTCAAATATTCTTTCAATGATGGTAGATCTAAGTACTTCTCTACTATTGCATCCCCGTTTTTGTCATTTTCGTTAGAGTTATCATCTTGAACAAGGTCTTCTAATATTTTGTATGTTTCTGGGTGTTTGACTTATTTTCTGGCCACATTAAATGCATCGTCAGTCTAACTTGAAAATATTTATTTGCATTCAGTAATTAAATTAATATACCTGTTAATACAGTGGGGCATATTTCAAACGTGGCACGTAGTGCTATAGATACTTCAGTACTTAACATCGTATCGTGATGTTGAGATATTTTCACTTATAATATTTTATTTATTTATAATTTTTGGTTAATAGAAGAAAGTTATTTCTGTTTTGAACGTACTGGATGCATTTCCACAACATTCCGAATCCGATACCGGGTCCAGTGAAAGTTTAATGATGCCGGATCCGCCAAAATACCAGATCAAATTTTCCGGATTATAATCTTTAGTTTTAGGGAAGTTTCTATAAAATTAACTGCAAATTTCTTTCGGAACAAACACATGCAGACCAAAACTAGAAAATGTGTTTGAATTGTGTTAAAATTCTTATTAAATTGCTACATTAATATTAGTTAACTAATTATAACTAAGAAAAGAGTTACAATAACTTGCAAGGTAGGAATTTCTTTAGAAGTAACCATATAATAGTATAGCATCACGTTCACAGAGAAATTCATAAATATATATCTACTTTATATTATTCCTCATAGAAGTGGAATAAAGTTGTCGAAGTCGTTTTACGGCAAGCCCAAATTACGAGAGAAATAAGTGCACTGATTTAATTTATGGTGAACAACTAACGTATTTAGATATACATGTAAAAAAAGAATGCTTTCACTTTCAAAGTCAACATTCCTCGAACCTTGTGAGTGAAAATTCCATCCGATTTAATGTTTAATTAGCAATAATTTAGCTCTCAATTGTGTCTCATAACTTAGATGTTTAGATGTTCACATCCATTTCTATTCGTTTTCGAACAATTAAAAAACTAATAATAAATAAATGCTGGTCGATTTCTCTTTATTAAAAATCTTTTCCTAACAAAAAACTTCACTATAATAAATCACTTCTTATAAAAAAGAATAGTAATGACAATAAACCGATATGAAATGCATATGATAAAAATTGAGTATATTTATTTCAGAGAAGAATAAACTGTTCTGAGCTCCTGCAACACATTACCCAAAGTTTCTTAAAATAAAAATTATGTTACAGAATAACGAACATGACTAATAAAGATTAATATCATATATATAATAAATTAGAGTCCATATGTTTCTGTTCACGAAATTAAAAAACCATTTGCCTTATCAATTCTGAGTTTTTTGCAAATGGTGTTAATAGTTCCTGAAATTTTCAAAATTTGAATTGCGTTAGATGAAATGACGTAAAAAGTCTGTGGCCTTCAACAAGATGGAATATTATCTAAACTAATACTAAATGAGGTAACATTTGTTTGTTCATTGGTGTGTTTCTATGGGGATGGGGCAACCTTTTTAAAGTAATGAACAATAGGAAATAAAGTATAGTATCCCCATAGAAACACAACAATAAACAAACAATTTTATCTTTTTTAATATTAGTTTAGATAATATTCCAATATATATATATATATATATATATATATATATATATATATATGTTTTAGGTGGTTTCCGGGAATTCATCCGCGTAGCTGATAACTGATCCCTGTTGGGATCGATGGTAAAATGACGACGTTTCGGCAGAGTCACATCTGTCCTCTTCAGGTCGGTTCGCATAATTCTCGTAGCCTTCTGCTTTCGCTTCTAGTTACTCGAATACTGAGATTTTCAGAAGCGCTCGCGCTGTTATATAGTCGCGGCTCGGCGCCTATCGGTTGGCACCGTGAACGGCTGCGTGTGATTGGCCCTGGGCGCTCAGTAGGCACGCCTCCCGCCTGCTGATTTGTTATTTCCGGTTGAGTTGTTTTTGGACGGGTCCGGGCCGGTACGGTGTTTAATAGAATTTTCCAACAATTCGATAAGTTCTGGATTTCATTGCGTGCGTTTAGACTGTGAGGCCTCTTCGCTATTTCAGTTGCCTCTCTTACGAGTCTTGATTTCGGGTGTTCTATATTTGCCAGTACTCTGGTGTTTTCAAAGTCTATTCGGTGTGACATCGTGGTGGCGTGTTCCGCAATGGATGTAGTTTTTTCCTGCTTTCTTACAGCGTTCTGATGTTCATCACGTCTAGCTTGAATTCTTCTATTAGTTTGCCCCACAAAGGTTTTATGACAGTCTGCACATGGAATCTCGTAAACTCCCTGTTGTTCTAAAGGGATCCTCGCCTTCGGAGTCCTCAACACCGTGCTTATTTTTCTGTCTGTATTGAAAATAGTATCAATATTGTGTCTCCGTAGAATTCTTGCAATACTGTCCGTGGTCCCCTTGACATACCGTAAATAAGCCTTGGTTATTGGTGTCTCATGCTCCTCGCCTGTTTGTCTCGGTTTTGACTTTAGGGCTCTTTGTATATTTCGGTCTGTAAATCCGTTTTGTCTCAGAGCTGTTTTTAAACTGTCCATTTCCTGTTTGATGTTATCCTGGTCAGCTAGTCTTTGTGATCTGTTTACTAAAGTCTTGACAACGGCTTGTAGTTGGGCTGGGTGGTGATGAGAATTAGCATGAAGGTATCTGTTGGTGTGAGTTGCTTTCCTATATTCTGTATGGCCAAGGGTTCCATCTTCTTTCCTATTTATGAGAACGTCAAGGAACGGCAGTTGATTGTTGGCTTCAACCTCCATGGTAAATTTTATTTTGTGATGGATGCCATTAAGGTGGTCTAAAAAAGTATTGAGGTGTTCCCTCCCATGAGGCCAAATCACAAATGTATCATCCACATATCGCAACCATAAACTGGGTTTAAGAGTTGTTGTTCTTAGTGCCACCTCCTCAAAGTTCTCCATAAAAAGGTTTGCTATAACTGGTGAGAGTGGCGATCCCATTGGAGCTCCTTCCACTTGTTTGTATCGTTGGTGCTCGTAAACAAAATAGGTGTTCATCAGACAGTGCCTTGTTAAGTCTACAAGGTGTTGAGGTGGTTTGTATTTTTCTATTATGATATCCAAGGCTTCGTCGATAGGGATGTTGGTGAAAAGGGACACTACGTCAAAACTTACAAGAAGACACTCTGGTTGTAAGACCGTTTTTCTAAGTATTTCGATGAAATATGTCGAATTTTTCACATATGAGTCTGCCTCCTCTGCAAACGGTTGAAGTTGTTGGGCTAGGTATTTGGCTAGGTGTTGTGTTGGGGATCCAATTGAGCTTACTATTGGCCTCAAAGGTGCACCTTCTTTATGTACTTTTGGCAACCCATAGAATTTCGGACATCTCGATGACTTTTCACGCGGAATGAATTGCAGTTGGAGATTTGTGTCGATCCTACTTGCTTGGATTTTGGCCTTGGTTGTTTTCTCCAAATAAGTTGTTGGGTCAGTAGTAATTTTTTTATATGCTGGATCTTGTAGCAATGTTTGAATTCTGTTTGAATAATCCGCTGTATCTAAAATTACAGTCGCATTTCCTTTAGCAGCAGGTAGAATGACAATGTCCTTGTTAAGGCGAAGTTGTTTCAAGACCTCATTTTCTTCTATAGATAGGTTCCTTTTAAGTGGTTTAGATTTTCTTACAACATGTGACACATCTTGTCTAATTATTTCAGCGGTGTTCGCATCTAATTTTGAAACTGCTGTTTCCACACCACATATTATGCTCTCTGTTGGTATGTGAGAGGGTGCAATAGCGTAATTGAATCCCTTAGCCAACACGCCAATCGAGGTAGAGTTCAATTGGACCGAAGATAAGTTATAAACGGTTTTATTCGTTTCCAATTGCCGTGAGGTTAGACTGTGAACGTTATTTTCCGAGAAGAATTCGTTTTTGGGCTTCTGTTGGAGCTTCAATTTGTTAAATTTTGTCTGTTGTTGCATTGTTGTCAACTCTGCATTCGTTTCGGCCCTAAATTTACGAATCTCATCGAATTTATCCCATATTATTGGGTGGAGTGTATTGCTTACCTGTAGGTGGATATCTAGGAGTTTAGTATTAAGAACATCCAAATCTCTTCTGACATCTCGTATGGCTTCCCTAAGTAGGGCACAACTAGCTTTCCATAAGATATTTTGTGTTTTTCTTTGTTCTTCCAGAACTTTACCGTCATGTTTTTCGGAATAACTCCTTCATCGCGGCATTGTTGTAAAAAATATAAATCGCACAAAAGTTTGCTTCTTTTCGCGCGTAATTTCTCAAATGTTTTACACAAATGAAAAGTATTCTCCCCGTAGAGTTTTGCGGGCACTAAATGTTTTAGGTGGTTTCCGGGAATTCATCCGCGTAGTTGATAACTGATCCCTGCTGGGATCGATGGTAAAATGACGACGTTTCGGCAGAGTCACATCTGCCCTCTTCAGGTCGGTTCGCATAATTCTCGTAGCCTTCTGCCAAGGCCAAAATCCAAGCAAGTAGGATCGACAAAAATCTCCAACTGCAACTCATTCCGCGTGAAAAGTCATCGAGATGTCCAAAATTCTATGGGTTGCCAAAAGTACATAAAGAAGGTGCACCTTTGTGGCCAATAATAAGCTCAATTGGATCCCCAACACAACACCTAGCCAAATACCTAGCCCAACAACTTCAACCGTTTGCAGAGGAGGCAGACTCATATGTGAAAAATTCGACACATTTCATCGAAATACTTAGAAAAACGGTCTTACAACCAGAGTGTCTTCTTGTAAGTTTTGACGTAGTGTCCCTTTTCACCAACATCCCTATCGACGAAGCCTTGGATATCATAATAGAAAAATACAAACCACCTCAACACCTTGTAGACTTAACAAGGCACTGTCTGATGAACACCTATTTTGTTTACGAGAACCAACGATACAAAGAAGTGGAAGGAGCTCCAATGGGATCGCCACTCTCATCAGTTATAGCAAACCTTTTTATGGAGAACTTTGAGGAGGTGGCACTAAGAACAACAACTCTTAAACCCAGTTTATAACAACAACTCTTAAACCCAGTTTATGGTTGCGATATGTGGATGATACATTTGTGATTTGGCCTCATGAGACACCAATAACCAAGGCTTATTTACCGTATGTCAAGGGGATTACGGACAGTATTGCAAGAATTCTACGGAGACAAAATATCGATTCTATTTGCAATACAGACAGAAAAATAAACACGGTGTTAAGGACTCCGAAGACGAGGATCCCTTTAGAACAACAGGGAGTGTACGAGATTCCATGTGAAGACTGTCATAAAACCTATGTGGGGCAAACTAATAGATGAATTCAAGTTAGACGTGATCAACACCAGAACTCTGTAAGAAAGCAGGAAAAAACAACATCCATTGCGGAACACAATTGAAATAGCGAAAGCAGAAGGCTACGAGAATTATGTGGATCTGAAGAGGGCAGATGTGACTTTGACGAAACGTCGTCATTTTACCATCGATCCCAGCAGGGATCAGTTATCAACTACGCGGATGAATTCCCGGAAACCACCTAAAACATTTAGTGCCCGCGAAAACTTAAAAACAAATATTTATATATATATATATATATATATATATATATATATATATATATGTTTGTGTGTGTTTTTTGTGTATATTGTTTCATGGATGGAAATATGTGGTTGATGATTTATCCCGGTGTACATCTGTTCGTCAGTTGAATAATCACTTGACGTTTCGCCAAAATCGTATTTGACTTTCTCAAAAGATACTAAGTAACCAGTTACTTGAATTTATGAGTGAACTTGGGTCAGGAAGATGCTAACATAATAATATTTAAAAAAAGTTATTCTTCAAGTTTTCATAAAAAGATCTGAAACAAAATAATTTTATGGGCACTGTAAAACTATGTTCGAAATTGGTACCAAGCCTGAGAAGTAGATGTCTAACATAGTTACATTGCTAGGTTTATTAATTAATAAAAAAATTATTTAAACAAGGTGTTTATATTCCAATCTAAAATATTTTCTTTGTTTAAAATATCCAATAAATTATTTTTTTACATTTTAGTGTCCTTCTTGTTATTATGCCTTGAAGTCGCTTAATTTTTTAGGGTTCCGTATATACAATACAAGGGTACCCTTATAATATCATTCCGGATTTCTCCCCCTTTCATATGAGAGCAATTATTTCCTAAACTACTGGACGGAAAAGGTTGAAATTTGGTACCAGTGTATAGTTTGCTGACCCGATCAGGAGTACATATCGTAAAAGAAGAAATTTTGATTTTAGGGGTACTTCTGGGAGGAAAAATTAAAAAAATCGATTTTCCCCGTATTATCTCCGAAACTATAAAAAGAAAATTAAAAAAAAAATTATCGGAAAGGTAAGGAGAAATCTCTAATATTTATTTTGGGGGGCAAATTACGGAATTAAATGGAAATTATAAAATTAAAATTCTTTCTAATACTTAATGTAACATATCAAATAGAAGGGCTCATTATGGCAAAAACAAATATATTTTTTTCATATTTTAAAATACATTATTTTAAAGAGATTAACAAAAATATAAAAAATTTTACTCATTCCCCTTACCTTATCTCAGAAACTCTAAGCCGTAAAATTAAAAAAAAAATAGAGTACAGGACCTCACCTAAATTTTACTGGAAAATAAGCAAAAACCCCAAATATTAATTCTGGGGGGCAAATTACAGAATTAAATGAAAAATATAAAACTAAAATTGTTTATAACGCATTAAGTAATATTTCAAATCAAACGGATCATTATGACAAATACAGACATATTTTTTCATATTTATAAAATAAATTATTTAAAAGATATTAACAAAAATATAAAAAAAATTCTCATCCCCCCTTTATCTCCAAAACAATGAGACGTAAGAAATCGAAAAAGAAGGGATATAGGACCCCACCTACACTTACTGAAAATATAAGAAAAAACCCATAATATTAATTTTAGGGGGCCAGTTACAGCATTAAATGGAAAACATAACATTAATAAGGCATCATGTAATATATCAAATCAAAGGGCTCATTATGAATATTTTAAAAGATATTAACAAAATTATTTAAAAAATACCCTTTCCCCTCTTTATTTGCCAAGCTATAAGACCTAAAATTTTTTGTTAACAGAATACATACATATATATATATATATATATATATATATATATATATATATTTATCATATTTTATAAATTAATTGTTTACAAGATATTAACAAAAAACTATAAAAAATTCTCATTTGCCGCTTTATTTCCGAAACCATACTACATAAAATTTTGAAAATAGTTAGGGATACTGGGGGCTCACTTGAAATTGTTATTAGTTTTAGGGGCAAATTATAAAATTGAATGAAAAATAAAATTTAAATTTTAAAACGCATATTGTAATATATCAAATAAAAGGCTCATTATGCGAATTACAAATACATCATTGTTTTAAATCATTTGTTTTAAAGATATTAACAAATATATTAAACATCGACTTAATTCCCACTTTAAAAGCTACACTATCTAAAATTTTGAAAAAAATACTTTATTTGTGTTTTTAAATAATTTGTCTAAAAGGTTTAATAATTTCTTATTTAAAACTTGAACTATTTTCCCCTTTACCTTTCAATCTACATAGCCTAAAATTCAGACAGTAGATTATAAAAGGCTTCCCTGGAAGATTTATAGTAAAATAAAACTTTGATGTTAGTCTGAAACTGGAATATTAGAATCTTGAACGTTGTAGGGAGCCCTCAGTATGCGAGTCCAACTAGCACTTGACCAAAATATTTTAAAGGTATTTTTACGCCATTTACCCAGTTGCACGTATCCGCAGCCATCAGTCGCCGTTTACGTACAATAATTGTCTTCGTCGGTCGCACTATTTCAAATCACAGATCATATAAATGTTGAACGTAATTCTCAGACATGTGCATATGACTCAAAACAGTTAAAAACGGGACATTGGATTGAGTTGGCTGTTACTTGGTGAACATTGAAATTAATGATGAATTGAGTAATTCAACTGATTACAAACTTACACTTTTGAAAACTTGTTACAATTGTTTTGCATCCGATGGATTGTATGAATAAGCTCCATTAGACGCGAAACAATTGTCACAAGTTTTAAATAAAGTGTAAGTTTGTAATCAGTTCTATTACTTAATTCATCATGAAAAACGAGACATATCTATATGCCTGCCACGTGAGACATAAACGGTATGCCGACTTGTGTTCACAAATGTCACCAAGTTTTTGTCATGACGTCACCTGGGAATGAAATGTTTGACTGCATCTATTGAATATAATATTATTTCATTTAATTTAAACAATTTTGGGCGCTTTCAGCAGTCTATAGAACATAGGTAATTTAATTGGTCATTTATAGATGTCTTGTGTAGAAATAGTTTTCAATAGTTTTTGTTCGCTTATAGATAACTTTAGCAGTTTATTTATAGTATATTGGGTTCCAACATTTCTCTATTAATTTAATTGAAAACCTTCATTCATTCATCTCTATTAAATTCAAAAGGACGGGTTGTGGCGTTGCTACATTAAAGAACAATAATTTAAAAAACTAAGGGGGCAGTTTTGATCCTGTAATTAGAGTTTCACAAACTATATGGTAATATAATACCAAAAAGTACAAATATTTTTCAAAAAAGGAGTTGTCAAAAAACCATGTTCAAAAAACTATGTAAACCAATCCATGTGAAAATGTATAGATATACGTTTTAAATAATGGTATATTATTTCACGTATGTTTCATCATTTCAAGCCATAGTCGCATTTTTTCACTTAGAATACAATATAAGGTCCTGTTTAATTTTTTGACAATCGGGTTTTGTATTTTAATGTTAATAATAATTCTCTTCTGAGATAATTGATAAAGCAGCATGAATAAAATTTTCACAGGTACTCAAATTGCTCTAAGGCATAATAATGCTTGATTGCTGGATTTCATTATAGTTCTTTCCAATTCAAATATTACACATGAAAAAAATGTTAACTGAGTCGATAAACATCTTTAAACAATAAATCAATCAATATTAGCAATTTTCATACCCAAGTGAAGTCACATTCCAGAGAGAGACAGGGATACCCATACGCCGTTATATGTGTATCGTGTGTGCCTGTAGACGGAGAGCTGCCTACATAAAAAATTATGTATAGGGTATATGATATTTGAATAACTGCATAAGTTCTATTAATGTTCTGAACAATAAGCCTGCGCGCATAGGAAGACCAATGTAGTAGGAAGAGTACTCTCAAAATCTATAATTTTGGTAAGATAAAATATGACAAAACTCACAAATATGTTAACATTTACGATTTATTGCTAACAAATTTCTTGGAAGTAAAATTGTCGGCAGACAACAACAAATTTACGTTTTTTGTGAAAAAAAGGTCATGAACAAAAATTATGGCAAATCTTTATATATATATAAATCTTCTTCACGTATGTCATTGAACTCCTCCTAAACGGCTGGACCGATTTTGATGAAATTTTTTGTGTGTATTCCAGGGGGTTTGAGGATGGTTTAGATTCACAATACGGTCAACTAGATATTGTTTTTTAGTTAAATTATTTATTTAAAAATCGTTGTTGATGTTAGCACAACTTACATAGGATCCGGCAGACTGCGCTGTAGTCGCTGTGTCAAATATTCAAGATTGTGCTTTAGTTTCAGTTACGTCTGATAGATGGCGTACAGATTATATTGTTACAGCTAATTTTTAAAAGTTTACATGGGACAGGACAATGTCTGTCAGGTTCGCTAGTAATTATATAAAATTAAATGAAATTATATGCAAAAAGGCAGATAAATAAACGAACAATAACATCGAGGCGGTCTCGAGCGCGCTTCACACTCCGACACCGCTCTTCGAGGCTTCTTAGTTTATTCAAATTTTAAAGAGAACAATTCGGAGCGGAAAATTTATTAAAATAAAATATGGTCTTTATAATGGTATGAAATGACATTAAAAAAATTAATAACTATAAACCAATTGAGTATAAAATAATATATGTAATATAATTTGCATAAAGAATATCTATTGGAATAATAAATAATTAGTATATTTAAAGAATATAGTGTGGAGGAAAGAAGGTTAAGGTTCGATTTTGTGGACAATAACAAATTTCAGTAGTTCTTTGAATATCTGAACTGTGTACGATTGAATTAGCAAAGATGTGAAAAGAGAATGTTTTACGATTTTTGACGTTTTAATAAGATATACGCAAATGCAAAAAAAATATGAAAATAAGAGATATATAATTAATATATAGACTAATCAAAACTAACTGTTATGCTTCTTGGAGGTAGGGAAGTAGGATCGTCCAATCTCTTAATTAGATCCTAGACAACAAAACATTGTGATATTTCTTTCAATGTTCAATTCAAGGATATCTTGCTTTTATAAAAAAAAATTGTCTAAATGTGTAACGGTATCAACTTTATAAAAAGCAACAAACTTCTTCTTCTATTTTTTCTATCACAAGTCCGAAACAGACAAATAAACTACGGATAAATTAGAAAAGTTTAGATAGCATAAAAATATTGCGAAATTGCAATATTTTGATGAGGCATATTATATCTCTTTATATTTTTATGTCTAAAATTTGCATCTAATTAGTCATTTTTAATGAATTACTCTGTATTGACAGAAATGTTTCTTTTCTTAATATTTAGTCAACTCTTTTGAATATCACGGTTCATCCCTTAATTACAAAATTCGTTCTCTGTAGACATATTGTGTTTCTAAATATTGCAACAGATTCTCTGAGTTCAAAATTCACAAATATTTAGTTTCAATGTCTGTATTTCTATCAAAATAAATAAATTAACAATGACTAAGCTGTTATCGTACACGCTTCTAAAACTCAAAACTGCCTCGCCTAATGCAGTCACCGTCATATATAAAATTCCAGTCGGAAATACGTCAACCTTGCCGTTTTTACAGTCATAGAAATTTCGGGTACTATAGAGTTGATAGTTTTTATTTTATTTTCTTTTTCTCATGTTCTTACCACCTAAGCAAAGAATGGGTTTATTAAAATTACTGAAAAATTATAGAGAAAAAATGTACAGGTAATTTCGTAAAAAATGTTGTTTATCAAAACCATTTTTTAAATATGGCCATTTTCGAGATTTTTGACATTTTCGAAAGTTTTGAGATTTGTGACATTTTTGATATGTTTGACGTTTTTCACTTTTTTTGTCATTTTTGACATTTTTGCCACTTAATTTTTTGACATTTTTGAATACTCTGTACACAATGTATAAGAATCACTGTATTTTGGTGGATGTGCAGAATCTGTTCCCTTTTGAATTCACAAGTAGACTAATATCTAACATCTAACAAATAATGGCTTTTGCTAGGCCTATACAGCTGTTCCGGTAATGGTTCGTCCCCCCGATTGTGTGAAACAGTTTCTATACCTGCGTTTGATTATATAATATTTGAACCTTCCAATCTTTTCAAAACTATATATTATATTATTTTCAAACTTGGAGTCCATTATATATAAATAATATTCAGTTGCAGTTTAAATGTATCATGAAATTCATAAACAGGAAATTACATTTTGTTCACTGATCAATTCAGGATTTACTGAACTAATTACTACAAAAATATTCGGAATAATCATGGCTTTTCTATTTTATACTCGGTTTGTTCCTAGTTATTTTTAATGTTTTATTTTATACTATTAGAAAGAGTAGGTTATTAACTTAAAAACTATTCCTCTCTGAAATCTCAAAGAGTGGTGTCGGAGCGTGGAACGCGCTTGAGAGAGACATCGTCTGCGTCGATGTTATCTTTTGTTTTCTTTTTTCACTTCAACTAAATTGTCTGCTGACAATTTACAGGTTTCCCAGCAACAAATTTTAAATGTTAACATAATTTTTATCCGTGGGTGTTGTAATATTTTTCCTTTCCAAAATTATCGGTTTCGAAAGCCTACTAGCACATTATTGTTCGAGAACATTAATTTATGATTCATGGTTTTTTGTGTACTGCAAAGTGATGATTTCATCCTATACAGGCCTGGCTAGCAGCACAGTAGTATAAAATATATTGGGTCACTGTGTGGGTTTATTAACGTAATTAAACCTGACAATTTTAGCAATGTAATGTTCTAGGGAAAAATTATCAAAAATAGACTGAACCCGGGTCCCCAATTTCTTTTCCTTCTACTTGTATATATGTTAGTAAGATTCAGAATAGCTACCTCAATATGGATCTAAAATATTAAAAATAATAAAGAAACCTTTAACAAAATAATAAGTAAATACTTAGTACTGATGTACAAAATAACTACAAAAATAGGGGTTTGCTCACTGTTGTTAAAATAGTAATAAATATTAGACAAAAACAGAAGGAAACAATAACAGAAACAAGTTTTTAAAATACATTGTACACGTGACGAAGCCCTAATATTACGAAACACGTGTAGTGTAAAACATTTTTTATGTGAAAATTTCTGTACTATTTAGTTTGTTATTTACTATTTTATTTCAATTTGAAAATATGGTTTTAAAGTGCTTGTACAACCCCGAACGGAGCAAGGGTAAATATCCAAAGCTTACACCCGCCTGGGATGATCCCTACGAGGTAGTCAAGAGGCTTAAAGACGTCGTCTACCGGATTCGTCGAAACCCCAGGGCTAAGTTGAAGGTGGTCCATTTAGATCGACTCGCTTCCTACCATGGAGAGGATGTTTCTGACCGGGACGATCAGAATTAAAGGGGGGCAGTGTTGCGAAATTTACCCAAGCCTGCCCTGTTTTCATTTCAATACTACATCGATAGCTGGGAGGACAAAAAATTAATCTCGAAATAGCTCGGCAACTGTAGAATTAATAATGGATTGTACGAGAGTTTTCGATGCTGATTTTAAAAGGAGCAGCCCATGATCGCAGCAGTGAGTGCGGCGAAGAGCTTATGTTGTATTATATTTGTGATATTCGAATCAGCTGTTGTGTATATTTCATGTATATAAAAGTTTCTAGAAAGTGAGATTAAATATTAGTTTTTAAATTTTAATTGAACCCCCGTTTCCTCGGGCAAGTCTGGGTAGGACAAGTGTACTAACCGTCTGTTCTCTTGTTCATCAACTGAAATGCTTTGGAGGAGTTCTAAGGCCGGTCCTCTTAAAGAAATCTTGTCGAAAAATGATTTACTTTTATCATAATAAACCTCATGTTCCTTTTCTTGTTCAGTTTCACCTGCACCAGTCTCGTCACCAGAATCGTCCTTCTTGTCAACATCCCCAGTCGTTTAACTATTCATACTACTACTACCGGCTTCATTTAATTTAAGCTTTCCTAATTGACTTCTTAACTCTTCAAATTGTGTATTCGCCTGTTCAAAATCATAATCGTTCTCAAATTTCAAAGTGTTGCTATTTTTATTATTGTTTCCTTGATTATTTTGATTAGGTCTAAAACTTCCCGGTCGAGGTCGTCCTCTACCTCTAAGTGGGTCACGATTTATCCAGTTATTAGTTTGATTATTTGAAAGATTATTTTGATAACCTTGATTATGATAACCTTGATGTTGACTATGACCTTGGTTTTGATGTACATTTTGATATTGTAGAGTTCTGGGACCTTGCCTAGGCCCTGCTGATCTATTCTGACTTTGCTAAGTGTCAGTACGACCATGAGAGTCTCTTCTTTCATTTAAATGTTTCTTTGACTTGGTGGTTGAATTGGTTTAATTACTTTCTTGTGATCTCGGTTAGAATCACCAGCGTGAACCCAGGCCATTAGTAGGTGACTTTCTTGACCCTAAACTAACAGGAGTAGTGCTACGTGAACCTCCAATCAAATCTAGAACAGAGGTTGGCTTAGAGGTACCCGGAGCTCCACTTCCCATACTTCTATCTCGCCCAGGTACACCTAGACCACCAGGAGCACTACCAACGGCTGTACTCTAACCACCCATGGCACCTGCCATATTTCCATATCCTCCACACTGTCGAATCTGAGGACACATGGCACCCAAAACAGGATAATTTTGGAAATTTTGTGCTTCAAGTGAAGGAGGTACTGAGAGTTGCATAATTGCTGGGTCATTAAGTGGCTGTGGATGTGTAATATTGTTGACAATTCTTTTATATCTGTTTCATGGAACAATATATAATCATACACTTGACTCTGAGCAGAAACAGGGTACTGATCATCTCTGTCTTCTGTACCAAATGAACGAACTGAGGCTAATGCAATGGTGCATTCTCGTGGATCAACCGTAAATAATCGACCTTCATAGCGAATATCTGCTTTAGATATCAAACTAATCTTGTAGCCCAGCTCCGGCATTGCCCCTGCCCTTTCGAAAACAACGACTTTGTCATCTTCATGTTTTAAACTTAAATAATCTGGACTGGCTGCTAACCATCCATATTTTTCTTCAGTGTCAGTCATGGCAGCATCCCAGTTGATCAGGTACTTATATTTGAGGTCATCATCATCCACTAGATGCCACTGCCTTCTGGCATAGTGATAAGAGCTATTACTTACCGCTCGCGGAAAATCTAACCATTCTGGGTGGCCAAATTCGTTGCACATACAATTGAGATATGCTTCCCCTCCCAAAGCGTGTGTAATAAATCGTATTAATTTGTGCAGTGCTATACCTCTGTCTATAATTCCGGATTGATCAGACAATGTGCTCATGTGAGTATACATTTTTTTATCCATTAACCAAATAGCTATAGTCTTGTCACCAACTAAAGCTTGATCATGTGATTCAGCATACGCTACATTGGGTTCCATCCAACGTCCGTTTGTTATTGTATGTACAATGTTACCAATATTCCAATTATCATCAGGAACATGTTTTGAAAGTTCTATCCACTTATCTGGTATCGCCATTTCCAGTCTATAATCAAATCCTAAGCATCCTTCACTAACGGGTCGACAACTTACTGGCATTCCAGAGACGTCTTCTGTTATAGTTATGGCATCCTTGTATAAAGTATGTATAATGTAATTTGCCAACATTAGATAGACTAATCCTCCTATATCAGCTTCTAAACCAAAATAATCGTCGTAATGACCACTAAATCCTTGACCCGTACCTCTAGAATGATATCACATGGAAGTCACTCCATCGAATCTCAAGCCGTCGAATTGAAATTCTTTCAACCACCATCTGATATTTGACAACAAGAAGCGCTGAACTTCAAACTCAGAATAGTTGAAAAGTCTTGAATCCCAAAGAGAGTGTTCACCCCTGGGTCCTGTGTGGAAGAAACATGAGTCAGTTTCATCAAATTGATTCAATCCATCCATAATATTTTTACTGGCATGAGAATGGACTAACTAAATCTAACAGTATTCAATTGTTCAGGAGTACCATATCTGCTGGAGGCTGCATAAAAACTTGTAACCTGATATCCAAAACTTGCATAATAAGCATGTTCCATAATAGCCATAAGCTGTATACAATTGTTTGTCAATTCGAGGAAGAATATTATCTGTAAAGTTATCATAACTGCCTACTTTCAATATTGAGGTAGCATGACCACATGACATTCATAAATGCGTAGACTCGATGGGCGTGTTGGCTTTTCACATTTGAATTGATACCTTTAAGATTTGGGAGGATACCATATTTTTTGCTTGTAAATTGTACCCTCATGTTTTGGAGGTTCCTCAACATATCGTGCATACGGAGACAGGCGATCTTCTTTGTTGCCAGAAGAGGTTTGTACAACGATTTTAATTTCTGACAAATGTGCAATTACAGGTGAACCATCTGGTTTTGGTGGTAAAATAAGTTCCCATTTTCCAAATTCCAGTTTCTTGTAAGGATGACTTTCTCTATTCCAACCATTGAATTCTCCAGTTAAAAATAGCTGTTGTGCTCCAGGTGCTCATGCAATACATACAATTGAATTATCAGGCATAACATTTATGCCATAATATTTATAAGCTTTCGTAGTAACATCTATACTATATACGCCGTGGGTTCAATTAAAAGTTATAAACTAATATTTACCCTCACTTTCTAGAAACTTTTATTTACATGAAATATTTAGTTTCAATGTCTGTATTTCTATCAAAATAAATAAATTAACAATGACTAAGCTGTTATCGTACACGCTTCTAAAACTCAAAACTGCCTCGCCTAATGCAGTCACCGTCATATATAAAATTCCAGTCGGAAATACGTCAACCTTGCCGTTTTTACAGTCATAGAAATTTCGGGTACTATAGAGTTGATAGTTTTTATATAGAGCCATTTTATTTTCTTTTTCTCATGTTCTTACCACCTAAGCAAAGAATGGGTTTATTAAAATTACTGAAAAATTATAGAGAAAAAATGTACAGGTAATTTCGTAAAAAATGTTGTTTATCAAAACCATTTTTTAAATATGGCCATTTTCGAGATTTTTGACATTTTCGAAAGTTTTGAGATTTGTGACATTTTTGATATGTTTGACGTTTTTCACTTTTTTTGTCATTTTTGACATTTTTGCCACTTAATTTTTTGACATTTTTGAATACTCTGTACACAATGTATAAGAATCACTGTATTTTGGTGGATGTGCAGAATCTGTTCCCTTTTGAATTCACAAGTAGACTAATATCTAACATCTAACAAATAATGGCCTTTGCTAGGCCTATACAGCTGTTCCGGTAATGGTTCGTCCCCCCGATTGTGTGAAACAGTTTCTATACCTGCGTTTGATTATATAATATTTGAACCTTCCAATCTTTTCAAAACTATATATTATATTATTTTCAAACTTGGAGTCCATTATATATAAATAATATTCAGTTGCAGTTTAAATGTATCATGAAATTCATAAACAGGAAATTACATTTTGTTCACTGATCAATTCAGGATTTACTGAACTAATTACTACAAAAATATTCGGAATAATCATGGCTTTTCTATTTTATACTCGGTTTGTTCCTAGTTATTTTTAATGTTTTATTTTATACTATTAGAAAGAGTAGGTTATTAACTTAAAAACTATTCCTCTCTGAAATCTCAAAGAGTGGTGTCGGAGCGTGGAACGCGCTTGAGAGAGACATCGTCTGCGTCGATGTTATCTTTTGTTTTCTTTTTTCACTTCAACTAAATTGTCTGCTGACAATTTACAGGTTTCCCAGCAACAAATTTTAAATGTTAACATAATTTTTATCCGTGGGTGTTGTAATATTTTTCCTTTCCAAAATTATCGGTTTCGAAAGCCTACTAGCACATTATTGTTCGAGAACATTAATTTATGATTCATGGTTTTTTGTGTACTGCAAAGTGATGATTTCATCCTATACAGGCCTGGCTAGCAGCACAGTAGTATAAAATATATTGGGTCACTGTGTGGGTTTATTAACGTAATTAAACCTGACAATTTTAGCAATGTAATGTTCTAGGGAAAAATTATCAAAAATAGACTGAACCCGGGTCCCCAATTTCTTTTCCTTCTACTTGTATATATGTTAGTAAGATTCAGAATAGCTACCTCAATATGGATCTAAAATATTAAAAATAATAAAGAAACCTTTAACAAAATAATAAGTAAATACTTAGTACTGATGTACAAAATAACTACAAAAATAGGGGTTTGCTCACTGTTGTTAAAATAGTAATAAATATTAGACAAAAACAGAAGGAAACAATAACAGAAACAAGTTTTTAAAATACATTGTACACGTGACGAAGCCCTAATATTACGAAACACGTGTAGTGTAAAACATTTTTTATGTGAAAATTTCTGTACTATTTAGTTTGTTATTTACTATTTTATTTCGATTTGAAAATATGGTTTTAAAGTGCTTGTACAACCCCGAACGGAGCAAGGGTAAATATCCAAAGCTTACACCCAACTAAAGCTTGATCATGTGATTCAGCATACGCTACATTGGGTTCCATCCAACGTCCGTTTGTTATTGTATGTACAATGTTACCAATATTCCAATTATCATCAGGAACATGTTTTGAAAGTTCTATCCACTTATCTGGTATCGCCATTTCCAGTCTATAATCAAATCCTAAGCATCCTTCACTAACGGGTCGACAACTTACTGGCATTCCAGAGACGTCTTCTGTTATAGTTATGGCATCCTTGTATAAAGTATGTATAATGTAATTTGCCAACATTAGATAGACTAATCCTCCTATATCAGCTTCTAAACCAAAATAATCGTCGTAATGACCACTAAATCCTTGACCCGTACCTCTAGAATGATATCACATGGAAGTCACTCCATCGAATCTCAAGCCGTCGAATTGAAATTCTTTCAACCACCATCTGATATTTGACAACAAGAAGCGCTGAACTTCAAACTCAGAATAGTTGAAAAGTCTTGAATCCCAAAGAGAGTGTTCACCCCTGGGTCCTGTGTGGAAGAAACATGAGTCAGTTTCATCAAATTGATTCAATCCATCCATAATATTTTTACTGGCATGAGAATGGACTAACTAAATCTAACAGTATTCAATTGTTCAGGAGTACCATATCTGCTGGAGGCTGCATAAAAACTTGTAACCTGATATCCAAAACTTGCATAATAAGCATGTTCCATAATAGCCATAAGCTGTATACAATTGTTTGTCAATTCGAGGAAGAATATTATCTGTAAAGTTATCATAACTGCCTACTTTCAATATTGAGGTAGCATGACCACATGACATTCATAAATGCGTAGACTCGATGGGCGTGTTGGCTTTTCACATTTGAATTGATACCTTTAAGATTTGGGAGGATACCATATTTTTTGCTTGTAAATTGTACCCTCATGTTTTGGAGGTTCCTCAACATATCGTGCATACGGAGACAGGCGATCTTCTTTGTTGCCAGAAGAGGTTTGTACAACGATTTTAATTTCTGACAAATGTGCAATTACAGGTGAACCATCTGGTTTTGGTGGTAAAATAAGTTCCCATTTTCCAAATTCCAGTTTCTTGTAAGGATGACTTTCTCTATTCCAACCATTGAATTCTCCAGTTAAAAATAGCTGTTGTGCTCCAGGTGCTCATGCAATACATACAATTGAATTATCAGGCATAACATTTATGCCATAATATTTATAAGCTTTCGTAGTAACATCTATACTATATACGCCGTGGGTTCAATTAAAAGTTATAAACTAATATTTACCCTCACTTTCTAGAAACTTTTATTTACATGAAATATTCACAACAGCTGATTCGAATCTCTAAATAATAACCCGAAATACACTCTTCGCAATAACTAACTAACTGCTACGATGATGGGCTGCTCCTCTTAAAATCAGCATCGAAAATTCTCGTACAATCCATTATCAATTCTACAGTTGCCGAGCTATTTCGAGATTAATTTTTTTGTCCTCCCTGCGATAGATCACGTATTGAAATGAAAACAGGGCCGGCTTAGGTAAATTTTGCAACAATAAGTAACGATTTACTCGAAAAATCTTAAAAATTCTTATTTAGCGTAAAATCTAAGAGTTACAAATTATTTAACTATCTATTATAATTAAATAATTTGTAATGTTTTGCACTATATTCGAATATAGTGCAAAACATTCAAATAAACATTGTTCGACAACGATTCCTGATAAGGAATTGAAACGTTACAAAACCAGATAAGTACAACACAATATACACAACATATTATACTGGAATACTAGTTGACAAATCAGTAGACCTACTTTCTCACAATTAATCCTGCGGGAGAGTTTTTTCTATAAGAAGGCAACTAGTGTTCCGGGCAGTTTCCACAAACTGCCCTTAGATACTACACTTAACTTATTTGTATTTTTCAGAAACCATTGCGTGGAGGGAAAATCCCAGATGAACATTCAAAATAATCATTTACCTCCTCAATCATTTAGAAACTACTTAAAAATAATTTTACATAGCCAACTCATGAAACAAGTATCTATGCTATTCCAAATATTAAAATGAGGTAGACTGAAGACTAAATGGGTTTCACAGGACATGTTGTACTATATGCTAGTCATGGTAAAATCGCACCATTAACGAGATTTAAATATCACTATCTGGATCAGTATCTGATATAGATATGTGGTATGTTTCATTTGGAACATGCTGAATATCATCTCAAATCGGACCACAAAGAAGAGATTACATTTATCAGATCAGTTGTCCTGAGGGGTTTCGAATATTTACATGAGTTTATACTATATGTATATAGTAGCACAATTGGTGTCTTTGTTCACAGTATGCGATATATCATTTTCGAAGATAAAATCTATTCTTTCTTCATATTATAATCTAAAAACAACAGAATTAAGAGTCAAGAGTCTTTATAATTAGGTGAATGAATCTTTGTGTGTTTGTCGACTCGTTCCCAATATCTCTGTTGGATTTATAAAAATTTATTATATACCTACATACTGCCATCCCTATTAAAATTTCTTTCGACATCTTAAAAAGGTAAGGACTTAAGTGACTATGCAACTTATCTCGTTTATTTTCACTAAACCCATGTTAAAATGAACTAGCAGAACAAATAAATATATTTAATATTACATGATATTTAATAATTGCTCAAAAATATTTTGTAAATAGCACTTAAGTTCTGAATTGAGTGCCACGAGTGATAGACAAGCATCCGCATACTTTAAATCATTTTATTGCGCACCATATCATTACTTCAGTTGTATCATTTTCTCTTGCACTCGACTGAAGCGTAGATAAAATAGTTAGATGAACAACAAAGATATGAGATGTTCACCCTAAATGATATATTTTGTGCTGGTGTTCAGTTTCAAATGTTTCCGAAAAATGCGATGGTATAGAACAGTGAATTGTATCACTAAACATCTACACATGTCTACTATATACGTACTAGAACGCAATTCGAAACCAAAGTAAAAACACATTTTTTTTAAACTACTGGCAAGATCCGTAACTTATGTAATTGAAACTTAGACAAACTACGAGCGAAGAATATAAACAGATACCTAAATCTTGTGCCCTTAGAGACTTAATATAATATTTTTTTCTTACATTTCTTATTTATGTGGTGTTACTACAACTCTACTATATTTCAACCACCCTATATATGCAACTGCTTAAGAAAAACCCATTAAAAATTTTTTTCTAGAATATTTTTAATCACGAACCAAATATAACATTTTTGTGCTAACATAACACTGTATAACCATTATTTCACACCACCATATGTTTTAACTACCCTGTATTTGTTTATGGCCATTCATTATAAAATTTATTTATATATTTTGAACCACTATGTATAACTATAATTTCAGTACATCCTATATTGCAACCACCCTGTAAATGGAATTGCTAATGAGCTACCCCATAGTTATAACATTCTATTAACATGTTTTAACGAACCTGCATAAAAATAATTTTACTCCGCCCTGTATGACAGCTATCATTAATTTATAACTGCTTATGGCCTTCCTTATATAATTATTTTTTCTTGCTTTTTTCTAACCATACTATAATTCCATTCGACGCTATATTTTGTCCATCCTGCATAGCAACTCTGATGGACCATCTAACATACTTTGAGCTACCCTATATAATTATAATTTTCCACCACCAAGTCATATTATATTAGTCGTTACACGCTGTTTTAGCCGCGTACGGACTGTAGAAGTCTTTGCGAAAACAAATAACTTATGAAACATATAGGTTATCTTATATACCAATTTTTCTAAATTTTTTGAAACACCCTACTTAACTACAAATCCACCAATCCCGAATATATTTCATCTAAACTAAAGTGCTTATAGGCCACCCTATATAACAATTTTATTCGACATTTTTTAGAATAACCTTGTATAACTAACTCTACTTCACCCTGTAAGGCAAACATCCTGTATATGCTGCTGTTTATTTGTCATCCAATAAAACTTTTTTTAATACCTGCTTATAACGCTACTCCACCCTATATTTCAGCCATGCAACTGCTCATGGTCTACGCTATATAATAGCTATTTCGGATATTTTTTGAGCCACTTTGTAAAGTACAATTACTCTCCACACTATATTTTAATCAGCCTTTATGTGCAACTTTTTCTAACATTGTATGAATCACACTCTAAAACTTTAACCATGCTTCGCCCCATGTTTCAGGTATTCCATGGAAATGCCTGTGGAACGCTTGGTGTGTCACAAATGTAAAAACACGGTTTGGCACCCTAACACCGAACCTTTATTTAAACACTCACCCAAACTGAAACTGCTTTTTGGCCACCCTATATAACAATTTTAATACATTTTTTTAACCACTTTGTATAATTATAATCTACTTCCATCTACATTAAAACCATCCAGTATATACTGCTGCCAATCAGTCAAACATTATAACTTATGTTTGAACCATCCTGTATAAACATAATTTTACTCTACAAAATACTTCAACCACCATGTATCTGCTAAGGGGACACCAAATATAACATTTTTAAACACTTAACTATAACAATACTCCACTCACTATCTTATCTACGCAACTGCTTATGGACTACTATATCACTATTTTTCAACCACCCTTGAAAGTATAATTGGTCTAACCTTATATTTCAACCACCCGTACATGAAAATTTCTCTAACATTGTTTTAATTACACTGTATAACTATAATTTTACTTCGATCCACGTTTCAGATATTGCCTATATATAACAGTTCATGTTCTATAATACAGAAATTTTTTACCCAAACTGTTTAACTATAATTCTACTCCACCTACTATTTCAACCACTTTGTAAATTCAACTACTTATATATACTGTATAACTATAAATCCATCAATGCCCAATATATTTCACCAAAAATGCAACTGCTTGTGGGGCACCCTATATAACAATTTTGTTCAATTTTTTTATGTATTGCAACTATCTTGTATGCGCTGCTGCTTATTAACATAACTATAACATTTCTCCACCCTATATTTCAAGTATCCTATATGTGCAACTGATTATGAGCCACCCTATTTTACAATTTTTCCTCATATTTTTTAACCCATTATAAAGTATACTTGCTCTCCACACTTCAATTAAAGCACCTTTCATTTGCAACTTTTTCTAACCTTGTTTGAATCACACTATGTAATTATAACTTTACTGCGTCCCATATTTCACATACTCCATACAAGCAACTGCGATATAACAAAACTTTTCTACCATTTATTACCCACCCTGTATAATTATAATTCTACTCCACCCTATATTTCAACAACCTTGTATATGTAACTACTTATTTGACACCCAATATAACATTATTGAACCACCCTGTATCCTTAAAATTCTACTCCACCCTATATTTCAATCATCCGGTAAATGGAGCAGCTTGTAGATCATGACATTTCTTTTTACTACTTTTAAACCCACATGTATAGCCGTAATTATACTCCGCTACATATTTCAAACATCCTATATAGGCAATTATTTGTGGATATAAAATAATTTTTTAACCACTCTATAAACTATAATTCCACTCGGTCTCAAGTTTCAACCACACTGTATAAACAACTTCTTCTAACATTTTTTCAACCCATTTCATAACTATAGAATATAATTCCTAACTGCTTACATAACACATTTATTTCTAAAAAAATTGTGTTTATCCTGGATAAATATTATACCCTTATTTCAATTATATGCAACTACTCACGAACCAAACAATATATCATTTTGTTATCCACCCTATGTAAATATAATTCTACTCCGCGCGTTTATGAACCACCTGGTATATGCAACTATTATGGCCCATTCAATATAACTTTTTTAAATCACCCCGCATAAATAATTCCACTTCCCCTTATTTCAACCGCCGTTACTTCAATCCATGGCATTCTACTCCGCACTAAGTTTCCTATATATAGAACACCCTGTAATATTATGGTTGTTATAAAGTTCCTTCGTTATTTCAATCACATTGTATATATGCAGCTGCTTGTAGTACATTTAATATAACTTTTTTAGATTTTTTAAATCCATGTCATTCTACTCCGCACTAAGTTTCCTATACAAGGTGAGTTTTTTTTGATGATAGAGCAATCGTTAAACTGGGAAAGATATGCTGTTTTACTGGCACAACTTAACGACACTTTCGGATTTTTGTAAAAAGTCATGGCTTAATAGATATTTTGAAAAAACGAAATTCTGTCGATTTAATCAAATCCCTCTAGCTCCTTTGTTTTTGATTTTATAAAAATAGTGTAAATATCAAAATTGAAGGGAATATGATTGTCATATCCTCGTTTGCGTGACAGCTCTTCTTTTCGAGATATGACACGAACTTATTTTTTTTAATGGAAACCATAGTTGGCTATTACCTCAAATCTGACATTTCTAGAGATTTCAACGATATAATACTCGATATAGTTATTCATAAAAATAACGGAGCTATGGATGATTTTCTCTCTTATTTTCACTTTTAACGTAGGTAGCCATGAAAAAGATTGTTTTCAATTTGACGTTTCCTCATTTGAAAGTAATTCCATTAGTAGTGCTGAACTGACAGTCGATATTGACAAGTTTTCGTGATAAAATGGAATATTCTAACGAAGAAAAACTGAATATGGTGGAATATTATATCATATGCCATAAAAATTCAGTTCGTGCAGCTGAGGAATATTTTCTTAGATATTTTAGTCGTCGTCAACCTGCTCTATGTACATTTAAGAGGCTTTTCGATAATTTACGCAGATATGGATCTTTTACTAAACCACCAAAGGAACGTAATCAAATTAACGAAGCAGTACAAATAAATGTTTTGGCAATGGTAAATCAAAATCCTTCTACATCAACTCGTGAGATTGCGGCAGAAGCTGGCACATCTCAACGAACTGTAGTTAAGGTACTGAAAGCGCACAAGTTCCACCCGTACAAACTTTCAATTTCTCAAACTTTGCATGCTGGTGACGAACATCGACGTATTTTGTTTTGTACATGGATTAGAAACATGTGCTTTGACAATCCACAGTTTTTATTAAAGTTGTTATGGTCAGATGAAACTAGATTTACTAACTGCGGTATATTCAATAGACACAATGAGCATATCTGGGCTAAAGAAAACCCTTTCCATGTAGAACAAAGACGACCCCAGATAAAATTTGGTTTTAATGTTTGGTGTGGTATCATAGGGTCTACTATTCTGAGGCCTCTTATCTATGACGAATCACTTACTCGGAAGCGCTACTTGCATTTCTTGCAATACACTTTTCAAGACATGTTGCATAATTTGAATTTGAGAACTCGTTTAGAAATTGAGTGGTTCCAACATGATGGAGCACCTGCTCATAACTCGTTATTAGTAAGACAACACTTAGATAATTTCTATACAAACTCTTGAATTGGAAGAAATGACCCACACGAATGGTCAACCCGGTCTCCCGATTTGGCAGTTATAGACTTCTATTTATGGGGTACGTTAAAAAACAAAGTATACAAAAGAAAGTATGAGACAGTTGGTGACCTAAGGGAGGCGGTATTACAAGCAATTGAAGAATAGGATAGGCGCTCTGTGAGGAACGCGGTAATGTCAATCTTAAAAAGATGCAATTTTTGTCTAAATAACAATGGTGGACTTTTCGAACATAAATTGTAACCATTATTATGTACTTTAATTTCTTAAGTTTTTAGTAAGTACCTACTTATTTAGTTTTTTCGTTATATCTGATATACCTAATAAAAAAATCGTTCAATGTTTTTTGGAATGAATAAATCAATCATTTCATGGCTACCTACGTTAAAAGTGAAAATTATTTTTATGAATAACTATATCGAGTATTATATCGTTGAAAATCTCTAAAAATGTCCGATTTTTTGAGGTCATATCCAACTATGGTTTCTATTCAAAAAAAGCTAAGATATCTCGAAAACGAGAGCTGTCACGCAAAAGAGGACATGGCAGTCATATTCGAGATACAATTCCCTTCAATTTTGATATTTACACTTTTTTTATAAAATCAAAAACAAAGGAGCTAGAGGGATTTGACTAAATCGACAGAATTAAGTTTTTTCAAAATATCTAGTAAGCAATGACTTTTTGCAATTACAAAAAAAAATGTCATTAAATTGGGCCAGTAAAACTGCAAATCTTTCACAATTTAACCATTGCTCTATCTCCGGTAGTTTCCGAGTTCCCCATACTGATCATCAAAAAAACTCCCTGTAAAATTACGGTTGATATATCAGTTGATTTTTCTTAAATCAAACATGAAAAGCAAAGCTGATTCAAATATTAAAATTCAATTTAAAATATTTAACACTGTGTATGTCAAATATTTTAATTTACATCTTAGAATTGTGCCTTTTTAATCCGTAGTTTCTTAACCATTGACAACGGGGTCTCATCTAGACCCCGAAACGTTTGGAATATACAGCAATTTTCTTTAAACTGTGGTGTTATTTCCCAAGAAGCACCAAAATATGCCACAAGTGTCATTCAGAAAACAACCAGTAAAAGTATTGTTATGCAGGGTCGTTAAAAAAATGTTAATAGAATATTATACCTATAGGGTAGCTCATTAACATTTTCATGTACAGGGTAGTTGCAATATAGGATGTACTGGAATTTTAATTATATATGGTGGATCAATAAACATTACAATGGGTGGCCATAAAAAATGCATATACAGGGTGGTTAAGACATATTGTGGTATGAAATTATATTTAGACAGTGTGATTTAAAATATGTTAGCACAAAAATGTTATATTTGGTAGCTTATCAAAAGTTGCATATATAGGATGGAGCGGAATTATAGTTATACAACGTGTTTAAAAAAATGTCAGAATATAAATGTATCATAGCGTAGCTTGCAACGACTTGCATATATATAATGGTTGAAATATAGGACGAAGTAGAATTACAGAGGGTCGCATAAACAGGATGGTTGGAATTTGGAATCAAGTGGGTAGTCTGATTTAAAAAATGTTTTAATTGGTTTTCCATAAGCAGGGTGGTTGAAACATAGTGGGGAGTAGAAATGTAGCAACACCATTTAAATAACAAATGTAAGAAAAAAATATTATATTAGGGAGTTTAAATTAGTTTTCATAACAAATGCTCATATTATAGTATTAGATGATAGATCATATATATCAATCTGAACAACCTTGACATTTTTATACATATAACGACTATTTGCATATAACACAAGCATCAATTCATAAAACTCAACAGTTCTCATCTCATACAAAAGTAAATCAGTATTAGGTAGTAATATTTTATTGGCCAATAGATATAAACTTAATAATTACAAGATAAATATTGCAACTTAATGAAAATATACTATAGTGTGTATTTTCAACTTAAACGAAATTATGTTAACTTTGAAAAAAATAAATTAAAAGGAAGTCATTTTCTTTTATATATCTATTGTTTATTTGTTTGTTTGTTCGGGCGAGATATAAAGACCGGCATCTAGGATTTTCGGGAAAACTAGCACAAAGAGGTTCCGAATCTGGAGCCGTACCATGTAATTGCTTTTACCCGTAATTCCTAGGTTAGAATGTCACGATGAAATTTTCGGGTTAACTTCATCTGTCAGAGATATTGAATACTCTCTTCGAGGTGTTATTCTTTTCTACGCAAGACAATATATAAAATATATATTGTTTCTGGTTAGGGAACCTTCATCCAGAATCAGCTTAGTTTTATTCAAAATTTTTAAAATGCCAATGTAACATGTTTCGATTTAAAAAAATCAACTGATATATGAAGGGAAATTTTACAGGGTGTTCTATATATAGTAAACTTAGAGCGGCGTAGAATTACAAAGATTTAAAAAAAAATCTTAAAAAAGTGATATTAGGTGGACCTTATGCAACTGCATAGACAATGTGGTTGTAATAACAGGGAATTGGAATGAGTTATACGGGGTGCTTGAAAAGAGTTGAACTGAGCTGTCCGTAAATAACTGCATATACCAAGCAGTTGAAAAACGGGTGGATAGTTATACAGGGTAAATTACAAAATGTTATAATCTTTGGCTCATAAATAGTTGCATATAAAATTTGGTTGAAATCAAGGTAGAAAGCATTATATTTATATATTATTGGATAAAAAAATCTTAGAAAAAATGTATAACGTATGCAGTTAAGATACTTAAATTATCTTCTTTAAGTTATAGTTATGAAACAAGTTGACAAAGTTTTGGAAGTAGTTTAGTTTATAAAGTGTTGTTTAGTTCATAGGGTTGTGATATGTGACTGGTTGGAGTCACATATCACCACGCCTACGGTAACGCCACATACATTCGACGCAGCGTTGAAAATGCCTACCTAATATCCTGCAGCACACAGGATCACATACACTCGGTCGTAACTAAAATTGGGGAAATCCATATAACAAACATCTACAAGCATCCCAAACTGCCCTGGCCACCATAAGTTATAGACCTGAGCCCGCACACAGCTGTATACCTAGGAGACTTTAATAGCCATCCCCATGACTGGAAACAGCAGAAACGATGAAAATGGTGAACTCTTGGTGAACTGGGCGGAAGAAAATAAGCTCTACCACGTTTTCGATGCTAAAGCTAAGGGCACCTTTAAGTCTGCTCCGTGGAGACGGGAATACAACCCAGATTTATTTTTAGTGACCACTGACCAAGGTCACAAACCACTACCAATCAGAAGAGAGGTACTCGATAACTTCCCCCACAGCCAGCACAAACCCATTATTCATGAAATAGGCATCCAAGTACCACTAATTATGTTTCCTTTCTTCGACCACGCTGGAACATTAACAGAGCGGACTGGTTCCTCTTTGCCACTCAACTTGACAAATGCCTCCGTTTGATACAGCCGTCATACAAAAACTACGACAGATTTAACTATGCCGTCATCTCCACCGCTAAGAAACATATCCCAAGGGGCTACCAAGAGTACGTCCCCGGCTGGAATGCAAACAGTGGTCGCCTATATCAACAATTTCTCGATAGTGGTGACAACGAAATAGCCGACGAACTCCTCTACAGCTTGGACAGTGCTAGAAGGGGTAAGTGGACAAATACAGTTGAATCACTTGACTTTAAAAGAACAAGTCGCCAAGCATGGTCTCTCTTAAGAAAATTAGGAGACGACAGCCCACCTGCGCGCCCAAAACCTAATATCCATCCCAATAAAATCGGCTCCCACATAGTTTCTACATCAAGAGGGAAAAGTACCAAACAATTCACGACTAACGTTAAGAAGCAACTGACGTGCCTAAAACTGAACGCCCCGGAAGAATCAGCTTTCTCGCGTCCCTTTACCATAGAGGAAGTGAACACAGCAATCAAAGACATGAAGAGAGGAAAGGCACCTGGGATAGATGGCGTGCATTCGAGAGTTTTTGACGCACAGTGGAAAGTCGACAAGACCGTGGCTGTCGAACTTCTATACTAGCATACTACAAACAGGAATTCTCCCAAAACAGCTGAAACAAACAAATATAATCGCCATACTAAAACCTGGGAAAGAAGGCAACAACCCAGAAAGCTACCGTCCGAAAACGTTGCTGAGTACAACATATAAACTCCTCAAAAAACAGGCTGGATTCCGACCAGGTCGCAGCACAACAGACCAGGTCCTAGCCCTCACAACTTATATAGAGGCCGGATTCCAAGGGAACTCGAAAACCTCGGTAGCATTCATAGACCTGACGGAAGGCTATGACACGGTCTGGAAGGATGGATTACTTTTCAAGCTACTCAAAGCAAATCCCATGCAAAAGAATTTACCCTAATGAACAACATGCTTAGCAGGAGATGCTTTTCTGTCTCAATGGGAAAAGTTAAAAGCTCTCTTAGAACCCTTAACAAAGGACTCCCTCAGAGATCAGTACTTGGCCAAAGCTTATTCAACCTATATATAAATCACATATGTTAGCTACCCACAGTCAAAATTTGGGTACGCGGATGACTGGGCACTGGCCGCGCGGGTCAAGTCATTGGAAAACACTGAGCGCATCCTCACTGAGGACCTTGCTAGCCTGGAGGCGTACTTCAGGTCATGGCGACTCAAACTTAACCCGAACAAAACAGGCAACCTCCTGCTAAGACACAATAGCACCCCAAAATACCTAGGAGTGACGCTAGACAGAACACTGTCTTTTAGACAACACCTCCGAAATACAGCAGCTAAATTTCTTTTATGTTTTTTTTGAGCAATAACACCACAATAGAAATAAAACGACGTATATTGCAGGAATACCAAACGTTTCAAAGTCTATTCTGACTTCGTTGTCAATGGCTTTATATTTATTGATGTAGATTGCAAAATGAAAATTTGATTTATGACATTTAAAATTTTAAATCATTAAATCATGATTAAACATCATTTTCTTTTCAGATTTCTCATAAAAGACATGTATTATTTCCGTTTATTGCAGAAAAGTGATTTTCACATTATTTGTCAAAATATTGAAGAGAACAATTACAGGGTGTTTCCAACATACGTAAAATGTTTTTTTAGAAAACACATTTTTTTATTACAAGATTGAATACATAAGCTGTATTCGCACAATGAATGTAATGTTAAAAAAAAGAATTCTTGAATTTGTTTATACAGGGTGAGTCGTAAATATTGCTATCGAGGGCATATATTATTTTTGCCATTAATAAGTAACCCTGTAAAAACTACTTTTTAAATTTGTACAGTATTTGCAACCTGTGGAATATAGTGTGACAGGTCGCAGATTTGTTTAAATTAATATAAAAAGTACAGGATGCATGGTTTATACAGGTTTACTCATTAACAGAAAAAAATAGTAGATGCCCACTATAGCAATATTTACGACTTACACTGTATAATATATAAACATGGGCAAGAATTCTTTCCTTTAACATAGTATTAATTGTGCAATTAGATATTTTTATTTATTCAACATTATAATAAAAAAAGAATACTCTAAAAAAACATTTTATTTATATTGAAAACACCCTGTAATCAAAAATAATTATTACTATTGGTTTTGTGCATTATTTATGTCAAATAATGTGCAAATCACGTTTTCTGAAATAAACGAAAAAAAAAACACTTCTATTATGAGAAATCTGATAAGAAAAAGAGACATTTCTGATGTTTAACAACCTATATTTCGAAAACTATTCATAGAATTTTAATAATATTCTGCACAGTTAAACACCGAACATTTTTTAACCCATGGACATTTTTTGTAAGGACATCATCTGCAACAACATACCAACATTTCAAAACATTTGACGGAAATACATTTTTCCTTAAGAAAGGTGCCTGGTCCGTTGTATATAATTGTTAAAATACTCTGCGCCATGTTATTAGCAAGCAGTCATATTAAATTTTTCTCTTAATATAAAATGTAAGAACTTATTACTGATACCAGGCAAAACAAAGGTTTGATTCAATTAACAGATCAGTGAAATTTACATAATGGTTTTAAAATGTGCATATGTTCACTTTGAGAATTCTTGCCTGTAAACATTGACGAATACACTAATGAATGCAAATGAAGAACTTACGTGTTGGTAATAACCAGGCTTAGTCCCAGGAAACTGAATATCGTGCTTATGAGTTTTGTTTATAGAAGTAATTTTAGGAGGTCCCATGCTGCCATCAAACATGATTATGTCAATGCGGACTAATGTTCGCAAAATTCTATAACCTAATGACAGTTCATGATAATTTCACGTCCCACCAGTAGTGTATAATTATTATATCGATATCACCTTGGAAACGTACAATAATTAGTGCTGTTAAGTTCTGCCTGTAATAAAGGGTCGAAGCCAATCCTATAAATGTTTAACAACCGAAATTTATTCCTTCATGGGCGTAGACGCTTCTTTAATCTTCTATACGATTATAAATTTGTAGTTGTCTGTTTGTTTGACTTAAAATCAGGTATATTTATCTCCCTACATTGATAGAAACGGTAGTTATAGCGGAAAAACGACTACCATGTTCGGCAAGACACAATTAGTCAATTGGTTCTACCGCATGCACCAAATTTTAGGTATAGATGTTATTCAAAAGTCGGATCATGTGTATTTAACATTTTTAAAAAAATCAACCGATATATTAAGTGTAATTTTACAGGGTGTACCATAGGATAGGTAAATCTTAGAGGGGAGCAGAATTACATGGATTTAAAAAATCATGAAAAAAGGTATATTTGGTGGCCCGTAAGTAGCTGCATATATACAACATGGTTGAAATAAGAGGGACGTTATACGGGGTGGTTCAAAAAAGATATATTGAGTGGACCATAAACAGTTGTATATACCTGTTGGTTTAAAAACGGATGGAGTTGAATTATATTTATACTGGGTGGATAACCAAATGTTATATTGTTAGGGTCATAAGTAGTTACATATATAATGTAGGTGAAATGAGGGTAAAATAGAATTATATGTATACAGGGTGGATAAACAAATAGGTTAAGTAAGCAGTTAGGATATTTGAATTTTCTTGAGCTATTATTATACTTATGAAATGGGTTGAAAAATTTTTTAGAATGAGTTCTTTATACAGGGTGGTTGAAATATAAGATGAAGTGGATTTATAGTTTAAAGGGTGGTTAAAATTTTTTTTATATCCACAAGTAGTTTATAAATTCACAAGTAGCATATTATAGAATTGTTGAAATATGTAGCATTGTATAATTACAGCTATACAAGTGGGTTTAAGAAATATTATAAAAGAATGTTATTATCTACAAGCTGTTTCATGTACCAAATAGATGAAATATAGGACTAGAATTCTAAGTATACAGGATAGTGAAAAAATATTATATTAGGTGGCCAATAAGTAGTTGCATATACAAGGTTGTTGAAATATAGCATGGAGAAGATTAACAATTATACAAAAAATTAGAAAAATAGAGCATGAGCAGTTGCATATATAGAGTACCTAAAATATGGAACGAAGTTAATGATGGTTTAAATGAACTGTGAAGAGAAATTATATTTCATACAGTGTTTCCAAAAATATGAGGAAAAATTGTGAAATAGCGTAGCTCATATTGAGTTACACAGATAGGATATTTGAAATATAGGGAGAAGCAGAGTTAAGTAGTTTAATAGTTACAAATTGTTTTATAGGGTGCCCCATAAGCAGTTGCAGTTTTGGTAAAATTTATTGGGAATTGATGGATTTATATTTAAACAGGGTGGTACAAACAATGTCGAACTCTGTGGCCGATAAGTTATAATGGGTGACTCATTGGCAGCAGTATATACAAGATAGTTTAAATATAGAAAGGAGTAGAATTACAGCTATAGAAGGCAGTTCTTAAAAATATTGAATAAAATTGTTATTTATGGTGGCCATCAACACTTGCGGTTTGGGTGGAATATGTTGGGGATTGGTGAATTTAATTATACAGAGTGGTACAAAAAATGTTGGGTGGCTCATAAGTAGTTCTATATATAAGGTGGTTGAGTTGGAGGGTGGAGGGCTTAGTAGAATTATAGTGTTACAGGGTGGATTAAAAACTGTTAAAAAAAGTTATATAAGGTAGAAAATGAACAGTTGTATCCTGCTATATGCAGTACCTGAAATACGGGTCGAAGCAAAATTATAGTTATATATTGTGTTTAACACAATGTTAGAAAAAGTTGCATATAAGTGACTCAAAAATTATCAGAAATAATTGTTATATAGCTTATAGGGTGGGGTAGAACTATAGTTAGGTAAATAAAAATGTTATATTGGGTGACAAATAAACAGCAGCATATACAGTATGGTTGCACTATATGGTAAAGCAGAGTTACAGTTACACAAGGTGGTTCCAAAAATTTTGAATTAAATTCTTATATAATGTGGCCCATAAGCACTTGCAGTTTGGTTGAAATGTATTTGTGATTGGTAGGTGTATATTTATGTTAAGTGGTTCAACAAAGTTAGAAAAAAATATTATATATGTTTCATAAGCTATTTCTTTTGCAAAGAATTCTAGATTCCATACACGGCTGAAATCGCGGGTAACGACTAGTGTCTTTATATTAGTACTTTTCATGAGCACAAGCAAATAGGCACAAACGAGCGACAATATTAAATGAATAAATATACAGGGCTTTCATTTCACAACTAGCAAAACTCTAGGAGAATTATGCGAACGACCTGAAGAGGGCAAATGTGATTTTGCCGAAACGTCGTCATTTTACCATCGATCGCGACAGGGATCAGTTATCAACTACGTGGATGAATTCCCGGAAACCACATAATACATTTAGTGCCCACCGAAAACAAATATATATATATATATATATATATATATATATATATATATATATATATAATCTGGATAGACTTTTGGAATTTCCAAAAAATAATGGGAAAACAGCCAAACATTGTTTTTATAAAGGGCACTAAATAAAGTGTACTCTTTTATTATATCATGAAAGCTTCGAAATGTATTGATTTTTTCTTCAGTCAAGTTTCTGAAAGATTACACAAGTTAATAATGGTATAACTTAATCTGGATAGTTAAATTAACTTTCAATTAGGTTAGAAAATTATTAAAAAAGGTTCTCATTGCAAGTAATGTAAATTGTGTAATGCGTTTTGAGCAACTATTACAGAAATGTTTCAACAATTAAAAAAACATTATTATAACCGGATCACAAGTATATTGAATAAAATTTTTAAAAATAATCTGACTTAAAAAGTCAAACAACACAGAATTATTGGTCAAAAACAGTTAAAAACACACTTGAAACAATATTAACAGAAACAAACTAACAAAATTGTATATAGATATCTACCAAAAATTATTGTTATTGTATTTGAATCAGCTGTTTTAATGTAAATGAAGTTCTAGAAAAGTGAAAGTGAATATTAGTTTTATAATTTTTAAATTGAACCCACGGACTATATTGCAATTTGGTGTTAGAAGTGAAGGATTAAGTGCAGTTAAAATCGTCATTTGATTTATGGAAACTCGTAGTATGGAGAAAATTGACGAAACTACCAAAAAAATAGTCAAACACGTTACGGAGGGACTAGACGAAAAAATAGCACAGATTCTAGAAAAACGTAACAAGAAGGAGAAACAACATCAAGAAGAAATTCAACAAAGGTTAGTGAAATCTTTTGATGATAAACTTAAAGTTGAGTTAGGAAATTTTGTCACTAATATCGATGAGAAACGTAAAATAGAATTAGAAAATCTGGTTTCCACGATGAAAAGCGAACAACAAAATCTTGTTTCTACAATGAAAAGCGAACAACAAAATCTTGTTTCTACAATGAAAAGCGAACAACAAAATCTTGTCACTGCCATGGAAGAAAAACAACAAAATTTAATGGAAGGATTATTCTCGAAATTTACAGAAAAACAAGGCCAAACTGACGAAAAAAAGCAACTACAATTTGAGCAATTAATGCAAATAGTATCACAAGTTAATGAAACAGTTAACGAAAGAATCCAAATAGTAGAATAAGATATAAAAGAGGTGATTGTCGAGTGAGGTCACCTGAACGATCAACGACCAGGGATAACCAACAAAACAGCCACATGTCCAGGGACCGTCAGTCAGCATAGGGTGGCGAATGCTGACTGTCCCTCCACCAGCCCCCAAAACGTTATCCATCCGGGGATTTTGCCGAAATAGCGGCAGCTTAGTCATCAGAGGCACCATCAATGGGCAAGCAGTTACCATCACCATCGAAACCGGCGCCGCTGTGTCCATTGCCAAGTCCAGGGTTTTGAGATCGTCAGAAATTCGGCCAGTTACCAATAACATCCAGCTCAGAACAGTCACCGGCGAGTCCATGTCAATACAGGGTGAGGCAGATGTCGTGCTACAGATAGGGGACAACATGATCCGGCATAGGGTCCTGGTAGCGTATATTGAGGACGATTTTATACTGGGAATGGACCTAATTAGCCAGGATGAATTTATGTTCGACCCGAGATATGATATTCTTCGATTCCTAAATGAGGAATTTGTATTGACACGGCTCGTCAACACATCAGTCACCACCATAAAAATTGTGGCAAAGTCTACAGCTAGAATTCCCGGTAGAACGGAACAGATTATTCATGGGCAGCTAGACAGCAATCCTGGGAGCTGCGTTGGAATGGTGGAGCCCGTACAATCAGAGTCCTGAATTTGTCCAACAACGACATCAGAATTGCCAATGGTCAAGAGATAGCTTGTTTCGAGCCAGTAGAGACCATCATCAATTGCGAAGAAGAGTACCAGACGTCGGTGAAGGAGACAGGGCCCAGTAAAGAGTTCCTACAACAGTTTGCTGACCATTTGACACACTTGACACCAGAGAACCAGAAGAAAGCCAAGCAATTTATCACAAAACAGTGGCAAATTTTTAACAGTAAAAATGGAACCACGGGTCGCATCAACATCATCCAGCATCGAATAGATACCGGAAAGGCACAACCCATCAGAATACCACCTAGACGACTACCATTGGGGCAACAACAGGCAGTCGAGGAAAACATCGAGTCCATGTTACAAAATGGAGTTATTGAGCCATCCATCAGCCCATGGTCTGCTCCCTTCGTGCTAGTTAAAAAGAAGGATGGAACCACCAGATTTTGTGTGGATTACAGAAAGCTGAATGACGTCACGAAGAAAGACAGCTATCCACTACCCCGAATCGATGACACTTTGACTACACTAACAGGCTCCCGTTGGTTCTCCACACTAGACCTAAAAAGTGGATATTGGCAGTTTGGTCTACACGCAAACGACAGAGAGAAGACAGCGTTCTCCACCATTAAAGGGCTGTTTCAGTTCACGGTCATGCCCTTTGGGTTATGTAATGCACCCGCTACATTTGAGGCTAATGGAGTATGTACTGAGCGGGTTAACATGGAGGACGTGCTTAGTATACCTCGACGACATTCTAGTCATGGGTCAGACATTCGACGACCATCTGAAAAACCTGGGCGAAGTATTTTCCAGAATGGATAATGCCAACCTGAGACTCAACCCGAAGAAGTGCTCCTTGTTCCAAAAAGAAGTAGAGTTTTTGGGCCACGTCGTGTCCGAGTCAGGAATCTGCACCAACGAAGACAAGATAGCAGCCATCCGTGATTGGCCAGTTCCAAGAGACAAACATGAACTCCGAAGCTTCTTGAGCCTCTGTTCATACTACCGGCGTTTTGTTAAGTGATTTGCCACCATCGCCGCCCCTCTACATCGGCAGACCACTGAGAAAGAGACTTCCATTGGAATCAGGATTGCGAAACATCTTTCAGACGACTGAAGGCAGCACTATGTTCCAGCCCAATCCTAGCCTTTCCTACACAGTCCGGCAAATTCATCTTAGACACCGACGCCAGCAACACCGGTTTGGGGGCCGTCCTATCCCAGGTGCAAGATGGTGAAGAGAGGGTGATCGAGTACTACAGCCGTGGATTCTCGAAACCAGAAAGAAATTATTGCGTCACCAGAAAAGAACTTCTTGCAATAATAAGGGCTGTAGACCATTTCCACAAATACCTTTATGGTCGCCATTTCTTAATCCGAACAGATCATGCCGCACTTAAATGGCTGCTGGACATGAAGACACCGGAAGGACATCTGGCCAGATGGATGGAGAAATTACAGCAATAGGACTTCAAGGTGGAACACCGTGCCGGCCGGTTGCACAATAATGCCGATGCCCTATCCAGAAGACCCTGTAGAGCGGAATGCAAGCATTGTCTGAAGACGGAACAGCGAGAGGGTATCTCCATCAGGCAGATCCGAGTGCAGGCCAATGAAGACTGGACAACGGAACAGTGCATCCAGGACCAAATGGCTGATCCAGATATCGAACCAATCTTGTCACTCAAAATGAGAGGGGCATCCAGGCCACGATGGGACGTGGTAGCTAGATACTCCGGCGTGCTGAAAACATTATGGGCTCAATGGGACTCTCTAAGAGTAGACAATGGAATGCTCAAGCGAGTTTGGGAAAGCGCTGATGGACGAGAAACCAAGTCCCAACTGGTAGTTTCGAAGAAAAAGGTACCAGCCATCCTGACCGAATTACATGATGGAATTACCGGAAGCCACCTGGGCATAAATAAAACCCTTGACAAAGTTCGCCAGCGGTACTACTGGGTGAACTACTTCGAAGACGTCAGAGCTTGGTGCCGCAGATGTGCCACCTGTGCAGCCAGTAAGGGACCGTAGACCCGGACCAAGGGCAGAATGCAGCAGTACAATGTGAGCGTCTCATTTGAGAGAATCGCCGTCGATGTCGCCGGTCCGTTTCCCGAGTCTGAGAGGGAGAACAAATACATTCTGGTCGCAATGGATTACTTCAGCAAATGGCCTAAGGCATATGTGATACCCAACCAAGAGGCAACCACGGTAGCGACGGTGCTAGTAGAACAACTATTTAGCAGGTTTGGCGTCCTGATGGAAATACATTCAGACCAGGGGCGTAACTTCGAATCGAATGTATTCCAGAAGGTCTGCACGATGTTGGGGATCAGGAAAACGAGAACAACACTATTACACCCACAGTCAGACGGAATGGTGGAAAGATTCAACAGGACCTTGGAACAACACCTATCTATGGTCGTCAGCAATAACCAGCGTGATTGGGATGAGCATATTCCCCTATTCCTGTTGGCATATCGCTCTGCTGTACATAATTGTACAGGCCTAACCCCAGCCAGGGTCCTATTCGGAAAGGAGCTGCGATTACCATGCGACTTGGCATTTGGCTCCCCCGAAGAACCTTCCGAAGACATCGACGATTATGCCGACCAGCTCCGACATAACATGCTGGCAATACACGAATTAGCCCGAACGCAGATGTTGGCCACCAGTGACCGGATGAAGACGCGATACGACCTCAAGGACAATTCAGTCGGGTTCCAGGAGAGGGACAAAGTCTGGCTGTACAACCCCCAACGGAGCAAAGGTAAATCCCCAAAGCTTACACCCGCCTGGGATGGTCCATACGAGGTGGTCAAGAGGCTTAATGACGTCGTCTACCGGATCCGTCGAAACCCCAAGGCTAAATTGAAGGTGGTTCATTTAGATCGACTCGCTCCCTACCATGGAGAGAATGTTTCTGACCGGGTCGATCAGAATTAAGGGGGGGCGGTGTAACAAAATTTCCCTAAGCCGGCCCTGGTTTCATTCCAGTACGACATCGATCGCTTTTAGGACAAAAAATTGACCTCGAAATGGCTCGGCAGCTGTAGAACTGAGAAGGGATTGTCCGAGAGTTTTCGATGCTGATTTTAAAAGGAGCCACCCATAATCCGGCAGTTAGTTAGTGCAGCGAAGAGCTTATTTGTAGAATTGTTGTTGTGATATTTGAATCAGCTGTTGTACAGCAATAGGTAGACGAAATAGTGGAGCACCTTATATACTGGAAGGCCTGGAATGGTATTAACTGATCCGTCTCTCGAATGTTTGTAACAATATTTAAGTGACTTAAATTTAACAGCAAACCGCATCTGCAGTCACTTACGTTTTAGTTGATAAGCCATAACATTAAAAATCCCAAAAAACTCTCTTACCTATATTGTGTAGTGTTGAAGTGCTCGTAACGCCGCTAATGGAAAACTGGTAGAGAATCAGAAGTTCCTGCAAATCAGTGTTCAGGAAACGCAGAACAAAACGGGCTCACGATAAATACTGTCCGTTAAGTAGATCTTGCAATTTAGGGAATTTTTGGAAATATTTTGGAGACTATGCAACGTATTAACCAGAATTCACTTTGTAAATACAGTTTCATTGGAATTTCCAAAAAATATATATATGTGTTTATTGTGAATATTGACTTACACGAACCACCCCTCACTTTGCCTAAGATGTCTTGACAGTGACGGTACCAGCCAGTGGAAAGAAGTAATTTAACAGGTCACTATTGACTTAATAAACTATGGAAAAACTACTAGTTTGAACAGAGATTAGATGGGGCTTAGGGGGTGTTGAAGTCAATCTTGTTGTATGGGGCTGCTATATGGCCGAGAGCGATGAGGGTGAAGACCTATTGCAGACTCATGGAGAAAATGGTTAGACCGATCCCCCTATGACTGGCATCTGCATATAGTACAGTAGCGATGGAAAGGTTGTATGTGGTTACTGGGGAGATACCCATTGAGCTTTTGGTTGAAAGGAGAGCGAGAGTTCAGGGTGTAGATGGAGAGGCAAGGATGAGAGAGAGGCAAAGGACCATAGAGTTATGGCAGAGTAGATGGGATGCCATTGTGGATAAAGCTCAGTGAACTAAACTACTGATAGGAAGGATAAAGGAATGGATGAGTTGTAATTTTAGGAAATTGAATTATGAGTTGACCCAGGTTTTAACTGGATATGGGGAGTTTAAATCCTATTTGATGAGAATCAGAAGAGCGGAGGATGATTTGTGTATATATTGCGAAGATGTCGAGACCCGTCAGCATACGGTAATGGAGTGTGAAAGGTGGGGCGCCGAGAGAGGAGTGTTGATAGCAGAGCTAGGGAAGGGAGTAATCATACCGCAAAATATAGTGGAGATTATATCCGCCGACGCAAAGGGTGGAAAAAATTTAGTGACTATGATAAATATCATAATAATTAAAGAACGGGAGGAACGGGTGTACTTGACTGTGGGAGAAGTAATGGGTGAATAGTCACTACGCCGGGGTACCTGAAGGTACCTAAGGGGCGAAGCAGGTGTTTTAGTTGGACGAATCCCACACTGCAGTACGCAACTGAAAAACACGTCCGGCTGTTAGTTTGGTTGGCGAATTTCACCTCCTCTGAAAAAAAAGATTGATAAATAAAAACCTAATAAACTGCTGAGAGAAAAACCATGTAATACAAAATTCATCATGATTTTCACCTTGGGCCCTCTCCTCAAAAAATCATAGAAATCCATATTTTTGTAACTTTTATTTATTGAAATAATTGTGAGAGTGTAAGCGAGTTCATATTAAGTATACTTCCAATAAAATATTTTATTTTGCTGTTTAGACTCTTGTGTGTCGTGAAAGGAATTCAAGTTTCAAAGCGTATGTATGTACTAATTATCTAACATCAACAAATAATTTGAGTCAAAATTATAGTTCGTTATGAGTTTAAGGAGTTAGTTTATGATTTGTTATAGGACACTCGGTCACTTGTTAAGTCAAAAAATAATTTATTGGAAAGTGCGACTTTCTATACGAAATTTATGAATTACTGCAGAACTCAAATGTGTTCTGTATTTTCAGTTAATTTGTTCAGCATCGCGAATTGTTTTTCTTATATAGAATTGTAAACAAACACAGGTTCTATTTTTATTTTTAGGAATTATCATGAAATTTATTAATAAAATTGTATTTCAGTCAATATGTTTATCAACATAGATAATATTGAGTTTTATATGACGTTGGAAATTAACTGAAATTATTTTGAATTAGACTATATTGCTGCTGACGGCAATAATATATTGTCCCCAAAAGAATAGGGTTTCATTGCTCTATTTCTAAGCTACGGCGCTAATGTTTTCATAAATATCGAAATCAACGAAATTTGAATTATCTCAGATATACAATTATTTTTTTAAATATTTTAGTAATCCAGCAGCCAAAATATAAATCACAGATCTCTGAAAAGAGTTTTCATGCCTTGAGTTGTACAAATTTGCATTTGATTTCGAAAATAAACTACCCAAATATAACTCAAAATGTTTCAACATTGCCTCTTGGGTTTTTCTTCCTGATTGGCTGATTGGTCTTTTAGTAAATAGGTCTAGTTCGTACATCATATGTAAAATTGATTTTTGAAAGGATAATTTAGAAACTGAAGATGTTTATTTAAATGAGCAAAATAATTCTAAACATTTTAAACGATATTAAAAATTTTCTTAAACCATTGTAATTGCAATATCTACAAACCACACTAGACCGATAAAATGTGTTCCTAAGTTGACGATAAGAATTTCCTTTGAAATGTTAATTCTTACTATAAAATCTTAACAAGTTTAAATCGGATTTCCAGTAGGTACGTAGGATTTCATTAAGATGAAAGCAAGTGTTTCGCTGTTAGTGTTATTGAGTTTGTGTCTTCATATAAATGGTGAGTCATTTATTTTTCCAGAAGGCGATGAACTTATTAATCTATGTACACACACATTTTTTTTGTGAAATAAAACTACTTAACTGGTCAAATATTTTTCAAATAAGTAAGATAAGGCAGCGAGTATTTATGTACAAGGAAATAAAGGAATACGCAAATTTGAAATAATTTTTGATTTTTTTTTGTTGAACCATTTATAACATATTTATTTCTTATTTCTTCTTATTTATGTTTCAAAGTTGTGAATAGAATTAAATAATTATATAGCATACTAACCGATTCTCTACACTTAACTTCGCAGTTGACACCTTGTACATATTTATCCGAATTCTAATTATTTTTCAAAATTATTCTATTAAAATAAATTAATAAAATGCTGGGGGTTAAAAAACAACATATGCCATTGTTCTAAAGGAATTTTATATAAAAATTAGTTTTTTAAAGATTCACTAATACAATGCGAATTCTAAAAAATATTTTTTAAAGATGAACTGATCATAAACTCATCCATTTTGAAAATAAAAACATTTGCGCATTTCCATACAAAAGCGAGTGTTCAACGGGCAACATATCACTTTTTTGCCTTATCTCGCCCATCATAGAAATTATATTAAAAATACCAAAATTCGGTTTATATGTAATACTCATTAAATTAATACTAAAGAACAATTAAGAACTAATTGTTTGTAAAGTATGTACATCTAAGTCTAGAATAGCGTATAACATATGATACAAAATCCGAAATAAACGAGCCTAGTAAAAGAAATGGTCAAAGGCAAAAATTCCACCTGCTGGAAATGCCTAATTATCTCTGCAAAATATCTAATAATAAGCTACGTTATTATTGCTAATTGGTTATAATAATGGAGATAAATCAACTTGAGTAACACAAGACAAAGCAATAAGTAAAATCACTTGACAAATGAACTCATACAACTATTAAGGTGATATTATTCTAAAATATGTAAAAAAGAATTATATGAATTAATAAGAAATAGGTACTCCCTAAACGAGTCTACATTGTTTATATCGAAAAGGTGAAAAAGATGACAATAAGAAAGTTAAATGGGATAATAAGAGAAATGACGATACACTCTACACATTTGTCTGATTAATTATTGCAGGTTTTATATGAACTACATACAATATCCCAATGAAAAATATTTATTTGGAAGAAAAGTCCTTGTCAAATGCTGGGGCCAATAAAGTTTTTGCAATGCCTATATCGTATATTTTCCTTAATGTTTGAAAAATTATATTTTTATTTATATAAATTAAGTAGCTTGTAGCACTAAAAATTCGACAAATTGTACGTATTGTCTAGTAGCCTTTCACATACTTAAAAATATTTATAGAGCAGACTAGCCAGATATGGGGAGACTCTTGCAATTCTGAACAACGACCCTCATTTATTTGATGAAGTTACAGATGAATATATTGCCTTTAAAATAGAGGCCACATCATATCTTACTTTTTCGCAAATTGAGTGTTATAGAATAACCACACTCCTTTTTGAACAGTTTATTACGGTTTCAGAAATCTGATTTAACCAGTTGTTGCTTAAGTGTGTAGTTATAAATATTTTTTTGCAGGAATTTATTTTTGGCCATTAATTTTTACGACCTTTCTGTTCTATTAGAATAAGTAATTACATCAATTCTGGTAGCTTCCGGCCACTATGGTTACTTTATAAGTCTCTTACTTTGGTTTGTATGTTAGAAGTCAACTGAGGTTTGTTTGCTTACACGGGATGTAATTTTACAAAATACGTGTTGAAAAAGGCAGTTTTTTTTGATAAAATAAAATTGTTGAGAGTAAAAGCATTTATTGAATAATCAAATGTATGAGTGACCAATCGCAAAATAATACCTATGTATTGGTTAAGTATTTCCATTAAGATGGGTTTCTAATTTCATTTTACGTATATGTGCGCAAAGATTTAGCAATATAAAATTATGTTTTTTTTTTAATTTTTGACCCATCTTTTAAAACATAAGTTTACTAAACCCGAGTTATTGTATTTACACTCAAACAATTTCTAGCAATACTATTTTAATTTTTTTCAGAAATTTCTTACTCGTCTATTTTTTAAGAAATTTATAAATGTACTAGTCGTTACCCGCGGTTTCACCCGCGTATGGCATGTAGAATTCTATGCAAAAAAAATAACTTATGAAACATATGGGCTATGCAATATAACAATTTTCTACCTTGTATAACTGTAACTCTGCTTCACCCTATAGTGCAACCATCCTGTATAAGCTGCTGTTTATTTGTCACCCAATATAACATTTTTAATTACCTAACTATAATTCTACTCTACCCTATACGCTATTAACAATTATTTCTGATAATTTTTCAGTCCTTTATATGCTCTTTTTCTAACATTGTGTTAAAAACATTATACAACTATAATTTTGCTTCGCCCCATATGTCAGGTATTCCATATATCAGGATGCAACGGTTCATGGTCTACTTTATACTTATACTTAAAGGCCACTTAATATATATTTGTATTTCTCTGAATAACTATAAATCCACCAATCCCCAACATATTTTACTTTATATGGTCACCCTATGTAACAATTTTGTCAATATTTTTTTGGACTTCCTTCTATAGCTATCACCCTACCTCCATCGTTATTTAAATCATCTTGAATATACTGCTGCCAATTAGTCAATCATTATAACTTATTTGTCTATCATTTTTTGAACCATCATGTATAGCCATAATTTTATTCTACAAAATATTTCAACCACGCTGTAAATGCATCTTGCTTAGGGGTTACCAAATATAACATTTTTCTGACATTTTTTAACCACCCTGGAAAATATAATTTAGCTCCACCTTAAATGTCAACCACCCCGTATATGCAACTTTATTTAACATTGTTTTAATTACACTGTATAACTATAATTTTACTTTACCTCATGTTTCGGATATTGCATATATGCAACAGCTCACGTTCTAGAAAATTTTTCATACAATTTGACTTCTAATTCACCCTCTATTTCAACCACCTTGTATGTGCAACTACTTATCGGCCACCCAGTATAACATTTTTTGTACCACCCTGTAGAAATAAAAATCCATCACTTCTCAATAAATTTCACCAAAACTGCAACTGCTTATTGGGCACGCTATGTAACATTTTTAAAATACTCAACTACTTAACTCTACCCCTCTCTATATTTCAAATATCCGATCTGTGGAACTACTTATGAGCCACGCTATTACCTCATAATTTTTGAAGAACAGTATAAAATATAATTTCTCTCCACACTTTTTTTAAACCATCCTTCATGTGCACATTTTTCTAACCTGTTTGAATCACACTGTGGAACGATAACTTGACCTTGCTCCACAACTCAGGTACTCCAATTTTTTTTTTACCAAAAATGTATAATTATTATTCTATTCCATGCTACATTTCAACAACCCTGTATATGCAACTACTTATGGGCCACCCTTTATAACATTTTTTCACCACCCTGTATACTTAGAATTCTACTCGCCCCTATTTTTCATCTATCCGGTGTATGAAACAGGTTGTAGATCATACCATTTTTCTGACATGTTCTCTTAAACCCACCTGTAGACATAGCTGTAATTATAATCCGCTACATATTTCAACCATCCTATAATATTATGCTACTTGTGAACTACTTGTGGTTATAAAACAAATTTTTACCTACCCTATAAAATATAATTCCACTCCATCTTATATTTCAACCACCCTGTATAAACCACAGCTTCTAACATTTTTTTCAACAAATTTCATAACTATAATAATAGCTCAAGAATTTTTATCTTTTTATCAATAAATATTTCTATACCCATATTTCACCCAAATTATATATGCAACTACTTATGACCCTATCAATATAACATTTTGTTATCCGCCCTGTATAAAGGTAATTCAACTCGACCCTGTTTTCAACCACCTGGTATATACAGATGTTTATGATCTACTCAATATACCTTTTTTGAACCACCCCTTATAACTTCCCCCTTATTTCAACCATATTGTATATATGCAACTACTTACGGGCCGCCTATTATACCATTTTTCAAGATTTTTTAAATCCATTCTACCTATCCTATATATGGAACACCTTGTAAAATTACTCTTTAGATATCAGTTGGAATTTTTTTAAAATCGAAACATGTTACATTGGCATATTCCGAATTTGGATAAAAGCTAAGCTGATCCAAGTATCTAAAATTTGGTGCATGCGATGGAACCAATTGACTAACTGAATATGTATTACTGAACATGGTAGTAAATTTTTCCCTATATCTACCGTTTTTGTCAATAATAAGATTAAATGTATACCAGATTTTAAGTCAAACTATAAGCTTTTCAACAAAAAAAGATTCAGTAAAATCATTGTGGTTCTTACTTAATGAGGTAACAAACAAACAAACAGACAACTACAATTTTATAATAGAATATAGATATAAATTCTTGAAATTTTAATATATGTTCTGCATAGTTCAAATAATTTCACCAATATTTCAAATAAATGTCCATATCTAATTTTTTTAGATACATATATGATAAATTCATTAAATATGTTTTACAACATTTAGGCTTCCTTGTTATTTTTTAGTTGTAAAAACTCAGCATCTCAACTGATTATTATAAATGTTAGGGAATTAGATTCGTTTTGATGGCGCGAGTATCAATGGTGTAAAGTTTAAGACAGGGAGACACGATTTTATCCAAACTTTTCATAGCTGCTATGGAAGATATACTTTTGAAGAAATAAACTGGTCCAATAGGGGAATCATAATTGAGAGCAAACGTGGTATCTTATAAAAAAAGGAAAACACAGACTCTCAACAACGCAGATAGCTGATGAATGAATAATGCTTGCTAATAAACTGCGGACAGCAAAATAAATTGGTAGATAAGAAAGCAAATCAAATTAAAGGACGTGGTAACCTGAGCTGCAAAATGGAAATGGGCTGGACATATAGCCCGAAGAACAGATGTCAGATGAACCAATCTATTTCTCGAAAGGCTAGAACGTAGATCTGACGATATACCTAACACTAGGTGGACTGATAACTTTAAACGAAAAGCTAAAACACACAACATAGAATGGTGGGAGAATAGTGAAAGATCTACATCCAGTAGGAGATACAAAGAGGAATATCGAGATCGGAATACATACTGAAAAATGAATGTTTCAATAAGAACCCAAGATATTAAGGTTCAACAGAGCTTGGTTTTTATTAGCAAATAATTGAAAGATTTATTGATTTATAATGTATACATTTATGAATAATGTGTGAAACAAAATATCTTATGACTTGTGTTGGCACCTGCGTGCATTTTGACATTTGTGCAGCTTCTAATTTCGGCTTCCAGTGCTTTCCAGTATAATGTCTTGACTTCAGGTAACCACACAGTCCAAACCGAAAATGACACGACCAGGAGCAAGACCATGTACTCAAGACCGATATATTCTGAGGCACAAAAAACTGCGTTATCAAAGAACGATCACGATGACCTTTGCAATTCACCGTTTATGGATTTTCATCTGCAAAGACATACGGTTCAATAATTCTTCCAGACCACAACGCACACCAAATAGTGACACGTTATGGACGCATGTTTGTAAGAATCTGGTGTGAATTTTCGAAGCCTTCAATACCGCAATTTTGCCAATTAACGAAGGTGAAAATAGGCCTCACCACTGCAAATGAGTTTGTTGACAAAATCCACATTCACTTCTCTCATTGAACCAATTGATCTCTTCGGTTTGCATACTTTGTTGACAAAATTTGTTAAATCTTTTAGAATACCCTGAAAAGTGGCTGTTGTAATATTCAATTTTTTCCATGTCTACTAACTCCCGCCTTACACCTTTCGATCTGTCACGCTATAATCGTTATTATGATTGTCAAACACGGCGAGCAATTCAAATCTTGAGCTATTATTGAAGCACCCACTAGAATTGTTAACAACAGTAATTACTGTGCGAGCATACCATCTCAGCTTTTGGAGCCTAGAGATCTATTTTTCAACATTACATTAAAAGAACAAATGATTGAGTTAGACTTAACGTGTTTTATAATTGGAGGGTAATTCGTCTTCTACAATAATGTTTCTAGTTTATAATACTGCTTATACTTTTTGGAACTAGGTTAATTTGTTTAAAAAATATATTTTTGTTAAAGATCTTATAAATTAGTTGACTGCGCCGCCGGTCCCTACAATAATATAAACTTTTGAAAATAGTTTCGTTAGTTTCTAAATTTTTAAGTTGATGATTGTTTCAGTCTTCACTTGATGAAAATACATTTTTAAGATTACTTAAAAAACTAAACTAATTAAACAAACAAATAAATAAATAAATCAAAATAATTTTAGCATTCATTGTATTTCCAATTTCTGAAGAAGCCAGACCTGGCGAAACATATTTCAAATAAGAATAAATAAATAGTGAAAATTCAACGAAGTGTTTATTTTTTTTAAGTAATCTAGATTTTTATATGCATGCTGCAAACTCCTCATATCCATTATTGTATTTTTCAGAAGCTGCAAAATGTAAACCTAATTCGACGTTCAAACTGGATTGTAATACTTGCATTTGCAGTGCCAACGGACTTTCATATTTCTGTGAAAAAAAACGTTGTGACAAACTGGTGAGTTGAGACAAAACTGTTAATTGGTACGTAGATAGGTAAGTCCTGGTACATATATATATATATATATATATATATATATATATATATATACAGATTCTTTCAAAACATATATAAATTTTGCTATTGCCGGGAAGAGGCGTGAACGTAAATGTGTAGGGTTTTCGCAGAGTTCACTGGTCTACATGCCTTGTCCTGCGACTAAGGGTTCACGTTTTGTTTACGTCTTGTTCACGCCAGCGTATCCACATTTCCGACGTCGTATTAATTGTCAATGACAGCAATGGAACCGCAGCGTACTCGTTGGACTAATAATGTAGAGTTAGCATTTTTGGAACTATATCACTCCGAGGAGGTTTTATAGAACGCAACACATACATTATATAAAAATAAACAAAAAAATTGAGGCTTTTACGATAATTAGCAGTGCAATGAATTTCGAAATTGTGGAACTAAAAAAAAGTATTCGTTACTATCCAGTAACTTATGGCGCAAAGAGAAGTAGCGGCTGTAATTTCAATGACAAGTTTCCGTTTCTCGGCGAGATATCTGGCAGGTTTCATATTGTGAGAAAGTGCAAATTGGTTGACGGCATAAATTCAGGCCGTGAATTTGCGGCAATAGTGTGGAGCCGGCATAACAGCTTGAAGCTTAAATATGTTTTGAAAAGATATACATTTATGTACGGCGAACCTACCTATCTACCTATGCCTATATTATCATGAGTTAGCAAGAGAAGGGTTATTGTTAAAATAGAAACAATCTACTGTAAACTTGGTGTTTCGAAAATAGTATAAGACAAAAAGTCCCAATTAACATGTGCCCTTAGGAAGTTTTAGCGCACCCTTTTTTATTATTTTTTTATATATTATTTTTATATTGGTGTTGTTTTTAATCTCAGAGTCACTTTGCACTAAGTTACGCTAAGCCAATTTATAATGATACATTTATTTGTGTATAATTATGTGTTTTGTAAAAGTGAAATTTGTATTTTTATTGAAATATTTGATTTATAAAATCTATATATAAATAGGCAAATACAAAACGGTTAGGTACCATTTTCTCCTCTGTCCCTCAATCGATTTATTTGATTTTTGTTTTGTTTAGTGGCTATTGACGACCTTGAGTGCAGAGTGCTAAAATTAATTTATAATATTGATTCATTCATGAAATAAAATAAAATAAAAAATTAATAGTTTACGTCCACACTGCCGCCAGATTGCATGTAGAGAAAATCGTAAGACGGATTGACTCGAATGAGAAAAACAAACTAAATTAAACGAAAAATTAACAAATTTTGTTTGATTCTGAAAGTTATTCTACATTACCATGCTATTGAAAACTCACCCACAAAAATTTATATTATATGATAATGACAGTTTATTGGGTAGTCGCAAGTTTTTCTAAATATAGTTTGTCAACTAAAATCAGAAATTTGTATTGCGTGACAACTGAACAATGTTTTTTCGATAAAATTTTATTATTTTAACATTATACTATTAATTTATATTGTTTCTATTTTAAAGGCTAATAGTTTCATACAATTTAACGAAGATTACAAAGCCTATGGTATAAATACAAATAGTGAAATTGAAGATAAATAGTTAGATCTGACATCATGGCAATGGTTCTAATTTCTCGACCAGTTTACGGCCAACCTCATTATAGCAGATTGAATTTCAATTTGACATTTCTTAACAATGTTAACCCCTAGGTTAAGGTAACTTCTCAATGCAATGAGAAAATTATTAATGTATAATTTTCAAAATTTCAATTTCATTGAACTTACAAAAATTGCCAACAAATAAAGGTATCATTTAACATAAATTAACAGGTGGTGCATTGTATTACTTAAATGTTTTGATATAATCCCCCCGATGAAAACTATCGAGAGATTATAAAGCTAATTGATACATTTGATTTTAGATCCTCTCAAGTTGAATATGTTATTTATTTTATGCCATGTGCAAATGAAAATTGAATAAGTATTAGTAATATATTAATTAATTTTAACATGTCGTCTAAAATATTAGCAGTCAGTCAAAAATTGTCAAATGTTCTTTTAACGAGATGTAATATGCTGCAAATATATTTTTACTTATTTATCTAACAATATAATACATATAATGTTTTGTTTATTTACATATATCTTATTATATGTAATTCTCGCAAACTGCACTATGACTGTCGAAATTTCATTTCGGGGTTTTGGCGTCTACAAATCGATTGCTCGGGAAAAATCTTATTACCGAGAAAGAACGAGATTGTGACAATAATTATGATAGCTGATGAGTTTTGAAATCACAAGAGTTTCAATAGAGGATGATTTGGCAATATACTTGAGGTTGAAACTGCTTTTGAAAAAAAATTCCAAGACAAATTGATGTGTAGAATCTTATAAGAATTTTATCGCTATTTAATATTTTTTAAAGTAAAAATTGCTGCTTAGGCGACTTTTGTTCTAAATTAACTGAGATATAAAGCGTTGTATATTATTATTACACAGGGCGATTCCAGATATGTTAGAAATCATTTTTTTGTGGGTGGCACATAAGCAGTTGCATATATAGGGTGTTTAAAATATAGAGCAGAGTGCAATTATAACTAATAACATAATTATACAGGGAAGCCCATTAGCGGTTGAATTTAGAGAGTTCTTGGAATAGAGGGCGCAACAGAATTACAGTTATACAGGGTGGTGCAAAAAATATTATACAGAGATGCATATACAGGGTGGCGGAAATGGAAATGCAACATTTCGTAACCCATAAGCTGTATAAATAGGGTAGATGAAATATAGGAATTATAGATATACAGAATGATAATAAAAATTTTTAGAAAAGGAAATGATTTATAGAGTAGCCCACAATGAGTTCCATATATATGATGATTGAAACACAGATCGGAGTAGAATTATAGTTACAGAAGATAGTTAAAAATTTCATAAACAAAAAGAGTAAATACGGTGGCTTATGGGCAGTCGCATATACAGAATGGTTTACCGGGTGGTTCAAAAATGTTAAAAATATTCTGCGTGGTTCATGAGCAATTGCATATACAGGGTGGAGGAAATATATAATGAGATGGAATTATTATAATGAGTATTTATATATAAATTATGTATAAATGTTAGAGAATTTAGTACAATTATAGTTATACAGGGTCGTTAGAAAAAATAGTTATGTAGTATGGTAGCCCATTAGCGGTTGAACTGTTGACTTATTAAATTAAGAATTACGAATATGAACACAAATAAAATCGTATTAATTATATCTGAAATAGAACTTTAATTTCGTTACTTATTTGTAGAAGCGAGATGTAAGACCTACAACTAGAATTTTCGAGGAAACTATCACACAGAGGTTCCGAATCTGGATCCGTTCCGTGTAATTGCTGTTCTCCCTTAAGTCCTAGGACAGAATGTCACGATCAAATTTCAGGGTACTTCACACTTCACAATTGGTCGATTTTCGACCACTGGGCGACAGCTAGTTATTATTAAAATGCATGAATTTAATTTAATGTTTTATTTTATATATATATATACATATATATATATATATATATATATATATATATATATGTTTTAGGTGGTGTCCGGGAATTCATCCGCGTAGTTGATAACTGATCCCTGCTGGGATCGATGGTAAAATGACGACGTTTCGGCAGAGTCACATCTGCCCTCTTCAGGTCGGTTCGCATAATTCTCGTAGCCTTCTGCTTTCGCTTACTCGAATACTGTGTGTACGCTCATGAGTGTGTTCGAGTAACTAGAAGCGAAAGCAGAAGGCTACGAGAATTATCCGACCCGACCTGAAGAGGGCAGATGCGACTCTGCCGAAACGTCGTCATTTTACTATCGATCCTAGCAGGGATCCAGGGATCAGTTATCAACTACGCTGATGAATTCCCGGAAACCACCTAAAACATTTAGTGCCCGCAAAAACTTAAAAACAAATATATATATATATATATATATATATATATATATATATATACATACATATATATATATATATATATATATATATATATATATATATATATATATATAGACCTATATTCATCACATACGAGTCCCGTTTATACATGTGCAAGATACTAAACGAGGCCCGCGTTGCACTTACGAGTCCCGAAATCGGGCCTCGTTGTTCTAAAGCTTGTATTTAAGATTGTTTTTCCTCTCACAATCCCACAAAACCATAATCCAATTTTTTTTTGGGCTCATAAGTTATGTGCATATAGCGACTTATACGGTTTTCAGTTCATTAAAACTTGAACTAGGGGTCGCGTCAGTCGTTCTGTATATACTTTCTATTAACTATGCGAGGCCTCCGTATATACACTGATTTTATAAGGTTATTGCCAATTCCGAGTCCCTAAGCATGGCAACAATGTTGTTGAGACAACAATCGTTTGGCATTCACATTAGATTTTGAACTAAATACAAACTGCAAGGGCCGACTGCCGTCTCATGTCATTAAAATCGCTGTGTTTGTGGGCAACAGAAAGAGAACGCATGAGCGTGAGATATTTGTCTCTTTTCATAGCATTATTAATGGTGTTTACATGTTATTTGGTAATTTAAAAATAAATAAATTCTTGTATTTTGTTTTTATTTTATAGCGTGGTGTTTCATTGTAATACGTGAATATTACTAAACTCAAATATCTAAAATTATGGTTAATTGGGTAGCTTTTGGGTATAAAAAAATTCAATCAAAGAACTCAAATGTCCAATATAACACAAGAATTCTTTGATTGTTAAAGATCTCAATGGATTTTAATGCCTAGTAATCAGAAAAATATTTTAATTATTGATTATGGTAGAAAAAAGCTTAACTTAAAAATAATATAGTGCACAAAAATCTAAATCAGGAGTATTTTTTAAAATAAATTAAATGATTTGAATTCGTGTATTTAGACGTCAGTGATCGGAAACTTCATAGATAAATTGAGAGTAATATCTATAGTATTATAAAATCGTAAGTTGGTCTGTTTGTTTGGGCATCACGAAAGAACTGATTTTGCTGAATCTTTTTTGTTGCAAAGCCTATAGTTTGACTTAAAATCTAGTAAACATTTTACTCTCTACATTGACAGATCGGTAGATATAGCGAAAAAACTTCTACCATATTAGGTAACACAATTATTCTATTGGTTCCATCGCACACAACAAATATTAGATGATACTTGCATCAGCTTAGCTTTTATTCAAAATTCGGAATATGCCAATGTAAAATGTTTCGATAAAAAAAATCGACTGATATATCAAGCGTAATTGTACAGGGTGTTCCATATAAAGGATAGGTGAAACATAGAGCAGGTTTAATAATATAAAAAAGTGATATTATTAGGTGGACTTTATAGACAGCTGCATGTATACAATGTGGTTTAAATAAGAGGGTAGTGGAATTAGTTATACGGGGTGTTTCAAAAGAGTTGAACTGGGTGGGCTATAAATAGTTGTATATACCAGGCAGTTGAAAAACGGGTGGAGAATTATATTTATGCAGGATAACAAAATCTTTGGCTCATAAATAAAAAATCTTAGAAAAAATGTGTTACGTAAGCAGTTAGGATATTTGAATTATCTTTTTGAGTAATAGTTATGAAACGGGTTGAAAAGATTTTAGAAGCAGTTGATTATAAAGTGTTGTTGAAATATAATATGCAGTGGAATTTTAGTTTATAGGGTGGTTAAAAAATTGTTTGATATCCACAAGTAGTAGCTTATATAGGATGGTTGAAATATTTGTCGAAGTATAATTACAGTTATACAGGTGGGTTTAAAAAATATCACAAAGAAATGTCTAAGTATAAAAGGTGGTGCAAAACTGTTATATTCTGTGGCCCATGAGTAGTTACATATACAAGGTTGTTGAAAAATAAGGTAGAGAATGATTATACAGGGTGGGTAAAAAAATGATAGAAAAATATTGTTTTATAGAGTAGAACATGAGCCGTTGTGACGAAGTAAAATATGAGAAAAAATTGTGAAATAGCTTAACCCATGTTAGTCTGAAGCTGGTAGACAATGTAACTCGTTCCTCGAAGTCTTCTTGTACTTCCATCGTCTTGAAATGATTGATCTCACAACGTTTCAATAGCTTTGGACCTGCTACCGTCATCATTCACCTGATGATGAAGTTTATTTTAAGTATTCTAAAACTACACAATTTTGAAAGGAAAAAAATGCCCTCTCATGCAAAATGTGAGAATTATTACAAGACCCCAATATTGAATCCGAAAAAATGTCAACATAAACTGAATTACTTATAACTATTCGACTTCAGTCTCGAATATGTAATTTCGAAATGATTGTTGAGGAGCACCTTACTTCTTCTGTCTATTCTTTTTTTTTTGTTTTTCATTTCTCCTGTAACATATAAATATTTAAAAATTGTAATGGAAACAAACTGTAGTAGGAGCAACTTCGAATAGTTATTTGACAGAAAATCATCCCCACAGGCGTTCTAAAACAAAGACGTAATTCAGCATTTAAAATATACAAGAAATAACGTATAACAAATATATACCTACAGTAATTGACAATGAATCATTTCAAGAGAAGCCAAACTAAATAATTTTTAAAACATCTTTAAAAGAAAAAGACAAAAAAAAACACATTAATTTATATTTACGGGAGGAACATTTTACACGAATCGGTCACCCTGCAGTTCCAACTCCTATGCGGGGGTGAATATCACTTCTAGAAGTTTAAATACAAAAGGGTATCATGTATTACCCCTTTTTATCAAAGGTCTTTTTTGCCAATCTTTTAACACTTCATTTTTTAAATCACATTATTTTTTAAAGTAATGACGAACAAACCGTAAAAAATTAAAATTTTTAAAATAATTGTCAATTGCACCAAAATTGGGTTAGGGCGGTTTTTAGGGTCTCTTGATCACGAATCCGAGGTTAAATTTGCAAAATTCAAAATAGTGCAACCAAGATGGCGAATGAAAATTTAAAAAACAGCCGTTTTACACAAAACTCCTTATAAGGGGGTTTTTAGGTTCGCTGATCACGAACCAGAGACAAAATTTAAGATGGGGGATCAAATGTGGACGAAAATTTCGTCAGCCATCTTGAATTTTGTAAGTTCCGAGCTCATAATCAGAAACTCCAAAAATCCCCATATACCAATTTTGGCGTACGTATATCAGTTGATTTATAAATTTTCATTCCCCATCTTGGATCCAACACATTGAATTTTGCAAATCTGACCTCGGATTCGTAATCAGAGATTCTAAAATCCACCCTTAACCAATTTATAAAAAATATACGCTTTGATTTTCCACATATAGACTTTTATTTTATTTGCTACATGATTAACTTGATTTTTATAAAAATATGTATTTAAGTTCCTTATTTGGCCCCCAAAATTAACATTAGAGTTTTATTTTACTAATAAACTGTCAGGGAACTTTTATAATATACTGTTTTAATTAAGGCTCCGGAGTGATATTATAAGGGTATCCGTTTTTGTATATACAGAACCCTAAAAATAATCTGATTTTAGAAAATGATGCGTCAAAAGATTGGCAAAAAAGAGACCTTTAAAAGAGGTATCACATGATACCCCTTTGTATTTAAACTTGTAGAAATGAGATTCACCCCCGCTTAGGACTAAAACTACAGGGTGACCGATACGTGTAAAATGTTTTCCCCCGTCAATATAAATTAACGTGTTTTTTGTCTTTTTCTTTTAAATATATTTTAAAAGTTATGCTGGTGGCTAGTTTTGAAATCAAAGCCCTGTATAACAAATATACAATACACCTTTTGCACTCAGGAAGACTGTTAACCATATTGCAGACTTTTGATTCTCTCAAAACAGATGTGAGTTTACTTCCCATAAGGGTCAATCAGTAATCCGCACAATTTTTAGTAATTGATCCTCTACATTTTGTTTCCATCACAAATTTCAACTAATTATCAGTTACAGAAAAGAAGTGAGAAGAGGGAAAACTCAATAAACAGACATAGTAGTAAAGAATATGTGTTTAAGAAAAATAAATAATGTTATATAACAAGTTACTTTGATCTTAAGAAAAGCATTTTCGTGTAATCCAGAGTAAGTGATAAGTGATGTGCAGAATTTCAAGGCCATAATTTGCATACAGTTTAAATTACCACCATTTAGGTCAGATTATGTTACATTCAAATTGATCTCATGGCAGCCATTCATGTAGTAGTTTAATCCCAGGTTAAGCAAAAAACCGGAAATATGAATTAGCCGGAGAAAACTGTTTAAAGTTCATTTAACTGATAGATTTTGTAGAAACATTATTAGCTATTATTAAAAATAGAAAAAAAGAAAATAAAGAATAAACGAAATTTTATTTTATAATAAACAATATATTGTATAAACTTAGTACCGTGGAATGGGGTTACTTAGAATCCAGGGGTGACTTTGATAAAAACTTCGTTTCGTTTTTAAACAAAAATTGTGGAAATTCTGAAAGCTTTTTTTGTGGTTGGCAGTACTGAACGTCACATCTATCATGTCATAAGTCGCAGTGGATGGATCTGTGCCGGGTTATGAAAAACTATTTAAAATGTGTAGAAAGTACTAGTTTTTTTTGTAATATTGAAAGCTTGAATAACATCTCAAATGTTTACAGTTCATTTAAACACTATAACCATAAAAGCGACCTTTACTACAAGCCATAACCTTGAAGTTCACTGTTTTTTTGGTAGCATATTTTGTACGAGGTGTCATTGATCCCCTATGCGGGTTTACTTTGGTCAATGATATCAATGTTACCCCATAAGGTTATTTAGTTTGAGCTACTTAGACTGATTAATGATTTTATTAACGACGATGTTTTTTTATTGGTCTGTCATCATGCCAAGGACATATAAAAAGCGTTTAGGCTCTCGAAAAACTGGAATTAGGAAGAGATTCTGAATAAGGTTATTACGGAAGGAATTAAAAACCGATTGACGTTACGTGGAGCGTCTGCAAAGTTTGTCATTCCTTATGGAACAATATATAGGTAACAAGTACCATGGAAAATTTTTACAAAGATCTAGTGCAAAAACAGTTTTCTCTGAAAATGAAGAGAATGTGATATTGAAATGGGTAGCAAAAAGTGCAGGAATTGATTTGTATAATTCTTACAATAAGTTAAAAGTTAATAACATTTCCTAAATATTTATTACATATTCAAGACAAATGTGTGTTTTCATAACAAAGTTGTATATCTCGTAAATTTCCTTTTTCTTAGTCAAAGTAACCCCAAATACATAAAAAACGATATAAATCCTAGACTCATGGATAGATTTAACAAAATATATTTGTTTTGTTCCTGGTTAGGAATATTTTCGAAGTCTGTAAGAAAAAAGGATGATATCTTAGTAACCCTAATCGCAGTTTAAAATTAAATAATGAGAAAATTAATATTTTTATGCCAGAAGTGGACAGTCCAGACAAAACCAATATTTACATTTATTCTCGTATATTTTTTACCATATTTTAAGAAAAAAATGTTTTAATTCTGAAACTGATCAAAGTTACCCCATTTTACGGTACTGTAGATCTAAAGTTATCAACACAAAACATTCTTCACTGATTATAGCACTCGGTGATATTAGTTTCGGTACTGATTGTAAACAAATGTTTTAATTCGGACCCAGTTTACTTTTGCGAAAAGTTTCTTTTCTTTCTGCTTGAACTCTTCAACCTCTTGTTTTTTGGGTGGTTTTTTATTAGTGATGAACTCTTTGAAATATAAAATCATACAATTTTTTTCTTCTTGGTTCCACCGCATTCTGCTCCCTGTTCTGGCTGAAAATATTTATAAATATAAAAGCTGTACATAATTCAAATTATATTTTTGTCTTACATTGTTTGATTTGCTTATTAGGAACACCACTTTCGTTATATATATTTGTTGTCTCGTCTTCAGGACTTGTAAGTGCATGTGTTTTAAGATAGTTTTTGTTATTCAATTCTAGATTTGCATCTAATGGCGTTGAGGTAGTTATGTTTACTTCTGTGTTATCTGAATTTTAAAACAATACATTATACAAATTTCCTTCCCTAATCACTTAAAAATTAAGCAATATTTACAACTTACCTTTTCTAGAAATAGCAAAGTTTTCTTCGATTTCTAATACATCTGTCTCGTCTACATTAACAGCCTCCAGGCCTTTCCCTTTGTATAGGTGAGCTTTTCCCTGGTCGATCATTAATAGCAGTTTCGCCATTTTAGCAGTTTGATATAGATCTTGCGGCAATCTACAATTTTTCATTTAAGTAAAACCCGTTTTAGGGTTGTAAAATTTCATTTATAAACCTCTCGCTATTTAATTGTAGTAGAAACATCATTTAAAATAATAAAGCCTGGTTATACAATAATTGTTTTCTTAGTACCGTAAAATTCATAGGGACTAATTTCAAAAAGCATATCAAGTAATTTGTAATTTTTGGGAATGTTTAATTTAAGAAATCTCGTTTAATTTAATTAAATTATATTTTTTCTTGTTTATTTATTTATCAGAATAGCTTGCTTGTAGGTTATCATAATTTGTTCGAGACACAATACTAAATAGCCAGATAGAGGGAGAGAGTGAAAGAGGAAGAGAGGGAGCGAGAGGGAATAAAAATACGCTGAAATAATAGATTGGTGCCAATTATGTTTAGAGCTGAAAAAGGATATTTTTTCCTGTCTAATACTACATTAGATAATCTCTTTAAACATTAGACTACATAAGGATAAACATGTTTCATTATAGCCCTTAAGATTTTTATAAACTCAAATATTACTAACCTATACCATTCTTCGTGGGTTTTTTTCGTGTGCCCCATAAATATGGCTAATTGCTCCATATCATTTTCATTTATATTCATTACTTGCAATATTGTTGCGGTTTGCTTCCTAAATTTGGTAGATGTTAATGATCTGGAGTTTTGTGCACCACAGGCACAAGCAAATCTTCGAATTACACTGACACCGTGATACCATCCTTTCGCTGAGTCGGGATTTGCAAAAAGGTATTCATTGGACTCTGGAATTTCTTTAATAATTCTACGAATTTTCAGTAAGAGTTCTATTTTTTGTTGCATAAATGGTGAAAACAAGATGGGTACTGGACGACTACCTTTCCCACCAGAAACCACCCGCTTAAAATTTGTGCACAATAATTTTTCAGAAGCCGACAAGCTTTCTAAAAGTTCTTCTTGGCGATTTTCACTAGAAAAATCTTTAAGATATGTCGATGTTTTTAAATATTGAATCTCTCCAATTCTTTTCCGGTTTAATATTAATACCAAAGCCATAACGCTTTTCGCTAACCTTTTGTAATTAAAAATTAACAATTGCTTATCATATTCGATATTTCTATTATCTTTTTTAATTAACTCAACAAGTATAGCGGAACTATTTGCAGCTTCCTTTTTAACGTAATTATTAAACTTGATAACATCATTAGTAACAGGTATAATTTGGGGTTTTTCCCAATGTTTTTCAGTCATATCTTTCAATGCTAATGATGCTATTTCACTACTCCAGTGGTCTTCTATCAATTTATGTAAGTGTTTTATGTTTTTTAATTCCAACTCAGGGTTTTTAAAGTCAAAAAGTTTGGACTTTTTTATTATATGTCTGTGAATAATATTACATACTTGTTTTAAGTTAGTACCCATATGCAAAGCAAGTGACGAAGCTTTAAATGTTTTGGTCTCTGGATTAAAACCGGCAATTACTTTTGTAGCAGTCACCAAATAATCGAAAAACTCTGGTTTCATGACCTGAGTTAAATTTTTTACGCCAACACTATTTCCACTATTTGTTAAATTTTCGTCGTTCCTTAAACCTATTATACCCTTTAAGGCTATTAGCAACCTTGACAATTCTCGCATTTTATTAGATGTTACAGTAGCAATTTGTGGCCTCTTGTGTTTTTTCAAATGTGTTGCGCCAAATAAGCAAATTAATGTCATTTTTAGCAACTTCACTTATTTCGTCCGGTCTCATAATACTGAAAACTTCTTTTTTTAAACGTGTGTTCAGTAGAAAATCATTTTTACTACGTACAGCTGCTAAGAAGGTTTGCGACTGAGTTAAGGCGTATAGTCTACCTCTTTGCTGACATTCGACCTCTCGTCCTGGGCATTTCTTGGCATGTCTACTTAATGTTTTCTTTTTATAAACACCACAACATGAACTACAAGCTGCAAAGTCATTGAAATCTTTAGCATTTCTTATACTCTCGTCTTCAGTTGGTCGTCGAACTGCTATAACTCTTTTTTCTTCTTTAAACAAAGCAAAATTACCTTTTTTTCGAAGGCAATTCCAGAATTTTTTCCGTTCTAGGTTGCCCAATGGTAGAGATAAAACTTTTCGAACCTCTGGCTCTTTAGCATATTTTCGTGATATATGCCGTGCAAAATGTGTCTGTTCAATAAAACAGAAAGGACATACATTTTTCCTATCCCATATCCTAAATTTTCTTCGAGAAACATCAACATGGTCATTAAATCGTAGAACCTGCGAGTAGATAACAAAAGGTTAAATATTTTTATTAAAAATGGAATGTACTTAACTAAATTAGGTAGGTACTCATAGGATAATGTTTTTTATGTTTAAAAAACATTATTTTCTAGAAGTACTTCTAGCCTTTTCAATTCATCTAGTCCACACATTGCCTTATTTTTAGACATCGTATTCTCTAGTCTCAGGTATAACTAATGTAATAGAAATGCTGTAGAACCTTTGGTGTCACATATCAAATAACACAGTTTTGCTCCCTAACACCAAACCTTTATTTTAAACAATCAACGCCGTTTCAACAAGTCAAAATTGTCATCATCAAGGAGTAAACCAAAATGTTTTGGTTATTATATTACAATATATGTCATAAAATATGCAATCTGAGAATAAGACTAATTGAAAACACTCGTATTACCTTTCCATTCATAAAGCCAGTCTGTTTCAGGCTTTCTAATTTTTTAACCTCTTTTCCAGGTTTTGTAGATAATTGTAGGTCAGGACTGCTTTCTTCAAAAACTGTCTAAAAATAAAAATTATAGGTTTTGACACTAATTCACAATTACGTTATACCACAATTCGCCTTTGGAAAATTGAAGTATTAACTTAAATTATAAAATTAAATAACGTATCTTTTAACTATAGCCAGACTGTTGAAATTCTGACTTGTTTATTTTGAATTTTTTACTGTAAAACAGTGGGAAGGATATTTGTCAAAATTCCGTTTCTTTAGGAAACTAATTATGAATTCAACTTAAACCAACAAGTTAATACAGAGAACTAATTAATTAATTTTTCCATACCTCCATTGAGACCCGAATGCTTGATTCCGAAGAATTAGAGTCGATGTCATTATCACTAGTACAAAAGACTGATCCGTCATCAGATTTTACTACGCTTTTCTGAGAACTTATTTCGCTGTTCGGATCTTCTTTAATATTAACTTCTTGTTCAACTATATTCTAAAATAACACTTATTGTTAATATTAGAGGAAAACATTAATTTTCAAGTACCTCAAACATACCTTGTTCGTAAATTCTTCCTCTTTTTCACATGCATTGCTTTTCACTACTATACTTTGGATATTTTCTATTTTCGGAATTAAAATTTTACTTCTCAAGATTTGACATTACTCTATAACAGAAAGACCAAAAATGCTGTTAACAATGCACAGAACTGTTACAGATCTTTTCTAAACATTTGGGTTAGGTTATAATCATGCAATGTTTTTGAACCTCACCTTTTTCAAACTGCCGTATGTATATGTTTTTCCAATGTCTACATTCTCATCTACAAACTCATAAATACATTTCGAGGTTTTCACGGGTTCTGAGGTATTAAAATATCTTGTTACTTTTTCATGTAAAGACTCCATTGGTATACTAAGAGAATTGGTTGGAGCATGATATTCCTGGTATAACATTTCATTTTCAATGGCGTTTCGAGTAATGTTAGGACTCTCTTTTTGAGTAATATTTCCTGAAAATATTAATATTAATTATCATTACATGCTTTCTTCTTGACAAAACCTCACAAAATGTTATAAATCCTATAAGCACATTCAGCATAAACAAAAAATAGCTTCAGGCATTTTTTTAATGTTCAATAAGAATAATTTGGTCAAGTGCGAGTTGGACTCGCATACTGAGGGTTCCGTAGCACCATATGAAGATTTGATACAATGCAGGTGAATCAAAGTATATATTTTTTTCTAATATTCCAGTTTCAGGCAAGCATGAGTGTATTTTCTTATATTTACCCTAATATCTTTTAAAGGAAGCGTTTTAAATTTATATAAAATATAAACTTTTATTTTCCCTACACAGACTTTTTATTTTATCTGCTACATGATTCGCTTTATTTTTATAAAAATATGTATTTAATTTTCTAATTTGGACCCAAAATTAACATTAAAGTAAGAAGGTCTTTTATAATCTACTGTCTAAATTTTAGGCTCTGTAGATTGGAAGATATAGGGGAAAATAGGTCAAATTTTAAATAATAAATTACTAAATCTGTTTAAAAATCGTAACTAAATATATTTTTCAAAATTTTAAATAGTGTAGTTTCTAAAGTGGAAAATCAAATTATTTAAAAATATGATATATTTGTAATTCAAATAATGAGCCTTTTATTTAATAAATTATATGATGCCTTCGAAAATTAAATTTTTATTTTCCATTTAATTTAATTTGCACCAAAAACTACTATTGGGGTTTTCTTCTATTTTTTCCTATAAATTTCAAGTGAGCCCCAGTACACCTAATTATTTTCAAAATTTTAGGTGGTATGCTTTCGGAAATAAAGCGGGAAATGAGATTTTTTTATATATTTTTTTAATACTTTGTAAACAATTAATTTTAAAAATATGAAAAATATAAATTTGTATTCCTAATAATGAGCCATTTCATTTGATATATTGTATGATGCCTTAAAGTTTTTTTATTATTTTCCGTTTAATTCTATAATTTGGCCCCCAAAAAATATAAGGGATTTCTTCGCATTTTTCCTGTAAACAAAAAATTTTAGGTCTTATAGTTTGGGAAATAAAGGGGGGACTGGTTAATTTTTTTTCAAATATTTTTAATAATATATTTTAAAATATTCATTTTAAAAATATGAAAAAAAATGTATTCCTCATAATGAGCCATTTGATATATTACATGATGCGTTATAAATAATTTTAATTTTATATGTTTCATTTAATTCTGTAATTTGCCCCACAGAAATAATAGTAGGGGTTTCTCCTTATTTTTCCGGTATAATTCAGGTGAGGCCCTGTATCTATAATTTTTTTCAAAATTTTGCAGCTTATAGTTTCGGAGATAACGTAGGGGGAATTGGTAAAAATTGTTATATTTTTGTTAATATCTTTAAAATAATTTATTTTTAAAATAATTAATTTTTGATGAAACAAATATATTTGTTATCGCCATAATGAGCCCTTTCATTTAATATATTACATGATGTGTTAGAAACAATTTTAATTTGATATTTTCCATTTAATTCTCTAATGTGCCTCCCAAAATCAATAGAGGTTTCTTTTTATTTTTCTGGTAAAATTCAGGTGAGGGCCTATATATCTATTTTTTTTTCAAAATTTTGTGGCTTATAGTTTCGTAAATAATTTATTTTAAAAATATGAAAAATATATATTTGTTTTCGCCATAAGGAGCCCTTTCATATGATATATTACAAGGTGTGTTAGAAACAATTTTAATTTTATATTTTCCGTTTAAATCTGTAATGTGCCTCCCCAAAATTAGTAGTAGAAGTTTCTCATTATTTTTCCGGTATAATTCAGGAGAGGTTCAATACGTCTAATTTTTTTCAAAATTTTACTTATAGTTTCGGATATAAGGGGGAGAACGGTCCATATTTTTAGTCCCCCCCCCCAGAAGTACCCCTAAAATCAAAATTTCTTCATTTACGATATCTACTCCTGGTCGTATCACCAAATTATACACTGGTACTAAATTTCAACCTTTTCCGTCCAGTAGTTTAGAAAAAAATTGCTGTGATGTGAAAGAGGTAGAAATCCGGAGTGATATTATAAGGGTATTCGTATATTGTATAAACGAAACCCTAAAAAGTATTTTTTCATCGACCAATATCGTTAAAAAGTTATTGAAGATCATTATTTCCCTGAAATTGTTTCATGTCTATTACTACTACAGATTTGTATCCGTCTATTATTGAAAATCAACCAGTAAATGGTAATTAGAGCTGGCTTTTTAAAAACAATAATTTACACATTAGTTTTAAACTAATGTGTAGAATCTACTATTGATTGTATTTATAGGTTGAAATGATTATTAAGTAAAGACTGTGTTACCGATCACTCTATGATGTGATAGATACAGATGATTGTGAAGAAGTGATACAGATTTCCAACAAATTCATATACCGACAAAAATGCTGATTCTGCTTCAGTACGAATACATAAATATGAGTTTCTCTCATTAGTTTAAAGCGATAATAGAAGTATTCGAAATATTATTTATATTAACATGAGATTCCAATAAAAAATATGCCTTTTAAAACAGGGTGTTGATATTCCATGCACTTCGGGGGAAAAATGTACGAGTAATTAATATCCCGTATGACTGTGGGCGAATCATTTAAAATCTGGATACAAACCAACCAAAATATAATTAGAAATAATTTAGTCAAGTGCGAATTGGACTCGCATACTAAGGGTTCCGTACCACCTTTGGGATTTGATAGAATTCTAGGTGAATAAAAAATATATTTTTCTGATATTCCAGCAAAGAATGAGTGCATTTTTCTTATATTTATTTTAATATATTTTAAACTAAGTTTATAAAAAACATATACACTTTTATTTCTCACACAGAGCCTTTTTATTTCATCTGCTACATGATACGCCTGATTTTTATAAAAATATTTATTTAATTTTCTAACTGGGTCCCCAAAAATTAAGATTAAGATTTTCCCTTTACTTTACCAGTAAACTTTCAGTAAACCCCTATATAATCTTTGCCTGAATTTTAGGCTCAGTAGTTTGGAAGAATTGGTCAAATTTTAAATAATTATTTATTAATTTAAAAAATATTTTAATAAAACAATTACCTAAAATATATTTGTGCATTTATAATTATTCCTTTCATTTGAAGGTTGTACCTTAACATTTTTGTTTCAATTTGAGTTTATAAATTAGATAGAATTTGTGATTTACTTTTTTTAATGGGTCGAATTTTGTAGCTTTATATTTTTAATTTGTTTACAAACTATTTTAAAAAATATTTTAAAGACAATATACTTGTCTTTCTTCCATTATAATTCTGTAAATTGCCCCCCAAACTTAATATCAGGGTTTTCTCCCTATTTTTTCCTGCAAAGTTCAAGTAAGACCCTATATTTCTAATTTTTTCCAAATTTTAGATCGTAAAGTTGAGATATAGAAGGGTGGTTATAAGTCGATGTTTTATATTTATGTTAATATCTTTTAAACAAATGTTGTTAAAAATATGGGAAATATATATTTGTATATCTCATAAAGAGCACTTTCATTTGGTCTAATACATGATGCTTTTGAAAAAAAATATGTTATTTTCCATTTAATTTTATAATTTTGTCCCCCAAAATTAATATAGGGTTTTCTACTTATTTTTTATCAAGTTCAAGTGAGGAAATAAACGGGGAAATGGGTATTTTTTATGTTTCTGCTAATATCATTTAAACAATGGATTTTAAAAATATGAAAAAAATATATTTGTATTCCTCCTAATAAGCCCTTTTAATTGATATATAGTACGATGCCTTTTAAAAAAGTTTAATATATTATTTCCCGTTCAATTATATACTTTCTCCAAAATTAATAGTAGGGATTTCTCATCATTTTTCCTGCAAAGTTGAAGTATTTTTTTTTATTTTATGTCTTATAGTTTCGGAAATAAAGGGGGTTGGATAATTTTTTAAATAAGGGGGAATAGATAATTTTTTTTTAATATCTTTTAAAGTAATTATTTAATATATATTAAATATGATGTAATTCATGATGTGTTTGAACAATTTTTAATTTTATATTTAATACTATAATTTCCCCCCCCCCAAAATTAAAATTAGAGGTTTCTACTTATTATTCCTGTAAACTTTGGACAACGTTCTATACTTCCTTTTTTATATTTTAGGCTCATTAGTTTCGGAGATAGGTGGGGGATATTCGATTTTTTTAAATTTACCCCCAGACGTACCCCTAAAACTTTTTTTTTCATTCAAGTACTAAAATATCAAATTTCAACATTTGTCGTCGAGTTTGGAGAAAATGGCTGTGATATGAAAGACGGAGAAATCACGAGTGATTTCATATGGTTATCCGTATATTTTTATAGACGGAACCCAAAAAATCAGAAAAATTGGGAATAATAACAATAATATTACCAAAATAGTGAAACTCTTCAGTATTTTATAATACAGTTTTGTACTTATTGTAATTCAGCAAAACGCACTTAATACTTTTATTTCTTGTCAATGCAACAAAATACTTAATTTTATCTATTTCGATTTTTAAAGATTTTAATTATTTTATCCTAACATAAACAAAAATGTTAATCTGTGCGTATTTTTCCCAATCCACTGTGCGGAGACGAGAATTTAAAATATCATAGAATCTGTAGATGGAGAATTTCGTGAACCCCAGTGCCTGTGTAAGAACTAGATGGCTCTCTCTCAGATACATACAATCATAGGCGAACCGAAGGGGGGCAGCTGCCGGACCTGAAAAACCGGCCGTGAGCCATTTAACCTTCCCATAAATTTGCTGACTTGCCCCCCGCTCAGGACCAAAAAATTTTTACACTTTTTAGGAATTTTTTTTTCGTTTGTCCTCCTCTAGGATAAGTTGTTTCCTAATTAGCGCCTCCCTAAACCAAAACTGCGCCCTTGCATGAAATATTTTATTGTCTGAACTCAGGAAAAGACTGTCAAAGATTTTACAAAATGTATTGTTGCAGAATACCAATGATGATTAAGACTTTGGTAGTTACATTTTATATATTAAAAAAACTGTAAAATTCTTAAAAGGGAATAATATAGCAATTTTGGATGTATACAATCTTAGGAACGAAATAATCAAAAGAAAAGATCTATTCTTTGGGTATCAAACTGAAAAATGATTAAAGACACTGAAGTTAGTCAGAATTTTTACAGACATTTCATATTGTTCTTGGACAAGGTCGTGGTGCACCGAGACAAGTGGTTTGATTTCAGCCACACAAATTGACTCTCTTCATTGACCAACATAAAAGAGCAGTTTGTTCACATAGTTGAAACTATGAAACTACAAAAACATAAAATTAATATGAATGTTCTGTAAGAATAAATTTATTCATTTAAAGCAAGTTCATTCATTTTTGTTTTATTAAGAACTTCACAGAAGTGCCAACAATTTTTAGGAGGTAATGACTTTATAAATATATTTACAATAGTGTCATTTTTGCTGTCAATTTCCGCCACTTCTGCATTTACAGAGATAGTTTTTTCTCTGAAGAAGGGTAAGTGGCGGGATGAAAGAAACAACAATGGACTATTAATATATCTTAATATGGATATAGAGTGCAAAGATATTGTTTAAATATTCTTTAATAACAAATATTTGTTAGATGTTGCTTGAAGTAACAAAAATATGTATGGAAAAATGTTAACAAAAAAATATTTTATATTCAGATGTACTTTATTTTTTTACCTTGAACAGTAAATATACTTTATTTTCTTTAGAAAAAGGTGGCAGCCCTACCTACGAGTGTACTACATATTATCATGTATTTGATAAGTATAATAACATCTAAACGGAAAATTGTCGTCGTTGGCACAGAATAATTAAACTCAGAAGCGAAACTCTCCGTTGCCGCCAGAATGTACGCTATCCTCAGAGTAAAAGCTACAAAAATAATCCCATTATTCAGAAAGAATATGTTAAATACATGTTACTTACATGTAGACAATATTCAACTACATATCAATTATCAAACATATTCTAACTATGAGGTGAAATTTATCGTGTTTAAAAAAACAGTCCAAGGATCGCATTATTAGCACTAAATCTTATAAGATTTATTTATGATTTTAAATTGCATCAGAACGAGGTAACTATACAAGTTCTGGGTTTGATTATTGTGTCGTTGTCGACAATTTTCTATTTTATATAAATTAAGTAATAGGACCCAACAATAAAAAAAGTAAACTTAAATTTTATTTATTGTGAAAAAAAATCCCTATACTTTGCTTTTAAAATTGGTAAAAATATTTTTCGTCTACCGCGACACTTGGTATTCATGCTTTATATGATCAAAACAAAAATGAAGGGGGAGCTAATATATTTCAGTTACTGATTTAAATATTAGACTTACCTGAGTGCTGGCTTAAAACCATGTTCAAAATTTTGTTTGAGCGAGTATTCATTTTTAAAGTACACAACACCACTTCACTACACAGCCTAGAATGTTAAAAAAACCTGATATGTACAATGTCTATACAGGTAGTTCGTCGAAACTCAATACTTATTACATTAGGTTAGGTTAGGTTATTGCAACCCTCGTGTGAATTCGAAGGCAGTATTGGCGGGCACACGATACACCTGTAACGGTATGCCGACTTGTGTTCCCAAATGTGACCAAGTCTGCGCATGACATCATCTGAAATGTTTATCTTCATGCATTGAATATAATACTAAAACATTTAATTTAAAACATTTTGAGGGCTTACGGTAGGTTGAAGAGCGTAATTTCATTGTTCATTTGTAGATGTCTAGTGGAGAAATAGTTTTCATTCGGGTTTGTGTGTTTACAGATAAATTTCGCAGTTTATTTATAGTATAATTGGTCCCCACATTTATCTGTTAATTTAATTGAAAAACTTTGAATTCATTTCTATTAAATTCAAAGGACGAGTTGTGGTGTTGCTACATTAAAGAACAATAAACACTATCTAAATGGGCAATTTGCACCCTGTATTTAGAATTTTCACGAAAAAACACATTTCCAAAAAACACACTCAGAAAACTATGTAAACCAACTCATGTGAAAATGTAGATTTGTAGGTACATACCTTTTCAATAATTGGGCATTTTCTCACTTACGTTTCATTTGAAGCTATACGGCCTTAGTCGGTGACCCGTCCACTTGGCGATAGCGATATTAGTATATGATAATCATAACAATATAGAGTCTTCCGTTGTTTCAAAACTTTTTTAGGATCGAATGCAATTTTTGAGCTTTTCATTTTTGAAAAAATTTTACCTGTGATAAATTTTTGATAACAGTTTGTAGTTACTATTTTAAATTCTCATAAATTCATATTACTTTGTAATTTGGTGTACTATAAATAATTATCAAAATTTAATATTAATATATGTACTGTAACTGCAAGGAAATTTTATTCCACTTTTAAGATATACTGTGATTTAAAGTATATATGTGCCTAGCAGTTACTTATTACTTATAATTGAAATTGTAGGTTGTCTGAAAATTCTATTATTAAGATTTTATGTGTCAACTAAGGTACAAAAATTTAGCATTTAAAATTATTTTTTTTTATTCAAACATAGTGATGCAGCAGACTATTGAGTAACAATATTTTTATTTTATTTTGAAAGCTACAACTACATGACTAAAAATATTTAAATTCACAATACACAAATGTATTCTGGTGTGTACCTCATGTACCTGTTATAGCCTATCCTTGTATTTGTTCTTACCGATAATTTATATTATACACGCCCATTCATAAAGTTTAGCAAGATTTTCGTTTGGTTACAAGGTAAAATTCCAATACTCAGAGAGCTCTTGATATGATCTTTAAAGGTTTTGATCTAAAATATGAAGAAATACGTATCTACTATTTATAAGGTACATTTATTTCTAAGAGTATAACATGGTTTTATTAAAAAATAAATTTTTGTTGACAACGTCCACTTGTATAGCCAGCGGTAACCTAACAAACATCACAAAACTAAATATAATAATAGTAAAATATCAAAATTCAATATATAAAGGTCGAAAGCACAAGGATGCAGAACATTACTGTTGCCTGATAAAAACGATGACAGGCCACGACTGACACCCCATGGGCATATCGTGGCAACGTTGCAAGGACTCGGTTATACAGTGAAAAAATTTTTATATACAGCAGGTCTCGCATGTGTGTTAATATTGACGAATGGACTCGAATGTGCATGATATATAAAAAAATTTTATTTCTGCTAATATCTTACCCCTCTAAAGGAATTACGATTAAACGTTTTAAAAATATTCCAAAACATCAAAATATATTTTTTGAAAACTATCCCTTCATGTGGGCCTCTGGTGGCCTGTTGAACATATCGGGCCTCGGTTTTGTATCTGGTTACGTATATATATATATATATATATATATATATATATATATATATATGTTTGCTTTACTCTCATCTCAGGGTGGATTCCGCTTGGCTTTACTCAAATACTCTTCTATGATCTTTCAAATAAATTTTAATTAATTGCAAAAATGTATAAAGATTCAAATTTGTACTTACTGTTTGCCTTCTCCTTCTGCTTATCTCATATTCTCCCCATCTCTAATACTTTTATCTTCTATTATTTATTATTCATCATTTAATTTAAAAAATCTTATTATCCAAAAATTTTGTTTCTTATAATTAATTTCCTTTCTCATATTTTTATTGAATTTTTTTAATTATATATTTTATTTCTTTCCTTTTTTATTATAGATTTGTATGACTTATTCATAATTCAATTTTAACTTTAAGTAATAATCAATCAACCTTTTGTAAGTACTTTGTTCTATTTATTGACAATAATAAAATCATTTTCAATACATCCTAAACATCAACATTAATTACCATGAAATTAAACTTTTATCTATTATCCCCTTGAGAAATTTTTCTTTAAATATTCTAATAACCCAACTTAATCAATATAAAAATAATCTAAATACAAAATTATTTTCTAATGTCACATACTTACCAAAGTACAGTACCTTTTTATTCACTAACCTTTGTCCTTTTCATTAGTTCTTATTTGTCCTCTTCTTTTATGTGTTTTACTTCCTCAGGATACTCAGTTATATTGACTATACTTATAAAGTTCATTCCATACATTTTTATTATTTCCCATTATAGAATAAATAATTATTAAATTTCATATATTTGTCCTTCATATACTTCTAAAGATAATTCCAAATGTTCCAACATCATAACCCCTTCAAATTTTGAGGTTAGTTCATGGGAAATTGGTCTTTAAAAACTCAAACAAAACATCATCATATTACAATCATCAGTTTTCAGGTTAACTTCAACTGTTAAGGTGAAGTTAACCTGAAAATTTCATCATGATATTCTAACCTATGAGTTACGGGTAACAGCAATTACATATAACGGCCCCAGGTTCGGAACCTTTATGTGCTGGTTTCCCAAAAACTCCTAGATGTCGGTCTTTACATCCCGCGTCTTCAAATTTAACGATATGTATCAAATACATAAAGAAGTGTTCGAGAGGACTTTAAATTGTGGGAAGCGCAACTGATGAAGGTTTCCTAACCAGAAATAATATATATTAAATGTATTGTCTTACGTACAAAATAATGACACCTCGAAGAGAGTATCACAAAATTATGCTAAATTTTAGTTCATTTGGAGATTGAAAAATGGTTTGCAAATTTTGAAGCGGACAACGTATATGCTCCGAACATTGCCAGCTAAATAAAAGCTAATAATAAGTAATTGGGATGGGGCTTGCTACCTCCACTGAAATTGTAGACATATTGAGTTATAAGAGACTGGTAATGTTACACAAGAAGCCATTTAATCCACCAACCAGAAAATAAAATTACATTAAATGCCAAATTGACGAGCTCAGCAATACTTCTACAATTTTATGTAATTTATTACGAAGTGCGTTCAGCGCCTTTAATTTCGATTTCTTCACTTTTAACAATCATAGGGAAACCCGTCTTTACATACGGACGATAACTAAGTAATTAATTTCGGTTCTTGATTGTCCCGAAACGGATAAAAGTTTTCAAAATGTATGTAATGATAAGTAGGTTTGCTTTAGCAGTACATTTTATAAAAATATTTCGATATTACATTGAAAACCCCAACAACTGAAAATACAGGCTCTGAACAAATTTGTGTAATGTTAACATTTATCCTTATTGGATTAGGGCCACACCAAGTTAGTAAGAAAATCGTTGTCCCTAAATCATATTAGTATATTAGGCATTGTACAAAAGCGATCTAGTTGGGAACTTTTCGCTAATGACTAATGCCCTGGTTTTTATCAACCAGGAAAAGACTAATGTTAGTCTGAAGCTGGTAGATAATGTAACTCGTTCCTAGAGGTTTTCTTGGACATCCAGGTGCGGCTACGCTGATTGGACGAGACAGGGGATTAAGCGACCCAATGAGCACCGGTTAAGGGTATAAATACGACGGGTAATCTGAATTTCCCATCATTCACCTGATGACGATAGCAGATCCAAAGCTATTGAAACGTTGTGAGATCAATCATTTCAAGACGATTTAAGTCCAAGGAAAACTCGAGAAACAGGAACAGACCAATTTTGTTTCTGTATAATCCATAAGAGATGAAAACTAAATAAATGCTGAAGAAATTATATTTAGCACAGAGTTAGTATTACGAATCCTACCCTACTTGCATATTTCGTTATTCGAAAATCATCAGTGTAAACCGTACAAGTTGTGTACACAACATATTATTATTATCATAGAGCAGATTATTTTATTTAGAAAGTGAAAAATGTAGAAGTTGAGAAATTTGTACTTGCAATAAAATCCTCACCAGGCAGATATCCATCATAAGTGAATCGACTGGGGTTATAATTTATAGTATAAACGAATAGGTAAACCCATTGGTTGTCCAATTGAAAAACTTGACTTTAGAAAGGTCAATGCTATAATTTAAAAATTCTAGCAGACAATAAAATTTAAACATACTCTAATAATAAGTTATAAAATACCAAAAATGTTTGAAAAATTGACAATTCAAATCGAAAAAGTTTAAATGAATTAAGAAAACATAAATGATCCACAATATGCAGTGACCAATTTATCGAAACTGAATTTAACGATCTGAACAGACTAAGGTAGACAATATAAAGGTACACGGCTAAGCTGTGTTTTTATTGAAGTTAAACTTTCAGTTTTTTAGAAAATCACTTAAAACAAGAGAGGGCAAATCAGCAAATATATATTGACAGTTGATATTTCTAAAATGATAAATGCAGTGTGTTCATTAAAGTTATCCATAAAATCGTTAAAAATAACTGGGTCAGTTTTCTTAATAAAACCTTCTATACATTCTATAGTATTCTTCGTGCAGCAATTTGAAAACAGAATTCCTCCTGTTAATACAGAGAAATCACAAATGTAAGTGTAATAATTGCCCATGCATACAAGCTTATATTTTTGAATGTTAATAAACTGTTTAAACAGTTGTCTTCTAAATGTTATTTGTGGCATGTTCTTGATTATTTTTAAGTTTTCTTAGGAATAACACCACAATTGAATTCAAAAAGCTGTATACTGAAAGAAAATACCAAACGTTTCAAAGTCGATTCTAACTTCGTTGTCAATGGCTTTAAAATATGTAATGAAAATGTAAATTGCAAAGTGAAAGTTTGATTTATGACGTTCTGCTCAAACTAAACTTGTACAATTATTTTCGTCAAGATAATTCTAACGTCCTCACGTTGAAAATGTCAAACGTTTCCATGCTTAGTCCACATTTTCAATTAAATTGCAATGGTATGGTAATTTCAATGACAAAATTTACCCTGATAATATTGATTTCTCTATTAAAAATGATGTATTTTTTTGTTGTTTTAAGAAAAGGCAGATGTACTTTCATCAGTCTAAGTTGCTTAAGTCGTACTTTTTGATTATTTTCTCACTGTATTTCCAATGAACAAGACCTCTTTTGTTTTAGTAAATACAGAATTCAATGATCAAGTGTGTTAGTTTGTATAGTTGTTGTTATCAAAAACTTCTCAAATACAATAGCAGGTTTAATTTGTCTAGTTTCAGTTTGCCTACTAGGTACATTCGTGTGTTGAAATTAATCCCAAGTTGTTGTACTGTTCAATGTTACAAATTTGCCTCAAAAATGATAGTACTAATATTGCTATATACCATTTAACGAAAGCTGCGGCCATCTTGACGAGTGTGTAACTTTAATCGGGCTACCCAGATACAAATGGCAGATAATATTATTTCCACCCCATTCCATTTCCTAGACATTTATAAAAATCAACAAACATTAGATTTTCCGCCCTATACATTAAGTACTTTTTTACAAGTGTCTTTTAGTTACTTCGTTTGATTCATTATTCAGTATAAATTTTCTTTTGGGAATATTAAAACTATCCACTAAAACATATATTTAGCCATTTAAAGATGCACATCAATAAAAGTAACTCCTGTCTTTTCAATTGAAACAAATCGAAAAAGTAAGGATTTGTTAAGCTGGATAAGTTGAAAAAATGAAAATAGTATTCAGCCCAACTTCAACTATGCATTTTATAATTAGTTCACTTAATAATATGTTTTATTACAGAATTACGAAGATAAGTACGACATATCAAGAACTGAAAATGGTCACCTTCTTTTAAAACCAAAGAACTTACAGATGTTAACAGGAAAGAATCTCGCAAAGCGAAATTCTGAAAATATAGGAAAGCCAAGATTGTCACATGAAGAAGCAAAAATTCTAGGTAAACCATATACCTATGATGAGAAATTTCAGAGAAAAGAATCATATAACAAGGGAGATGCCAATTATTTTTGGGACGAAAAATTGAAAGGAACTGAGAAAAAAATACCCTGTAAGGAAGAAATGGCCAACCCACCTTTTAAGTTTATTAAAGAACTTCCGGCAAACGCAAGAGATACAAACGATACTGAAGAAGATTACGATGAGAGTAGTGAAGACCACAGTGATAGATTTGAACAGTCCGGCAATGGAATAGATGATAGTGCTGAATTGTTTGAAACCCTAAATCAACGGGGAAGAAAAAAAATTCCAGATATCAAAAAAACAATTAAAAAAGCAATGAAAAAGAGACACTGAATGTGAATTAACAATTATAAATTGAATGAATCAGTTTTGTAAATTGAATTAATAATGTTTCATCACGAAATAAATACATGATTTTAAAAATAAAATTGTTATATATACATATACATAGATATAAGCACCCGCCTCTTACTATCACCATTCCTGGGATATTATGGCTTAATGCCGAAACCAACACTAGAGTACACGCACCCCGTCGAATTGGTTGCAACCTCTTTTTGCGACACAATTTGACCTTCTGATAAAAAGTTCTTATAACCCCAATGCCTATGAAAGCCTCCTTGGGAGTCTGGGAAGGCTGTAAGATCCAAAGTCCAGGGGTTAACAGTGGACGCGTGTTTGAATGTATGAAAAGTATGTCACTACGCATAAGTTATATCACTCTACATGATTATGGTAAACAGTGGTATTTAGGGACGCTGATTGCAGATCCAATGTCACCTAGCTTCTATCATGTCAAGTTCAAAGTCATCTCCAGTTCAAATTGTGAAAAAAGCGTTAGAAAAGTATGATGTGAAAGGTAGATAAGTTTTTGAGGTCGCTGCATATGAACGTATCAGGTTCGCTTAAGCCTACAAGGTTACCTGGAAGTCATTTTAAATCATCTGAAGAATAGACGCTTATATTGAATTTAAGTTTTACAGTGACATTGAACTTTCTAGAAGGTCAGTGAAGACTAGACTAGAACCTAACCAGTTAATAAGATTTTTTTTATAAGAAGAGGAAATGCATTTACGCACACCCTGTGCTAGGATTAGTGTTTACACAGCGCATGAGGAAGTAAAGCGTTGCCATTTACATTTACCCAGTTTTGAAACAACTACATCCCGATATCGGTATTTCCAGCAAGACCATGAGCATCATGAACAGTTTCGTCAACGAGATTTTCGAACGTATTGCTGCTGAAGCTTCGAGACTGGCATATTAAAATAAACGTTCGACTATTCCAAGTAGGGACATTCAAACTGCTGTTCGTCTATTATTGCCCGGTGTACTCGCCAAGCAGACAATTGGCGGGTAAATACTATTCTTGATAAAATAATTCAGTTGAAATCACATAAAGACTTCGAATCCCCGTGAGATGGTTCGAAAACCAGAACAACTCAAAGACGCTAATAAAAGTAGCATGACTCGCATACCCCGTATGCAAAATATCAAGACTAAATGCGCTCTTTTGAAAAACAGCACAACTCAGAGATTCTAATAGCGTGCTACTGATTAAGAGTTTTATAATTCTGAGCTACGCTACTCTTCGAAATAGAGTTATCGAGCAGTACTACTCTTCGAAATAGCAAAACGATTTGTGCGGCTCTTCACAAGAGCTTAATGAATCGTGCTATTTTTCGTAATGGGGTTCTGAGTTGTTCTAGTCTTCGTAAAGTGCCTCGACTCCTGTTGATCTTCGTGAAATGTATAAGCTTCGTAAGAGCGCCGTTGTGATGGTTGAACTGAGAAAGAGCCTTTATAAAAATCTGGAACAGTAGTCATATAGATTACTAATGTACCTAATTCATTTCGAAGGTGCGCTTAATCACTGGCAGTTTGGCTTTGAAAATACTTAGAATGCCCGTTAAGTAACCTTGTAGGCTTAAGCGAATAATATTCTTGTTCAGTGACCTCAAAAATCTATGTACCTGCTGTTTCACATTTTTCTAACGTTTTTTTCACAATTTGATCTTGGAATGGCCTTGAACATGACAGCTAGCTGACCTTAGACCTGAAATCAGCGTACCTAAATATCCTTGTTCACCATAAACAAGTTTGGTGACACACTTTGTGCGAAATGACGTAAGATTCATACCTTCAAACTTTCGTCGACTTCAAAAAGAATGTCAACCAACCCTCCATCATGAAAAAAAATTCTATTCGTTAGCTATACCTTTCCTTACAGTAGATCACAATTTGCTTTGAAGAAATTATTATAGCTTTGCAAAACATTTTTGATTATTATCGGTATGTGAATTGTAGTAAGAAACATTCGTACATCCACATATCGATGACTGAAGTTCATTTACAAGGTATTTTGCATAAGGTAACAAAATCTTATACTAAGACGCAAAAAGTATGCCCAATAACTACACAATTGACATTATTATTATTATTATAATTTCGCGTTAGTTGCTTCTTATCCTTTGCTCGTCATCCTGAAAATGGACAGAATGTATCGTATTAAGTTCAATTCCTGAACTACATCACGTTTCTAGGCAGGCGCTAGTGGAAGTGATAACCGAGGATAGTTACAGGGGGTGAAAGTGGTAATTTTTTTTGGTCAAGGCATCATCAAGTAAACGTTCCAAAATTGGCTGCATAGAAGATTGTGATGCATTTAAGCAAATTCCCGAGAGGCGTCTGCATAGAGTGTTAAATATCCCTGACAGGTGAAGTAACCTGAAAAATTTTATCGTGACATTCTGTCCTAGGAGTTAAGGGAGAACAGCAATTACACGGAACGGCTCCAGATTCGGAACCTCTGTGTACTGATTCTCTTGAAAATCCTAGATGTCGGTCTTACATCTCGCGTCTTCAAATTTAACGAAATGCATCAAATGCATAAAGAAGTGTTCCAGAGGACATTCAGTTGTGGGAAGCGCAACTGATGAAGGTTCCCGACCAGAAACAATATATATTATATTTATATATAATATACAGGGTGTAAACGGTTTGAGTGCAAAGATTTTGAAGAACAATACTTCAGGCAAAAACAAATCAAAAAGCTTTATAACATTTTCTAAAATAAACTATAGTTTTGCCAAAAAGAACACATAAAGTTAGATTTTATGTAGCCCTTGCTACAGCGAATAATACAATAATTTCGATTTCAAAATGTCGGTAAATCTAAATATGTAAATACTCAATAGCTTATACATCTTTAATAGCCACATTAAAAATGAAAATTGATTATTTAAACTCGAAATATGCTTTTATAATTTAGTGTAAGTTTCTCCGAATAGATATGGCAACGTGGCATACAGACCAACTTATTTACTACATTTTTTACTTTAACGACGACTGAGAGTTACGATTGTTTTTTTCTGCGATTTCGATTCTTGAAAATAAGAATAGATAAACGGTAAAATGATTTGAATGATATCTATTTGATGTAGACTTCGTGTTTTGCTTTCCATTTAATATATTTTTTAAATAAATAAAATCGGTTGTGATTAGTGTGTAAGTTCGAAAATTAAGAACAGTGCGACAGTATTTATTTGTGATAAATAATGGCCGATTATACAATTAGGGACAGACATGACATGCTCTTAATTTATGGGGAAAGCAGACGTAATTGCAGAAAAGCAAGAATGTTATACAGGGAAAGGTTTCCAAACAGACGCCTGCCCAATGCTAGGACATTCGTAGCTGTTTCGCAGAGGCTTCTGGAAACAGGTAGTGTAATACCACAAATAAACAATCGCGGACCACAGCGACATAATCGTATCTTAGCTGCTGAGGATCAAATACTATACCTTATCGACATCAACCCATATCGTGGCACACGGAGTATTGGAAGTGAGCTGCAAATTTCTCACACTGTTGTTCATAGAACATTACGGGAACAATTGCTCTATCCATATCACATGCAGCGGGTTCAAGGGCTTTCAATTGATGATTTTCAACCAAGACTCAATTTCTGTCGTTGGTTCCTCAGAAAACATCGACAATTTCCTAATTTTGTGAACAATATTTTAACAACAGATGAAGCAAGTTTTAATAGGAATGGTGTAATAAATTTTCATAATACGCATTCGTGGTCTTAGTTAAATCCGCACGAAATACGCCAGTCAGTATTTCAACACCAATTCGCAGTTAACGTGTGGGCTGGAATAGTTGGTGAATACTTGGTTGGGCCATTTATACTGCCTGCACGTTTGACAGATGAGAATTACCTTTATTTTTTGAACAACACGCTACCAGATTTGTTAGATGAAGTGAACCTACAAACACGTTCCAATATGTGGTACTTACATGACGGAGCACCTGCCCACGCAAGTCATCTAGTTGTCGACTTCTTAAATAGAACATTTCCCCGTCGTTGGATTGGTCGAAACGGACATATACGTTGGCCAGCAAGATCTCCTGATCTCAATCCTTTCGATTTCTACTTATGGGGACACATGAAAAGTAAGGTTTACACGACTCGAATTATTGACGAGAATGACCTTAGTCAACGCATTTTTGACGCTGCTGACGAAATCCGAAATATTCCAGGAATTTTTTCTCGCATACGTGAAAATTGGATTAAACGGTGTCGTGCTTGTGTCGATATTAATGGTGGGCATTTTCTGTGAATAATCCGTTGTTTCAACTCAGTTCTATCATTATAATAAATTCTGTAAGTAGGATTACATATTTACTTGTCTAATATAAATAATATTAATTAAATCAGTAATAATGACTCTTCGAATAATTTAACTGGTAAAAAACTACATATAGAGATCTCTTGAGTTGAATATCATATTTACTCAACTTTCTATAATTGCATAAAAGAAACCGTCAAATACAAATTCTAATTGCAATACCTTGTATTAAAAACGTAAATATTTTAAACAAAATATTTCATACGTTTTTATTTAATTCTAAGGTCAATATCATCAGTCAATACAAAAACACAGGTGTTTCTTTTTTTGTCGGCGTAGTCATTCCTTTATTATTCGCGCTAAGAGAGAATCTGCTTCGAACGCGAGCGACGTTGCCGGATTGACAATAATTTACTTAATATGTTTTAGGGATTTTCTTGGTTATTAAGGCCTACTGACCATAGTGGTATAAGAGATTTTTGTTTAATTTGTTGTATACTACCTCCACCTAAAATATATGCACTCAAACTATTTACACCCTGTATATTGTCTTGCGTACAAAGGAATGACACCTCAAAGAGAGTATTCAATATCTCTGACAGGTGAAGTAACCTGAAAAATTTTATCGTGACATTGTTTCCTAGGAGTTAAGGGAGAACAGCAATTACAAGGAACGGCTCCAGATTCGGAACCTTTGTGTACTGATTCTCTTGAAAATCCTAGATGTTTGTCTTACATCTCGCGTCTTCAAAATTAATAAGATCGGCCAAATATCTAAAACCTCCAATGAGAGAAGATGAAATATTAGTGAATATAGCTCGCCATTCTGAACAAGGAGTTTCAGAGTCAATATCAGTGCAAAACATATAATAAATCAACTTACGAATTATTTAGGAAGAATGCAGGGAACTATTAGGAACAATACAGTAACAACACCCTAAAATTTTGATCGAAGTAATCAACAAAGAAGGAAAGTACTGAACCTAGAAGAAACGAATATAATCAGAATTTTAATAACTAAAGATATTAAAATAATACTCTCTTCGAGGTGTCATTCCTTTGTACGCAAGACAATATATATTATATATAAATATAATATATATTGTTTCTGGTCGGGAACCTTCATCAGTTGCGCTTCCCACAATTGAATGTCCTCTCGAACACTTCTTTATGCATTTGATGCATTTCGTTAAATTTGAAGACGCGAGATGTCGATCTTACATCTCGCGTCTTCAAATATTAAAATAATCCCAATACAAGCCCAATGAATAATGTTGCAAATTATGGGACAAACAATTATAGCAGACAAAATGCTAGAAATAATAATGGGAATAATAATAGGCAAGATACTATTAACGACCCTTCTATTAACAACGACAGATTCAAGTACGATTGCCAAACATCTGAATCTATCCAGCATATCACAGGGGGTTGTTAAGTGTTTACTGCAACTGAATAAAAGAACAACACGATACTCTGGCAAAACTACGACAACAGGAACTAGCAGTGAAATTTGAACTATCACAGTCGGTCTGATTAGCATACTATATACATACATATATATATATATATATATATATATATATATATATATATATATATAGTATTCGAGTAACTAGAAGCGAAAGCAGAAGGCTACGAGAATTATGCGAACCGACCTGAAGAGGGCAGATGTGACTCTGCCGAAACGTCGTCATTTTACCATCGATCCCGGCAGGGATCAGTTATCAACTACACGGATGAATTCCCGGAAACCACCTAAAACATATATATATATATATATATATATATGTTATATAAGTTATTCCATCGACTTATGTGAAACCATCTAGCAACAGTTCCCAAGCTGAGTCAGCATCCACGTGTCGTCTCAGGTTACCCTCGACGACGTACATCCGTGAGAACAGCAAACGCTGCGACAGCTTAGTCAGCATTATTATGTTTTAAATTGTTCAATTGCCTTATGTCTGTATTCATTATTACTTACATATTTGTCTAGTTAATTTAACACATAATTTTTGTCTTTTTTATTGTTATTAAGTTTTATTATTATTTTCATTATATTCAAGTTTCTATTAAAAGTTTATTAATTGTGCAAGTATAAATAAAGTCTTTTTTTAAAAAAGATAAATTTTGAAAGTGTGATTTAACAAATTGGCGCAGTCAGTAGGATCCGTCTAACGTTACTAGAACACGAGTACTCTAACTGGTAGCGGCGGATTCCTATCCCTCAACGGAACAACGAACCTGGAAGAAGTCCTCACTGCAATCAAACGTAGAACACGGCGCTTTCAATGTTCCTGTTGATGTAAGTAATGGTGAATCGTCATTCGTTTTAAGTAATTATTATTTGATTTATTTTATTGAGAATTGATTTTTAATAATTTGATTTAATACATTTGATTTCATTGATTTTTATTGATTTTATTATTTGATTTTTATATATTTGATTTGAATGAAATATTGATCTATTTCATTACTTGATTTATTTGATATATTTATTTTATTTCTTTTATTGCCATTTTATATATCTGATTTACTTATTTTATTGATTTATTATCTGAATAATTGACTTATTTGAGTTGATATTTTCATCTATCGTTTTTAATTGCTTTACATTTTATACCATACTGTTCTATCATTCAAACAATCGTTTATCCCAATTAACGTATTCTACAGTATATTAATTTTCTATACCATTTAATATTCTATTTTATACAGTTTATTCTCTTGTTCCAATTCTTTTATATTGATACATATAAAAATGGCACAAGCATCACCATCTCCGGTTAACACCGAAACCGAGAGATATCGGTTAACGGAAATATTTTCCGTTATACCCGAATTTGAAGGCGACCAAATTTCCTTGGGAACCTTTATAGACGCGTGTAATTGCGCTTATAACATGTCCACGGCGGATCAAAAGTATTTATTAGTGATCCACATCAAGAATAAACTCAAAGGGAAAGCGGCGCAGTTGATAAATTCAAGGAATCCCGGATCATACCTTGAAATCAAACAACTACTGACATTGCATTTCGGAGATTCTCGTGATCTCTCTTCCCTTATTCACGACTTACAACGTCTGAAACAACTTGCCAACGAGTCCCCATTAACATTTTACAATTGACTCCAGGTATTGAGTGCGAAAATGCACTCCTGCATCCACAAAACGGCTGGGCTTAGTCCAGAACAAAAAGACGCCCAGACTACTCTAGTGGATACAATTGTGATGAATACCCTTCTTACGGGATTAGAACCCCGTTTAGGTCAGGTAATTCCCCCGGTTCAACAAGGACAACAGTTTCGTCCACAAAACTTCCAGAGACCCCCTTTTAGGTCTCAAATGAACCCAAATTATTCTCGTCCTTCGGTTATACAGAATAACCCGAATAACCGTCCTGAAAGGACACATCATTTCAATCAACATCAAAATGATGGTTACTCACAATATTCGGATTATAATACCGATAATTACAATACTTATGACTACGAGGATGATAGTAAAAATTATTCAGGCTTCGAAGAAACTTTTGACGATACTCCTGTCGAGCCTTTTAATTGTCACGATTATCAGGATTTTCTAGCGCTTCCGAGCCTAGATCAACCTCCCGATTCGACAACAACTTTGTGCGAAGTCGAAACCCAGATTCAAAACCTCAATCTGGACGACTTGAACCCCGACTTGAACTTCCCGGAGCAACTATTTCTTTAAGCCCACTTCTTACTGTGAACTCTAAAAATCTATATTACATTCTTGACGCTTCTTCTAAATTTAAACTTCTTATTGATACCGGAGCTGGTATCTCTATCTTCAAAGAAAATACCGTAAAGAATTTCACCCAAAGATCTCCTGAAAGGGTAACGATTCAAGGAATTACCTATGAAAAAATCCCTATTTCACAATCTACTTTAATCCCATTCGCCCCACGTAACCCACATAAAGTTTTTATATACGATTTGGACATTGAGTTTGACGACATACTAGGTTAAGATTTTCTCGAACACTATGAATGCATAGTTGACTTAAAATCTAAACAGCTGAAAACAAATTTTAAAACCATCCCTTTACACAAAGTTCCCGATAACGATCAACCCTTGACTGATGTACCCGACACACCCAATGTTAAGCCAAATATTACTTCACAGACACCCACACAAAACAAAATAACTATTGAGGCACGAACAGAAAAGATTTTTAAACTTAAATGCGATCTTTCTAACATCGACGCCATCTTACCAACTCAAGAAATTGACAGAGTAAGACTTCCAAACGTACTCGTACACATTAACACAAATGGCGAATTTCTAACTTCCATCATCAACGCTAACGCGATGTCCAAAACAATAACCTTTTCTGATTTAAAACTGGAACCACTTGACAAAACTCACCCTCTTTTGAATTTCAATACAGACGATTATCATGAATCCCAATACATAGACAGAAACTCGACTATTAGACAACAAATTAGAACTGAACATCTAAATGACGAAGAACGCGAACAAATCACTGATCTCTGTTTGGAATTTCAAGACATTTTCTATCTTGAAGGTGACGTCTTGACTTTCACTAACGAGGTTAAACATTCGATTGATACGAATAAAGCAAAGCCCGTTTTCACTAAATCATACAGATATCCTCAAGTTCATAAAGAGGAAGTGAAAACCCAAATTGGAAAAATGCTCGAACAAGGTATCATTAGGCACTACTCATCTCCTTGGTCTTCCCCTGTATGGGTCGTCCCCAAGAAGCTCGATGCTTCTGGTAAACAAAAGTGGCGAGTTGTTATCGATTACAGGAAATTAAATGAATTGACTGTAGACGATAAATATCCTTTGCCAAATATCTCCGATCTTCTCGACCAACTTGGAAAGTGTCAATACTTTTCGACACTGGATCTCGCTTCCGGGTTCCACCAGTTGGAAATCCAAGAGGAAGATATTCCTAAGACTGGCTTTTCTGTCGAAAATGGTCATTACGAATTCGTTCGTATGCCATTTGGTTTAAAAAATGCACCTTCTACTTTTCAGAGGGTCATGGACAATATTCTTCTGGGTATACAGAATGAACGTTGTCTCGTCTACATGGATGATATCATCGTCTACTCTCCGACCATCCATGAAAATATTTCCCGGTTGGCAGAAGTTTTTAAACGACTTCGGAAGTCTAACCTAAAAATTCAACCTGATAAGTGCGAATTTCTTCGTAAAGACGTGGCTTATCTTGGCCATCTTATCACACAAGAAGGTGTAAAACCAAACCCTTCAAAGGTTGAATGTATTCAGAACTTTCCGCAACCCCAAACTCCGAAAGACATCAAATCTTTTCTTGGTCTCGCTGGGTATTACAGACGCTTCATACCAAATTTTGCGAAGATCTCTAAACCTCTGACAAAACTACTCCAAAAAGACGTCAAGTTCATCTTTGACGCAGATTGCAAGTCTTCCTTCAATGAACTGAAGCAAGCCCTTGTATCTGACCCAATCCTGATATATCCAAACTTTGAAGAACCCTTCCTGCTCACTACTGATGCTAGTGCTTTTGATATTGGAGCGGTTCTTTCTCAAGGCCCTGTGGGAAAAGATCTCCCTGTTGCATACGCTTCTCGCACCCTCTGTGCTGCAGAGACACGATATTCCACCATCGAACGAGAATTGTTGGCCATAGTTTGGGCTGTTAAGCACTACAGACCGTATCTTTTTGGGAGAAGGTTTACACACCTGTGTGACCACCGTCCGCTTACTTGGCTCTTTTCCATCAAAGATCCTGGGAGTCGTCTAGCCAGATGGCGCCTTAAGCTAGAGGAATACAATTATAAGATTGAGTACAAGCCCAGCTAGGTAAACCAAAACGCAGATGCTCTTTCTCGCATCAAAATCAACCATTTCAAGCAATGTGCTGATTTCCTTTCCAAAATCAAAATTTTCGCTAACAACGAAACTGACTCCGAACAACCTGAAAACTCTGATAATGACGACGAACATGACGAAAGAATTATCGCTGAGTTTAATCGATTTGTTCAACTCTACAAAACTGAGTCAATAATCGATTACTCTAAAATTGAAATATCCAATTCTCAACTTTTAGACAAGTCCCACAAACGCATAGTTACATTCTTTTGGCAAAACAAAACTAACGACTTACACGACAAAATTATTGATGACTTTTTCGAAGAACCTAATTTCAGTAATGACACTCTTAACATCATGGCCAGTAAATCTGTCAGGCATAGAAAATACTTAGTTGTACCTTTGCCCTATGACCCTGAAACTGTCGTCTCACATCTTTTCAAAATTATTTATACCAACCAAGACCAATTCAACGACTCCGAAACATACTGCATAGAAAATAACATAGAACTTCCCATTCTTGAAATTTTATCTTTCATTCTCTCCGACAAAGAAATCAAACTGAAAATCTGCCAAAACATTGTTACAACTCCTACCGAAGACGAAATTCCTATAATAATAATACAACAATACCACTCTGGTAAAAACAACCTCCATCGTGGCATTAACGAAACTATCAGACGTATTAGGGAAAAATACAATTGGACCGGCTTAATTAAAACTGTAGAACAATTCATCAAATCCTGCGAAACTTGCCAAAAAGTAAAGTTCTGTAGGAAAAACCTAAGTGCACCTTTTGTTATTACGGAAACACCCAAGACTCCTTTCGAACGTATTAACATTGACATCTTCGAGTATCCATCTAGAAATCATGCACTGACTATTAGGGATGAACTAACGAAATTTACACAAGCCTACCCCATAAACGACAAAACAGCTTCAACTGTCGTAAACACCCTTTTGATTTTCTTTCAACATTACGGCACTCCACTTCGCATCCTTTGTGACTATGAACGTGAATTTGACAACACTTTAATGCGGGATTTATGCCAACTATACGACATAAAACTGACATTCTCCAGCGTTCAACATCCCGAGTCAAACGGTTCTATTGAAAGATTTCACGCGACCTTAGCAGAAATGATAAGGGCAAATACAGCGGAACATCCAACCGAACATCCATTTAATGTCCTCCCTTATGCCATCATCTGTTATAATAACACAAAAAATAAAACCACCGGTTTCACGCCCTATGAACTCATATTTGGGCACACTTCAAGTAGGCCTCCAGAAACCCTTTACAACCAGGAAAAACTGATTTCGAAATACGTAAGAGACCTAAATAACAGAATGGACTATTACTACAGACTCGCCCGTGCTAAAACCGAAAGACAGAAAGAAAAATCTAAAGTGCGATTTGACCAACACGTTTCTACTAAACAACCCGATTACAAAGTAGGCGACAAAGTCTACGTAAAAGAGTCCCAAATCAAAAACAAAGCCGAAAACAAATTCAACGGCCCCTTCGAAATTACCGCAATACGAAAAAACTCTGCCACCGTCATAAATTTACAAACAAACCAAATAACTAAAGTTAACTTTGACAGACTAAAACCCTATTTTGAATAAATCCCTTTTTTCAGATTCTGTGGACTGTTTTCAGTCGTGAACCTTCAACAGTACTCCATTACGCCTGTTAACAATACTATAGGAGTTTTCTTCCATGAAGAAGGCACCCTTAAAATTTCTAATGAGAAATGAACACTCCTTGTTTACAAAGATCTAAACCCCTTTCGAGACGCTATTTCTAACAACGACAATATACTGAACAGACTTTTAGAAACTATTAACGACAACAAAACTAACATTAAAATCTTCAAATCAAAAGTACAGACTCACGTAAGCCTCCTGAAACAAATATCAAAGTCTGTTAACATCAAATATACAGAAATTTTCGCTGACACTGAGACTTACAGTACCAACAGAAAGAAACGCGGACTAATTAATGGACTGGGATCAATTTGGAAATCTATTTCCGGTAACTTAGATACAACAGACGGACAATACTTTAGTGACTCTATAGATAAAATAACTAAAGACCAACATCAAATTGAAAACTTAATGAAACGACAATTATCCGTAACAACTTCGGTCATTAAGAACCTTAACACCACAATACAAAAATTTCAGTCCGAAGAGAAAATATTTTCGGAAAATATTGAAGCAATTAGGAAGTCAATTGAGTTCATTACAGACGATCTTGCCTTTTATGAACTTCAAGCCAATGTCTTGGATTTGTGTGAAAGCTTAATGGAAAGCTACGTATACATTGAAGATACCCTCAACGATGTATTAACTGCAGTCTCTTTCGCCCGTCTAAAAATCTTACATAGCTCAATTATAAACCCAGTAGATTTGGTCGACTCCCTTAAGAAAATATCACAGTCACTTCATGAAAATAACTTACCACTTCCAACCTATAGTTCAAATGTTGCTCGATACATCGATTTAATAGAATTGGAAGCTTTTCAAATCAATACTAAAATTGTTTTTGTACTAAAAATCCCCTTAGTCAATCCTGAAACCTATACAGTGTACCGCTTGTATCCTATCCCCGTTTTGGATTATCGAACAGGATTTCACCATATTTTTCCAACAAAATTAAAATATATCGCGAGAGATGACGATTCGCTATTGTACGCATCTTTCGAAGACCTAAGTGACTGTAAGCCATTATCTAAAGAACATAAGATCTGTTCCAAAGTTATTCCACACACCATAGAAAAAGAAGCCCTCTGCGAAGCCCAACTTCTTAGACAGCCAGCAAGCAGCCCTTCCTTTAACTTGCAAGCCTTTAATATTATATGCCGAAGAGTATAATATTCAAGAGATTGATCTGAACCTTTGGTTAATCTCGATTTCCGGACAGTTGCCCATCAACATCAAGTGCAAGGGAGAAGATGTCGTTACCCAATCCATATCGACAAATTCTCTATTGACCATCCAACCCAGTTGCAATGCCTTCATCGGTAACACCAGGGTCCATGCCAGAAGGACCACCAACAACGTTGACAACATCACACTTAAGAGTCACCCAGTCAACATCCCCTACAACTGTTGCGACAACCTGCCAACCATCAGTCAACTTCCAAAGTTGAAACCCATGAGACTACAGGAATTGGATGCCAGAGACCTGAATATCGCTAACCATAAGCTTAGCCAATATTCCAGGGAATTGGAAAAGCTCCTGGACCAACCATTCTTGGAGAAACACACCTCCTGGTTTACGATCATCACAATGGCAACAACCGCAATTGTGGTTGCCCTCCTTTCCATCGGCATCATCAGGAAGAAATTCCAGAAGCCTCCAACAATCAGCCCTTCTGCCGATCCAGCACCACCACCAGGTCCATCAACCATCAAGCCCAGGGTAAAACTCCATAGCCTCCTTAGTCCTGTCGAGGATATGGAATTGCAGAACCTCCCTTAAAAGTCGATGCTGTAGCATCAACTTTTTTATATGGATGGGAGTTGTTATATAAGTTATTCCATCGACTTATGTGAAACCATCTAGCAACAGTTCCCAAGCTGAGTCAGCATCCACGTGTCGTCTCAGGTTACCCTCGACGACGTACATCCGTGAGAACAGCAAACGCTGCGACAGCTTAGTCAGCATTATTATGTTATAAATTGTTCAATTGCCTTATGTCTGTATTCATTATTACTTACATATTTGTCTAGTTAGTTTAACACATAATTTTTGTCTTTTTTATTGTTATTAAGTTTTATTATTATTTTCATTATATTCAAGTTTCTATTAAAAGTTTATTAATTGTGCAAGTATAAATAAAGTCTTTTTATTTTAAAAGATAAATTTTGAAAGTGTGATATAACATATATATATATATATATATATATATATATATATATATAGAAGGTGTTCCTAAATTGGAGGTACAAACGACAAGGGGAGATTTCTTGAATAATTTTAGGAAGAAAAAGTCCCATAAACATGGGTTCGCAAACGTTTCGTTTTCAAGATACAGAGTGTTAAAGTTTGAATTTTTTTCAAGTTTTTTCTCATAGTATCTGCATTTCACAAGATATTCAAATGAAATTTGGCATAGATATTACAATTAAGAGTTTACACCTTGTGACATGTCAATTTCGATTGCAAATCTACAGGGTAATATTTTTTCGGGAACACTGTCTACTGTTTTCCTTCAGAACTTTTTTTTGGTGAGCCACTGGTACTTTTAAAAATTGTTAAGAAAAGCTTTGTTGTTATACCAAACTTTATGTTCTCTTGTACTTTTGTCGTATCTACTACCGGTTTCGAGAAAAAAAAATTTGAAATCCTTAGAAAATTCCGAATTGTCATAGAAATCTAGTTACCTACCTAGTAGGCTGTGGTGAATGAATAAATTTATTGTTTTGACACATCAAATTAAACTCCTTTGTTTTGAAAATTAAAGATGGTTGCATTTTAATATCAAAACATGCCGAATTTTACGAATTCCGAAATGGCTGACATGCATTTCATGTATGGTCTTGCAAATGGTAATTCAAGAGAAGCTAAGCGTCTTTACATGGAACGCTATCCCAATAGAGTGATGCCTGGTCATCGGATGTTCTCTAATATTCACAGGCGTCTTTCAGAAACTGGATCTTTTTCTGCGAAAAAATATTAATGCAGGTAGACCACGAAGTGTGAGAACACCACGACTCGAAGAGGCAGTGCTGAACGAAATAGAAAAACATCCAGGAACCACTACAAGAAAAATTAGTGTTATCTTAAATACAAGTCATCAAGTTGTTTGGCGGATCTTGCGGGATTCTTTGATCTAACCTTATCACATTCAGAGGGTGCAGGCGCTCTTGGCTCGAGATTGTCATCCAAGAATTATTTTTTGTCAGTGGTACCTCAACAGACTATTGTACAATCCTCATTTTGATTGCCAAATCCTATTCACTGATGAAGCCTGTTTCTCAAGGAGTTCAATCATAAATTTTCATAATGAACACATATGGGCTGAGGAGAATCCACATGAAATTGCAGAAGCTGATTTTCAAGAGGAATTTTCATTAAATGTGTGGGGTGGTAATATTTAATATTGGCGATTATTTGATTGGTCCTTTCTTCTTGCCAGGGCGACTTACTGGTCAATTATACAGACATTTTTTAGAGAACGATTTGCCCTTGTTATTGGATGATATACCTCTTATGGTGCGACGTGAAATGTGGTTCATGCACGACGGTGCTCCTGCTCATTTTTCACTTTTGGCTAGGGAGTATTTGAACGAAAATTATGTAAACAGGTGGATTGGACGAGGTGGACATCAGCCATTGCCCGCCAGATCCCCAGATTTAAATAGTTTAGATTTCTTTCTATGGGGCCATCTGAAATCTCTAGTGTACATAACGCCAGTGAATACCGTAGACGAACTGAGAAATCGTATAATAGGCGCGTTTGATACAATTAAGAATACTTCAGGAGTGTTTGAAAGAGTTCGATCGTCTATGAGAAGAAGAATAGAGAAGCTTGTATAAGGGTTGGGGGAAGACATTTTCAACAATTGCTGTAGTTTAGTTCCTTTGTTGTTATTTAGTTTTTTTATTATGATTAATTTTTGAGTTGTACGTTTCTTGCAGTAATACATTTTTTTTGATGATTATACCAGTTTATCGAATCTAAGAATCATTGCTAGTTTAATAATTCAAATTTTTTTCTCGAAATCGGTAGTAGATACGACAAAACTACAAGAAAACATAAAGTTTGGTATAACAACAAAGCTTTTCTTTACAATTTTTAAAAGTACCAGTGGCTCAACAAAAAAAAGTTCCGAAGTGCAACAGTGGACAGTGTTCCCGAAAAAATATCACCCTGTATATTTGCAATCGAAATTGGCATGTCACAAGGTGTATACTCATAATTGTAATATCTATGCCAAATTTCATTTGAATATCTTTTGCAGTGCAGATACTATGAGAAAAAAACTTGAAAAAAATTCAAAATTTAACCCTCTGTATCTTGAAAACGAAACGTTTGCGGACTCATGTTTATGGTTCTTTTTCTTCCTAAAACTATTCAAGGAATCTCCCCTTTTCGTTTGTACCTCCAATTTAGGAACACCCATATATATATATATATATATATATATATATATATATATATATATATAAATATATATATATATATATATATATATATAAACCAGAATCTGTTTTAGAAAATAACAACTACAGGCTGTACTGGGACTGCCTGATCGAACTCACAATAGACCAGATATAATTTTGGTAGATAAGGTCTTTCGGAAAACAACGGTAATTGACATAGCAATTCCTAACAACAATAAAATAAATATCAAGCAAGCTATGCGTGCCTTAGAGGCAGTGTGCGGTCATACATTGTATGGTCAAGTAGGGGATAGGCAAGTTACAAGATATAAAAATGGAAGAAGATATTCGTTGGTTTATAATTATTGTCTCGGGTGCATGTATTTATTGTGTTAAAAACAATTGAAAAACATCTAGAACGCTTTGGAAAAAAATGATATTTGGCAGATGTAAGTCATAAAACACATTAAACTGTAAATGCACATAAATCTATATATAAATAGGCTAAGACAAAACGATTAGGTACTATTTTCTCCCCTGTTTCTCAACCGATTTTCTTCATTTTTGTTTTGTTTAGTAGCTACTGACGACCTTCAGTGCAGACTGCTAATCTTAATTTATAATATTGGTTCATTCATTAAATAAAATATAATAAAAATTCATTATTTACGTCAATAATGTCAATGCCAAACAAATGAATGTGCCGCGTGCCGCTGCCGCCAGACTCAAACCATTGAGTAATTATATATAGACAGACCAATGCTATTATATACTTAGAGCATGTACTTCTGGAGGTGGCATGCAAGCGTTGTTATTGTTTAGTGGGTAAAGTAATCGTTGAATATCATAATTATACAGGGCGATTCCAGATATGTTAGAAATAATTTTTTTAATGGGTGGCACATAAGCAGTTGCATATTTAGGGTGTTTAAAATATAGAGTACAGTGCAATTATAACTAATAAAATAATTATATAGGGAAGCCCATTAGCGGTTGAATTTACAGGGTTCTTGGAATAGAAGGTGCAGTAAAATTACAGTTATACAGGGTGGTGCAAAAAATGTTATACATAGATGCATATACAGGGTGGCGGAAATGGAAATTCAACATTTCGTAACCCATAAGCAGTATAAGTATATATAGTTAAGATGAAATATAGGGTAAGAGGAATTATAGATATACAGGATGGTGATAGAATAGGAATTGATTTATAGAGTAGACCACGAAGAGTTCCATATATATAATGATTGAAATATAGGTCGGAGTAGAATTATAGTTACAGAAGATAAATAAAAATTTCATAAACAACAAGAGTAAATATGGTGGGTCATAGGCAGTGGCATATACAGAATGGTTTACCCGGTGGTTGAAAAATGTTAAAAAATATTATGCGTGGTCTATAAGCAGTTGCATATACAGGGTGGTGGAAATATATAATGAGATGTAAGACCGACATCTAGGATTTTCGAGGAAACTATCACACAGAGGTTCCGAATCTGGATCCGTTCTGTGTAATTGCTGTTCTCCCTAAAGTCCTAGGGTAGAATGTCACGATAAAATTTTCATGTTACTTAACCTGCCAGAGATATTGACACAATTGGTCGAATTTCGAGCACTGGGCGACAGCTAGTAATAGTAAATCGATGAAAGTTTAAAATTAAGTAGTGGCGTGGAGTGTCAGAAATGAAACTGAACAAGACAAAAACTTGTCATTATACTACTGACCAGTAGATCTCGATAGATGTGTTGAAAAACAATTTTTAGTGAAATAAATAAACATTTCTTAATAAATAATTTGGTCAAGTGCGAGTTGGACTCGCATACTTAGGGTTCCGCACCACCTTCAAGATTCTAATATTCCAGTTTCAGACAAGCAGGGAATGAGTGCATTTTCTTATATTTACCCTTATATCTTTTAAAGGAAGCGTTTTAAATTTATAAAAAATATACACTTTCATTTTCCATAGACTTTTTATTTTATCAGCTTCAGGATTCGCTTGATTTTTATCAGAATACATATGTATTTAATTTTCTAATTTGGCCCCCAAAAATTAACATTAGAGTTTTATTTTACAATAAACTTTCAGAGAAGTCTTTTATAATCTACTGTCTGGGTTTTGAGGCTGTGTAGATTAGAAGATAAAGGACAAAATAGGTCAAGTTTTAAATTATAAATTATTAAATCTGTTATTCAATTTATTAAAAAATACATATAAAATATATTTTTCAAAATTTAAATAGTGTAGTTTCTAAAATGGGAATTAAGTCGATGTTTAATATTTTTGTTAATATCTTTTAAACAAAAAATTTAAAAATATCATAAATTTGTAATTCACATAATGAGCATTTTATCTGATATATTACAGGATGCTTTTGAAAACTGAATCTTTATTTTCCATTTAATTCTATAATTTGTCCCTAAAATTACTATGGGGGTTTTCTAATAATTTGTTTTCCGTTTAATTCTATTATTTGGGGGCCAAATAATAGAATTAGGGATTTTTCATATTTTTCCAATAAACAAAAAAATTTAGGTCTTATAGTTTGGGGAAAAACGGGGAGAATGGGTATTTTTTTCAAATATTTTTTTAATATATTTTAAAATATTCATTTTAAAAAAAATTTAAAAATACATTTGTATTCGTCATAATGAGCCCTGTGATTTGATATATTACATGACCCGTTAGAAACAATTATAATTTTTTATTTTCCATTTAATTCTATAATTTGCCCCCCAAAATGAATATTAGGGGTTTCTCCTTATTTTACCAGTAAAGTTCAGGTAAGGGGCTATACTTCAACTTTTTTCAAAATTTTTCAGCTTATGTTTTCGGAGATAAGGAGGGGGAATAAGTAAAAATTTTTATTTTTTTGTTAATATCTTTTAATTAATTTATTTTAAAAAATTGAAAAAAACATATTTGGTTTCGTCATAATGAGCCCTTTTATTTGATATATAACATGATGGGTTAGAAACAATTTTAATTTTATATTTTCCATTTAATTCCATAATTTGCCTCCCAAAATATGAATATTATGGTTTTTCCTTATTTTTGTAGTAAAGTGCAGGTGAGGGGCTATACCTCCATTTTTTTCAAAATTTTCCAGCTTATGGTTTCGGAGATAGGTGGGCAGATGGGTAATTTTTTTTATATTTTTGTTAATATCTTTTAAAATACTGAATTGTTGCGGCTGATACTTGATGTAAATCCATAATGAGAAACACAAAAACGAAAATTATATTTCGAGATTTACACTTTATCTTATAAACGACACGTGTTTCGGCATACAATGCCTTTATCAACTAAACTAATTATACAGACCCATTAAAAAGATTTAAAAGTGGGGATGGATTAAGATCTAATTGGTTATTTAATAGTCTACCTACATATTTATACCTGTTAATTTCTAGGGATTCTAATAGATTAATTTTACTGGGGTTATTTTCCAAATGTAATATATTTACAGTTGTCTTCTGATATTATATAGAATTTATTAGTTTAGATAACAACATTAGACACAAAGTTAGGACAATCATTCAACAAAAATTCTTGAAACAGAAACATAAACTCGAAGAATTGATAAAAAACAAACAAAAAAAACCTGCTAATATTACATCTTTTTCAAATCACAATTTTTTCCCAAAGTGTTCGTTAATTTATCTCAAGCTAATTTTAATAAACAACAAGTAAATTTATTAGAAAAAAGATTTAAGCACAACATTAGGCCAATAATTAGTACCAAAAACTTAGAAATGTTAGGAGTAGAAACAGAAAATGCATTAAAAAGTTCAAATAATAACTTAAATTTAAAATATCAGGCTTCATCAATTATTAAGAAGGAATTTTTAAAGAACTATAAGGTTAACAATGATGCTATGATTGCAAAGTTAATTAAAGATATAACTTTAGATAATAACGTAATGTTCACAAGAGCTGACAAGGGTAATACGGTTATTGCTATTGACCGAGAAGATTATATCACTAGAACAGAAGAATTCATAAAAACGGGTAATCATGAAGTTTTAACTAAAGACCCCACGCATAAATTTCAGAATGAAATAAAATCATTGTTGAATCAAGCAAATTCCATCATGGACCAAGATAACAGATTTAAGCTAATATTAAAAAATCCCCGTCCTCCACAGTTATATTCATTAATTAAATTACACAAACAAAACCATACTATTAGACCAGTTGTTTCGTAAATTACCGCCCCAGCTGTTAAACTTTCTAATTTACTTATTGATGTTTTAAGAAAATATACTAAATTCCAAGCTAAACATGATATTAAAAATGCATATGAACTTATAGACAATATTAAGAATATCGTTGTTCCATCGAACGCTAAACTCATCTCTTTTGACGTAAACAATTTGTTTCAGAGTATACCGCCTAGCGATACAGTTAAACTAATAGAGAAGTTGTTAGAAAATAGCCATACCAATCCAATCATAAAACAAGATATATTGAATGTTTTGAAAGTTTGCTTAGACGAAAATTATTTTGAATTTAATAATATTTTATATAAAGGTAATGATGGCTTAACTATGGGAAAACCATTTAGTCCCCTACTAGCAGAAATATTCATGAGTGATATAGAAGATCAAATTTTTCAACACCCACTATCAAAACAATTTACTTATTGGTATAGATACGTTGATGACATTTTTGGATGTTTTACAGGAACTAATAGACAATTGAGCACCTTTTTAGAATACATTAATAATATACACCCAAATATTGAATTTACGACTGAAATAGAAACAAATAATGAAATTAATTATTTAGACTTGACAATTACCAGAATAAATAACAAACATACATTTGCAATTTATCACAAGCCTACATATTCGGACATAGTCATTCATAGTAGTTCTTATCATCCTTACCAACAAGAAATGTCTGCATTTTATAGTATGATCCATAGACTAATCAATGTACCTGTGACGCCGTTAAATTTCGAAAAAGAATTAAACATCATTAAACAGATATCAGTAAACAACGGTTTTGATCACCATCTCATCGATAACTTAGTAAAAAAGAAAATGTTACATAAGGCTCTAAATTTAATTTATCCTATTGATAAAAAACCTTATGATTTTTTCAAAACTTTAACTTACTTGGACGAAACAAGTAATAAAGCTAAATCAGTTTTAGAAAAACAAGACATAAATATCAGTTATAAAACTTCAAATAATTTATCCAGATATATTAAGAATAATAAATCAAGAGAAGATAGTAATTGTAAATCCGGGGTATACAAACTTAACTGCGGCAATTGTGACAAGCTATATATCGGTAGGACATTTAGAAATTTTAATACTCGTATTAGAGAGCACAAAAGAAGTTATTCAACACAAGACAATAAATCTAATTATGCACGTCATTTAGTAGAGGATAATCACAACTTTAACGATACTGTAAATATATTACATTTGGAAAATAACCCCAATAAAATTAATCTATTAAAATCCCTAGAAATTAACAGGTATAAATATTCAGGTAGACTATTAAATAACCAATTAGATCTTAATCCATCCCCACTTTTAAATCTTTTTAATGGTTCTGTATAATTAGTTTAGTTAAGTAATATGTATATATAATGGTGTAGTTAGAATAATAGTTTTAGTATTTTGTGAAACTTAATAAAGGCATTGTATGCCGAAACACGTGTCGTTTATAAAATAAAGTGTAAATCTCGAAATATAATTTTCGTTTTTGTGTTTCTAATATCTTTTAATTAATTTATTTTAAAAATATGAAAAAAACTATTTGTTTTCGGCATAATGAGCCCTTTCATTTGATATATAACATGATGGGTTAGAAACAATTTTAATTTTATATTTTCCATTTAATTTTATAATTTGTCCCTCAAAATAAATATTAGGGGTTTCTCCTTATTTTTCCAGTAAAGTTCAGCTGAGGGGCTATGCCTCCATTTTTTTCAAAATTTTCTAGTTTATGGTTCCGGAGATATATTTTTTTAAAATATGAAAAAAACATATTTGTGTTCCTCAGAATGAGACCTTTTATTTGAAATATTACATGATGCGTTAGAATTTTTTTTTATTTTTAAATTTTTATTTAATTCTATAATTTGCCCTTCAAAATTAATATTAATGGTTTCTCCTTATTTTTCCTATAAAGTTCTATATTTCCTATTTTTTTTAAATTTTAGGGTCAGTAGTTTCGCTGATCAGGGGGGGGGGCGAACGGTCGATTTTTTTAGTTTTTGCCCTCAGAAGTACTCCTAAAATCTTTTTTTGCGATATGTCTTCCTATGTGATCGGGTCATCAAACTATACATTGATACCAAATTTCAACGTCTTCCGTCCAGTAGTTTAGGAGAAAACTGCTGTGATGTGACAGGGGCAGAAATTCTGAGTGATATTATAAGGGTATCCGTATATTGTATATACGGAACCCTAATAAAAAAGAAAATTAAATGGAACTGGGAAAATAATATCAAAATAAAATTAAAAAAACAGTTGTTTAATGTTAGTATTTAAATAAGAAATTTAAATTAGGTTTAGAAACATGAATACAATTCTCAATTAAAATAGATAAAATTGATAATGCTGATTGAAAATTTAGAACAGTTATTAGTTATGATTGTAAAGAAATATTTACAACAGATGATTTCTTCCGAAAATAATTTACACTGAAATATAAACAAGACCCATATAAGCTGAACTAACTATGAAATGTACAAACTTTTTATAATTCACATCGATTTTTCTCGTAATTCGCGATGGGCGTTCCATTGATCGTAGAGTGTTCTATGCCAACTTTTCGCGGCTTAGAATATCTCGTTTTTTATTATTACAGGAGGTCAATGTTTTATTTTCATAGGAATGACTAATGCCCCCCCCCCTCTTTTAATTCTGATGGACCCGATCAGAAACGTTCTCTCTATGGTAAGGAGCGAGTCAATCCAAATGAACCACGTTCATGCCAGCTCCTGGGTTTTGACGGATACGGTAGACAACGTCATTGACCACCTCGTATGGAACATCTCAGGCGGGTGTGAGGTTTGGAGATCTACGTTTGCTCCTCTGGGGGTTGTACAGCCAGACCTTGCCCCTCTCTTGGAACCCGACTGAATTGGCCTTTAAGTCTTCATCCGGTCGCTGGTGGCCAACATCTGCGTTCGGGCTAGTTCGTGTATTCCCAGCATGCAATGTCGGAGTTGGCATAATCGTTGATTTCTTGGGACGGATCTTCGGAGGAGCCAATGGCCAGATTGCAGGGTATTCACGCTGATTATTGCTGACGACCTTGGATAGGTGTTGTTCCAAGGTCCTGTTGAATCTTTCCACCGTTCCGTCTGACCGTGGTTGCCTCCTGATTGGGTATCGCATATGCCTCAGGCCATTTGCTGAAGTATCCATTCCGACCAAAATGAATTTGTTCCCCCTCTTAGACTTGGGAAATAGACCGGCGACATCTATGGCAATTCTTTCAAACGGGACGCCCACATTGTACTGCTGCTTTCTGCCCTTGGTCCGGGTCTTCGGGCCCTTACTGACCGCAAAGGTGTCACACATCCGACACCAAGACACTAAGCTCTGACGTCTTCAAAGTAATTTATCCACTAGTACCTCCGGAATCCCATCATGTACTTCGGTAAGGATGGCTGGTACCTTTTTCTTTGGGACCACCAGTTGGGACTTGGTTTCTCGGCGGCCAGTGCTTTCTCAATTTCTCTTTAACATTCCATTCTCTACTCTTAGTGAGTCCCATTGGGCCCATAACGATTTTAGGACGTCCGAGTATCTAGCTAAGTCACAAGATTGGTTCAATGTCTGGATCAGCCATTTGGCCCTGAATGTATTGTTCCGTTGTCCAGTCTTCATTGGTCTGCACTCGGATCTGTCTGATCCTGATGGAGATACCCATTCGCTGTTCCGTCTTCAGACAATGTCCGCATTCAACTCTACAGGGTCTTCTTGACAGGGTATGTGCATTAGTATGCAAACGGCCGACAAGGTGTTCAACCTTGAAATAATAATGATGTGATTTCTCCATACACCTTGCCAGTTGTCCAGCAGCCATTTGAGGACTTCATTATATGTTCGGATTGGTAAATGACGACCATGGAAGTACAGCCCTTATTATTGCAAGAAACTCATCCTGGTGACACAATACTTTCTTTTCGAGAATCCACGGCTGTAGTACTTGATCACCCTCTCATCACCAACTTGCACCGGTCGAATGTATGACACATGTCCAGAATGTCGTCGAGGTATAGTAAGCATGTTCTTCACGCCAACCCGCTCAATATATACATAGCGGGGGCATTACATAACCCAAAGGGTACCCTTTAATGGTGGAGAACGCTGTCTTCTCTATGTTGTTTTTGTGTAATCCAACCTGCCCAATATCCAGGCTTTAGGTCTTGTGTGGAGTACCATCGGGAGCTTGCTAGTGTGGTCAGAGTGGCATCGATTCGGGATAGTGGATAGCTTTCTTCGTAACGTCATTCAGCTGTCTGTAAGCTACGAAAAATCGGGTGGTACCATCTTTTTTTTAACAAACACAACGGGAGCAGACTATGGGCTGATGGATAGCTCAATAACTCCATTTTGTACTCAATGTTTTCCTCGACTGCCTTTTGTTAGCTCAATGGTAGTCGCCTAGATGGTGTTCTGATGGGTTGAGCATTCCCGGTAACTATTTGGTGCTGGATGATGTTTGTACGACCGGTGCTTCCACCTTGACTGTTAAACATTTGCCAGTGATTTGAAATAAATTGTTTGGCTTTCTTCTGTTCCTCTGGTGTAAGGTGTTTCAAATGGTTGGCAAACTGTTATAGTATCTCTACTGGACCCTGTCTCCTTGACCGATGTTTGATACACTTCTTCGCAACTAACAATGGTTTCTACTGGCTGGAAACAAGCTATCTCTTGACCATTGGCTATTCTGATGTCGTTGTTGGATATATTCAGGACTCTAATTGGTATATCTCGTCCGGTTTTATCTATAGCCGGCCCAACTAAGTAGTCATGAGCTGAATAACCGGACTGCACCAGTCCAGCGCAGCTCCCAGGATTTCTTTCTAATTGCCCATCAATAATCTGTTCCGTTCGAACTGGGAATCCTGGTTGAAGTTTTTGTAATTTTTTTTATGGACTTCGCTGAGCTGTTGACATGCCGTGTTAATACAAATTCCTCATTTAGAAATCGGAAAACATCATATCTCGGGTCCAGTATAAAATGGTCCTCAATATCCGCTACCAGGGCCCTATGCCGGATACTATTGTCTCCCATCTGTAGTACTACATTTGCCAATCCTGTATTGACATGGAATCGCCGGTGATTGTTCTGACCTGGATGTTGTTGTTAATTGGCCAGATTTCGATTACCTCAAAACCCTGGACTTGGCAATCGACCCAGCGGCGCCGGTGTCGATGGTGATGGTAATTGCTGGCCATTGATGGTGCTCCTGATGACTAGGCTGCTACTGTCTTATGCTGACTGGCTGACGGTCCCAGGACATGTGGTTGTTTTGTTGGTTACCTCTGATCGGTGACCTTCCACGTAGACTCACTCTGCAGTCGCGTTGGAAGTGTCCTGTCCGCCCACAGCGGTAACATGATTCTCTGTTAGCAGTTCATTGTGCCCGTTCTAGTAGTTGGTTCTTGTTCTTCTCGGTTTGAACATTTTCATGACTGCATCTACTTCCAAAGCCCGAAGTAAGGCTTCATTACTTTTCTTGTGGCCACTATGCCTTAGATTTTTTTGTGCTTCCACATCTCTATAGCGTTTATGAAATTCTGTTTGGCCAATTGATCTTTAGTTTTCTCTGGCATGTCTGGGTAGGAAGTGTACTAAATGTCTAATCTCTGCTTCGAATTCTTGAAGGCTATCTCGGGATTTTTGCGTTTTTTCACTTATTTCCACTTAGTTGAACCTGGTATACTCGATTCAAAGATTGATTGTCGTATCTTTTGTCTAAGATGTCGATGCTCTTGTCGGAATTACCTTGTTCATCAACTGGAATGTTTTGGAGTATCTCTAATGCCGGAACTCTTAAAGTGCCACGCCACACGTTGATGCTAAAATGCCATACCAAAATGTTCTGTGACACCAAGTTTCTACCCTACCTAGTTATGCTAAGGGCAGAAGAAGGTATGTCCGGTAGTCTCAGTGAAGACAGGGGGGTTCGTTTTATTTGAACGTATATGCCAGATTTTGCTTTGCGATATAAATAAAGAGAGAAAATAAGGGCGTTAGGTAGATTCCCCTATACCTTGTAAATACACATAATCAGGACACCTACCCGTCCTAAAATATCTGCTGTAGCAAATTTTGCTAATTTGGGGCGCTAGATTTCTAAATATAAATAAATAAATGTTGTAATCAAAAGGAATAATAAGCATACAACAGTTCCAAAATATAAGTTTAATTTGCGCGAACAATGTAGTACAAGGCGCTAAAAATATGCAATAGGGCACTCTATTAATGCAAAACAGTTTTAGAATGTTTAAGTTAAATATACCTAAAGAAAAAATGAAATGAAACAAATATACACTTATGGACAGAGATTCAAACTGTACATATAAACATGTGAGATCCTGAATAACCCGGTTACAAATATTTAAACATTCCTCTAATACAATAATTCTAATCAATAGAATATTTAAATAAATCGTCAATATCAAATACTACATTAATGGGAACCGATCATAATTACCTGATATTTATCATTCAATAAAGTTCAGAATTCCGACGTTGGTGTCATCTTTACTACACTCGAGTTCGAGGGTAAGTGCAATCGATCAAAAAAATAATAATAAACCCGATAGTAGGCTAATGGTCTTTACTTTCGGTTAACAAATTCTATTTTATTAATTTCAAATCAAATACTAAGGATTATATTATTATTGTAAAAAACTGATAGTGAAACAGTAATCAGATACACAAATTGTCACTTATCTGAAACCACAGCTGAAGCTGAAATTAGAGTCCCTTGCGCTCACTCCACCACTGGAACTCTGATGATAGAAATACCAGAAATACAGTGTTTGTGTATGCACCATCAACTAGTTCATCTGCATGCTAAGTCCATGATCGGAATGATACCATAATGCCAAACCAGGTCTGTGTTCTAGTGTCGTAATAGAACAGCACAATATAACCCCAATCTCACTAGATGGAGAACAAAAACAGGAACGCCCCACGTAGAAACAAAAAAACAAATGGAAGAAATACGACAACAGTAGAAAAAGAAGTAGAAGGAAGAAGAAAGAACCCTAAAAAAAAAGAAAATATCTATAAATAGTCTGACAATACGAGAAATCGGCTAGTGAACAAAAAAAATCACTTACACTATCAACCAAGGGGTTCTTATACCAAAGGTTCCATTGTGAGTGTGGCTCCAAATACCATGACCACTTTGAAGAATTACGCAACAACAGAAGTTTTCAAATCCTCAATGAGAGAAGTATCCCAGCAACTAATCAACAGTACTACAATATGCTGGAACACAATGTAGGGATTTCCATATAACTCCCGAACTCGGATGGCTTATCAAAAGCCAGTATACTAGTGGAAAATCCCTTAAAAACAACTGCACGACTTCTCCAGTTGACCTCACACAATTTTCTACACGCACATCCCGCCTTGTCGACGACAATGACAACTGTCAAGAAACACACAATGCCAGACACGAAATATTCGATAAATCACTTCGTCTCCACAGGTCGAATTCAAACATCCTTCAAAAATAAATCAGAACCAAAAATAATAATAAGGCAAAATCGGCGCGCAATTAGTAGGTTATCGATCGCTACCGGAACGGACGAATAAAAGCAATATTTTGACCGGTCTTAAACGCGTTCAATTATACTGAGTAGCTAAGGCAAAAATATAACGTAACAATCCCCCCTTGCTTGAAGAAATTTTCCCAAAATTTCCCAAACAAGTAGAGAAGCTAATCGTCGTCAGGATCCTGCTTAAGATCTTTGACATGCCAAATGCCCCTAGAATTACCCTGTTCATCGCGAAGCTCGTATGTCTAAGGAGAAAGCTTCCTTTTAATGTAAAATGGTCCAATATACCGAGGAGCCAATTTCTGTGTAAAGTGTTTAGCTACATCGGATAACACAAAGTGTCGCCTCCATACTGGTTGGTTAGGATAGTATTCTATCTGCCTACATCACAAGTTATAACGGTTACAGGTCTTCTTAGATGCTTCCTCTAATCTCTTCTGCACCTCGGAGAACATCTTTCTGAAGGCTAAGTTACGACTACTCTCGCCAGTTTGTTTACCATCTTCTGTTCCAACAAGCTCAGCTGCGACATAGTCAGACCCTGACAACATCATGTGTCTATCAAAATTCACGAAAAAAGGAGTTAATTTAGTGCCCTATGTTTGGATGTGCGTATTGCACAAGCTATTTTGTCAAGATTTTCATCCCAACGCTGGTGATAGTCGGAAGAGTAAATAGATAATATAGTCTTTAGAGTTCGGTTTATTCTCTCAGTAGGATTGGCTCGGGGATAATATGAGGCACAAAATTTAATTTTACACTCATAGTCTCATGCAAGTTTTAGAAATTGTCGGCTTCTATATTGTGGTCCATTGTCACAAATAATGACGCGAGGTCCACCAAACTTAAGAAACACTTCCGACTCTATTTTCTTAATTATTGTGTCCCCAGTGGCTTTTCTCAAAGGAAACATGAGAGGAAACTTACTCAGATAATCAGTGACCACCAATATGTATGTATTTCCATGTTTTGATTTTGGCAAAGGACCTACAAGATCAGTAGATATTGTTTCCAACGGCTTGGAGGATTTTGGATGCGAAGCTAACTTATCAGTGCGCATCTCTTGTGAAACTTTATGGGCCACGCAAGTACGATAACGTTGAACAAAGCGAGCGACGTCAAAGCGCATCTTTGGCCAATAATATTTTTCAGCTACACGAGCGAACGTTTTATACACCCGGCAGTGTCCTGAAGTTGGAGGTTTATGAGCAGAGACAATTACCCGAAGTCGGTCGGTTTTAGGTAAGACCAGTTTCCATGAATCAGCAGGAACCGATAGTTCAGAAAACTCAGTAGGAACATGCTTCCAAAGTTGTCCATCCTGCTCTCTATAAGAAGAATACTTGAGCGGTTTCTTCTTTCTAACGCGTTCCAACATGGCTAAATACCATTTATCTGTAATAGGCTTCGACAACAAGAAATCCATATTGCGGGGATCAACGTAGTCAAATACGGGAACACTACGAGAAAGAGTGTCTGGTAGAACGAGATCTTTGCCCTTACGATGTATAATCTTAAAACAAAACTGCTGTATTCTTACAGCCCAACGAGCAAGTCTACCTGATAAATCCTTCAAATTATGCAACCAACACAAACTATAATGGTCGGTAATCACCGTAACTTCTACACCCTCAATATAAGGTCTCAGCTTTTCAAGGGCCCAAATTACGGCAAGACATTCCCTCTCGGTAGAATAAACACGTTCTTGCCTGGTGAGGGACCTACTAAGGTAACAAATCACAGAGTCAACGTCTTCATATGGTTATAACAACACGGCACCTATCCCATAACCAGAAGCATCTGTCTGGATAAGAAACGGTCTAGAGTAATCCGGACAGCTAAGAATAGGGGCGGAGACTAAATACTCCTTAATAACCCTGAAAGAATTTGCACATTTTTCCGTCCACAGAAATCTACTATTTTTCTTAAGCAACTCTGCAATTGGTGCAATAATTGTTGAAAAATCTGGCACAAATCTCCTATACCATGAAAATGTCCCGACAATCCGACGTACCTCCCTGACATTGGTTGGCGGTCTCTGACATCGCCTTCACTTTGTCTGAGTCGACATGAAGTCCATTCCTGTCAATAACGTATCCTAAATATTTCATCTCGGGTTTACAAAATTGACATTTCTCCGGACTAACGGTAATGTTGGCTTCCCTAAGACGACGGAAGACTTCATCCAAGAGAATTAAGTGTTGTTCAAATGTCTGACTTACCACCACTACATCATCTAAATAAACAAAAACGTAAGGTTCAAGGTCATTCCCTAAAACTTGATCTATCAGCCTTTGCCAACAAGCTGGAGCGTTATGCAACCCAAAAGGCTTACGACAAAACTGAAATAATCCCCTATTAGGCACTGAGAAAACTGTATAGGCTTTAGAATCATCGGCCATTTTGATTTGCCAAAAGGCAGACCTAACATCTAGGGAAGATAGATACTTAGCATCCCTAAGCTTATCTAATATGTCCGAAACCCTTGGAAGTAGATAACTATCGCGGACCGTGACAGAATTTAACTTCCTAAAATCAACGCAAAAGCGATATGACCCGTCCTTCTTAACTAATAGAGTGGGAGAAGACCAATGACTAGTTGACGGCTCTACTACACCAAGTCGCAACATTTCCTCTAATTGCTTGTCAATTTTCTTTTGAATAACTAGGATCACCCTGTAGAAACGCTGCTTAATCGGTTCGCTATTGCTCACAATAACATGTTCCGTCCTGTCTGTACAACCTAATTGATCACCCATCAATGCCACGTTACGATCCACTACTGCCTGAAGTCTGGACCGCTCCAGAGGACTAAGTACAGTCTGATCAGAAACATGACTTATCGCATCAACCCCAACAGGTTCACAAGAAAAATGCCATTCATTGCGCCTTAAATCAGGAACTATCTTGCCAAAAATCTGCTCCAAGGATGAGTACATGGGGAAGTTCAGGAACAACCAAGACTTCTATTACTCTAAACTTGTCCCTTAAAGACACAGGTAACTGTACACTACCCACACTACTGCATTTATTGCCATTTGCCACAGTACAACTAACTACTCTGTTGTAATTAACAGACAATCCAAGGTCCTTAACAATACCTAAACCCTGATTACCAATGATTGTCCTTGATGCCCCAGAATCCAAAAGTCCTAGAACAACTTTACCCAAAATGTTCACCGACAAGTAAGGCCTCTCATCGCCAACGGCATTCTCTAAGATATAGTCCAAAACACCCTGAAATTTGTTGATTGCAGTCTGCTCAACAACACGACTACACCAATCACCTAGTCGCGCGTCAATCCGTTTCCCTGAGAATTACGATTACAGCCATTACAGGTTTTCAGAGTAACACCCTCTTTTTTACATTTATAACAGAATTTACCCCGAGCCACAGCACATCCAACAGCGCGATATCCTGCTTGGTTACACCTAAAACAAACAATATCCCTAGAACGATCTCGAATACTACTCCGAGACGACGACGATCCACTAACACTAACCACGTCTACCTCAATATATGCCAAATCCGGTTCCAGAACACTTGTCTTCCTAGAAGGTGCGGAATAACTCTCCACAAATTCCTTCCGCGCTTCCAGACGCTTGCCTAACTCTTTCAGCTGAGAAATAGAATTAATGTCTACCAAAGCCAACTGGTTCTGATAAAATAAAACATCATAGCAAGATAGGTTCCCATCGACTCATCATGTCCTTGAGTTATCTTATGAATCTCCTCGAAAAGCTTTTCATTGTAGGTGGAAGAAAGGTATTCTTCCCTCAGCAAATCCGTGAACTCATCCCAAGTACTAACCTCATCACGATAGGCCAAGTAGAACTGATAAGCCCTGCCATCAAATAAATCAATACCAGACTGTAAAAGATCATTCTTGGTTACATGCCTTGCAACCCTTAACTCTTCTACTCTTCCAAGAAAAGCACTTAACGAAAGACCTCTCCGGTCACCAAAAAATTTAAGGTTCCATTTACTAGGGGGAACAGGTTTAAACGTAAGGGAACTACCATGATTAGCATTTGGAGGCACACTGGATGACCTACGAGACGGAGGAATGGTTTGTACGAACTGTGTAAAATTTGCCGCACCGGGTAGCGGTGGAAGAAAACTAACTTGAGGCGGTTCAACTTGATCAGAAGAGCCCTTTAGGCTGTTCGCATACAATCGATCCAACAGTAACAACGCTTTAGACAACACAACAGGTCTACGGGTGGCCTCGACAGGCAAGTTATCTATTCTACCCAATAAGTGAGAGATTTTACTTTGGAGCTTGCTAAAAGCATTACTCGTGGTGGATTCCTTGAATGACTGCACCTTAGGCCTAAGATCTTCCAACTTCCTCTCCACAGCAGCCAAATCTTTTTCTGGAGAAAATGGATATGGCGGGTAACTGACAGAGTCACCGCATTTCTCTAACCGCAACGCCATAGTCAGAGCATGACGCATCTGATCGACAGTGCCTGTAGCAATACCTCTTCTCACTACTTCATAACTTAACTCTTGCTGGTTCAACCACTTCACCTGCATCTTCCTCAAAGCCATAATAACAAAATTTCTAAACGACCAAACTAAACTCTTTTCATCAAATTGCAAATGATAAATAACGCTTGGCCGAATTAAGTTTGTTGTTGTCTTGCACAATATATAATAAATGAAATGATAAAAAAAATATAATATCAAAAATAATAATATATGGCACAAAATGCTCAATTAATGCCAATATCTAGATAAATATCAATAAATCAGCGCCATAAAAATTAAATCAACTTAAAAGTACCAGTCAATGGTATGAAAATGCTAATATGAACTAAACAAATAGATAGAAACCTACAGTACTTGAGTTTAAAAAAAAATCGGGCCCCACACGTTGACTGTCAAAAATTGCTACGGGGTTCCAAAATTGTTATTGGGCCCCACGTTGGGCGCCAGTTTGCCACGCCACACGTTGATGCTAAAATGCCATACCAAAATGTTCTGTGACACCAAGTTTCTACCCTACCTAGTTATGCTAAGGGCAGAAGAAGGTATGTCCGGTGGTCTCGGTGAAGACGGGGGGGTTCGTTTTATTTGAACGTATATGCCAGATTTTGCTTGGCGATATAAATAAAGAGAGAAAATAAGGGCCCCAGGTAGATTCCCCTATACCATCTAAATACACATAATCAGGACACCTACCCGTCCTAAAATATCTGCTGTAGCAAATTTTGCTAATTTGGGGCGCTAGATTTCTAAATATGAATAAATAAATGTTGTAATCAAAAGGAATAATAAGCATACAACAGTTCCAAAATATAAGTTTAATTTGCGCGAACAATCTAGTACAAGGCGCTAAAAATATGCCATAGGGCACTCTATTAATGCAAAACAGTTTTAGAATGTTTAAGTTAAATATACCTAAAGAAAAAATGAAATGAAACAGATATACAGATATGGACAGAGATTCAAACTGTACATATAAACATAGGCTAATGGTCTTTACTTTCGGTTAACAAATTCTATTTTATTAATTTCAAATCAAATACTAAGGTTTATATTATTATTGTAAAAATAACTGATAGTGAAACAGTAATCAGATACACAAATTGTCACTTATCTGAAACCACAGCTGAAGCTAAAGTTAGAGTCCCTTGCGCTCACTCCACCACTGGAACTCTGATGATAGAAATACCAGAAATACAGTGTTCGTGTATGCACCATCAACTAGTTCATCTGTCGTAATAGAACATCAAAATATAACCCCAATCTCACTGGATAGAGAACAAAAACAGGAACGCCGCACGTAGAAACAAAAAACAAATGGAAGAAATACGACAACAGTAGAAAAAGAAGTAGAAGGAAGAATAAAGAACCCTAAAAAAAGAAAATATCTATAAATAGTCTGACAATACGAGAAATCGGCTAGTGAACAAACAAAAATCACTTACCCTATCAACCAAGGGGTTCTTATACCAAAGATTCCATTGTGAGGGTTGCCCCAAATACCATGACCACTCTGAAGAAATACGCAACAACAGAAGTTTTCAAATCCTCAATGAGAGAAGTATATATATATAACTCCCGAACTCGGATGGCTTATCAAAAGCCAGTATACTAGTGGAAAATCCCTCAAAAACAACTGCACGACTTCTCCAGTTAACCTCACACAATTTTCTACACGCACATCCCGCCTTGTCGACGACAATAACAACTGTCAAGAAACACACAATGCCAAACACGAAATATTCGATAAATCACTTCGTCTCCACAGGTCGAATTCAAACATCTTTCAAAAATAAATCAGAACCAAATATAATAATAAGGCAAAATCGGCGCGCAATCAGTAGGTTATCGATCGCTACCGGAACGGACGAATAAAAGCAATATTTTGACCGGTCTTAAACGCGTTCAATTATACTGAGTAGCTAAGACAAAAATATAACGTAACAAAAGAAATTACCAGAGATAGAGATTTTTCCTGGTTATCCCATCCACTAGCTGTAGCCACTGCCGTTTACACATGGGCCAAAATGAACTGCCATCAAATGTGTGTGGTTTGCTAACAGAACCTTTGGTACTCATGGTTTCCTCGTATTTCCCTCGCTGTAAGTCCTGTTGCATTTTTTAAATTTCTGCTTCTACTTTGTTTTGGATTGCACTGATTTTTATCTTGAACTGTGTTTTAAATTGAACTGATTTCAAATTTCACCTGGCTCTGGATGGAATCCATGTCATCTACCTTGGTTTCAAGAGCTCCTCTGTATTTTTTTATGATCTTAATGTCATCATTTATCTCTCTTATATTGGACTCAACTATTTGCATTCTCTGATTAACTGCTTCATTATCTTGCATTACTATTTACATTAGGTGTTCTAACTGCTGTTGTTTTTTAAATTCTGTTTGTTCATGTTTTTCTTCAAATATTATAAATTCATTTTGTCTCTGTTCAGCTAATATTTTAAATGATTTTGTCTCAATTCAGTTTGGTCTTCTTTTTCTTCAAAATTCGAAAATAGCTCCTCAATTAAATTCTGTTGTTCACTTTTAATCGTAGAAACAAGGTTTTGTTGCTTTTCATCGATATTAACTACAAGGTTTTGTTTGATTTCCTCTTGACGTTATTTCTCCACTTCTCTCAGGTTTTTCCAGATCTGAGTAATTTTTTCGTCTAATTTATCAATAACCTGTTGGAATATTTTTTTGTAATCTCGACATTTTCTGCAATACGTCAATTAACGATTTTAACTTCACTAAATTCGACATTCGACACCAAATTGTAGTAAACTTCGTGGGTACAAATTAAATTTAAAAAACGGATATTCACTTTCACTTTCTAGAACATTATTTACAAATAAAAATCCAATATTTACAACAGCTGATCTGTACCGAAAACAGCGGGGGCAAATTATGTTTTTAGATAAATAAATAGAGTGGTTTAGAGTTTGCAAAAAGCCCGCCTATTAAAATAAATAAAGTATAGCACCCTTATGAACCCACAGACATTTAAAAACGCTCTTTTGAAAACTATTTAAAATTAAACATTTTGAAATACATTTGAATTATAAAGAAATATCATATCCCCAATTACTGTTATAACACTTAAGGTATTAAATTAAATTTAACTTAATTATTATCAATAATAATAATAAACACCCCACGAACCACTACACAACAAGTCTTATCCCCAATACCAATACAATATATACAGGGTATTCCATCTCAAACGAGCCACCTAGAATATCTTGGTTATTTTCAAAACTATTGCAATAAGAAAAAACAGGTAGATTTTTGTTTCGAGGGGAAATTTTTTGAGGTGAATTAGCGCTTGCGGGCAGTTAACACGAACAGGTCAATTCAATGACCTGGAAATTTGAGATAGGGAAAATAGGTGTTGTCGCATATCATTTGAAAGTCCTTTTTACGGACTATACCGTCGTAATAAAATTTTTTAATGGAATTTCTGTCCATGTAATAATAAAAGAGTATTAAGAAACGAATTTACATTACAATATAATGCCTCTAAAGCAAATGTTCAAAGGGTCTTATATTGACTTCCATATAATAGTACAACCTTGACTGAAGGCCGTCTCTGACATGGTTCTGCTTAGTGGGTGTTATTTGACGACACTCCGCTATAATTCGTTGGCGTAGTTCGTCCAAATTCTCAGGCTGAGTCATAAAAATTTTGGATTTAACATGTCCCCACAAAAAAAATCCAAAGGTTTCAGATCAGCTGATTAGGCAGGCAATTCTATTGGACCTCTTGTTCCAATCCAGCGACCAGGGTATTCCAAATCGAGGTATTGACGAACTGGTGCGGCATAGTGAGGAAAAGCTCCATCTTGTTGGAAATCCAATTGCTCCTCATATAGTAGAGGATTATTTTCTAATTTTTCTATTATCAATGCATTAATTTCATTTTCCAATATATTGTGATAAATTTCACCATGTAAATTACCAGGAATAAACAGGGGTCCAATTAGATGATTTCCCAAAATCCCTGCACAAACGTTTAGTTTTACCGGATGTTGACTATGAGCTTCTCGAAATAAATGAGGATTTGTATGGCTCCAAAATCTACAGTTATATCGGTTAACCTCTCCGTAAAGTGAAATAGTGCACTCATCCGAAGAGCAAACATTGTACAAGGAATTCGGGTTTTCGATCATACGTTGAGCCATAATTTCGCAAAATTCTTGCCTTCGATCCCAATCATCCTCATTCAATTCATTAAGTAATTTAATTTTGTACGGATGAGAGATTTGCTGGGCAGTCTGAGTGTTTGCTAAAAGTTGGACAGGGCCCAATGTAGCCACAGCCACCCCTATCATTTACAATTCCAATGGGACCTCTTTTTTTATTGATTACTGAGCCCGTCTTGACAAATTTTAAAATCAACTCCAATACGTATTTATGACGAACGTTACGTTCGAGATGGTTTTGGTTAAAAACCCTTGCAGCAGATCGAGCACAAATTGATTTTGTTAATAAATACTTACCAGCTCAACACCTTCTTGCAATGTCTATACCATAATTATCTTTTAAATTTTCCACAAATCAGTATATTAATAACTTGACAGATAAATGTACAATGCTTCAAATGATCGAATAAACGTCAGGACAGATAAACAAACTTGCTGTAAATATCAGCAAAAAATAATGTCAAATAAATGAATGTTTACATTTAATTTTTTTTTGTATTGTGTATTATTACAGGGTTCCGCAGTGAAACAGTATGGTTTAAGAGCGTACTATAAAAGAATTCCTTTTTAATATTTTTCCATGCAGTAAAAACTTTTATTTTAATAATCCGGTTTTACTACTAGGTCCGTTAGGTTTTCTGTTACATGAACAGGACTTGCAATAAAAAAATTTGTTATGGCGGTATAGTCCGTAAAAATTTATTTCAAATTATATACGACAACACCTATTTTCCCTATCTCAAATGTTTATTCAATTAATTTTATTTTATTATATTTTTTAATTTGCTGGGCGCCACATTACTTTATGTAACGAATTTCATTATATTATTTTAGTTTGTTAAATTTATTTTATTGTTGGACTTTATGTAAAAAAATATGTTAGTATGTTAGTGTGTGTTCATTTGTGTATTATATATTTATTTTTCTTGTTCATTGGGCTATATTTTTGAAAAAGCAGGTTGTTGCAAATATTTAAATTATATTATACATTTATGCATTATAAAAAACACTTTTAAATTCAAGCAAACAATTATATAATCAAATAAATTAACTTTAATAATAATCAGTACCTCTTTATAGACTCTTATTTTTTATTTTTAAATTGCTCAAACTTTTTCATTGGCTACTAAACATTTTGTTGCTTGTTCTATTATACCTGCCTATAACATTTGTTCAATCCCTTCGTTGATTCTCTATTTATAATTATACGGTACAGAATATGTTTTTGTTAGGAAATAATTCGAATTCTTGGCTTGTATTTTGTGAACATATTTTTCAGCTATTCTATTTTCAATTGATATTAATTCTTTGTACTTTCTCAATAATTTTAATACTTTATGCTTTTCATCTGCAGGGCAATCTATTTCTTCTTCATTTAACTGTTTTATAATTAATTCACTGGCATTATTTGCATTTATATATTCATATTTGATATCATTATTCATACATTGGCCCTTTTTGGCTTCTTTATGTATTACATTACACTTATTTATTTCACTTGCTTCACTTATTTCCACCTCTATTACTGTGTTAGGCATAATGATTACTTTTTTTTTAATTAGACTCTCTGCTGAATACTTGTTTAATATATCCATTCCGATTATACCTTGGTATTGAATATTTCTTACTATAAAAATTCCATGTTAATTTTTTATTTACCCACTATTATTTCTAACTTCTTTGTTTCACATATCCTCTGGTTATTAGCTGATAAAATATTACTTTTTCTTATTTTCCTTGTGTTTTCTACACCTAAATTTAAATAATCACAACTTCTTCATTTAATAAGCTCCCTTCTGATACAGTATCTATTGATAATTTAACTTTTTTCCCAATGATGCCACCATTTATAAAAATTAATCGATTCTCTTCATTGTCATTGTTTATTTGTTCATCTAATTTTATAAATTTCCTTGGGTGTTGATAGCTACAATTTAGGTTGTTTGTCATTTGTTTGTCTTTTGTTTTATCCTTATTGCTACGATGTACATTTTGATTGTCATTTTGACTATTTTCTTGTTCTTGAGATGGTCTTTCATGAGTTACATACTCATTTTCCCTGGTATTTGATTGTCTTATTGGCCTTTCTTACCTCTTCTCTTTGCCTCCTGAGATTATTTACCCTTACAATTTGTTCATCATTTGCTTTTCTTCATCATTCCAATTATCTTGATTTCTTTCTAGTCTTGGGCTCCTTTGGCTATTTGTATTTCTCCTTTGATCTTTATTTCTTGTCTCTTGTTTATTTGTATATCCATAACGTTTTGAATTTGGTCTGTGATAAATGTTGTTTACATATTTTGCATTATTATAATTATTTGTGTTGTACCTGTTCATTTTGTTATTATTGTTGTTTTGAAACCAGTGATTGGTACAATTTGTAATATATTGTTGTCTTCGATTCTCATACTCTTCTTCTTTTTGACTAATTATTTCTCTTTAAGTATTGGGGTGTTGTTGCATAATTGTTTCGTCTGGTTCTTCTCATCCTTCCTAAATAATCGGTAAAATAGGTTATTTCTCTAATAGTTTGCATTGAAATCGTTTCTGAGACCCCTTCTTCATAGTGACGAGCTATGTTTAAAATAATTTCATCCTTTCGCACTAGAGGTTTGAGATATTTGGTTATTAACTGTAAGGCATACTCCACCATGTTTCCTCTTTTGGGGTTATATTTTCCGAAATATAACATTTCTCTAAATAGAGACTGCTCTGTTTCTCCCAAAAATATTTTTCAAAAGCCCCCTCAAATTGTTGAAATGTCTGCAGATCCCTTTTAAGTGGTTAAATTTGTATGACTTTGCTCCAATTAATAATATTGTTAAGATTTTGCTCTTGTTTTTTATTATTCTCTTGTATTTCTTTCTTATTGTCTTACATTTTCCTGTCTAAATTCATTATACATGACATTATCATTTTTAAATCGATTTTCTCTTCTGGTTTCGATCCTTCTTCATTGATTGTTTTTGGGTTTAATGTGTTTCAATGTCTTCTATTATCTCATCTTGTTCCCGGATATTTTCTTCAACTTCCTGCTCCAACTCTGTTTCTACTTGTTCCATTCTTTATTGTTCAATTAGCTCTATAACTTGTTCAGCTTGGATTTCCAATTCTTCATTTTGCTGATTGCTATCCTCTTGATTACAGAGAGACATTCTTATATTCTAAACATATAAAGTTTTGCATTTTAGAAATTTACACTTTTTAGTTGTGACATATGGAACGAATTAACTCACTGTGACTTTAGGACATGTTTGATTAACTAAATTATGATGAGTCTTCAATCTAATTCGAGGAACACGAAGTGCGGGTGACCGGTTAGACTGACTAGGGTATCAAAATTATCAAGCAACACTGACACTCAAGCGTAATAACTGCAACATCTGTGCGACAAGTGTATCGGAAACAATTGTGTGCGTGTAAATAAGGTAACAAATACTGTGCCTGGAATAGTTTTGAGTGACTTGCAAACGGAAAATAAAATAAAGGGAGCTTGATGAATAAGTTTATTAATCTGGCTGACATGGTGAGCAACGAACACCCTGCAATTATGTGATAATTCTTACCATAACGCGAATTTTAAGCGCCTAAAATACAAAGAACTTATCCAAATGTCTTGTAGTTTGCAACAAACATGAAGACCTTACTACGGTTCGAGGGGATCATAAGCTAGATCAACAAAGTAGGCTAATTATTGGACAAATAAAAATTAACGATTGGCCCAGCAGAAAATAACCAACAGCATTACTAATAATAGTGTACACCATAATATTTCGCTGTCTACAGAAAAAAGTGACCACAATGCATTAAAAACACAAATTGTGCTGCTAAAGCAACTTGACAAAGAACTGGCGGATAAAAATGAATGACAAAAAGAACTACTCCAGAAATATAAACAGGAAAATGAACAACTCACTAAGCTATGCAAGACTTGCTTCTAGTAACATAATCATTAAAAATATACCTGTCATCGTTAAATCTAAACACAATAAAAATGTTACCCAGAGTTTTCTCTGAAATCACTTCTAAAATAAATGAAAAAATTAAAATAACTGTAAGTAAACTTTACAAGAACGATAAAAATGCCAGTATAACTATTAAATGTAAAAATGCAAATGTTTTTGAAAAACAAACTTAAAAATCAATTAACAACTAAAGTCAGATAAAAGTATTATATTAGAAGCACAACAATAAATAATCCAAGGCTCTCCATTTTTAACATTGATGGATCATACAGCAATGAGCAACTTGAAAATTATACTAATTCCGAAAATTTCTCATCCCACGAGTTTAAATTCAAAGTGATACATTATTATCAAAACAGTAAAGATAAAATGAATGCTGTTCTCTAAGTAACTAGAGAAAATATATAGGAACAAGAGATACAACCATGGAAATGACGTTAATCACACAGCTATCGATGTAGAACATTAAAAACAAAATAAATTCCACTGATTATTCTGTGATGCCATACTCCTAACACTCTTGGCTACTTACCCAACATTGTGAAATCCAGGATAAATGGGGACACAAACATACAACCAAACAAAACCCGACAAACATCAAGAAACCAAGTCATCAATTACCAACAGATTCTGAAGCCGACAGTGAACAAGTAATTTTAAATTAATAGTTAGTTGATTTTAATTACTCTTAAATAAGATCTATATTAATTCATAATGGACAATAATTTAGAAATAATAGAAAATATGCTAAGTGAATTTGTTAGATAATAAATTATTACCGACAATATAGTCAGTAAATAGGAATATATTAAATAAGAATGCTATTCTCTCTCTCTTAATGTTATAAGTTTAAATGCTCATATTAATGCCCTAAGAATATCTGTTAACGAACTCTGCAAAAACCAGTGTTATTGTCTGTTCAGAGACTTGGGATCTACAGAAAAACAGATCAGATGGAATAGTTGTTTATATTAAACACAATTTAATTGAAAATAGTGAAGTGATTACTCTAGGTAGACTTAAAGAACTAAATCCAGTAATAAAATTAGACAAAAGTAATAATTCACCTATTGAACTAACAGCCAAGTACAGGTGTCATGATTTACCTAAACAAGAGTTTATATTTGAATTAAAACAATTTTTAATAAAAAAAGAAATGTCAAAAATCACCTGAGAATAGGTGATTTTAACATTGACATAAGTGATGTTGATGACTGCAGTCAGGAGTACTTGATCAACTTTCTGGAACATGGATACTTACCGGGATTTCAAACTATAACAATATCGTCTAATTTAAATCCAAAACAGGGCACTTGTATCAACAATATATTTATTTGGTTGCAAACTGTTAAACCAAATGCGCTAAAATTTGAAAACCTTTTTAATGATCATTACCCACTATTTTTAATATTGAATAGAATTTGAAATCAAGTTAAAGAAACACGAAATTTGCAAATAGATTATAAAAAATTGGTTAAATTGGCTGAGAATATTAACTGGGACAATATACTGGAGGAATAGGACCCATAGAGTCACTCACAAAATAAATAGCTATGTGTTTGGAGAAAGTAAAACAATTAAAAAACTCAAAAAAATATATACCTAGAAGTAGCTGGATTACCTGATCGATGATGAGATGTTGCACCAAAAAAGAACAACTACATAAAGCTTGGAAATCAAATCTATAAAATATCCAAAATAAAATTGCATATAAGAAATATGTAAAGATTCTAAAATCTAAAAGAAAAGGTTATAAATGATGCGAAAACAAATGATAAGGATGAAATAAACAAAAATTAAAAAAAATTATCTCATATAACAAATACAAAACTTAGCAAAAAAAGTAAATATAATCTAAATATTATTTACATTTATAATGAAAATAATCAGAAAAATAACGAACCAAAACAAATTGCTATTGATGCGAATCATTTTTTCTGTAATATTTGCTAAGCTATAAAATACAGCAAACAACAAATGCCATAAATAAATTACCACCTGTTAACTCTGAAGCCATATTTATGACACCAACTAATAGATTTGAAGTTATTGAAATTATTAAAAAATTGAGTATTAAAAATGGTGGAGTAGACAACATCCATGCGTAGACTATTTCATCTTTATCGGAGCACATTGCTGAGCCTCCGACTCTGTATTGAAAAAGCTATATGGCCTAATGCTTTTTAAATAGCGAATATTATACCTATAGATAAATCTAAAGACAAACACTTTACATCAAAGTATAGGCCTATTTAATTGATATCAAACTTTCCTAAAATATTTGAAAGGATACCGTTTCGATTAATATTGTATGTTAATGAACTTTTAAAGCTATTACGTGAAGATATTGTAACATTATTTGACAATGATACTGCTGTTGTAGCTAGTGGAGACACTTGGAAGGAAGTGGAAAACAACATGAACAACTAACTAATTGAAATACCTAATTGACTGGCTGTAAATAAATTGTCACTAAATATTAAAAAAATTGAGTAAAATGTGTTGAAAATTTTAAATATCTGGGTGTAGTTCTTGACTATAGGTTGACGTGGGAATTACATATTAAATATATATTACGTAAAGTACTTTATATATATATATATATATATATATATATATATATATATATATATTCTACAATTTAAGCAAATCTATGAGCACTGAAATGTTATACTTCTTTTCATAGCGTTATTAGCTACGGAGTAATAGCATGGAGAGGAGCATATAATAACGCTTTACAAATGCTTCAGCGATTTCAAAATAGACTACTAAAACTTATAGTAAAGAAACAATTTATACTTAAACAAAAATACCCACTTAACCTTAAAGAACTCTTTACATGTGAATCTGTAATAAATCATTATCAAACCCTTAGTAATGTATTCAATAATTCTTAATTAATAATTAACTTAATATATAACTACAGTGAAAAATTTTAAAACCAAGTAGTTTAATTTTAGTTAGTTTGTAAGTAAATACCAGCAGGTAGCTTTGTTACTTTGTAGTATTTACTAAATATGTATGGAATGTATCTGTTAAATAAATAAATAAATTGTTTTTCTGTTATAAGTTGGCATGACATTGACTGGCAACAAGGCATATAAAGACGTGTTAATTGATGAACTAAATAAACTAAAAATGTGATCTAATCGATATTATAATATCGGGAAAAGTGCCGGAGTCTCTTAAGTTAGGTGATAATGTGCCGAAGATTATAAAATCTCCAGAAAATCTAACGAACATTGATACAAACGATAAAGTATCAGATCGTTTACCTATCGGGTCAAAAGCCACCATGGATGGTGTTAATTTTTTTAACGTAGAAAATGAACTCAAGTGTGCCAAAATCGAAATAAGATATACCAGTGAATTAAACTGTCAACTTCGAGAATCTGTAAGTAACCTAGAAACTATTATAGAATTACTAAAATCATCAAAGAATTCTAACCTAAACATGGAATTGCCGCCTTCTTTAAGTAAACAACAAAACAATGTTGCCAAAATGAAAAATTCTTCAAATAGTCAGAATATAAATAAAACTTAATGTTATTCACAGTCTAATCATAATTATAAGTCGTCTAATGATTCCACTTTAAAGTATAAGGTTGATTCCACCAATAAAATAACTAATATAAATGATCAACTACTAATGTCCCAAGCAAAATCGTGGACACTGATGTAAGTGATGATAATGCTCATGGATTTATGTGAGAAAATTTAGCCCGAAGTATACTGTCGATAATCTAGAATCATACTTAAGGAAAAAGAAACCTGATTGCCAATTTATCTTCTTACCATTAAAATACTACTGGGTTTTAACTCGTTTAAAGTCGTTATAGACTCTGACTGGAAAGAATATTTTCTAAGAGCTGATATGTGGCCCAAAGGTATTGAGGTTAGTGAATATATTTTTCTAAGAAAGGCCTTCAGAAATCACCACCACCGAAAATAGTAAAAATATAAATTACATAAGTAATATTGACAAAAAATGTTTTGATCGTTTTAAATTTATGCATTTTAATACGCAGGGTTTAGCAAGTAAAATTTATGAGATCGAACAAATTCTTGAGAATAATAAAGTTGATGTCTGTCGTTTGTTCATAATTTCAGTCTATAGATTTTTATTATAAGTGTTCTTTGTCCTACATTGTATGTGGAGAAATGAACATTGACCTAATAGTAGATAACAATATGTCAAGACTTCTCAAAAAACTTTTGAGGAATTTGGTTTATATAATATCGTTAGGGAACCAACACGCGTCACCTGCACAAGTTCAACGTTGTTGGAGCCTATTTTTACGAATATTGAATATAAAAATGTCACTGTTACAAAAACTATATTGTCGGATCACTCATGGCAAATTTGTGAATTTGATATATTTATAAACAAACAACAAAAAACGGATCACTTTTTTGTCCGATATTTTAACGATGATAATTTTTTTAGTTTTAATCTATTGCTAAAAAACGAAACATGGGTAGATATGTACAGGGTTCCTGACTTTGAAACACAATTTGATAGTTTCTATTTTAGTTTTTTGCAACATTTTAATACAATTTTCAGTTACAAAAAAATTATCCCTAAGAAATTAAAAAAATAATTGGTACAATAGTGAACTTAAATCATTACATGTGAATTACATAGTATATACACCAGTTCAGATAACGATATTATAAAAGAACGGAACAGACTAAAACTAATTTTTAACCAAAAAGTTAACAAGGCGAAAGCAACTTTCAATCAAAACATTAGTAAAGAATCCTGGAGAATTACAAATGAAATGAAAGGTAAGTCTAAAAAATCCCCTCCCTAAGGAAATGTATGATAATTCTGACACCAAATTTATGAATATGGGAGATATATGTAATGCTTTTAATGAACATTTCGTAAACATAGAGGTTTCACTTCCCATGTATAACGAGATTAAACTTTGTGACTTCGCTAAAACGGCATTTTTCTTAACGCCTTCCACATCGGACGAAATTAAATACTTATTTAAAAAAAATTGGTTAAGTGCGGGTTCCGTAACACCTTCAAGATTCTAATATTCCAGTTTCAGACAAGCAGGGCATGAGTGCATTTTCTTATATTTACCCTAATATCTTTTAAAGGAAGCGTTCTAAATTTATAAATAATATACAATTATATTTTCCACATATAGACTTTTTCTTTTACCTGCTTCAGGAATCGCTTGATTTTTATAAGAATACATATGTATTTAATTTTCTAAGTTGGCCCTCAAAAATTAACATTAGAGTTTTATTTTACTAATAAACGTTCAGGGAAGCCTTTTATAATCTACTGTCTGAATTTTGAGGCTCGATGTTTATTACATGAAGCGTTTGAAAATTGAATTTTCATTTTCCATTTAATTCTATAAATTGTCCCTCAAATTATTATGGGGGTTTTCTAATAATTTTTCTTATAAATTTCAAGTGAGCCCTAGTACCCCTAATTATTTTCAAAATTTTAGGTAGTATGGTTTCGGAAATAAAGGGAGAAATGAGAATTTTTTATATCTTTATGTTAATATCTTGTAAACAATGAATTCAAAAAATATGAAAAATATATATTTGTATTCCTCATACTAAGCCCTCTCATTTGATGTATTGCATGATGCGGTAAAAAAAATATATTTCCACTTTCCGTTTAATTCTATAATTTGGCCCCAATATTAATATTAAGGATTTCTTCGTATTTTTTGTTCAAACAAAAAAATGTAGGTCTTATAGTTTTGGGAATAAAGGGGGAATGGGTAATTTTTTAAAATATTTTTTTAATATATATTTTTTAAAATTTATTTCAAAAATATTTAAAAAAATAATTTGTATTCGTCATAATGAGCCCTCTGATATGATATATTACTTGATCCGTTAGAAACAATTATAATTTTTTATCTTCCATTTAATTCTACAATTTGCCCCCCAAAATGATTATTAGCGGGTTCTCCTCATTTTTCCAGTAAAGTTCAGGTGAGACGCTATACAAAATTTTACAGTTTCGGAGATAAGGGGGAATGAGTAAATTTTTTAAAAATTTTTGTTAATATCTTTAATTTATTTATTTTAAAAATATGAAAAAAATATATTTTAAAGGTTTCTCCTTATTTTTCCAGTAAACTTCAAGTCAGACCCTATACCTCTAATTTTTTTCAAAAATTTATGTTCTATAGTTTCGGTTGATAAGGGGAGGGGGAATGGGTAATTTTTGGTATATTTTTGTTAATATCTTTTTAACTATTAAAAAGAAAGAAAAACCTATATTTGTGTTCCTCAGAATGGGACTTTTCAATTGATGTATTACATGCGTTTGAAAAAATTTGTATTTTTAAATTTTCATTTAATTCTATAATTTTAATGATTTCTCCTTATTTGTCCTGTAAAGATCGGACAACGTTCTATATTTCCTATTTTTTCAAAATTTTGGGCCAATAGTTTCGGAGATCAGGGGGGGAACCGTCGATTTTTTTAGTTTTCCCCCCAGAAGTACCCCTAAAATCAAAATTTCTTCTTTTACGTTATGTACTTCTAATCGGGTCACCAAATTTCAACCTATCCGTCCA